>CM053622.1:491925570-491941976 GCA_028646595.1 Phalanger gymnotis
GGTATCTTACCCCACAGGAAAGAAGGAGGAAGAAGATAAAAAAAGGGGGGGATGATAGAAGGGAGGGCAGATGGGGGTGGAGGTAATCAAAAACAAACACTTTTGAAAAGGGACAGGATCAAGGGAGAAAATTCAATAAAGGGGGACAGGATAAGAAGAAGCAAAATATAGTTAGTCTTTCACAACATGAGTATTGTGGAAGGGTTATACATAATGATACAAATGTGGCCTATGTTGAATTGCTTGACTTCTTAGGGAGAGTGGGTGGGAAGGGAAGAGGGAAGAGAATTTGGAACTCAAAGTCTTAAAAACAGATGTTCAAAAAAAGTTTTTGCATGCAACTAGAAAATGAGATACACAGGCAATGGGATGTAGAAATTTATCTTGCCCTACAAGAAATGAAGGGAAAAGGGGATGGGAGAGGAGTGGGGTGACAGAAGGGAGGGCTGCCTGGGGAATAGGGCAACCAGAAAATATGCCATCTTGGAGTGGGGGAGAGGGTAGAAATGGGGAGAAATTTTGTAATTCAAACTGTTGTGAAAATCAATGCTGAACACTAAATATATTAAATATAAGAAATGTAGTGTTGGTAGTTATAACAGCTAAATGTCCTCAGCCTACAAAAGGAAGTTAGACTTTATTCTCTTTGATAAAATTCAGAGCAAGAAATATTTCTTAAGTACCCAACACGTGTGAAAATCACTGATCTAAGCACTTAGAGAGATATATGATCTGTACCTTCAAAGAGCTTAGAACCCAGAAAGAGAAATAAGGCCAATTTATAGTCTACAAAATAAAAGCTAGTAGGTGTTTTAAAGACGTACAGGAAAGGAAATATGAGGCATTCAAGGAATGAGAGTTGTGTTTGGAGGAGGCAAGGAAGACTACAAGAGAAAGAAGAGTCTGAGCTAGGCCGTGATAGATAAGGAGTTTTATAGTGTCAAGTATACTGGACTTGGCATTAAAAGATGCAAATTGGAATACCCTGTCTGTGCCTTATTACATGTATGAATTGGAACTAATCACCTAGCTTTTCTGGACCTTAAGTCAATTTCTTTGTAATATGAATGGATGAGACAAAATAATGTCTAAGGTGCTTTCTAACTTGAAATCCTATGAAATACTATAAATTTTGATGAACAGAGATGGTGGGGCAAAGGAAAAATATGAAAGAGGAGCAAAGTGTGAAAAAAGAAGTCTGACTAGTATTCTGTTTGCTGTTTAGTCATTTTTCAGTCATGTCTGACTCTTTGTGACCCCATTTGGGGCTTTCTTGGCAAAGATGCTGTAGTGGATTGTCATTTCCTTCTCTAGTTCATTTTACAGATGAAGAAACTGAAGCAAGCAGGGCTAAGTGACTTGCCCAGGGTCATATAACTAGTAAGTGTCTGCAGCTGGATTTAAAATCAAATCTTCCTAACTCCAGAGCTGCCCTCTGACTGGAAAGTGGTGACCGATTATTTGCCTGGAGTTTGGAGATTGTGCACGAAGAGGAGTAATTTGGAGTAAGGCTAGGAAAGTACGTTAGACGCAAACCACTGGGAAAAAATCAAAATTAAAATTACTTCTGATTTCTACTGTATTGATTTTTCCAATGTAATTGATTTTATGCAACATTGAGTTTTATAATGGAATTAGTTTTTGGCTGAACTCACATTGTTCGGAACATAGTTTTCCCTCCGAGTTAGTTTAAAGGAAAGTTGTTATCACTTGTATCATTAGCTCTTGGAACATCTGCTTGTTGTCTGAAAGCCCCAACCAACTTAACCTGGTGCCACCCTTCAAAAGATACATTGTTTGTCTTTGTGCAATTAGGGGACATTTAATATCCTCCAAGGCAGTACTGACCCCCCTAAAACAGATTTAAAAGGAAATGAGTCCCATAAAATAATTTACACTCCTTAATCATTAGAGAAAGGCAAGATTAACCACATCTAAAGGCCAACGTTTTTTTGTAGTATTAGCCCAGGATTGGTGAACCTGCAGCCTCAAGGCCACATGTGGCCCTCTAGGTCCTCAAGTACAGCCCTTTGACTGATTACAAACTTCACAGAACCAATCTTTTTATTGAGGGGATTTGTTCTGGGAAGTTTAGATTCAGTTAATGGGCCACACTTGAGGACCTAGAGGGTCACATGTGGCCTCAAGGCCACAGGTTTTCCAACCCTGGTGTGTCGCATTATAATGTTCCTAGACCCTCTTCTTTCCTGGGTGTTAATAAAAGTACCCCCTTCTCATTGCTGTCACTGACTTTAGTGAGGTGGCCACTCAAGTTTGTTAATAGTTATACATACTGTTACTAAATTGATTTTGCTTGCAATATTGCCTCAGTTTACTTTCATTGCATTTACCAGTGACACCATGGAGAGTTTTGAATGCCAAGCCAAGTAGTATGGATTTTATTCAATAGACTAGATGAGTAACTGAAGAATTTTGAGTCAGATGGTGAGTGGAAAGGGGGAAGGGGCTCCAATCAGGACTACACCTTAGGAAGATTAACCCAGGAGGATTAAATTGGATAGATTTGATTGGAGCAAGGAGCAGTTGAGAAAGAAAGGTGTAAGTCAGGAGCATAGTGCTCATAGAACATGCGTACAGTGAGCTGACACATCTGGACTAAACTCTACCCATGCCTATGGTACAGAGATGGGTTGGTGAATATTGCAATAATCTAGACGGCCCTAGATTTTGAAGGAGGAAAATGTTTTTTGTAAGTATTGTGCTTCTCAGTAAATACTCTTTCCTAAAAGTTAAATAAAGTCTTGCTTACTGTTATTAGGAAGTATGCTAGTGGAGACTCATGAGTGAAAATACTAGAATCTCAGACCTTCAGGTTTATCCCTAGAATCCAGAGTGGAGAAGTAGTTAGCTGTCCTTAGGGGATCCCATCCACCAGTGGGAATGGGAGTTTGTGGAGACTCTGCCAGTAGAACACAAAATCTAATAAGCCCTATCAATTCGTGGTACAAGTGGTACAAGCCTGGCAATGGACTGAATTTCCATTGTCCAAAGACAATCCTACATAAGTTTAAAGAGGCTCATCACTGAAATATTGGCCAAGAGATCTTGAATTGTTTTGTCCGAAGAAATCATGTACCCTGCTGAGGCATGGAGGTTTTGTGATCTGCACTGGTGGTAGGTATATCCACATTATATGTTCATAATACATATATACATAAAATATGTGTATGTGATAAAGGCAGAAACATGATAGATGTGCTCACTTGAATGATTCAGACAACTTCTGGTCACCTAAAGATAACTTTTTTGCTTTTGTCCTCTTTGTGAGATCATTACCTCCTCTACTTACATAACACATTTGCAAGGGTGGGCAAGCTGGACATTCTTCCTAATCCCCTGTTGGTATCCTCAAAGCATAGTTCTATTATTTTATCTGACATATTGTAAATTCCCAGAACTGCAGCCACACCCATTTTCAAATATAGTCTTTGCCCTAGATTTTTGACAAAGTGTTAAATTTTCAAAGCCAAATAAAAGTGAAACTTAGATTCCCTATTGTTTTGGACCATTCATACTTTGTTCCCCTATGCTAGCATGGATGATAGAGTTAGTCACACTGTTACAACTTCACATGGGAAAATTGGAAAAGTCACAGTTTGACTCCTTTTTTGAAAATGTGGAGTGTCTATTTCTTTTTTCCTTGCAAATGGTAACGTAGTTAGGATTTTGTTTAATGGAGATGAATGAAATGAATGGGTGTTATCTCATAATCCTGCAAAAGTCCTGCTGACTTTCAGCCAATTGATAAGTAACTTATGAATTTCTTCTGCCATAAGTGGCTTAACTCAAACTGAAACTATTTGAGTTAAACTCTGATATTTTTCACTTGAAAATATTTTTTCTTTCCTATTTAGTAAACAGAATGCAGAATAAATGTTCACGGAACACATATTCTATTCTTATCTTAAAGACAATCTTGAAAAGTCCTCTATGGTTTTGTCTTTTTTTTTTTTTTCACCTGACTTGCAGGGCTTGTTCCTACAAACTAGTTTGCATTATTAAAGAGTCAGCATTGATGTTGTATCTTTAGCAGGGATCAAGTAATAGTTTTCTTACTTTGCATATGCTGAGAAAGCAAATTTGGATAGTTTCACTTGGCTCATTTCCTAGAAAATACAGCATGGCCTTACTCTAGCTTAGTGGATTGTGACCAAGCATAATTTAGATGCATAGAATTCCATGGAATCCAGAGAGACTCCTTTAAATATCTTACAGTATAGTTGATGGAGAGGTCTCTAGCCAATGCAGGAATACCCTGTACTAAAATACTCAGAAATACACATCTATCCCTCTTTGAACACCTGCAGCAGCAGGGATACCTACAACCCCATTTCTTGTTGCACACATTGACAGATCAGAGTCTCTTCATTCACTTCTAGTATGAATGTATCTTCTTGGAACATGTGCAAGAGAAGCCTTGCTAGATAATGTAATTCAAGTGGTAGGAAACTAAACAAGACAAACCTAGAGGAAAAAAGTTGATCTCTAGACTTAATTTGTCATTTTTTGATTATTTATATCCAGATCATCTGTTTTATAGAGTTATCCAAAATTGTAATCTTTGTTTAGACTCCTCTTTGCTCTCCACCAAAATCCCGACAGCCAACCCACTCCTTTTCTTCTTCTATAGCCTTCTTTCCTGCCCTTTGTGAGTTCTTGGGAGACATTGGCACAGGACCACTCAGCCTAGTGTGCCCACATCAGAGGTGTTGTGCTCTATGAGCAAAGCAGAATTAAAACAGCTCAAAGGAAATTCAGCATGTACAAGTATGGAGTATCCACCCCAAATGTTCATATGGACTATTTGTGCCCAACCTGTAGTAGAGCATTCCAAGTTCATGTTGGCCTGATCCGCCACAGTAGGACACACTGAGTCTTGACCCAAGCATAGTTATGTCATTTTGGTCCTCTTTGAGAACAAAGGGCAACCAACCAACCAACCAGCCTTCTTCCCTCTTACTCTAACACACATCTCAAAAATCATCTTTTTCTCAGACAATTCAAATTGATTTTAATATTAGACTAATCACGATATGATCAGAAAAATCAATTATATTATAAAATCTAATGTAAATAAATAATTGACTTTTCTGCTTTATTGCTTCTCTGTATTGACATATATTAAAATATATATTTTCATTTTATCATATTAGCAATCTTATTTAAAAAAATCCTTCCCAAATGGTTCTTAAATGAATAGAAGTAACCTCATATTCTAAAAAATTATGCTATTGGCATACCAGTTGAGAAAGGTTTTCTTAAAGCTGTAAGGTTTTGAGTATGATTCTAGGGATAGACTATCTGCTACCATTGGTCAATTCTAGCTAATTGTAGAGGAACTCATCACTATAAGCTTGGCCATCTTGTCACATTTCTTGAGGGTAGCGGTGTTGTCAACCCATGAAATGTACAAAAAAGACAAAAGGTCGTTAATTATTTTCATTTTTGCGGTGATAGTGTCAAAAAAAGCAGGAAAATTGACAGAGCATACTAGGAACCACAAAATCCTTAAATTATCTATAAATATTAATTTAACTACTGCATTCATTTGACATTTGTCTGATGAGCTGATAAACTAATCAAAGAACTGAACCATATTCATATTGACATTCTTGCTACAACTGAAAGGAAAAGATATCAAGGAATCATTCACAAATGGAAGAATATTTTGTAGATTTCCTTCAAAGAGGTGACTTTATATAGAGTTTGCTTTATTGTGAATCAAAGGCAATAGTAATAGCATTTCATGAGGCTCTTGTTAATTTTTATTTTCAGTCTTATAAATAAGCCTATACAAATGGAATCCTTAATAAGGATAAAATTGAAACAGTGCCTCATCTCAAGGAGCTTACTCTATGTTCTACTTGGAGAATGCAAGTTCCTAGAGAAGTCAGTAATAAATATATGGAAAATAATTACCCAATTATGGAGGAGCACCAATAATTGGGAGAATCCCAGAAGACCTCTTGAAGGAGTTGAAACTGTAACTAAGCCTTGAAGGGATCTAGGAGTTCCAAGAAGAAGTACAGGAAGGACGATTTTGATGAAATGTAGAGAAATGAGGCTAATCAATGTGTAAAAAGCATGGAGAGATCATCCAAACCCAGAATGTGAAAGGTTTATGTGCCAGATTTTTTAAAAATATTTCATTCTGGAGATATTCTGGAGTCACTCATGTGCTAGCATCCAATGCAGAAGATGAAAAGGTAGAAAAATTTCATAAAGAACTTAAGAGGAGCTTTCAAAGTGTATATATGTAACAACAATGCTTTTTGCCACTACTGTGGCTGTGTAAGGCCAATAACACCAGCACACAGGAGAGCTGCTTACACAAGTTCTTTGATCTGCTTTTCTAAGGAAAGCAACGTTAAGGGTTTACAGTCTCACTTTAATTAAACATATATATGTGTGTGTGTGTGTGTGTGTGTGTGTGTGTGTATAATATATGTATATATTTTATATATATATGTGTGTATATGTATATATCATTCACTCAGTTCAGGGGAAAATGTGAGCACACTGAACTTCAGAGCAAATACAAACAGAAATTACGAACAGAGAAAATATAAATATAACAAATTACAAAAATCAACAGAGAGGCTTCTAACTGTCTGATCAAAGCTATATATACATAATTACCAGAGAGAGAAGCACTAACATCTGGGTTTTCAAAGCTGGGGGGCTCCTTAATGGCTACCCAGAGTTCCCACACCAACACTCTTCCAACGAGTGAGCCCCATGCAAAATGCTAATCTCAGAGCATATATACCCAGTTTAGGGGCTGAGGGCTTCACACCTCTCAACAGCTTCACACCTCTGGCGACCTAATTAGCAAAAGGGTGTGGGCCTTTGGGTGAGATAAGACTCACTCAAAGGCACTTGATTGCCTTAGTGCTGAGAAACACACCAAAAGAAAAAAACAGTAAAAAAAAGACCCACTTTGCTTGCCCTTATATACAATGTGTGTATACATGTGTGTATATATGTATGTGTGTAACAAGAATGTTGCTGGCAGCTGCTGTGGAGGTGAAAGACCAACAACAAGACCAACAATAAGAACACGCAGGAGGGCTGCTAGCACAGGTTCTTTGATCTGCTTTTACAGTTACCAGAGAGAGAAGGACCAACATCTGGGTTTTTCAAAGCAGGGGGCTCCTTGGCAGCTACCCAAAGTCTCCATACCAACAGTCTTCCAATGACTGTGCCCCCAAAAGTAAAATGCCAACTTCAGAGCTCACATACTCTGTTCAGTGCCCTCTTAGCAAAGGGAGTGTGGGAAAGCTCTTTAATCACTAGCACCACATCATACACATTGTTTGCAATCAATGATTCTTGAGTCAAACAAAGACAAGACTCAAAGACACCCCATTGCCTCAGTGCTGAGAAGCACTCCAAAACAAAAGACAAAAGGTCTCACTTTACCTGCTGATTTAAACAAAGGCAATACTGATTAAAGGCATTTGATTGCCTTAGCATTCCATAAGAGAAAACAGTAAAAAAAAAGTCCCACCCTTCTTACCATTACAGTGTGTATGTCTGTATATGTATACACGCATATATTATTGTTAAATGGTCAAAGGATATGAACTAGTAGTTTTCAAAGAAATCAGAGCTATTTATTGTCATATGAAAAAAATGCTCCTAATCATTATTGACTAGATAAATGCAAATTATCAAAATGCAAAATTATCAAATTCTGAGGAATCATATACCCATCAGATTGGCTAATGTGACAAAAAAGCAAAATGATGGATGTTGGAGGGCATGTTGGAAAACTGGGACACTAATGCATTGTTGGTGGAGCTGTGAACTGAAGCAAGCACTATGCAGAGCAATTTGGAACTATGCCCAAAGGGCTATAATACTGTTCACACCCTTTGACCAGTAATACCACCTTAAGGTCTATAACTCAAAAACACAAAAAAGGAAAAGGGACTATTTGTACAAAAATATTTATAGCACCTCTTTTTGAGGAGACTAAGAATTAGAAATCAAAGGGATGCCTATTAATTGGGAAATGACTAAACAAATTGTGGTATATTATTGTGATAGAATATTATCGTCATGAGGTAGATTTCAGAAAAACCTGGTAAGACTTACAGGAACATC
This sequence comes from Phalanger gymnotis, assembly GCA_028646595.1. Taxonomy (NCBI): domain Eukaryota; kingdom Metazoa; phylum Chordata; class Mammalia; order Diprotodontia; family Phalangeridae; genus Phalanger; species Phalanger gymnotis. Next base: position 491,933,701 of record CM053622.1, read on the forward strand.
TGATGTGAAGTGAAGTGAACAGAACCAGGAGAACATTGTACATAGTAACAAGAGTATTGTAAGATAAAGAATTGTGAATGACTCAGCTATTCTCAGGAATTCAATGATCCAAGACAATCCCAAATGACTAATGACAAAACATACTATACACCTTGTAACAGCAAGGCAATAAACACAACATCAATGATAATCATGAATATGCCTATGTAGTTCTGTATCGCAAAGTATGAAAGACTCTCCATATAGAAGGTAGAAGAAGTAAAATATTTATTCAGACACCAGAGAACTATATCCTATATATAACCAGGCAATCTGCTCCTACAACCAGTCAGCCCACTTTATCATAATAGCAAGGAACTAAAAACACAATATCATAGCATGTAGCCTCACCATCCCAAAACCTCTCTAACCCCCTGCTGGGGCCTTCCCCAAAACTCACAGTACAGCTATCACAGGTCCACTTTCTTTACCTCAGCTCTAACTATCATGATGGCCATTAACAGCCATAACAGCTCTCTCAACATTTTCTAGACACAACTTCCGTTTCCTCTCAGTAAGTTCCTCCCACCACATGTGACTTAGGCTTCCTCTGACATGACCTGGTCACATGGCCTATTAATGGGTGAGAAAGAGCTTCAAATCTAAACTGCTATTACATACCTCCAGAGAAAGAACTGATATTGTTTGAATATAGACTGAAGCATGCCATTTTCACTTTCTTTCTTTCATTCTTTTTCTTTTATTCAAGTCTTCTTGCACAAAATGACTAATATGGAAATGTTTTACATGATTGCATATGTAGAACCTATATCTGATTGCTTACCATCTCAGGGAAGGGGGAGGGGAGGTAGAGATGGATAGAATTTGGAACTCAAATCTTTTTTTCTAATGTTGAAAAATGTTTTAACATGTAACTGGAGAAAAATAAAATATATTAAATTGAAATAGATATATGCATACTTTGATATTTGCATGCATGTATATGATGTATGTTTATGTATATATATACATATACATATGTGTGTATATATCACTGTACGTATTATACACTTGCATATGCACACATACATACATCTTGACTGAGTACTCAGTCTCATCATTGGGAATGTACATGGGCACAGGAAGGATAGCAAAAACTGTGCCAAAAAATATGATATGGGATAGAAACAAAGGTATGTCACAACTCACAAACATTACCCTTGTACAACATGAATGTTTTTGTGTAGAAGAGAGTTTCAAGGTGCTAGACAAAAAGCACCAACCCCATCAAACAAAATTACATTGGCTATATAATGTCTTTTGTTTTTGTTTTTTGTGTGTATGTGTGAGGTAGGGTCACCTATGATTTAATTTGCTTACAGAAGTCCCAGTGTGGAAATTTTCTCTCCTGATGTAGAACAGCAAGTTATCTGTAATGTATAATCTTAGAGAATAGGCTGGGACACTAAGAGGCTAAGTGGATTGCCTATGATCTCATAGCTAGCATATTCCATAGGCAAGAAATGATCCTGAGTCTTCCAAGGCTTCCCTCTATCCATTAAACCACTCCTAATTACATGTTCTAGAATTTTTAAAGGAATTAAAGTCTGACTAATCAGTTTATAAATTTTAAATGTCATGCTATTATTCATTCATTTGTTTGTTTTTTCATTTTTGAATTTCAGGATGACATTTGCTAGGCATACAGAACCTTTCTTTCATTTTCAGTGAATTTTTCAATGCCAACAGGAGTTCAGTAATCACATCTGCCAGTAATAAACCTGAGATATAGTTTGAGCCAAGTATTTAGACTTTCTGAGGGCACCTAGCTACTCTATCATTTTTACATTTCAGCTTTTAATCACTTTTGTTCAATCCCTTCCAGTTCTCATAGAGAAAAAAAAAAACCAGGCAAAATAAGTTGTCATTCTTTCTTTTGTCCATCATCCATTATCCTTGTTTCATTTACCATGAGTTTGACTCATTCTTTGATCTTAATTCCAACATTAGTCAATCTCATTTCGTAAAACAGTAAAAATAAATCAGTTGAAGAGAAATCAAGAAATAATGATCTTGATATGAGGTCAAACTAAGCCAGATCATCTTGAAAATGTTTGTAAATTAAATATGTAGATAAAATAGAAAGGAAATGGAAATGAACATGTGGTATTTAATATTGATTTACTCTCTCTGGTTGCAAAGGAGGAACCACCATATTTGTACTCTTCCTCATCTTTCATACTATATGAATACGATAGTTGTACTCATTGGGTTTTCTCATGTGACATTTGAGTTATCATGGATACAATAACAGCTTGCACAAGGCTTAGGTCCTGTTTTCTGTAGCCCTATATGAAACAGTTTCATATTTATTAATCAACTAACCAGTTCTCTATACCCTTGCACAAGTCACCCAAACCCGCCAAACGTCAGACTAGAAAAGGGCTGGGAAAGAAAGAACCCTTACTGACACAGATTCTGAGTTCTAGGATTATGATAGAAAATTATTGCTTTGCTTTATGGGAAGAAAATACTATAAAATAATATCTGGGAATTCAGAGAACCATTCTATATTTCTAGAAATCCACTTCTCTATCACACCACTTTATACTCATATTATTGCATAGACAACCAACTTTGTGAAACCACATGACTTACTAAACATACTTTAACCATCTTTACCCGAGAAGTTAGAGAACTGCTGTAACAACAAGTTGCTAGATGCTGCTGTGGAGGTGAAAGACCAACAACAAGAGCACACAGGAGAGCTGCTAGCACAGGTTCTTTGATCTGCTTTTCTAAGGAAAACAATTTTAAGGGGTTAACAATCTCACTTTAAACATGTAAGCATCATTCACTTAGTTCAGGGGAGAAAAGTCTGAACTTCAGGGAACACACAAACAGAAGTTACAACCACGAATTATATAAACAGAGCAAATAAGACACAGAAATCAACAGACAGGCCTCTAGCTCTCTGACCAGAACATTATCTACATAGTTACCAGAGAGAGAGGCACCAATATCTGGGTTTTCAAAGCCAGGGGGGCTCCTATGGCTACCCAGAGTCTCATCTGGCCAAATCACCAACACTCTTCCAATGAGTGTACCCCCAAAAGCAAAATGCCAACCTTAGAGCTCATGTACCCTGTTCATGGCCCTGGGGGCTCAGCACCTACTTAGTAAAAGGGGCGTGGGAAAGATCTTTAATCACTAACACCCCATCATATACATCGTTTCCGATCAATGACTCTTGATTCAAATAAAGGCAGAGGCACTTGATTGCCTTAGCATTCCAAAAGAGAAGACAGTAAAAAAAAAAAAAAAGTCTCACCCATCTTACGATTACAAGGGCTTAGCTGTATGCTTATAAGAAAGGACAGAAATCATCAAAGTCTTCTGATTCAAGGACCATGAGAGGCTGTGACTACTCAGGGAAAAGACAGTCCCCCATCTCCCTACTTCTGAAGGAGAAGGAAACCAGAAATCTCATGAAAGGCAATATGTGAGCAAGGTACTCTGGTAAAGAGTGCCTGACCATGTCTCAGATATATCCAAAAACGACGTCATCACTATATTAAAAGAAAAAGAACAAATCTGGGAGAATCAAGCACCTTAAAGCAAGAGCAAGCAAAGCCTATGAAGACATAAACTCCAGGGCATGACTGAGAGGAAGAGAGAATGGAAGGGCAGCACGGTAGTGAGGGTCAGTGCTGTTAATTGTGTTGGCATTATTGCTGTTGCTGCCCAAGTTGGGAAGAAGATGCTGGAAAAGTACTGTAGTTGCTTTTTTTCAGGGTTTTTTTTTCAATACTTAATTGAATCATTCTCATTATTATATTATTTCTTGCTATGGTGCTGATCACAATACACATCCTTTGACAAGCATGTCAATACCTGTCCTATAATCCTTCATCATATTTTTACCCAATGTCTATATCTCTTGATAAAGAATGTATCATAATGGAATAGTTAGGCTGCCCATTGGTTATCTCTCACTATTGTCACATAACTAATTCATCGTGTTCTCTAGTTATATCTTTTTTCATTTAAAATATTTTGGAGCCTGCCTATCTCTGCCATTCATTTCTCCATGGCTTTTTAAGAGATCATCTTAAATTCTTTGAAGCTTGTGGTATGCCATGATGGAGTCATAGTATCATAGGAAAAATATTGATGGTCCTTTTTCATGAGGAGAAGCTTGAGAATATTGAAACCCCTGCACAGTTTCCCAAAGGCATTCAAGCTCTTTCTCCTCTTTCTATTTAATTCTGGACTTAATTTGTTGTTCCTCTAAAGTATCTGCTCAAGATATATGTCTTGAAGGGCCAGAAATAATGGTTGTGCAGTCAATTTCTTATCACATTCTGGAAAAAGAAATAATATTCATGCACTTGGTTTTCACAGGGTGGATAGTTGGGCTAAACTTTTTTCAGCGATTAAGGATCTCATTTAAGATATGCTGTAATGTTCTATGGCTTGAAGCAAAAATCCAGATTGACATCTGCAAATTAGAACACTTGGAGGATCTTATTTTAAATAGGGAATTCTTCTTCCACCTCGACTCTAGGCTGAAAATCCTTCAAGACTATAGCAAATAGCTTTCATACATTTCCACTTTTTTATGCCTCTGATTAGTAAATAGAGGTTGTTAAGCCATTCAATTTCCAATTCTTTGCCAACACAAAAAGAGTTGCTATACATTTTTTTTTGGTAAGAAATAGGTCCTTTTCCATTTTCTTTTATCTCTCTGGGACACAGACATAGTAGTGGTACTGCTGGATTAAATGATATGCATAGTTTTATAACACTTTGAGCCTAGTTCAAAATTGTTCTCCAGAATGAACCAGTTCACAACTCCACCAACATGTGTGTTAGTTTCCCAATTTTTCCAATATCCCCTCTAGCATTTGTCATTTTCCTTTTCTGTGATCTTAGCCAATCTGATAGTTGTGAGGTGGTATCTCAGAGTTGTTTTAATTTCAATTTTTCTAATCAGTAGTGATTAGAGCATTTTTTTTTCGTGTGACTATTGATAGTGGAAAACTGGAAACTGAAAACTGTTCTTATCCTTTGACCATTTATAATCTGATGACTCTTATTTTTATAAATTTGGCTTAGTTCCTTATGTATTTGAGAAAGGAGGCCCTTATCAGAAAACTTTGCTATAAAATTTTTTCTCAGTCTCCTATTTTCCTTCTAATTTTGGCCGAATTAGTTTTATTTCTGCAAAAGTTTTTTTTTTAATTTCATGTAATCAAAATTATCCATTTTATATCCTGTGATGCTCTTTATTTTTTGTTTGGTCATAAACTGTTCTCTCATCCATAGGTCTAGCAGGTAAATTTTTCCATGTTTCCCTAATTTACTTATGATATGACCCTTTATGTCTAAAACATTTAATCATTTTGACCATATCTTGGTATATGTTATGAGATATTTATCTGTGCCTAGTTTTCACCAAACTGATTTCCAGTTTTATCAGCAATTTTTCTCAAATGTGACTGTTTACCCCAAAAGCTTTGATTTTGAATTTATCAAACACTAGATTACTATAGTCATTTACTATTGCTTCTTGTATACCTATGGGGACTAGGTGATGCAGTGGACAGAGACCTGGCCTGGAGTCAGGAAGATTTGAGTTCAAAATAGGCCTCAGATATAGCTGTGTGACTTAACCCTCTTTGGCTCAGTTTCCTCATCTGTAAAGTAAACTGGAGAAGGAAAGGGCAAACCACTCTAGTATTTTTGTAAGAAAACCCCAAATGGGGTAATAAAGAGTCAGACATGATTGAACTAACTGAACCTGTACTTAATCTATTCCACTTATCCAACACTCTACTTCTTAGCAGGTAACAGGTTGTTATGATGATTACCACTTTGTAATATAGTTTTAAATCTGGAACTACTAGCCCACCTTCCTTCACATCTTTTTTCCATCAAATCCCTTGATATTCTTGACCTTTTGTTCTTCCAGATGAATTTTGTTACGATATTTTATAGCTCTATAAAATAATTCTTTGGTAGTTTGTTATGGTACAGAACAAGTAAATGAAGTAGAATTGTCATTGTTATTATATTAGCTCAGCTTACCCATAAGAAGTTAATATTTTTTCTATTGTTTACATCTCTCTTTATTTCCGTTAAAAGTGTTTTGTATCTGTGTTCATATAATCTATAGGTTTGTCTTGGCAGGTAGACTCTCAATTTCTTCATTGGGATCTTCCTATAACAATGAAATCACATGTCCAGTTTTTTTTAAATGTTCTTTAACTTCCCTAATTCTGCTTCTTAAGAGTTTACAAACAAGTTTTATTCTCAACTTTATCCTTGGATATCATCTCTCTCTTCCTGGCAATTATAATAAGTGTGTGCTGATACAATTGGTTTGTAGGTTCTTTTGATTCTCCTCATCACTGTAATTTAATTACATTGATTAAACTTTCTCATTATATGGTCATAGTTGGTATTGATATCAGTTCTTTTATCATTTTCCCATTTTTCAGCATCAACAGTCTATCTAATTTGTACAAGTTGGAATCGGCTTTGTGTGCCATGTTTTATTATCATTTTTATTCATTTTTTTTCTAATTTTTCCATTGATTTTGTATCTTTGTCGTAGAAAGATGGAATACAGAGATAGTTGATTGAGAAATTAACAACATTCATAGAATCAATGCTTGTCAGTTAGAGTATAATCAATTTTTATTCTCTGTGTGTGATGTTATTCAGTGCTCATCAATTCTCTTCTTGAAGAAAGTATTCACAAATCTTTTGGCCCTCTCATTTCTTGCTCTAAGACTATCCTTACCAAAATATATTTTTATGCTCCTCATCTATGCCCACCAAGGATTAAAATATGTACTTATTTAATCAGGGAGGTGTTATTGAACTCTTTGCATAATTTTTTCCACTTCTTCGACCTCTGCAGTGTATATTGATACAAACATAACAAATATCTTAATGATAATCTTTTTTGCAAATGGTTATGATGAGAACTGCAATGCAAGGCAACCAAGTCTCCCATGAAAAGATGTCTCTTGCTGCCATTGGACACATGATTATATCACTTCCACTTCTTTATTTTGTAGGATCATATATTATAGGGTCATAGGCTGGAAGAGATATTAGAGGTCATCAAGTACAAATCTTTCATTTTACAGATGAGGAAACTGAGGCAGACAAAGGCTAAATGACTTTCCCAGGGTAATAAAGCTGGTAACTACCAGAGGCAGGATTTGAACTAAGGTCTTCCTGACTCCTGAACTGCTTTGCCTTGTTTCTCCAAGGAAAACCTGTGAACAATCCTTCCATTTAGTTGTAGCTTCCTTGTTTCTTCAGGGTTTCTCTGTAGTGAGTGCGAATATGACAGCAGACATAATTCAGGTCATTGGACAATAGTTATGTTAATGTCTATAGAACATCGAAACACTAAACATTCTTAACAATCTTTTTTTAAAAATATTTTTACCACTCTGCTACCATCACTATAGTATATAGAACACGATTACATGAAACAGAAGAAAGTATTGTAGTTTGTTCATTTCTTCCATGTCCCTCTATGACCATAGCATTTTTCACTAAGTAGCCAGTTTACTGGTGATAAGTTTCCTCTTATTTAGTTATCCTAGTCTTTAGAAAACATACATAGCTACAGTCTATAATTGGAACCACAGATAAAGCCTTTCCAACATGGTAGAACTGATCAAAGATGGGGGTGTGCTGACCTAGGCTTTGAGAAACCAGGGTTATCTTCATGGTGTGGTGAGCTAGATGGGAGGACTCTGGGAGCTTTCTTTCTCCTTGTAATGTTTACAGATCTAGAGGTGAAGTTAGTTATCAGTAAAAATCAATCAATTGGTAAATAAATTGACAAATGAATAATTAAATGAACAAAAGAAGACTGACATATCAATCAATGACAGCTGCCTTCTCCTGTCCTTTTCTTGTCTTATATTATAGTCCTATGTATTCACACAGGGAAAGAGGAAAGGAGATATACATAAAACATAAATTTCTCGGGAAGTGAAGCCCAAGAGATTTTAAAATGGAGTATATACAAAGAATATCTACTACATTTTTATTTTTCTTGTCCCTTCATAGAAAAGGAAAATGCTTTGTTTATTTACCTGACAAATGCCTCTTTTCAGTCTCTATGAGAGACTGTGAAAATGGGTGAAGCAGTCAGATCCACTAGCCTCACTCTTTTGGATCTCTTCCCTTTCTTCTAGGGCACTGTTCACCACCACTCCTAACCTGTCTTCCCCACCTACATATGTCTCTGGGCTTCTTTACTCCAA
>CM053622.1:491942476-491961905 GCA_028646595.1 Phalanger gymnotis
GTATATCCCTTTAAATGTCATGATAAATGTACAATTCTCAAGATTTACAAGTATCATCTTCCCATGTAAGAATGTAAACAATTTGCTCTTATTGAACAACATTTTTTTTTCTTTTCTGTTTACCTTTTTATGCCTCTCTTGAGTCTTGTACTTGAAGACCAGTTTTCCATTGAGATCTGGTCTTTTTATCAGGAAAGTCTGGAAGTCCCCATTTCATTGAATGTCCATCTCCTTGCCTGAAAGATTATGCTCAGTTTTACTGGATAGTTGATCTTTGGTTGTAATCCAAGTTCCTTTGCCTTATGGAATATCATATTTCAAGCCCTCTGGTCTTTTAATGTAGAAGCTGCAAGGTCCTTCCATGATACTGACTGTAGTTCCACAATATTTAAATTGCTTCTTTCTGGCTGCTTGCAGTGTTTTCTCTTTGACCTGAAAATTCTGGAATTTGGCTACAAAATTCCTCAGTGTTTTCAATTTGGGATCTCTTTCAGGAGGTGATCAGTGGATTCTTTCAATGACCATTTTACCATCTGGTTCTAGAATCTCAGGGCAGTTTTACTTAATGATTTCTTGGAAGTTGCTCTCCACGCTCTTTTTTTTCGTCATGGCTTTCCAGTAAACCAATAATTCTTAAATTATCTCTCCTTGTTCTATTTTCCAGGTCAATTGTTTTTCCAATGAGGTATTTTATGATATCTTCTATTTTTTCATTTCTTTGATTTTGTTTGACTGATTCTTGATGCCTTTTAGAGTCATAACTTCTACTTGCCCAATTCTAATTTTTAATTAATTGTTTTCCTCAATTAGCTTTTGTATCACCTTTTCCATTTGGACGATTTTATTTTTTAAGGAGTTGTTTTCTTCAGTGATTTTTTTTCCATTTTGTCTATTGCATTTTGTTTTTTGCAGGGGGGAAGGCAGGGCAATTGGGGTTAAGTGACTTGCCCAAGGTCACACAGCTAGTAAGTGTGTCAAGTGTCTGAGGACAGATTTGAACTCAGGTTCTCCTGACTCCAGGACCAGTGCTATACTCACTGCACCACCTAGCTGCCCCTGTCCATTGTATTTTTAAAGGAATTGATCAGTTTTTCTTCTACCTCTCTAATTTGACTTTTAAAATTCCTTTTTGAGCTCTTCTAAGAAGACATTCTGGGCTTGAGACCAGTTCATATTCCCCTTTGGGGTTTCAGATGTAGATAGAGTGACAATGTTGTCCTCTTCTGAATTTGCATTTTGATCTTCTCTGTTCCCACAGTAAGAATCTATGGTCTTTGCTTTTCTAAGTTGGTTTTTGCTCATTGTGTTTGCCTTTTTCCAGACTTTTAAAGTAGATCTCTTGTGCTGAGGGCTAGAAGCCTGGTTAGTGGCTTTGTGTGCTGGGGCCCACAGTTCTAGAAGCTTTATAAAGTTGTAGCTTACCGAGTGCTGAGCTGGAGCCGGTGTGTGCTGACACCAAGCGAGGTCTTTCTGCATTTCCTTAGGGTTACACTGAAGTTCACAGTGAAAGAGGTAGGGGAGGTGTTGGACGTCTTCTTCTCCCCAAGGTCCATTCCAGAGGATGGGTACACTCAGCCAGTGGTGGACACCCATTGCCCATCTATGGTGTAAGTGGTGGTTATCTGTACTGGTCTGCCTATTCCACTGGGTGTGGGAATGCACTCAGGAGGGGTCCTGGTGTTGGCATTCGGCAGCTCCACCTCCCTGGGGCTCAGGATATCCTCCTGGTTTGCTGAGGTGGGGTTTGCTGCTGTCTTGCCCGAATGCCTCCAGTCCTGTACTGGTTCCCTTCAGCCACAGCAAGAGGTAACTTTCTTATGTATAGAGTACTTTGTCTCAAGCTTGAGGGGTTGTGCTGTTGTTTTCAGAGTTATTTCTACACAGCAAGCTCTGCCACACCAGCGCTACTCCTCCCCCAAGAACTGCCAACCCAGATCTGACTCAGATCTAAGCTGACTCTGCACTCCAGGTCTGATCTGCCACTTAATTCCTCCCACCAGGTGGGCCTGGGGCCAAAGCAACTGTAGCTGTAGCCTTGCAAGTAGCCTCAGACCTGCATGACCTCCACTGCCCCTGGGGCAGTGGCCAAACCAAGAACTCCTTTCACTCTGTCCCAGAAGCTTTTCACACTTACCTTCTCTGTTGTCTTTGGTGTTTGTGGGTTAAGAAGTCTGGTAACTGCCACAGCTCACTGATTCAGGGCACTAGGGCCTGTTCCACCCCACTGCTGGTCTGGTTGGTCTTGGCGAGGCTCCCGTTGGGCTCTGCTCCGCTCCTCTCCCAGCTCCCACTCCCAGCTCCATGTGATAGACCTTACCCAGTGACTTCCAGGTTGTCTTGGGCTGGAGCCCTGCTTCCCTCTGCTATTCCATGGGTTCTGCAGTTTTAGAATTTGTTCAGAACCATTTTTATAGGTGTTTGGAGGGACCTGGAGGGGAGCTCACAAAAGTCCCTGTTTTCTGGCTGCCATCTTGGCATAAAAATGAACTTCTTAAAGTGTGGCCTGAGGCATGCAGGGGTGGGGATTCTGAAGCCTCAAGTTCACAAATGGATTTTTAAGTCTTTGGGTACAGCCTTTTGACTGAATCCAAGTTTTATAGGGGATTTTTATTTAGGGGATTTGTTCTATGAAGTTTGGATTGAGTTGAAAGGCCACACTTGAAGACCTAAAGAGTCACATGTGGTCTCAAGGGCACAGGTTCCCCACCTCTACCCAAGACCATAAGGTTAAGGCTATTTTCATAATAATACTAAGCTGGTGCAATTGCAAATAAAGTAAATGTGAATGTATATTGTTTGCTGTGATTCAAATTTCATATTCCACACTAAACCTTTCCTGATTCCCCAAATGTTATGCTCTTCTTTGCTAAATCTCTTATACTTAGCTCTGTATATATTTATTTTGTATGTTCTTATAGATCTAATTGCTGTCTTCTTGTTAGAATGTAAGCTTCTTGAGAGCAGGAATTCTTTTAGTTTTTTTTTTTTTTGCTTTTTGTCCCCCGTACCTAGAATAATGTCTGCCACACAGTAGGCACTCAATTAATGTCAGTTGTCTGATTTATAGATTTGGGGTCAAAGAGACCTTTTGGCATTCCTCAAATCATATCCTGTAGAGAACTAGTCAACTTTCTTCTATGTCTATTCTATGTGCTGTTCTAAAATAAAACAACCTACCTCAATATGTAGTGAGCTCTCCCTTGATAAATAAATATTCTCTCAGCATACTTTCTCCTAAGCCTTGTCATTGCCATCACCTACTAACCACCAGGACACTCTGTCATCTTCCATAATGTCTCTAACACCTGATTTAGACCTTGGAAGGACGGTAAAATTATGTGATTCTTCTCTACTCCATCTCTTATTGACATCTTCTGCTACTTCAGTATTTACTTTAATGACCCTTCTTAATAGCCTGCACCTTAAGTTCCTTAGTCTCTTCAGCTCCCATGATATACATCTCTATTATGTTTCAGTCAAGCACAGAGGTCATTGACTCTAGATTTTCCCATAATGTGAAACTACTCCACTTGGAAAAGCTTGAACATCCCTATCTGATGTCCAGTTATGGGCACCCTGGTTTAGAACACACATTTAGAACACACGCATTAGAACACAAGCCGGTTGTTTTGGTCCTTTGTTTTTGAAGAGGGCCAAGGACATCACAGGGTGATATCTTGACTCATTAACAAATTGGATTTAAGCCAGAAAGAGTTATACAAAGTCATGAGCCTCACTCTCTCTTCCAGAGTTATCGAAGTCCAGCGGTAAGACTAAAGTCAAGATGGCTGGTGATGACCCAGGATGCAGTGGATGACCTTGGCATCTTCTATATCTGATCAAGCTGTAAGCACCCCACAGGGCCTGCTTCAGCTGACTTCATGGCTATTGGAAGAAATTGTTCTCATCCACCCATTCTACCCCTAACTCACCAACAGGTTTGAGGCCTGTCAGCTACTCTCAACCTGGTTTAGCCCATATGCTGGGATGGTTTTACCAAGGTGTGGCTGCTGCACACGCTTTTTGGAGCCACGGGTGAGAATTGAGTGCCAGGTGGACACCAAAGATGGATGAACAGCCCTGAAAACGGTTTAGCAAGCACTCACACCAGAGAAACGGTACCCAGGTACAGTACTTCCAGGGGAAGGAAATAAGGATAGTAAAGGCACTTTTAAAAGTATGTTCATGGATACATTGGAGCCAGTTTTATAAGAGGCCATGGTTCAATTTTTAGTGTGAGCTTTTACATTTCAGAAATCCTTGGTCTACAAACTAGGGCTCACTTTTTTGTTTAGCTAATTGTCTACACTTAAGAAAGTGTTAATGCTGAGAATTAAACATAAAAGTGTGTGTGCATACATTTTCCTCCCTAGGAGAGCTGGATTGTTAAACATTTACCAGCATAGATTACTGAATTGTTCTATAAACATTGTTTCACCCCTGAATTACTTTATAAACATTGTTTGAGCTCGGCAAGAATGTAGTAGAAAGCTCAAGGAATGAAATCACCAGATTTTAGCCTGGTGACTAAATAATAATTATAATAATGATAAGGATAATTTATATATTGCAAAATACTTTACATCCATCATCTCATTTGAGCCTCACAACATCCCTTAGTATACCATTTATTATAGAGTGATGGAACTGCTGCTATTTAGTGTGGAAAAGAGAAGGCTTTGGATGTACGATAGTTGTGTTCAGGGCTGTCATGTGAAAGAGGTACCTGAAGAGATTTCGCACACAACTAGTATGAGTAGGTAGAGGTTAGAACACAAGATAGAGAAATTTCTTAAAATAAGAGCTGTCCAAAAACAAATAGCTGCCTTCAGACAAAGTGTAGCTTGCTTTAATGGATGCCTTCATTTACAAACATCTCTACTTATAGAAACATTTAAAGGGGATTCATGCTTTGAGTAGGGATTTAGCTAACTGATCTCTCCAGTCCATCTTAAGTTTGAATCAATGATACGAAGTAAATTAAATTGAAGCCAGATGACAAGGATGAGATGTAGAAGAGAAAGAGAAGACAGAAGGAAAGAAAATGCCATAGGGAGTAGCAGAATGTTACCAACAGTTGACTCAGAAACCACGCAGAGGCATCAGGGTCATAGATTGCTCAGCCTTGCTGTAAAGCAATGCTACAGGAATGATTACTCTCTCTGCTCAGGGAGATACAAAAGCCAGCAAATTACACCAGCCAGACACTCTCCTTTGTCAAGGTCAGTAGAAAAGATAAAATGTAGCTTATAGCATTAATCAATTGTAGCATTAATCCCTCTAGGTGACCGTCAGAGTCATTCAGTATAAAGCTGTGCATGGTCTCCTAAAAATTCCCTTCAGGCCTGCTTTCCCAGAGAACCATTTCATCAAGAATGATTAAGCTATAAGATTCATTCCCTGAGAGGAAACCAGAGAATAAGGGTAGGAAGGGAGAGAAGGAAGAGACTGTGTCTCTACGAGACAGATCACAACATGAACTTTGATTTAATTAGAAAACCTTTATTAAGTGAGATGTGTGTGTATGTATGTATGTAAAGCATTGTGTTGTTAGATATTGCTTGCTAATCATTTATATTATCTTCAAATAGTGGTATATGAATACAACAGGATAATATTGAAACACAAGATGTTAGAGACAAGAATAGCTCATAAAAACAGGAAAAGCCTTATACTAATTGATGTGGAATGAAATTAGGAAGACCAGGAGAACATTTTATGATAGCATTGATAATAGGAAGAAACCCAGCTTTGAAAGATCTAACACTCATCAAAGCAGCAAATAACAGTGATTTCAAAAGACTGAAGATGAAATATATCTCTAAACTCATGAAAAGCTCATGCAGTATTTTCTTTCTCAGATATGATCAATATGTTGATTTGTTTTTCTAGACTAGAGGTGGGGAACCTGTGGTCTCAAGGCCACATGTGGCCCTCTAGATCCTCAAGCGTAGCTTTTTCACTGAATCCAAACTTCACAGAACAAATCCCCTTAATAAAAGGATTACTTCTGTAAAACTTGGATTCGGTCAAAAGGCTGCACTCAAGAACCTTCAAGGCCACATGCAGCCTCAAGGTTGCAGGTTCCCCATCCCTGTTCTAGACCATAGATATTGGTTAAATGGTTAATTGGCTAAATGGCTTCTTCTCAGGTGGGGAAAATGGGAGCAGTAATTTAGTGAGTAGTGATAACATGCAACAAAATGAAACAGCAAATTTTTAAATAAGCGGAAGAAGTGATAGTTAAAAAGGGGACACAAACAAATGAAATGGTTTTGTGGTTTTATTATTACCATTTGCTAAATGTAATTAAGCATCTAGCTCCCAGAGCTTTTGCAAGGATAAAATGAAGTAAGTGCTTTGCAAACCTAAGAGCACTATATGGAGGCTAGACATATTACTGTTATTATTATTGTCTTGGAGAGCTTGGTTGTCACAACATTTCCAGGCCATAGTTTCCTTATTTACATAAAGAATGTGTTACACTACATCAGCTGCAGGGAATCTGCAACCTCCAGGCCACATGTGACCTCCAGGCCACAGGTTCCCCCCACCTGATCTAGATTATCCCTAAGTTACCTTGTAGTTCTAAATCTATAAATTCTGATCACAGCCAGAAACACTTAAAACTAATTATTGTTACAATAGGCTATGGTAGAAAGAAAAATATGTTTATATCTTTCCAGGGATATCAATTTCCCCAAAGGTGACCAGAGTGTTTATAGCAGTATTCTGAGGAGGCAGCATTCAGAAAGTATTGGACTGGGAGAAAAGAGGGACTGTTTAGCAATTGACTTTCCATGTGACCTTGGTTAAGTCACTTCTACTCTCTAGTCTTCATCTTCTTCATTTGTAGAAGGACATTACCTCAAATTTTCTAACAGTTCTAAAATCCAATAGTTTAGATTTATGACATGAATTTGGAAAGTCTAACTGGGAAGGCCTTGTGACTTCTCTTGGAACAAATGTAAAGTGAATGCAGCTCTCTAAAATGCATTCAATTTACTATTTTGAGAAAAACAATCAATGTTATGAGAGATTTCTCTTCCAAAATGACGCTCGAGAGACAAATTTCATACAGGCATGGTCTACCAATTCTTACTTTAAGGTTATTCATAAATAGAATGGCAGCTAGATGATGCAGTGAATAGAGTGCAGACCCTGCAGTGAGGAAGACCTGGGTTGAAATCTAGCCTCCGACACCTCCTACCTGTGTGACCTGGGCAAGCCACTTAATCATTATCTGCCTCAGTTTCCTCAACCATAAAAAGGGAATAATAACATCTAGCTCACAAGGTGGTTGGGAGGATCAAATGAAATATTTATAGTATCTTGCACCTTGCCTGACACATAATTGGTGCATTCACTATTGTTTTCTTCCTTTTTCCACATGGCCTCTCATTGTCATACTTTCCTGATCTTTCTTACCCCACTCTAAGTGAGTATGTGAAAAGGCATTAGCCTAAAAAGGGTCAGGATCCTCTATTGCATCCTGGGCCATCTCCAGTCATCCTGGTGAACACCTGGCCCCTGGACCCAAATGGCACTGGAGGAGAAAGTGAGGCTGGTGACCTTGCACAGCCCTCCTCCACTCAAATCAAAGTCAACTGCAAGTCATGTCATCATTTTCCTGATGCCATGGTCCTCTTCAAAAATGAAGGACAAACACAACAATAACCTTCCTGATCTTTCTAGTTATAATCTCTTCCTCTTGAAATTATTTTCTATTTGCTTACTTGCACTCAAGTTCTATCTCTTCTCCTAATAATATTAGCTTCTTGAGGGCAAGGATTATGTTATCTTTAAAATGTATCTCCTCAAGCAACAACCTTAGAGCTTGGTAAAAAGCGATAATGAGTGGACATGTGATTTCACTGGTCTTGGGCAGGAGCCAGTAAGCCTACCCTCAGCCACTTGTTTTTGTACTGCATGAGCTAAGAATATTTTTTTACATTTTTAAATAAAGTTTTGTTATATTTTAAAAAAAGAAAAGAATTATTAGCTCAGAAGCGTGTCAGATTTGTCTCTCAGGCTATAAATTTGCTAACTCGTAATGTAGAATTAGGAAAATCCTTCTCCCAATGCAGATGGATGAGTTCTCCTCAATTTATACTCAGAGAGTTTCTGACAAAAGTTAGAGGTTAAATGACTTGTCCAAGTTAGTGTATATTTGAGATGGGATTTGAAACTGGCTCTTCCTCACTATCTAATATAACAGGCTTCCACATACATAGTTTGTATGTAATCAATAAACCAATCAATATATTTGGTGTTCAGTCTTTTACAATCAAGTCCTCGTGACTCTATTTGGAGTTTTCTTGGCAAAGATACAGAGCTATTTGCCATTTCCTTCTTCAGCTTATTTTACAAATGAGGAAACTGAGGTAAACAGGGTTAGGTATCTTGCCCAGGGTCACACAGCTACTAAGTGTCTGAGGCCATGTTTGAACTCAGGAAGATGAGTCTTCCCCACTTTTTAGTACCAGCTCTAACCACTGTATCACCTAGCTTCCTTAAACACTACATACATTCATACCTACCTACCTACATATTTGTGGCTGAACTGACTTGAATTAAAATATCAGGTGCCCTCGTCAAAAATAATAATAATAATCGTTATAATAATAGCTGGCATTTATGTTGTTGTTTCATTTGTGTCCTACTCTTCATGACCCCATTTAGGGTTTTCTTGGCAAAGATACTGGAGTAGTTTGCCATTTCATTTCCCAGCTCGTTTTATAGATGAGGAAACTGAGGCAAACAGGGTTAAGTTTCTTGCCCAGGGTCACACAGTTAATCAGTGTCTGAGACTAGACTTGAACTCAGAAAGAGGAGTTTTCTTGACTCCAGGCCCCGCCTGGAGTCTGTTTCCATCGACTATACCACCTGACTGTCCCTACTATTTATAGAGCACTTTAAAGTTAGCAAAGCACTTTGCAAAGACCTTATTTGATCCTTACAACAAACCTGGAATATAGGTACTATTATGTTCCTCATTTTACAGATGGAGAAACCGAGGCAGAGAATGGTTAAGTGACTTTTCCATGGTCACACAACTAGGCTCATAGAATACATATGATAGCTAACATCTACGTTCAAGGTTTGCAAAGCACTCTACATCTACTATTTCATTTGATTCTCACAACTTCCTGTGAGGGAGATGTTATTAACCTAATTTCACAAATGAGGAAACTGAAGCTAAGAGCAGTTTAAATGTCTTTCCAAGGATCATGCAGCTATTAAATGTCTCTTTCTCTCTCTCTCTCTCTCTCTCTCTCTCTCTCTCTCTCTCTCTCTCTCTCTCTCTCTCTCTCGCTCTCCCTCTCACTCTCTCTCTCACTCTCTCACTCTCTCTCTCTCCCTTCCCCCCCCCTCCTCTTTTCCTCCCTCTCCCTCTCCCTCTCCCCCCCATCCCTGTTTCTCACTTTATCTGTCTGTCTGTTTCTCTGTCTTTCTCCATTTCTGCTGCTTGGCTTTGTTCAAGGGAGGAGGTAAACTATAAGCCTAACTGGGAGGGGGGTGGAGAGGAAAACATCTAATGCTAACTTTGCTCTCCAGCCAGATCAATATGAAGCCATGAGTACTGGGCCTCACTATGCCTTAGAGGAAGGGATATTGGAGATGGAATGAACTAGACAGTGACCTTGTGAGCTTCAAAGGTTGGGAGAAGTCCAGGAGCTGGAGTCTATGCTGGAGTTTGTGGTGAACTAAGTCTGGTTCACTAGCATAGCCCCAAAGTGAGGTCAGGACATTTGAGAACCAAATAAGGTCCCTACTGAGTACTAAGTAAGCAATTAATCTTTGGAGGAGAAAGTGAAAGGATATGTGCTGTATACCTCCACAGAATTCTCAAAGGTCTGTTCTGAACTGGGGGAAAATGCTGTGTTCAAAGTAAACTTCTGCCTTCTTTGCCAGGGATGGCAAATGTTTCAAACAGGGAGGAAGAGTATAATGGGTCTTTGATACATGCACAGATTGTTTAAGATGGAGACATCCGTGTAGGAGACTCCAACCACTTGCTTTTAGGGGAAGATACTTCATTGCCTTAGTAAGTGGATGGGAACAGCCTCTCTCCTTTGACTGTGCAGCTGGCACTGCTTACATCTTTAAATCTACCTAACAAAGGCATAGTCACTGTCTCTTTCTGGTGGCATCTTGGGGTGAAGTTCTTATTCACCTGCAGTGTGGGGACCAAGAACTAAGCTGGAAGGGAAGGGCCAACTTCCTCTCCATGTGAGGCCCTGTATCTTTGAGAAATGGACTTGGGGCTTTGGGTATTGTTTTTGTTTGTCATCTTCAGTTATAAGTGGAAGTAGGGGAGTCCTGCACCCATACTTTGAGCCTTGGCACTCTTGGAGCCATGATGCCAGGCTGGTTATTGCTACTAAGACAGACAAAAAGCCCTGAGAAGTCAGAGTGCTGGGACTGAAGCCCAAGGCTTCAGACTTGGAACTTGGTATGACTCATGGTATAGAGGAAATGAGCTAAATTGTGAATCTAATTCCCCTCCTCACTCCAGTAACAAAGGAAGGTAGGAGGGGATTATGCACCACCACCACCAACACCACCACCACCACCACCCAGGTGTTGAGAGGGATGTTTTTATATTGGTTTCTTGCTCTACTTATGAAGCAAAGATATTTGCTAATCTGGCTGTTAATTGGTTAAATGGAAATGGAGTGTTTGGATTGCTAAAACTGGGTGAACATGATTGGTTGGGGCTTGAGCTAATGGCACAATCTAGTTTTATAGCCAAACCTCCTTAATGATACTGTGAAGCCCTGGGGGGAGGGAAAAATATAACTCACCTGGCTTTTAAGCAGTGGGAACCAGAGTAGTCACTGTTGCACTTGTAAATTTAATTATCAGCCTCATAGGACACCTATAAAGAGATTATGAAAATGTAAATTTATTTTTGAAAAAAAGCATATAGACATATAGTTGCATTTTAAGGAAGAATCTGAACCAAATGCAATACCTGTCAACTCTGAAGAGAAAAATAAAATGGCTGTAAGGCTTCCAAATATAATTTTTCTTTCTGGTAACCCATTTTCCTCTCACCTTTTTTCCATTCTCTCTTTCTTTCTTTGGCCCTGTTCTACTTAAGTAGACCTTTTGGAAATGGTTCTGGAATGTGCCTACTATATGAAATCCCAGTGTCCACTCTAAGTTGAATGGATATATCTGTGATACCTTGGGGCCCCATTTTTCCATTTTTCTATAAATGTTATTTCCCATAGTTGAACCCTGTAAATAGTCTGTTTAATGGAATATTTTGCCTAGATGATCCTCCAGCTCTTGTCTCTCTCTAACCCTGTAGGCATGGTCTATCATATGTCTCTTTGGAGACATCTTACATTACTAATGCCATTGTGCATTGAGGAAGAAGACTGCTTGCTTTACTGACGTCGCCAACAGGAAACCTTGGTTCAAATCCTGTCTTTGGCACATAGGAGTTGTGTGACCCTCTCTGAGCCTTAGTTTTCTCATCTGTGAAAAGGATGTGATGTTTATTGTTGCACATACTTTTCATATTTGTCCCATGGATCAAGGAGGATAATGGAGATAAAACCTTTTGCAGAATATCAAGTTCTCTATGAATTTCAACTTTTAATTATTATGTTTACCTTCATTATTTTTGGTCAGCTGTTTTTCAAACACCAAACAAAACCCTTTCACAGAGCTGCAAAAAAAAGTGATGTCACTTTGTTGTCACCAAATCAATCGGCCTTTTTATCTCAAGACGTGTTAAAACCACAGAGGTTGGCCGTTGGTGAAGAAATGTACCTTTCCTTGATGAAAATATGGTAACTAGCTAATCAAAACAATTGCATATGGAAACTGCATTTTTACATTGTAGGCTACTGGCTCATCTCCAGAAGTAGTCTTGGTACCTTGACCCAAAGTCCCTGATAATTTCTTTTTGGTGATATTTTGCTAGATAACAAAGAGATCTGCCTGCTAAGGTAAGAAAAGAGGCCTGCCCAGAATTAACAGTATTGCTTTAATTCTTGTACTTTTATACACATTATAATTTTTGCTGCTGTGACTTTCAGGAAGGACAAAAACAGCAATGTCATAAGCTTTTGGCCCTTTGCCTCACAAAGAACTCTGTATTTTCAAGTGGATAACATTTCTCCAACCCTGAAAGATTAGAGACAACTTAAAAAGATAGATGGCCCCTGAGCTGACAAGTCATTCTAACCACTTGAGAACCCCTGAGGCATTTTTGGGAACCAGTAACATGATTGCCTGTGGATCTGCCAGAGAATCCAGATGGCAGCATTGAAATGACTTCAATGTGTTGACAAACATTCAGACACAGTGTTGTGTGTGTCCCTATGTTTTTCAGGGAGTGCAGCTTCCATTCGTACCAGAGGAAAGGAATGGGAGGAATTATCATTAATGTTATTGAATGTGATTTTTCTGCAGCTCCCTTAGATGAAGAGGAAACAGAGAGAGGGACAGTAGGGTATGATCACCAAGCTTCAGAGAGAGAGAAAAAAAATACACATCCTTTCTCATCATACTGAGTGTCTGGCTCAGACTACCTCAGGAGGAGGAAGGCAGCTGTGAGTAAGTGGCACCTCTGTAGAATCTGTAGAAAGGACTATTGGACACCAGCTTGTCACCTCCAACATCAGAGTAACTATGTTGGACTTGCAGTTCTATATAAGCTGAGCATGACAGGCAACCCAACTCTAGTATCCTCCCTCTCAAGCATGAAAATCTGAATCAATTGGAGAATAAATAAGCTTTTGCATACCTTTCTGCCCTGGTGGGTGTCAATTCAGATTCTGTTCTCAGGTTTCTGTGGATCTTAGAAACCTATGTATGATATATGTTTGACTTCACCTAAACTCTGCCTTCCTCTTGAACTTGTCTCGAGGGTCTCCTGCCTCCTCACTTTTGCTAAATACCATTTGCTGCACTGTAAGGTTCTCTATCACCTCCATCCTCCAAATCTCTGCAGACCTTTTCATATACTGCCCTTCAGGATTAGCCTAAATGCCACTTCCCTAGCTGATCATTCTCTGATGCTTCTCCAGTCCCACCTATGTGGAGTGATTTCACCATCATTTGACCTTCTAGCACTTGATACTGACATTTTGTCTTAGCATATTCTAATTGAAAGAATGTCAGTCAAGAGACGTGGGTTTGAGTCATGTCTGTGGAACATGTTAACTATGTGATTGTGACCAAGCCAATTAACTTCTCTGAGTTTCAGCTTCCTCGACTGTAAAGTGGAAATAAGTCAATAAACAAATGTTAAGGTCCTATTATGTGCCCATACAAAGATAAAAATGAAATAGCCTCTGTCCTCAAGAAACTCACATTATGTCAAGAGTAGCAGGGTGTAATGGATAGAAATCTAGCCTGGGAGTCAGAAAGACCCATGACCAAGTTCCTACATCTAATAGAGATTACCTATGTGAACCAAAGCAATTCGTTAAACCTCTCAGTGCTGCAGACAACTATCTAAACCTATAAATTGCTTCTCCATTGTAGGTATAAATTGGTGGAAGAAATTCCCACAATGGGAATGTTCCCTAAAAGAGTGAAATCAAAGGAATAAACCTTTTTATCTGTGAGGTGGAAGAAGAGAAGGAGAAAGAGGAGAAGGAAGAAGAAAAAAAAGGAGGAAGAGGAGGAGGAGAAATAATTGCTTTTCTTTTTTGTACAGTTGAAGAACAAGAAGAACATGGGGCACACTAGAGGTGTACTTTACCTAGACTTGAGCAAACCATTTGATATTATTGCTAATAACATTCTTCTAAAAAAGATGGAGACAAGTGTTTTCTAAAATTTTCTGATCTCACATCCCTAAGAGTAAAACATTTTTGAACACATACTCCTAACATATGCACATTTACTTGTCTATAAATTATGTATGCTACTGTACTAATAATTACATATCAAAAATATGAATGAAATAGAAATTAAAAGAATGAGATAAACAGGGTAACATTTGAAAAAATGTTTTACTTAGTACAGAAAGCATTCTGCTCTCTATAAAATAGTAAAGACATTTTTGGTGAGAGTAATGCTTCATTATTTAGGCAAATCTTGTTTTAAAACTTTGTGATACAAAGATTCAAAGGTCAGGTTCTAAGTTCAGGTTTTTTCAGCACTTGGTTTTAATGGCTGTCATAACCGAACAAAGAAACTTTACAAAGATACATGGATGCAAATAGAAAATGTTCATTGTTGGCTGTGCTGACTTAATCATGATACTTGTTTTTCAATCCCATCCACTAATTTTGCAAATTATGAAGTTCAGCTGGTAAATTTCCATCTTCTCTAATGTCAATCAGCTATTCTTCCAAATTAATCAGGAGGTTTTGAATTTTTATATTTTTGACAATTAAGATCAAAACCCTTCTAACATTCTTCATCGAGAAGATTTTTAAACAAGTTAAAATATGTTTTCAGATTTTTTTAAATGTGCAATTTTTAAAAAGATGACACACTTACATGGTTTGCCATAACCCAGAGGGGGAGAAATCAAATATCTATTAGCAGATGATCATCACCAGTGTCAAATGCTAGAGGTCAAGAAAGATGAGATCTGAGAAAAGATCATTAGATTGGACAATTAAGACATCACTGGGAGACTAGAAAGATGGTATTAACTTCTATGGAAATAGAGGAATTCAAAGAGGGTAAATTTAGAGAGGGACTAGATGACTTACAATTGATCCTTTCTATGTCTACTCATTCACTTCCTCCATAAAATGAAAAGAGTGATTGTTGGACTCTTATTCACCAGTCAGTATCCTGGAGAAGTATCTGAAGCAACCTAAAGATGCTGGGATATTTAGGCAGGAAATTTTTCCTACACAGTTTCTGGGTGTCCCTAAGTTAAGGTTAGATTTAAAAAATGCTGGGGCTTTATGTATACAAAATTGGAAGGCCAGAGTGGGAAGGGTTGACTGGATGAGTATTGATTTAAAATGAATGAAGAGGTAGTATAGTTATGTTAAGACAAGTCAACAATTAGCTATCACAGGGAGAGTTGGATGTGACCCATATTCCCATCTTCCAAATGATTTAAAACACGTATGTGGCATTAGTCTATGGAGTCCATGTGATTAAATGACCATACAATTATATGGAGCCCCGGCTAAATAACCAAACCCCAAGAATGGTGGTCAATGCTTCAATGTTAACTTGAAAGGAGGTTTCCAGCAGAGTGCCTGAAGAACCTGTTTGGCTTTGTGTTATTTAATGTTTTAATCAATGACTTAGATAATTTAAAGAATGATTTGGGTAAATCCATAGATATCATGCTTTCTCACCAAATTCACAGATGAACCAAAGTTGGAAGGGACAGTAAATATACTGGATGACAAAGTTAGTTTCAGAATATCTTGACAGAACCTTATACCAAGATAAGGTCAAAATGGGTACATGATTTAGACATAAAGGGTGATATCAGAAGCAAATTAGGGGAGCAAGAAATAGTTTACCTCTCAGGTTGATGGAGAAGGGAAGAATTTGTGACCAAAAAATGATAGAGAACATTATGAAATACAAAATGAATAATTTTGATTACATTAAATTTTTAAAAATTTTTGTACAAACAAAACCAGCACAACCAAGATTAGAAAGAAAGCAGAAAGATGGGAAACACTTTTTTACAGCCAGTGTTTCTGATAAAGCCTTCATTTCTAAAATATAGAGAGAACTGGTTCAAATTTGTAAGGATACACATCATATCCCAGTTGATCCATTGTCAAAGGATATGACCAAGCAATTTTCAAATGAAGAAATTAAAGCTATGTGTAGTCATAAGAAAAATGCTCTGAATCACTATTGACTAGAGAAATTCAAATTAAAACAACCCTGAGGTACCACCTCATACCTATCAGATTGGCTAATATGACAGAAAAGGAAAATGATAAATGTTGGAGAAAATGTGGGAAAATTGTAACACCAATGCATTGTTGGTGGAATTGTGAAGTTATCCAACCATTCTGGAGAATAATTTGGAACTATGACCAAAGGACTCTCAAGCTGTGCATACCCTTTGATCTAGAAATACCACTACTAAGTCTATATCCCAAAGAGATCACAAAAAAGGGAAAAGGACTCACATGTACAAAAATATTTATAGTAGTTCTTTTTGTGGTGGCCAAGAAATCAAATAATATTATTAGCAAAGTGGCCATAAAATTATTCAAAGTAGTTATCTCAAGAGATTTGGAAAACTATTTTCACACAGTGTATACATGCGACTAAATTGAATTTTTCTTAATAAGGTAAGTAATATATACCAAAAACCAAGGGCTTATTTTATCTTTAAAGTAGAGAATTAGAAACCTTTCCAATTAAGTCAGGAATAAAGCAAGAATGACCATTGTCTCCACTATTTTTAAGTATAGTTTTTTTTTTTCTTGACTATACTTATATTTTCCAGTGGGGTGGAGGGAGAGTGTTGGTGGGAAAATTGGGAGGAAAAGATAGTGTCTGGCTATAGGTGACAGAACCAGGAGCAGTGGGCAGAAGTTGAGTGAAAGGTCAATTTATACTCAATATTAGAAGAAACTTCCCAACAATTACATTTTTCCAAAAGTAAAAAGGGCTGCTTCAGGAAGTTGTAAGAGCCCTTCATTGGAGGTTTTCAAGCAGAAGTTTAATGCCCATTTATCAGACATGTTATAATAGAGGATTTTTTTCTGGTAGGAGTTTGAATTAGGTGGCTATTGAGTCTGTTTTAACTATGAAATTCTGTGATTCTTTGATTCCTGTTGTTAAGACACTGCCTATAGCTCATATCTTGTTCCTATTCCCTTCTCCTTGTCTCCTTTCTGTTCATCTCTCCCTTACCCCAGTTCTCCAACTCTAACAAAAAAGGGGGGGCATCTATTGCCTAAAATTCAGCGTATATTGAAAAAATCCATAAACAGAATGTATATGTTAAAAGGACCTTCCCTCATTCCACTACCTCTACCAGACAAGACATGTTATCATTCACTAAATATTCAATTAAGTTGAATAAATATTTATTAAACACATAACATGTTGGAGGCACCATGATAGACACTGGGGAAGAAAAGACAGACAAAATAACCTAACCAACAAAAAATAAAAAAAAAAAACAGATCTTACCTTCTATTAGCTCACATTCTACTGCGAAGATAAGACATATTTATAAATAAGTATATGTGAAGCAAACATAAAGTAATTCCTGAGTGGAGAAGGGTGGGAAAGTGCCGAACTTTGAGTAGGTCAGGAAAAGTTTTGAGTAGAAGGTAACATCTAAGCTGACCTTTAAAGGAAGCTGAGGATTACAAGAGGCAGAGATAAGAAGGGAGTGTTGTCATGTGTTCTCACAGGATTCTTTGGAAAGGCTCACAGAGAGGACAGAAGACTACTGGTTAGTACTCTTTGGATCATAATGTGGTCCTCACAGGTGGACCACATATATCCTCATTCTAAAAGCCCCATTCACACAAAGCTTTCAGAATATGGTGACCCACCAATTCTAAGGTAGGTGTTTTGAGTTATTTTTCCAATAGTGGTGACAGATTGGTATAAGTACCAAACTTAAATTAGTCTTATGAAGTACTGGCTGGGTAACCAAGCAATCCCTGGACAGATTTATACATCTGCCCACTCCAAATGGCATAGTTTGTTGTTGTGAACCTCACTTCAAGATATCATGAAAATAAAACATAAATGAGCATGACCAGGGAGCACCAGGTATACCATTCTGGTTTCTGGTGCAACTGGACAGAAAATTCAAGGAATTAAGAAAGCACTTCTGGTGCCATGATTTTGTGGCTAAAATAAGGCAAGTTTTTTCATATGGCATACATTTTCGTTGTCCCATGAGATCAGAAAAAGGAGAGATATCAGTATGGACTGGAGTAGTCTGGGAAAATATCAAGGAAAAGGCAGGGCTTGAGCAGGGCTTTGAAGAATTGCTAAGATTTTGATAAATGAAAAGGAGTTAGAAGGGAGTTCTAATTCAATAAGGAAACATCATCTTTTCTTTGTTTTTCTGTATTTTTCCCCATGGCTTTCATCTAGTACAGAAATTCTTCAGTTGTCTCTTATTGAACTATTTTCCAGATCAGTTGTTATTTTTTCTATGAGCAATTTCATATTTTCTTCTATTTCTTTAGTCTTTTGACTTTGTTTTATTGTTTCTTCATGGCTCACAGAGTCATTAGTTTCCACTTGGCCAATTTTAGTTTTAAAGAGTTATTTTCTTCAGTGGTGTTTTGTGCTGTCTTTATGTTTTGGTCAGTTCTTATTTTTAAGGATTTATTTTCCTCAATATTCTTGTGCCTCTTTTCTCATGCTGTTAATTCACTTTTCATAATTTTCTTACAAAGCTCTCATTTCTTTCCATTTTTCCTATATTGCTTTTATTTGATTGTTAAAACCTTTTTTTTTTTTTTGCTATCTTTAGTTCTTCTAGGAATTTTTATTGAGCTTTGTGTTTAATTTGCATTTTTAGGTTATACATGTGTAGTCATGCAAAATACTTCAGTAAGAGTCATGTTGTGAAAAACTAACTACATTTCCCTCTATCCTATCCTGCCCCCCATTTATTCTATTCTCTCATTTGACCTTGTCTATCCTCAAAAGTGTTTGCTTCTGATTACCCCCTCCTCCCATTTGCCCTCTCATCTATCATTCCTCCCTCTTTCCTGTAGGGTAAGATAGATTTTCATACCCAATTGAGTATGTATGTTATTCCCTCCTTAAGCCAAATCTGATGAGAGCAAGGTTCACTCATTCCTTCTCATCTTTTCCTTCTTCCCCTCCATTGTAAAAGCTTTTTCTTGCCTCCTTTATATGAGATAATTTACCCCATTCTTGCTTTTCCCTTTCTCTTTCTTCCACTACCTTCCTCTCTCACCCCTTAATTTTAGTTTTTAGATATCATCCCTTCATATTCAACTTACCATGTGCCCTCTGTGTACACATACATACATATATATGTATATATATATATGTGTGTGTGTGTGTGTGTGTGTGTGTGTGTGTGTGTGTGTGTATATATGTATATAAATATGTTCCCTTCAACTACCCTAATACTGAGAAAGGTCTCATGAGTTACAAATATCCTCTTTCCATATAGGAATTTACACAGTTCAATCAACAATAATATGTCCCTTATGGTTTCTCTTTCCTGTTTACCTTTTCATGCTTCTCTTGAATCTTGTATTTGAAAGTCAAATTTTCTATTCAGCTCTGGTCTTTTCATGAAGAATGCTTGAAAGTCCTCTATTTCACTGAAGATCAATTTTTTTCCGCTGAAGTATTATACTCAATTTTGCTGGGTAGGTGATTCTTGGTTTTAATCCTAGCTTCTTTGACCTCTGGAATATCATATTCCAAGACCTCTGATCCGTTAAGGTAGAAGCTTCTAAATCTGGTGTTATCCTATGGTATTTCCACAATACTTTGTTTC
>CM053622.1:491962405-491978900 GCA_028646595.1 Phalanger gymnotis
TTACTTGATTTTCCAAATCCTTTTTGAGCTCTTCCATGGCCTCACCAATTCATATTTTTCTTGGAGGTGTTGGATGTAGGAGTTTTGACTTTGTTGTCTTCTGGTTGTATGTTTTGATCTTCGTTGTCACCAAAGTAAGATTCTATAGTCTGATTTTTTTCCCACCATTTGGTCATTTTCCTAGCCAATTATTTGTCTTTATAAGGTCTTTGCTAAGGTAGGTTTCTGCTTCCAGTGTGGAGGGTGTACTGTCTAACCTTCAGGGGCTTTGTACAGCTGTTTTCAGAGATATTTCTGGAGACCTGTAAATTTTCAGTTCTTCCAAGCTAGTATGATCAAATGAGAGGCGTTTACTCCTCTCCTGGCCAAGCACTCTCCTCTGCCTTGGGACTCTAAGGAGGATTCCCTTTCCACTCCTGCCACAAGCTCTGCCACATGAGCACTCCTTTTCTCCCCAGAGCCACCACCCAGATTGAAGCATGGACAAAGCAAGAGAATCCTGTCTCAGCTCCAGCAAAGAGAGCCCTCATATTCCCCTCTGTTAAGCTACTGGATCCCCCCACCACCTGTGGGCTGAGAGCTCCGAAAGTAGCCACTGCTGCCACCACCTTAGGCCTGGGGCTAGACCCAGCTCCTCACTCACCCAGGTCCGACAGACCATTCCCATTGACCTTCTAAGCTGTCTTTGGCATTTGTGGGTTGAGAAGTCTGGAAACCACCACAATTGCCACCACAGAAACTACACAGTCCCCTGAGACCTGCTCCAGCCCCATATGTGCCCATGTGGCCCACCCTGCACTGTGCTCTTCTCTCAAACACCTGCAACAGATCTTTCTTGTTGACTTTCCAGGTTGTCTTAGGCTGGAAATTTGTTTCACTCTGTCATTTTGTGGGTTATGCTATTCTAGAATTTTAGAGTCATTTTTAACAAGTATTTGGAGGGGCTTGGGGGAGAGCTCAAGCAAGTCCCTACTTTTACTCTGCCACCCTAATCTGCATCTTACTTTGAGGCTTTGTTTGTGAGGGTTTTCAAGTCATTGTCTTCAGGTTTTGTATCTTGGGTTCCCTATCATCATAGTTGCTTTTCATGGTTAGATTCTTTTTGTTGTTTTTTCCTCATTTTTCAGGCAATTTCTTGACTTCAAGAAATTGTTCTCCACTTACCTCTTGGCAGTGGAAGTGAGGGAAAGGGGAGGATGTTTGTGTATTGTTGAGTTTTCATAGACTGCTACTACTAGCAGTCACCGTTTACTAGAAGGTTTTTTGTTTAAGAATGACTGGACTGCTGGTTCCCTTTTAGTTTTAATTTCTTGCCCTGATTGAGTTTACTGAAAGCTTATGGGCAGTACTAAAGTCTAGAAATGAGTCCCCTTTCTACATTTGGGCTCAGAGTCACATAGATATGTTTTTGGAACTTATTTCTTGTTCCTTAAACAAGTAGGGCCCCTGCTTCTTTGTGACATGATGACACCCATGAGCATTTCTCTCTGACCTAGAACTATTACCCAGAATTGGGTAATGGGCAACAGAGCTATCAGATGATACCCATTCCTATTCCTAATGCTAATACAGAGATGCCCTAGTATCTCTTTCTGCACAGATGTTCAGTCTTCTTAGTGAATTGCATGCTGGGCTGCTCCCTGCCACTGGTGCCATCACCATAACCCAGTGTGCTTATACCTAGTGCTGCTTCTCTGTGTTCCTTGCAAACCTCAATCTCAGTGTCCACAGGTCTCTCTATCTGTTTTCCTAAGCCGCTCTTAGTTAGAAAAACGACTCATTGTGACTTCTGGTTTTCTTAATCAGAATTTGATTTGTCATTTTTTTTGGTTCTCGTGGAAGCGATATATTGGGAAAAGTAGGGAAAAAAACTTGGCTTTCACGCCACCATTTTGACCCATCATCATCTTAAAAATTCCCAAGCATTCAAATCAAATAGACTGGCAAAGATAATATATTTTATTCCAGTTTACTTGAGATAACCATGATGTTTTAAAAGTTCAAGAGATATGATTTTGGGGTACTTCATCATTTTATAATAATGCTAACATCTTACCAATAAAATGGATCAGTGACCCTCTTGAATGCCAAAGAGCATTCGAGGTGGTGGGTTCTCAGTTTAAATGCCCTTGGAAAAGTGAGTGTTCTTGAGGGAGGCAATCAACTCTGATTGGTTAATAATTAATGAAAGACAATGGATATTACAAAGAGAAGGGCACCTATTCTAGTGAAAGGCTGGGGGATGTAACTTTGATCCTGTCATTTACTTCCAAATCACCCCCAGCCTCAAATAAATTTAGACCAAGGATCTATATCCCCCACCCAAGCCTGAGCAAAACACCTTTGGCCAGGACTTTCACTTTAGATTAAATTATTTTCAGGGTTGGGTGCCATAGCAATACTTAGATTGAGGAGAATGTTAGTCTTATCTGCTGTCATTAGTATTGTCCTTCAGAGGCCAAGCCTTGAAATGAGGACTTTAGAAAAAGGAAGAGAACTCTAGATCTCCCCAAATCATTGGTTATTAATAATAATTTCTCTCAATACTATACCATGTTTTATCTTTTATATAAGAAAATGATGATTCTGACCTATTATAAAGAGGCTAAGCCCTTTGAGTTGTTTTTCAAGTACTATTGATGAATTTTCACTGACCTCTCTCTTCTCTCTGGGCTTGCCCCTTGTGACTAATGAGATTGGGTTTGTAAGGAATCGCCACAGAACTGACCTGTGGAGCACAACTAAATTAGCTGGCTAATACAAGAAAGTTCTATGTCATGACCTGGCCCTCATTAAACACCAGGTTTTAAGTCAGGCATTGACAATCTTTTTGGAGTGTTGGCACCCAGTTGTTGAGACTGTACAGTACTATGGAAAGAGGACTGGGATTTTGATTCAGAGCACCTAGGCTGACATACAGACTCAGCCACTTGCTACTAACATAGGCAAGTAGCAAGCAACAGACTATGTCTGCTCTCAATGAACCAGTGCAGGGAAGCATAAGGAAGATCGTTGCCTTGTAGGATAGTCAGATTTGGTCATAACAACCCATGACATAAAGAAAAATTCAAAATGACCTTCGGTCTTGTGTGGCCTCTTTTTGTTTCTGCCAGTGACTATGGTATAGTGGTGGAATATGGGGTTGAATCCTAGTTTTAGACCATTTATAAACATTAACTTAGAAGTTTGTAGTCTAAATGTAGACATACCACTAAAGCAAAAATTCTTTTTTTCTGAGGGTGGTGTGGACTGCGTTGGCTATCTAGCTAAGCCTAAAAACCCCTTCTCAGAATGATGTTTGTTATCTACATTCGTGAATAAATAACATGCTATGTTTCAGCTAGATGATGGTGAAAATAAAGATGTAATTTTTCCCACACCTGAGTTCAGAGACCCCCTGAAATCTATGTGTGGATTTCTTGAGTGTCTGTAGACCCCAGGTTAAGAATTGATGTGCTAGAGGAACTGAAGCATATTAATCTTGACATTCTTACTATAAAGGAAAGTAGAAGACAAAAATAAGTTGCAGATAAATGGAAATATGTCTTGTAGGTTGTCCTTGGAGATGGAAATAAAGCAGTTGGTAGAAATGATTGTCTCATCCTTACAAAGTCACTACGAAACATCATTTTATAGAAAAGTGGGCAATATTACAGTATTTATGATAAGTACTTCCAAAAATATAATTATTAAAATGAATTTACCTTATATAATAACATCTTTTGCAGAGGATGAAAAGGGAAAGAATTCAAAGAAAAACTCAGTAAGACCCCTAAATTAAATCAACATATACCTGAGTATTTGATAATTTCAATACAAAAGCAAGCATTGAGAACTATGAAAAACATCTTGAAAACTATTGTTAGAGGATAAGAAATGAGAAGAGCCAAAGGCTTATAGAAAATAAAGAAATTTCATATGTATATATATAATAAATTTTAGGAGAAGTACTGGAAATGATGAATAATCAAATAACATCATAGAGTATGAAACTGACAAGAAAAACTGCTTACCAATGTGGCAGTCATTTCCAAATCGGTTAGCCAGTCAATCAACAACAAATGTTTATTAGGCATCTAATGCCTTCCAAACACTTTGCCAGAAGCTGGAAATACAAATATAAAGAAGAAAGTGATTCCTTACTTTCAAGAAGCTTACTTCTATGTGTATATATGTATATATGTGCATTTTGGGGGAGGTGGGGAAGGAGGATAGGGACAACATGTACAGATATAGATATATCCAAATAAATACAAAACAAATACAAATATAGTTCAAGAAGGAGGGCACTAATGGTTGAGATCAGGAAGGACTTCATATAGAAGGTAGTACTTGAGCTGCATTTTGAAATCAGCTGTATCTATACAGTGGACTAGCTTATTTATCAGAGAAAATATTAAATTAATGTCAAGTTATGAGAATAAAAATAGGAGAGAGTGTGTAATTAAAATAACTCCAACATGACCTAGTAAACAGTCTAACACTGAAAAATAGAAAATGTTTAAAGAACAGAAGTTAGCATGGACTAATGCCATTTCCTAGAGAAGTATAACTATTATAAAACCAAGTGCCAAAAGGAGATGAATAAAGGGGCTTAGAAACTGCTTTAATCATCCAACATTAATCTTTATGACAACTGCAGAGATACATGTCAAGATTAATGCAAGTTAGAAATATACCTATTTCTAAAATCCTACACAGGATAGAATATCATGAGCAGAATCTCCTCATAAAAGAAAGCAAGAAGCAATGGAAAGAAAAGTACATTTAGAGAAAACTTGGCAATATGCTCAACAAATCATCCTAAAGGCATATGTTAGCTTCTGTCAAAGATCAGATTAAGCACCACTTTTTCTTCCCCTGAAATATTTATTTATTGTATATGTATGTGCACTGTTTATATACTTTTATATGCACAGCACATATCATCTTATCTAATTTCATTTTTATCTTTGTACCTCTGATACTTAATAAGTTTGGCTCTTAATAAGTTTGATCATTTATTGTTTTGTTGCTATAAAGTGAAACTGCAATGTGAATAACAGATAAATATATTGAATCTTTAATCTCTCCCTATCTACTGGTTCCTAGTCTCCCTCGCCCATATAAAAAAACTGTCGCTATCCCCACTAAATATCATTTTATATTTCTCCTCCCCTTCTTGGATAATATCCTTAAAGTAATCATTTATATTTGAGGTCTCCACTTCCTCTCTTCTTGTTCTTTTTTAAATCATCTACAATGGGGCTTCTTATTTCATAATTCAGATGGAACTCTTCTTTCCAAAGTTACCAAAGATCTCCCAATTGACAGATCTAAAGTCCTTTTCTCAATCCTCATTCTTCTTTCACTCCCTACAGCATTTAGTATTGTTGATAACCTCCTATCTGATACTCTCTCCTTTTGAAGTTTTCATGTCACTAAAGACCATGTGCATTATTTTCTCCCTGTACCATACTGTCTTCTATATTTTTCATTGTCTATTCATCATTTCTTTACCAACTCCTTGGTTACCTTTTACATCTTCAGATTTATGCCTTTAATAATGTTTCTTTTATGTAACATTCTTGGTGATCATTCTCTTTTTCCTTAAAATTCAGGGTTTTCTTCACTAGATATTAAAGCAATTGAAATAGATAGTTCTCATTTATTCCATATCAAAAATTCTATCCTGTATATTTCTTAGAAATAATCTGGAAGGAACCACAGGCAAGCCTCTGGTTGTGAAACATGCTGTCTTCTGCAATCTTATGTAATGAAGCCCAATCTTTAATATGTTGGTTGCAAAATAATCCATTAAAAATCCAAAACCTCATTAAAATAAAGACAAATCCTTAGTTCTCCCAGGGTTTACAGAGAATCATTTGAATTATAAAACTTTCAATGAAAAAGAACATTTTCAAAAATTAACACTAATAATATTATCTAGTATAAATGTGAATAGAGTATTATGCTGCTTTTAACAGAATTGTTGTTGCTTGTCTTTCATTCTGAAGGAAGACCATGGCATCAGGAAGGAGATGCCATGACTTTCAAGTGAATTGGATTTAAGTGAGGGAGGACTGTGCAAAATTACCAGCCTCACTTTTGCCTCTGGAGCCATCTGTATCCAGCGGCAAGATATAGATTAAAACAGCTGGAGATGGCCCTGATGCAGTGAGAGACCTTGGCCTTTTTGACAGATATTTTTATACAAAATTTCCAAACAACCTCTGGATCTGTAGACCTTAGCCTAAACTCATACTGACTTTTTTCCCCTGACATACAAATAGCCATCTTTAAACTAAATTTTCTCTTTTTTCTCTGGTGGTCTCTCTATCTCTCTGTCTCTTTCTCTTTGATTCTCTTTCTGATTCTTCATCTTTATATCTCTGCCTCTATCTCTCTGAATGTTGCTGACTATCTCTGTTTCTCTCCCTCTCCTCTCTACCTCCTTCTCTCTGTCTCTCTCTCTTTCTCTCTGTCTCTCTTTCTCTCTGTCTCTCTTTCTGTCTCTCTGTCTCTCTCTCTCTCTCTGTCTCTGTCTGTCTCTGTCTGTCTCTGTCTCTCTCTCTGTCTCTTTCTGTCTCTCTCTCTGTCTCTCTCTCTCTCTCTCTCTCTCTCACACACACACACACACACACACACACAGATTCTTCCCACTTTATACCTATACACAAAATGTTGCATCTCTCAAACTTCCTCACACATATCACAGTGATTCTTATTCATTCTACTCTTCCTTTTATTTTTTCCTCTTTGCACACACAATACTCTTCCCGCTATCAACTCTCAGGAAACTCAGTCTCTAGTATAGATCTCACTATGCTCCTTCAATCTCCATACCCAAGGATGAGTTTCTACCACCAAATCTTTGCTAAATACCATACATCTGAAGCAAGCTACAGCCTAATTTGGCAGCTACCATGAACACTTTGGCTCATTGCTTCTGCACCAAAATTAAACTTGTTGGAAAGTATGAATAAAGCATTGGCATACTTGTCAGGTAAGCTATTTCTCAAAAGTAGGTCCAAGGATAGACAAGATCCTATAGTTTATTAGGGAAAAGCGAATAGGAAGATCTTCAGAATAACAGTCTGGAGACATAACAGTTCTGACTCCTTAGTATTTTTGGACCCTATCATCCAAGGTCTTGAGCTCAAAGAATGACTGCAAAGGACCTGGATGATACAAATCTTTGTTGCAATGTCAGTAAAGACTCTCAGATTCTCAGGTCCTTTGAACAATTCTTTTTCCCTTGGCATGTGTTGATATCAGTTATTAGGATATTCTGGTAATTAGAGAGGCTACAGAACTCTGACAAAAATACCAGCACCATGGAAACTACCTCCTGCCCTATCACTTGCCTTACCCCCAGAGAGTTTGGTTTAGACCCATTTTTAGACATTATGTGGTGATTAGATAAGCTGAAAATTTGCTGACTTCTGTAAATTGCTTCTAAAATTATTTTTCCCTTCTGTTTGTGACTAGCTTTCCCACTCCCCAAAGTCTCTTGGTTCATACAAACCTTGGTTCAGTCCTGGGTTTTTATCCCCATCCCTCCCAGCCCAAAGGTACATTTTCTCTTTGGCTCATTGTCACCTTCTTAGAATAAAACTATTGGGGAAATCTGAATAAAGCCTTGATATGCTCATACATAGGTTTCCTCGAAGGTGGATCCAAGGACAAGTGGAGCATCGCGGTCTAATATTCTTTAAAGGAAAGTGACAGAAGAACAGAAAAATCTCTGATGACATAAGTAGAAATTATTCTCAAATGAAGCAAACAAGGATGGCCTAATGAGATATATGAGTAAGCATTTACATAAATATTACCTTTTGCAAAGGAGTTTGCAAAGCACTTCCCAATTATCTTCTCATTTCATCCTTACCACAATCTTAGCAGGTAAGTGCTATTATTATCTCTACTTTGCTGATAAAGAAATTGAGGCAGACAGATTAATGACTTGAATAGGGTCACACAGCTAGCAGGTATCTGTGGATAAATGCCAAAAAGTAGCATTATTATTCGAGAATATTACCAGCATATTAAAGCTCAGTGGGTGTTTGGGATTTTTTGTTCCAGACTTCTAGATATCACAAAAAAATCACTGAGACTTCCCTGTACAAACACAGATCCTCAACTCTTTTTTGACTCATAGTCATAGAGGTGCCTGCTGCAATGAGGTTAAATGCCTTGCCCAAGGACACTTTGTCAATATGAATCAAAGGAGGGACTTGAAACCAGGTCTTCCAGACTGCAAGGCCCAGGCTCTATCTACTATGTCACATTTCCTCTCAATGGATGTTATAGATGACAAGAAAAGGATTTTTTTAAAGCTCTCTGGAGAGCAAAGGCTTAAGATCTCTGTTGGTAGTGGACAGAGTGATGGTAATGGAAGAAAGGCTAAGTTTTTATTGTGTTCCTTTCTCTTCCAAAGAGAACGATCTTTGGATTGAGAAAGAGAAAACAAAAAAATATTTTGAAGAATTTGAAATCAAAAGTAAGTGAGAAGACTGTAAGACAATACCCACAGAAATTTAAGTCAAGAAGTCCAGATAAACTGCATCCTGGTCTGCTGGAAGAATTGACAGATACAATTGCAGGACCACTATTGGTGATCTTTGAAAAGTAGTGGAGAATGAGAGCCCTCTGACTGCTACAGGTGTGCCAAAAGTTCAATTTTCAAAAGAAGCAAAAGGATGGGGTCTTCAGTGTACAGGCCAATGAATTTGGCAAGATTCTAGCAAAAAACGTTAAACAATTTTTTTTGTGGCCATTTACAAAAGAAAAAGAAGCATCGATGACTGCAAATCTGCCTGACTTCAAAAACAAAAGGCCAGTATTACTGATCTAAATTTGTTTCATTTTTCTTAAAAAAGAAAAAGAAAAGGTCAGAGTAATTAGGCCGGTACCTCGTATTTCATACCGTCAATTTCACAGACATAATATACATATATTTCCACAAAACATTTGACAAAGTCTCAATATACCCTTGTGGACAAGATGGAGAGGTGTGGGAGAAATGATAGAATAGGAAGGTATATCTGGAGCTGGTTGGATGTTCAGGCCTCAGAACTAGTCATTAATAGATTGGAAGATATCTACTAAAACTTCCCTTGGTCTTGGGATGTTTATCATTTTTATTGATGACTTGGATAAAGCCATAGAGAGTATTCTTGCAAAATTTGCAGAAAAGTTGCAAAATTAGCACAAATGAGTGAGGATAACAAGTACCCTGAATGGCCAGATCAAGATCACAAAAGACCATTAAATGACAGGATGAATAAAATAAAAAATCGAAGAGTAGATCATGAAATACAAATACATATTAAGAAAATATACTAAAATCCAGAAATGCAAGATTCTAAGGTAGAAGTGTAATGGAGGGCATTGGGTAAGAATCAATTTAGGAAGAAAAAGAAGTGATATTGTCAGGAAAGGAGAATTTCTATGAGAAGTTAATAAAGATAATCAAAATAGCTATTTATATATGGCTTCAAAGTTAAAAAAGCACTTTGTATATGTTATCTAGAAGATTTAAAGTTGCATGTTTAAGTTCAGAAAAACAATTTCACCAGTCCAATGGGGATATTTCCAGAAGAAGTCAATGAGAATTGTAGAAGAATGAAAGAATATATCATTAAAGCACTGGTTGAAGGTACTGTGAATGTTTAACCTGAAGAAAAGATGACTTAAGTAGGGATTAATATATCTTTGTTTATTTGAAAAGCTAAAATGTGGAAAAGGATTTAGACTCATTCAGAGTCATCTTAGAAGAGCAAAGGGATAAAGAAGCAAAATGGGAGATAGGAGCTAAGTAAATAAGAGGGGAAAAACTTCTAACAATTTTAGTTTTCCAAAAGCAAAATTAGATGCTTCAGAAGGGGAACAGATTTCCCCTTAACTAACAGGACTTTTAGGAGAGACCGATCACTTTTCAGCAATGTCGTAAGCAAGATTCTATTGTCAGAATTTTCAGACATTGCTCCCCTCCATGTGCTCTATAGTCCAGACATCATACTGGCTCAATATTTCCCCTTTTTCATCTCAATCTCTCTCTGTCTCTCTGTCTCTGTCTCTCTGTCTCTGTCTCTGTCTTTCTCTGTCTTTCTCTGTCTCTCTGTCTCTCTCTGTCTCTCTCTCTCTCTGTCTCTCTCTCTCCCCCCTTCTTCCCTTCCCTCCCTCCCTCACCTTCTCTCTCCTATCTCACTTTTCTCTCTACTCTCCTTTCTCTCCTCTTCTCTTTTTCTGTTTTGCCTCCCTCCTTTCTCTCTCCTCTCTCTTGCCTTCTCTCTCTCTCCTCTGTCTCTATCTCTGTGTGTCTCTGTCATCTCTGTGTGTCTCTATATGTCTCTGTCTCTTTCTGACTCTGTCTCTGTAATCTATCTATCTATCTATCTATCTATCTATCTATCTATCTATCTATCTATCTATCTATCTATCTATCTCTGTTTCTCATTGTCTCCACATCTTAAAATCTCTGGCTTCCATCAATACTCAGCTTAAATCCCACTTTGTGAAGGAGGATTTCCTGGTCCCCATACCTGCTACTTCCTCTCTATTTACCTTCCATCTAAGCAAAGGTGACTTTCATCATTACATATACATATTGTCTTCCTATATTAATGTCTGTTCAGGGTAGTTGAGAATAGAGATTTATTTTGTTTGGGGACCTAGGGAATAGCAATGAGAATTAACTATTATAATAAAATGAAAGATCCTTGAGTACAGAAACTGTTATCCTTGAATTCCTAACACCCAGCACAGCATTTAATAAATGTTTGTATATAGATTAATTGATTGAATATATGTCATGAGGTCAGTAAAAGTTTCATCTTTAAGAATACTTTCTAAAATATTATTTCTTCCTTATGGTATGTTAGTGTCAGAGATTTGGGAACTGTGAACATCAGAGGATGCAGGA
This sequence comes from Phalanger gymnotis, assembly GCA_028646595.1. Taxonomy (NCBI): domain Eukaryota; kingdom Metazoa; phylum Chordata; class Mammalia; order Diprotodontia; family Phalangeridae; genus Phalanger; species Phalanger gymnotis. The sequence continues at coordinate 491,973,312 of CM053622.1, forward strand.
CCCTGACACTGAATGAAAGTCTAGGATATGTGTTTCCCATCACCAAGCATCCTCATAGGAAGTAAAAGAGGAGTTGAAGAATATCTGATATTTCAAGTAGTCAGACTATCTAGTTTATTATATATTTGCAAAGTTCTATTAGTTTCACCAAATGAATATGATTCTCATCTCATGAAAAAATATTTGACAGCCTTTAGTAATTACAAATGTTGCATTTTGATAAGGGTTATAACAATAATTTCATCTGTAAAATTCACATGGACTATGAAGAATGATATTGAGCAATCCTTTTTTGCCTTACTCTACCACCTTCTAACAAACAAGCAAAGGCTTTGGGAGATATGGAGATTGAGTTGATGACCCTTCTGTACTCATACTGCTTATATGAAGGACTCTCTATTTCTACTAATTTTGAGAAATATTCTCAAATTGCATAAGAGGGTATGTTCTCTTTCTGTAAAAAAAAGTGAGGAACTGTGTCCACTTCTAGTAAAGATGACTATATAATTAATTTTTCCCAGCAAGAGTACGTATTTCACTGAGAAGGATTATTCATAGATTTCTGGGCTACTAAGGGAAAATCAGCAGGATATGCTACTAATATAATGAAAAGGGTAGATCAATTAAAAAATACTTGGTAACTGTAACAATATCCCAAGTAGGAGCCATCTAATTAATATATGAACTTCAATTAAGTTTAGCTACACAGACCCATATTTTTGTGAATATAGTTTATTTTTTGTTATTTTCCTTCTGTAATGAGTATAAGTAGTACTCTTCCCCACTCTCTTCTATCCATCCACTCTGGCTTGAGCATGCTCCACTACAACACATGTAAAGTTGAGCTTATCTTTCCTGGTTGCTTCCCATTAATGAAAACTGTTCAGCCCTGAAGCGTTTACACTTTAGTGTGACAAAACAATCCCCTTAGGCCCTTAGTACCACGATGGCCTCTGAGCCAAGAACTCTTAACTCAGTAGACTTTAAATGGATAAACAACTCCTTCTCTTACTTTCTCTTCTCTCTCTCTGGAATGCATGACATAGAATTGTCTAGAACCTCTAAGATATCCCATGATTGGAAGAGAGAAGATGACCATGCCTCCACACACATACCTATAGAAGCTGCTCCCACATGGCGTCTAGAGAATGTGCTTATCTAAGTAACCTGAATCATGATCTGAAGGCCAAGGCTACCTTTTCTGTTTTGTGGTTTTTTCTCTGAGCACAGGTGACCTAAGAGTGGTCCCTTGTTAGGAGATGTTTGGAAAGCACAAAGCTGAGGTAAAGGAGAAATATCTATTATGAAATGTTTTAAGGTTGTAAGTATTAAGTTCTCAGGCAAGTATAATAGGAATTTGGTGTTACTATATCATAGCTCAAATATTAAACTTACAAACATATGATTCTTTTATGTTTAAGCCTTTCTTTTTTCTGTGGAGAAAATACATTGCTGAACTATATCAGATCCATACTGTACTTTGAACTGCTTTTTACCTCTTTCAAGGAGACCATTGACATGAGCCAAATTTAAACTTTGAATAATTTTCTTTGGAGGTTCAGAATGGAGATTGTAAAGAACCAGATAGTGAGGGGTGGAGGGAAGAGCCTGATCTCTCTTTTTAGAGGCCAAGATCCCCTAGGGTTAAGTCATAAATGTGAATGCAGGGCCAAATGCTTCTTAGTGGGAGATGGTGAGTACCCCAGCCCCCAGGGACCCCGTAAGCCTGTTAATACACTTTTATTGATTCATTTTATCTTTACATCACAGTCGTTTCTGTGGAGAGATATCCCCTCCCATCCTTTGTGTCAAAGCAACAACTGAAAGAAAAGCAAGTAAAGACTTTTGATACAGCATACCTGACAAAGTATATAGCATTCCACTCTTGTAATCTCATCTTTTTACCATAAAATAAGCAGTAAGATTTATTCTCAAGGACCTTCACAGGTTGTATTTAGACCCACAGAATTTGACTTCCTTTCAGTGATCCTTTCATTTATATTATTGTAGAGTTTGTAAACAATATTGACTGCTTTTTCACTCAGTGTCAGTTCATAACAATCTTCCTATGCTTCTTTGAATTCTCCACATTCATCATATCTTACTTTACAATAATATTCTATTACATTCATATGCCATAGGTGTTTTTTTGTTGGTCATTCCCTATAAGCACCACATTGTATAAGTACTCCTTGGTTTCTCTTGTCTCCTACAGATCACCACCTAACTTATGTACCTTTTAATTTTAATTTAATTTAAAAAATAATTAAATTTAATTTAATTTAAAAACATCCCTGTGGTAGCCACTATTATTTTGGCTAACTCAGATCTTCTAGTGAGCCTCTTCAGATCAAGGACTAATCAGGCATCATAATAAATATATTTGAGCTATTGTTTCACTTTGCTTTTTAAAAACTAAATTCTGTTTTTTACTGACAGAAATCTATTTCCTTTCCCTCCAAACCACTCATCCAGCCAATATAAGAAAGAGAAAGAAAAGCAAATCCCTTTCTAACAGACACTTAAAGTTGAGCAAAGACAATCCCTGCATTCACTACATCAAAAAAAAGTCTTAATCTGTATCCCAAGTTCATTATCTATCAGGATGTGGACAGCATGGTTCATCATCCATCAGTTCTCTGGAATAATGGCTGATTGCTGGGTTGATCAGAGTTTTTAAGTCTTCAGAACTGTTCATTTTTGTAGTGTTTTAACTTCTTTTGAGGACTGGCCAAGTTGGAATAAATGCCTGAGGAGAGAATTCCATTGGCAAATAGAATCAATAGTGCAGGTGGCTGGGAACAGGTACAACTAAGCCCAGCTGCTAAGAATTTTTTTAAGAGTGTTTGCTAACCAGTTGTAAGCATATCTGACAAGATGAATCAGAAGTGGACAAACACTTGCCAGTATCATTAAATAAACCTTGCAGCTTTTTTTTATTTTTGCAGAATTATGCTAGTTGGCTTTAGAATATAGTACTTTTCTGGAGGTGCCCCCACTAAGAGGACATGTGGTAGAAGAGTCAACCCAGTACTATAGTGTGACAGGCAGCCTGAAGAAAACTAGCTCTTGAAGTGCAGCGGGAGGGGGTATTCTAAGTCAAATGTCATCCTTGGTGATATTGGGTATAGAACTATCAATAATTTCTGCTGCCTCAGTAGTGCCTTGACGAATGATGCAAAGGTAAACCAAAAGCCAGATTAGAAAAGTTAGCCTGACATAGAAGACAAAATTATGCTATTCATGAGTGCTAAGTCTGGTCCTCAGATACTTACTAGCTGTATGATCTTGGGCAAGTCACTTAAACTCTGTGTGTCTTAGTTTCCTCACCTGTAAAATGAGAATCATATTAGCTCCTGTCTCCTAGAATTGTTGTGAGGATAAAATGAGGTATTTATAAAGCATTTTGCAAAAATTAAATACCTATTGTTAATCATTATTGTTTATTATTATTAATCAGAATCCCTGGTTCACCTAAATGGTATTCGTTGCAGGAACTTTCCACAAAATTAATGTTGTTGTTATACACGCAAAGCTCTATAAAATGGTGGGAGTGAAGCATCAGGCTTCATGAGCACAAGGAATCCTTAAGCTCTGCAACCACACTCATTGTTGATTCACTTTTTTGAACTATAAACATGAAGAAGTGAATGCTAATGGAGCAGCCAAGCAGCCCTTTTAGTGACTAAAGTAATGGAATCATGAAATTACAGCCCTAAAAAGGAGAAATTGTGTAGCATACTGGATAGAGAAACTAGATTGGAAGTCAGAAAGAATAGATTTGAATTCATCCTCTAACATGTACTAACTAAAAATGCCCTGAAGAAGTCTTTTTGTGAACATAATTTCTTCACATAAGTATGTAAACACATATATATGTGTATATATATATATATATATATATGTGTGTGTGTGTATATAGGTTTATATATGTGTATATATGTATATACATATAATAGTGCTGCCTTCATAGAATTGTTGAGAGGATCAAGAGATGATATATCAAATACTATATAAACGTTGCTATCAGTATTGCTGTCACGTAGTTTAAGGGTTCTTAACCTTCTTTGAGTCATAGACCTGTTTAGGATTTTAGTTTCAGAATAATGGTTTTAAATGCAATGAAGGTCAATTAGATTGAAATACAGCAATCAAAATATATTTTAATTAATTATTTTTTTTAAATAAACAAGTTCTTGAAGTTTATTTTTAGTTTTCAATATTCAATGAATTTTCTCCCCATCTCTTCCCTCCCCACCATCGCAAGGTGGCATGTATTCTAATTGTGGCTTTCCCCAATCTGCCTTCCCTTCTATCACCCCCCTCTTTCCCCATCTCCTTTCCCCTTACTTTCTTGTAGGGCAAGATAGATTTCTATACCCCAATGCCTGTATATCTTATTTCCCAGTTGCATGTAACAACAATTATTTAACATTTGGTTTTAGAACTTTGACTTCCAAATTCTCTCCCTTCTTCCCTCCCCATCTACCCTCCTTGAGAAGGCAAGCAATTCGATACAGGTTGTATATGTATCATTATGTAAAACACTTCAATAATAGTCATATTGTGAAAGACTAACTATATTTCCCTCCATCCCGTCATGTTCCCCTTTATTCAGTTTTTTCCTTTGATCCTGTCCCTTTTCAAAAGTGTTTGATTTTTACTACCTCCTCCCCTAATCTGCCTTCCCTTCTATCATCTCCCCCCTCTTATCACCTTCCCCCCTACTTTCTTGTAAGGCAGGAATGTCCAATCTTAGGTTTTTATTGAAACAATAGACAATATATTTTGACTTGCCATTTTAGTGAGAGCTCTGAGGTAGCTCAGCTTTGTTTACTAAAGCATTTGTGTAAATGTCTATGCTTGTAAGCGAGCCACAAAATCATACTGCAGGCTGAATGCAGCCCCTGGGGCACATTTTGGACAGCCCTGTTGTAGGGTAAGATACCCGATTGAGTGTGTATGTTGTTCCCTCCTTAAGCCAAATCTGATGAGAGCAGTATTCATTCCTTTTCACCTACCCCCTCTTCCCTTCCATTATAATAGCATTTTCTTGCCACTCTTATGTGAGATAATTTACCCATTCTATCTCTTCCTTTCTCCTTCTCCCAATATATTCCTTCTCACTCCTTAATTTTATTTTTTAAAAATGATCCTTTCATATTCAACTCACCCTGTGCCCTCTGTCTATATATACATATTCCCTTCAACTATACTAATACTGAGAAAGGTACCATGAGTTACAAATATCATCTTTCCATGTAGGAATGTAAGCAAAACAGTTCAACTTTAGTAAGTCCCTTATGATTTCTCTTTCCTGTTTACCTTTGCATGCTTCTCTTGATTCTTATATTTGAAAGTCAGATTTTCTACTCAGCAATGGTTTTTTCATTGAGAATGCTTGAAAGTTCTCTGTTTCATTGAAAATCCATATTTTGCTCTGAATTATTATACTCAGTTTTGATGGGTAGGTGATTCTTGGTTTTAATCCTAGCTCCTTTGACCTCTGAAATACCATATTCCAAGCCCGTCGATTCTTTAATGTAGAAGATGCTAGATTTGTGTCATCCTGATTCTGTTTCCATAATA
>CM053622.1:491979400-492014477 GCA_028646595.1 Phalanger gymnotis
AAAATAAAATAAAAAGAAAGCAGAATTAGCTAAATGGAAAAGGAGATCCAAAAGACCACTGAAGAAAATACTACCTTAAAAATTAGAATAGAACAAGTGGAAGCTAGTGACTTTATGAGAAATCAAGGAATTATAAAACAGAATCAAAGGAATAAAAAAATGGAAGACAATGTGAAATATCTCACTGGAAAAACCACTGACCTGGAGAATACATCTGGGAGAGAGAATTTAAAAATTATGGGACTACCTGAAATCCATGATCACTAAAAGAGCCTAGACATCATCTTCCAAGAAATTGTCAAGGAAAACTGCCCTGATATTCTAGAACAAGAGGGTAAAATAGAAATTGAAAGAATCCTCTGATAGCCTCTTGAAAAAGATCCCAAAAAAGAAAACTCCTAGGAATATTGTCACCAAATTCCAGAGCTCCCAGATCAAGGAGAAAATACTGCAAGCACCCCGAAAGAAACAATTTGAGTATTGTGGAAACACAATCATGATAACACAAGTTCTAGCAGCTTCTATGCTAAGGGATTGAAGTGCTTGGAATATGATATTCTGGAGGTCAAAGAAGCTAGGATTAAAACCAAGAATCGCCTACCCAGCAAAACTGAGTATAATACTCCAGTGAAAAATATCGATTTTCAATAAAATAGAGGACTTTCAAGATTTCTCAGTGAAAAGACCAGAGTTGAATAGAAAATTTGACTTTCAAACACAAGAATCAAGAGAAGCATGAAAAAGTAAACAAGAAAGAGAAATCACAAGGGATGATATCTAATAAGTAAATAAAATAAAAGGAGAAGAATATATTGGGAGAAGGAGAAAGGGAGAGATAGAATGGGGTAAATTATCTCACATAAAAGTGGCAAGAAAAAAGCAGTTCTATTGGGAAGAGGAGGCAGGTGAAAGAGAATGAGTGAATCTTGCTCTCATTGGATCTGACTTTAGGAAGGAATAACATACACGCTCAACTGGGTATAGTACCCTATAGGAAAGTAAGGGGGAAAGAGATAAGAGAGGGGGGAATTATAGAAGGGAGGGCAGATCAGGGGAGGAGGTAATCAAAAGCAAACACTTTTGAAAAGGGACAGGGTCAAGGGAGAAAATTGAATAAAGGGGGACAGGATAGGATGGAGGGAAATATAGTTAGTCTTCACAACATGACTGTTATGGAAGTGTTTTGCATAATGATACATGTGTGGCCTGTGTTGAATTGCTTGTCTTCTCAAGGAGGATGGGTGGGGAGGAAAGAAGGGAGAGAATTTGGAACTCAAAGTTTTAAAAACAAATGCTCAAAAAGTTGTTTTTACATGCAACTGGGAAATAAGATATACAAGCAATGGGATATAGAAATCTATCTTGCCCTACAATAAGGCAAGGGAAAGTTAATAAGGAGGGAGGTGAGTGAGGTGACAGAAGGGAAGGGGGACTGGGGAAAGGGTCAATCAGGGTATATGCCATCCTGGGGTAGAGGGAGGGTAGAAATGGGGAGAAAATTTGTACCTCAAAATCTTGTGGAAATCAATGTTGAAAACTAAAAATATTAAATAATAAAACATTTTTAAAAAAGAATGTCTTTGTTTTATGTACTTTTGCAAATTTCTTTAATGACTGGCTTAATAGATGTGAGGATTGGCCTCTTACCCAGCTGTAGTTGACAGAATTGACTCCATGTCTGACCACCAACTGACCACTCATGTATCAGGAAGTTCTTATTTACCTAAAATAAGTGGTTTAGGCATCTTCATTTAGTAAAGGAATGGAAGGTTCTTGTGATCACAATCAGTTTAGCAAACTTTGATCTAATTATGCAAAGTTAGCAAACTTACCTAAACACAATAATCTTGTGATAGTTGGGGGATGGATGTCACAATTAAGGTCACCCATTGATTGACTCCCCACTCAGTCCTTGTAAATATACCTAGTAGTGACAATCAGATATAAAGGCAAAGACCCACAGCTTTGATTGGGGTATTCATCCCACCCTAAGTCCATATTACCACTGCCCACACTTATTTGTAGATAAAATCTGTGGAGCCACACATACTTGCATGCCTCTGAGTAATAAACTGACTGAGCTGTGATCTGTTGAATGCTTGTGTTCCTTCTTGGTACCTCACCAATGATCTCTTCCCAATGGAATACAACTGGGATTCTCAAAGCTGCTTCTGTATTCAATCTGTTGCAATATGTTGTTTTGGTTCAAATACATGAAGAAAATCTGGCCTCACTCAGATATGTAGTTGGAAAAAGGAAGAGCATTTTAATAGGCAAATAGCATTTTAGTATTGTTATCAAAACAGCTTTGACTTTGCAGACCTCTGAGATGGTCTTGGGGACCCCAAAGTGTTTGCAGTTGATGCCATGAGAATTGCTGCCTTACATAATTAAGGTGGTCAGGGCGTAATCTTAGATAAATAGGGTTACATGTCAGCTTTGATGAAATTCTAAGCATTGTGCTCAATTGTCACAGAGCTTTTAAAATCTCTCAGAGCAGATTGCTTTATCTACCATTTGTCTGCTGTAGTGATACATCATGGGAAATAGTTTGCCTCAGGACACTAAGCTGCATCCTGCTACAATTCCGAAGCAGGCTTCTGGGTACAATTCAATGATTCCCAGCTCAACATGTACACTGTGGAAGAAATAGGCAAGCCCAAACTTTGATACTTTTTTTTATATACCCTGGAAGTGGGAGGATAGACAAATCTTGAGTCACTGTCTATTAGCTATCAAAACAACACCCTTATTAATGGAATCAGGAGTTGATCTAAAGACTGACTTAATTCTTGTGGTTTATTTAGATATAATAATAGCTAGTACTTATATAGTACTTACTACATGCCAGGCACTGTACTTAGGTACTTTATAATTATTATTTCATTTGATCTTCACAAAAACCCTGGGAGATAGGTGTTATTCTTATCCCACTTTACAGATGAGCAAATTGAAGAAAAAAGCTTAAGTGACTTACCTAGGTCACACAGGTAGTAAGTGTCTAAGGCAAGATTCGAATCCATATCTTCTTTACTCCAGGCCTGGTGCTCTATCCATTCACCATTTAGCTACCTCTAGGTATGCTTTGAAACAGACTTAAATGATTGTGTACTTCAGGATTTTGCTTTATTTTTCTTTCTCTTTTGAAACCGTGTGCCTGAGATTTTATATATATTCTTTTTTACGTAAAGAGTTGGTATAAATCAATGCATATATATTGACAACAGACTTTTTCCCCAGAGGTACTACAATATTTTATTTCATTTAACTATTTTAAAAATCATCATGATGTTAACACATCATAGACAGCATCTTTAAGTGACATGTGTAAAGTTCATTTCTTCTAACATTCATTTAAAATTTCCTTATTAATTCCAAATTCTCTCCCTCCCTCCTGCCCCTCTCCCACCTATTGAGAAGGCAATACCAATTAAACATGTGAAGTCATGCAAAACATTTCCTTTATTAGCCATGCTGCAAAAACAAACACACACACAAGAAACATAAAGTAAGTTAAAAAAAAAAGATGCTTCAATCTGTACTCAAAGTTCATCAGATATCTCTCAGGAGATAGATAGCATTTTTCTCCATGGTCCTTTGTAATTGTCTTTGATCAGACAATAGACATTTAAACATAAAACAAAATAATATAAAAACCATAGGTCTCCATATCTCACCCAGGCTTGAAGTGCAGGAGTTATCATGTGCAGGTCTCATTTTAACCAACACGGGGATTTTGACTTGCTTGATTTCTGACCTGGGCTTATTTAATCCTCCTTAGGCAAACTGATGGTCCCCTGCTCCCAGAGGCTCACTATATTAATACATAAATTATTGCTGACATTAGGTAGATGTAAATCACTGTAGCTCAGAACTCCTGAGCTCAAGAGATCACCTAGCTTCAGCCTCCCTATATTAGGGGTTACAGAAGTGTGTCGCCATGCCCAGTAACTTTTGAATATTTTTTAAATGTCTTTACTTCAGACTAGTTTTATACACTTTTGTCGTTTGTTTTAAATCATGATTTTTATGAGACTATCTAAAATCTTGGTTGCAAAATTTTATATTTGTTTATTACTGTATGCTTTTTATACACTATTCCTACAGGGCTAGTTCTTATAAGTGTTATGGGCAACTATTTTCTTGACAGACCAGATCATTTCATCAAAAAAGTGTTTGCCCTAGGCCAAGTATGTATTAATGATATGTATTCATTTTCATTAAACAAAACTTACTGAATGCCCACCATATTCAAGACATTATAACAGAAGCAGCCTAGATGCTCATAGCCTTAGTCACTTGAAGGGGAATTTTATCCCTTATCACAAGTTAGTGGTTGGTCTTTGTTGGGGAAACTACTTAGAATTCACTCATGTTCTAGGGGCTTTGCTGAGAATGACTCTTTTGATCTGTTATAAAAAGAATGACTTAGATGTCCAGCATAGAATTGATGTTGGTAATAAGTAGTGAAATTAAAATGCAACATCTCATAAGAATTATTAAGGAGTAATTAAAATCGTATATACTTTGTTTTGTTTTGTTTTTAGTTAAGAAGGTGTCATCTTGAGCATTGCCATCATAACGAATGAACTACTCTTGGCTGATGCTTTTTTTCCAGGGGGTTTTTGTTTTATTTTTAAATAAATTAACAAAAAATATTCTTTACTGTGAACGTAGAAAATTGTATTTCTCTAAGCAAAAAAGATATTTATAAACTTTTTATACTTAAATTAACTTAGTATTATGAGTATAGGGAAGAATAGATAATTAAACAACAAAGATGAGTTGGACATCGTATCTCATTTGTTTTCCTCAGTTTCATCATCTGTATAACGGGGATAGTAATAATACCTGCCTTCCAGGGTTGTTGTGAGGATCAAATGAGATTATAATTGTAAAAGTACTTAGCACATGCGGCAGCTAGGTGGCACAGTGAATAGAGCACCGGCCCTGGAGTCAGGAGGGCCTGAGTTCAAATCCAGCCTCAGACACTGGACACGTTTACTAGGTGTGTGACCTTGGGCAAGTCACTTAACCCCAATTGTCCTGCCTTCCCTCTTGCAAAAAAAAGTACTTAGCACAGTGCTTGACATACAATAGATATTCTGTAAATGTTAATTATTATTATTGTTTTTGTTGTTGTTTCTATGAAGTCATTTGTGTTCAATCTAAACAAGTGTCTAAGTTCCAATAAACCAGACTATTCTTTCAATCAAAAATATATAGTTAATCTCATGCAGATGTCATAAGAAGCCAAAACTGTAAATATATATTTTAAAAACTAGAAATATATCTATATCTATTTAGATAGATAGATAGATAGATAGATAGATAGATAGATAGATAGATAGATAGATTTCAAATTCCCTATCCATTTCTTGGTTGGAGAGATTAGCTCTCCTAAGGAAGCTTTGTACAGTAGTCATCTTTTATTTTTAATTCGGATGAATAACAATGGAAAGTTCTGAAGAAGAAGTTTTATAGAGAAGGAATTCAAGTAAGGATGACCAAAGCATGTTTGAAAATCATTTTCTATTACACTATTCTTGGTGGGCTTTTTTTTTTTCATAAGGACTGGGGACTGGATTGTATTTCTCTTGGAGTATCTCAAATCTATGTTATATGTGCCTCAAATAGTACAAATTCCCAATTAATTTGTTTTAAGTACAGTTACTACATATATATATATATACATATATATCTTTATTTATATTTATTTTCCTTTTATTTTTAATTTTTTTTGAGTCTGAGTTTCCTCACCTTGACCAGGTTGGAAATGTGTTCTGGCTTCTCAAAGCTGAATCTCCATTATTAATCACCATGGAAGCTTTAAACTGTTCCATTTTTCTGACTTGGACCAATTTACCCCTCCTTAGGCAGCCTGGTATCCCTCCACTGCATAAGTTCACTGCAATAGTACCTTATTTAGTGGGGGCACCCAATTGGGTTCAGCCCTATTGAAGCTCAATTCTGTTAAACATAAGGGATATGCCAGCTTCAGCCTTACCCAGTAGGAGGGATTACAAGTGTATGCCACTATGCAAGGGCTGCAATGGTTTCCTTTTTAAAAAGAGCATACTTACTTTAAGGAACCATACTAGTATGATTTATTCTTACATTTGTTGTTGCTGGTTTTTGTTTCTTTGTTTTTTTGTATTTTATGTCTGAAGACCACCGAATCTTTTTTAGAGGATGGGAAATGGCAATCATAATATTCAAAACCCCATTTATGCCATAAGCAAGAAAAGGTGCATCGTTCACCACTATTAGGTCAGCTTTCTCTCTGCCTCAGCAATCATATATACCACATTTTCATTTCAAAGATGCTTGTAGCTTTGCTGCTTCTTCAAGAAAGTGGAAGATATGACATAACAACATTAAATTCCTGAGAGTGGCAAACTTAAGTGCAGAAAGAAGACAAATACCACCCCCACTACCACTATTCATTTTGAATGTTATTTGCCTTCAGTATCTCTCAAAGATTAACAACAAATAGGGAGGAAACCTATTTCCAAATTAAAATTCTGAAATGGACTTTGGGGCAAAGGTGATAGGATCACACAATACAACTCTAAGCAGTGAGAAATTTACTACTGAATAGATGAATGATTCATGCCAAAAATATAACCTAAGTATTAGCTAAATGCTGAGGTTTGAAACTGTTCATTTCACAAAAGCTTATGCAAATTGACACCTCAACTGTTAAGCATTTATTCCTCAAAATTTAATGTGTGCAATAAAAAGAAAAAAATTAAAATTTTCTTTCCTATATATCTTTAACTTAAGAATGAGATAGCATTTACTAGCTGTGTGACCTTGGGCAAGTCTCTTAACCCCAATTGACCTGCCCTCCAAAAAAAACAAAAACCAAAAGAGAATGAGATAGTATAATCTCTTCCTTGGATTGTGCATTTCAACTTTTTCTGGATGGAGATTTTAAAAAAATAATCTCTTTATCATAAATTTTTATTCTTTGACATATATCATTCTACCTCCTACTATGCCACAAAATTTGAATCTTTAGATGATCACTGCCCACAGCATCATCCTGATCCTTTAACTAAATTGCTGAGCAAAAGCCTCCCATACAACATCACAAACTTTGCAAGTGATAGATACAGAACCAGTGCTATTTCTGCCAGTAAGATTCCAAAGAAGTCTTGTGTACTAATAAAAAATGTGTGTGGATAGAATAATAAAGGTGAGAATTGTTAATGCCTTCTGTAGTGCTAAGGACCTGCTCTAGGCTCCTTTTTCCTTAGACTAGACCTGTGATTTCATTGATGTAGGGAGCTCCCAATGAAAAATCTCTTGTACCAGTTAAGCTTGGAACCTTATCATGGATTTAATCTTAGAGACTTACCTAGATCACTAGAGGTGGGGTCAGTTGCCAAATGTGGCAGGAGTGAGACTTGAACCCAGGACTTTCTGACTGAGGCCAGTTTTCTATCCTTTACATCAGTGCTGTTAGACTCAAATGAAAATGGAGGCCACTAAGCCATACATAAGGATCTCTGCAGGTATCACATTGACCTAGTTTTAAAATGCAATGTTGTCTATGTTTTATTGTATTTTTGTTAATTTTGTTAGGTATTTCCCAATTTTAGTCTGGTTCAGCCCACACTCAGAACGTTGCAAGCCACCTCTGTACTTCTTTATGTCATGCTTCCAGGAAGTATTTTAATAACCCCACTCTTTTCCTTTGAGTAACAAGCCTCAAAGCCTGGCTCGTTGGTGTCCTACACTAGCTTCTCTTTACTTCCCTCTTATCTTGGCCCTCTTTTCTTCTTCACTACCCAGAATCGTCTATGAAATGGAATACAGGCTTTTCCTATCCTTCTTGCCTTGCTCTCTGCATAGCCCTGCCTCACTTAAATCTAATTCACTTGCAAGTCAAGATATCAACCTTCTGACATCATTGGTTCTCTTCCAGAACAAAGAACAAATCATGACAACAATAACAACTTTGCTCTCTGAAAGCAAGACACTATCCTTTCTCAGGTTGTCAAAGGGTTTTAATATTAAGCTACATGGAAACATACAGGAAGTATAGGGCATGAGTTCAACAAATCAAGAGAAAGTCTGTATGTTTAGCAAGGTTATAATAGTTCTATTTGCAAATCAGTGTAGAACTGGGCCTTGATCATTCTTGCCCCTCCTCTATTGCCTGACTAGATTACTTCTTTCAGATCTTATCTTCAGAATGAGAATGCTGATTTTTTTCTGGGCAAAATGAAAGGCCAAGTGGTATACTTCTGGGAGAGTAAAACTCACCTTGGAAAAGGTTTAAGCTGTCTTGGAACTTTGAGAATCTGCTTCCTCATTTTGATCTCCAGTCAGAGAATCCTAAACTGTGCATCAGATTCTTCCTTCTCTGACTTCCCCAAAGTGTCCTTCCTTGGGCTTCCAACCTTGTAATTATCTCATTCACTGGATAAGAGTCATGCATGCCTTTTCCTTCCAGTTCTCTGCATAAGATCAACTCTGTCCTCCAAAAACTTTGCTTGCCTTTTGTATCTCCTATACTAACCAGGAGCCTTTCCATTACCCTTTTGGCAGTCCTCAATATGAATTCTTTAAAGAATACAGTGTCTACTCAATGACTCACAGATAACTCTGGGAAGTTTACATGGGAAAAAGTGGGTCTTTGTTCCAGGATGAAGTCTGGGATCAATAAAAACAACAACAAAACTCTGCAGTTTTGCAACTGGAAGATCTTATTCACTCTGGACTCTGGAAATCTCCCCTTCCCATGACTTCTTTTCATTAATTTTGTTATTTGGTTAACTTTTGTCTTTGTTAATCTTCGTCTTGATAAATTTGTCCAAAATATGTTAATGGCTATTTATAACAGCTCTTTCTGTACTTTACACATTTTTTTTTTACTTTTCCACCTAGAAACATTGTTGTCCTGATGTCATGAGTCCTAAGACTTGTTCTTGAGCCTCAAAGGAACTGAAGGGAGTAGGACAGGAAGTGGTTAATTGTGGGAATTGAGTGAACCTCAGTGAAACCATATTGGGGCTCAAGTATGAAGCTAGCTTAATTTCTATTCATTTATGGGTCCAGTCCAAATTCTGTCTTATGAGAAAAATCTATTCAACTGGAGGAATTGGGAGAAAACCTTATTTCATTATTTGAACCTAGCCCTGTATCCTGATGACACTGGAATACCTTTCTCTACTATTTAGAGATGCTTAACCAAGCACCTATGTAATGCCTACCAGAAACCCACTCAGACCCAAAGATCGATGTGAGGAGTTTTCTTACAATTGTGTATCTCAAGCAACCCATTTGTCTCATCTAAAATCTAGTCCTGTACTCATTAACCTGTTACTGCTTTTGTGTTCCTTTGGTCATTTGCAGACACTTGGAGGTGAGTGGGGATACTTCCTTTTCTGATTTCAGGGAATTACACCTGTTCACTCTCCTCCTCTCAACTTGGAAAGTCCCTAATTTTTCATCCAGTTAGAAATCAGATTACCTAACGTTGTATTGTTTCCTTTTAATTAATTGGTCTTATTTGATTACTTGTTTTTCTCCCCCTGTATTTGGAATCCAGCTGAGGAGGTCTGGTCCCACTTTGCTAGCATTGTTCAATAGATCGATATGCTCAGAAAACTGACCCTTTGTTTCCTCAGCCATTTCATCATTTGCCCACCACAGCTTGTCATCCCTCATCAATGATCAATTCAAACTGATGTCTAATGTCAGTGACCCAATTTCCCCTTGTAACAGTCCTTTTTGGGACTCCCAGTTGCTGAGAGGAGCTGAAATAATAAATTCTATCTATGTAAAAAATAATTTTTTTTGATCCACTTGCCTGCTCTATTCTCTCTGCTCTGTGTTCTTTCTGTAGGGTTGTGGCTTTCAATAGTCCAAGTTGAGAATAGGAAAATAAATGTTCACAGTGCAATAAATAATAACAGACCATTTCTTTCATCAATAAGGCAATACTTTCCTTTGGAAATCCAAATTAAAGCCAACTGTGCTTCACCTCTTGCCATGGAGTAATTTTACCACATTACTAAGGGTGTTGATTTTGGATCTATGTCTCTCCTCCCTTTATAGACAAGGAGAAGAAGGAAAACTCACAATTTCCTGAAAGAATCATCTAAGTCCAATAGCACCGAGTAGTTTTGATTTTCTAGGATGTTTCTCTATTATGTTATACCTCAGGTGCTATGTTCTGAGTGAGGTGGCGGTAATGTTGATTTGATTTATCTTGGATACCCTATCCCTGCACCTCTGGGCACATATACAAATCAATGCAAATCGAATGTTGATATATCTGATGGAAGAACTCTTGTAGGCAGTGAATACTGGTCAAAATTCTCCTGCTGATTCTAAATGGATAAAAATCTGTCCTTTTGTTCAGATGGTCATAAAGTATTAGGGATTTTATTGCAGGGCTTGGAAAAGGAGTATAATTATTTTCTTACAATTTACTTTGCTTATTCTTTACAAAGAGAAGGTAGACAAGCATGTCCATATGGAGTTACACATTGTAGTAATTTGTCTTTTCCCCCTCCCTCTTAATATAGTATGCCTCTAGGGAAGATTCTAAGATGTTTCTTTAGCTAGGATACTATTCATTTGTACATATCCTTGGCAGTCCTCCAAATCTGCTTTCCGAACTGCATGAAGAGGTCCTACAAGCTAGCAAATTGATGTATATATTGAAATCCTTACCAACACAACATGAAGACATTTCCTTTTTCCTTTTTGATTTTTTATATATTTTTCCTATTACATGCAGAAATTTTTGACATTTTTTATTTTGAATTCTAAATTCTCTCCCTTCCGTGCTCCCTCACTGAGAAGGCAAGAAAATTGATATAGGGCAGTGATGAAAAGCATATTTCCATGTTAGTCACATTGTGAAAGAAAACACAGACCAAAAAAAAAAAATAAAAGTAAAGTATACTTTGATCTGTATTCAGACTCCATCAGTTCTTTCTCCGGAAGCAGATAGCATTTTTTTCATCACGAATCCCTCAAAATTGTCTTAGATCATTATACTGCGGAAAATTGCTAAGCCATTCACAGTTGATCATTGTACAATATTGCTGTTACTGTGTACAATGTTCTCTTGGTTCTGCTCACTTTACTTTGCATCTATTCATGTAAGTCTTTCCACACTTTTCTGAAAGTAGCCTGTTCACCATTTCTTATAGTGGTATTCCATCATAATCATATACCACAACTTTCTCAGCTATATTGTAATTAAAGGGCATCCCCTCAATCTCCAATTCTTTACCACCACAAAAACAGCTGCTATAAATATTTTTGTACAAGTAGTGGTTATTGCTAGGTCAAAGGGTATGTACAGTTTTATAGTGTTTAGGGTATATTTCCAAATTGTCCTCCAGAATAGCTGAATCAGTTCACGACTCTACCAACAATTCATTAGTGTCCCAATTTTCCCACATCTCCTCTAACATTTATCATTTTACTTTTCTGTCATATTAGCCAATGTGATAAGTATGAGTGGTACCTTAGAATTGTTTTAATTTGCATTTCTCTGATCAATAGTGATTTAGAGCATTTTTTCATATGACTATGGATAGCTCTGATTTCTTCTTCTGAAAATTATCTACTTATGTCGCTTGACCATTTATCAGTTGAGGAATGGCTTGTATTCTTACAAATTTGATTCAGTTTTCTATGTATTTGAGAAATGAGGCCTTTATCAGAGAAACTTGTGGTAACCCTCTGCTTCACCTACACCATTTTTCTACTTTCTTTCTAATCTTGGCTGCATTGGTTTTATTCATACCAAGTCTTTTTAATTTAATGTGATCAAAGTTATCCATTTTGCATTCTGTGATGCTGTCTATCTCTTATTTGGTCATAAATTCTTCCTTTATCTATAGATCTGACAAGTAAACTATTTCATGCTTCTCTATTTTGCTTATGGTATCAGCCTTTAGAGTAGACCTGCACGACTTGGCAATAGTTGGTGCAAAATTAAAATAGGCTAAACTTCTTCAGGCCACAGATAGGTTTTTAGTGGCTCGCTTTCCAAGTAAAGATATAATTAATGATTAAACTATTTTGCAAGTAAACCATATTTCAATGAATTATACTTATTACTTAAGATTTTATTTATAATGAAATCATTTAATGTTATAAAAATTACTTTGCTAAGTGGTACAAGTTTTAATACATTTTCATGTTTTCTTCTTGTTTACATTTAGTAACAACCAAAAACAGAGAGAAAAGATATGACTCTTACTCCTCTCAGACTAGAGACATATTGATGATGACTGTTTGCTGCTGGCCACACAACAAACAGGAGAGAGTGCACAGTTGAAACCTACCATGTTACACAATGGGCATAAGAGATACTAATGGAAGCAGGGTTAAGTGAGGCAGAGACAAAGCACTCGTTACATCTTTATCTTCTTTTATATCCTCTACATTTTTTGCAGGCCACCAGAAATCCTTTGGTGGGCTGCAAGCAGGCTGTATGTTTTGCAGGCCTGTTTGAGAAGACAGGCATTTTCAATAATGACAGGATTGCATTTATGCAAAATTGGGGAAAAGGTTGCTTTTTTTGGTGCCTTATCACTTCCCCTTTTATTTCCCTAAGATTTCCTCTTGAATACCTAGAGTCATTCCTATCTCCTTTTTTCAAAGTCGATTGATTGTTGTCTTTCATTCTCGAAGAGGACCGAAATGACATCACTATCATAGAGTCAAGTTACGATGCATCTGCCTGTGGCTGATCAGCCCAGAAGGCTCTACCATAGGTCGAACACAAATAGTCCATGTGAGCATTTGGGGTAGATTCTCTAGATTTGTGCATCTCACTTTTCTTTTGAGCTACTTCAGTTCTGCTTTGCTGTTAGCACCTCAACCTAGAATCTTCCTTTCCTTTGTTTTTCCTTTTGAAATGTGCACTTCTATACCCCATTCTTTCTCAGTTATCAAAGCCAAGCCAAGTTAATTATAATGTGTTAACTCTTCAAGAAGTAGTGAGGATATCTTCATTTCAACTAGTATTAGTTTTATGGAAGGGTCACTGGATTTGGAGAGAGAGAGATCTTAGGAATGTATTTCAGCTTTACTATTTTAATACTTGAATGACCTTGGACAACTTGTTTAATGTCTCCTTACTTTGATTTTTTCAACAGTAAAATTAGAATGGGAGGCTAAATGTCCTTTAATGTCCTATGAGCTCTAAATCCATGATCCTATGACCTTAAGCACAACTGGGAGATGCAGTACAGTTAAATCTAGTTGAGGCAATTATTCAACTCAAACGCACCTGTGCTGACATGCAAGTAGAAGTTTCCTTCAATGATATAAATCACAAGCAATCATGCCACCTATTTTCTGTGGCTCTTTTCTATGAACTTCCTAAAGTTCATTATGTGAAATCCACTAAATATACTAGGAGCCTTTTTCACTTTTTCTTGATAGTGTAAGGATACCAGTGGTGCTGCGCAACAGTTATTTCCTACTTGTCTTTCATACTCATCTATTTCTTCAATGACATCTTTTTAGCTGTTTCTCCCTCATAATTCCTTGTTTATAATGCTTTTAAGCCTGTTCATACCCAAGATGAGCCTTTCCATTACCCATTTGCTGCTTCTCGACATTAAGCTTTCATTCAATAACTTAGTCAGACAATAGCTCTAAAAGAAAATTTCCATTAAAAAGATAGGCCTTTTTTTTTCAGGGAGAAGTTGGGGTCGATAAAAAAATAAACAAAACTTTGCAATTTCCCCAAATTAATCAAACTTCTCTTTTCTCCTATTCAATTCTTCACTGAATTACTTTTCCATTTTTAGTGTCTGTTCAGCATGTTGTATGTGAGCTGGCAGCAGCACATCACAAAATAACACTGGAATAAAAGATGTCATCACGGAAATATGTCATAGAAAAAGATGACTTTATCCTAGACATGAGTACTTATGGGTATAGTCTGTATGTTGTGTATCCAACTCTATCATAATCTGGATAATACAGAGTCCCTTAACTCAAAGTAAAAATTTGCAATTAAGTGCTGGACTTGGAGTCAGCAAGATTTAGGTGTGAATGCTGCCTTATACATTTGCTAGATGTATGACCCTGGAAAAGTCGTTTAACCTTCCAGCACCTCAATGCCCTCATATGTAAAATGAAAATATGGGCTCAATGACCTCCAAGGTCCATTCAAATTTTAAATCTATGTTTCTATCACCTCATTATGCATGATAGAATTATAGACACTATGTCGATGGTAAGGTGTGTGTATGTATGCATGTATGTGCATATGTGTCTGTGTAGGTTTATATTGAGGTGGAAAAGAAAAGCTTTTTGTCAGCTTTTGAATCACATTAAGTAGGTAGTCTCCCATTCCACCTACTCATATATCCAGTTCTTGCTGATAGCTAGAAGCTGTTTTGTAATTTGAGGAATTATGATTCCTTTGCTCAGTATTTGCCCTCTATATCTTTAGTGCTAGCAAGAGGCATATAGCCTTAACTCTGGTATAGATTTAGGGATAATCATTAATTCCTTGATTCCTTACAAATATAAAATGTACCATCTACTGTCCACCAGGTCACCCTTTGCTATTTGGCATTTAAAAATATAAAATCCCCATTTCACAAGTGGAAACAATATGCTAGGAGTAAGCTCCTAAAAATCTCCGTGTATGAAACAAACTCTATGAACATGTGAATTGGACTTATGAATTTTGCTGCTGAATTATCACATTATTCGAGACTAATTTTTCAACTGCACCCTGACAGTTTCTTAGAGATGAGAGGTTTATGAAGAACTTGAAAATCAACCATCCCAGCTGACTCAATATTATATATTTAAAATTAAATTTGTATGAACTCAAACTATTCATGAAGGTTCACATTAGAATGTTGGTTTTAATTTCTCCATTTTGACATTCTAAAGTCATAAACTTAAATTAGAATTATTACTTCAGACTTTCCATGGTAAAGAGAGACTATCATGAGATTTTTCTTTTAGTCTCCAGTGAAAGATGCTTTTAATTATAATTTCTGATTTGACATTTTAACACATGTAACACTCTAAAATAGAAGACATGTCATAGCTCAATAGAAAGCCATTATGTAGGATTAGAATGAGGAGAAGAATTGAAGAGGATGTGCTTCTCTAAATTTTTCTAATAGGTTTTCACATGCAGTTTAAATAAAAAATAACTTGATAGCTTACTGGCTCTCCTCTGTTTTTTGTTTTTATCACTGGTCTTCAGCAACTCTATCAGATAAGAAAATAATGATAAGTAAAACAAAACAAGTTAGTTTGGTCACATGTTAACAGTCTTGTTAAAATAACAATAAAAGAAAATAGATGCTGAGCTACATAGCTAAAAAGCAACATGCATAAGTAGAGAAAAGGACATTGGACTGATAGTCGGGTAATTTGCAATGAAATACCAGACATACTGTGAACCAGATGTACTTTTTAGAAAATCATACTACCATAGAGTGGGTAGAGAGGTGGTTTCAGAATCAGGAAGACCTGGGTTCTGGTCCTCCTCTGAAACAGGAATGCTGTGTGCATTGGGCAAGTCACTTAACCTGTGACTCTTGGAGTCACTCAATTTCCCTATGCTGTCAAGGGCTACGCCATTTTTTCTAGTCACCCTGATTCCCAACCTCAATGTCTTTCTCAGCTTCTTACTCTTACCTCACATATCTAATCCACTGCCAAATCTTGCCATTTCTATCTCTCCAGTATCAGTTACCTACACACCTACACACCTCTTTATTCACACAACCACAATCCTAGCTCAGGTCCTCATCACACGTCACTTAGACCTGTTGCAATAAACACAAATTTGGGGTCCCTACATTAAGGCTTTCAACTCCAATATATTCTCCAGACAACTGCCACAATCATTTCCCTTAAAGTCTAGGTCTGCTGGGCATGTTACTGCCCCACTCCCTGTTCCATAAACTCGAGGAGCCCTCTATTTAATCTAGGATCAAATATAAACTCTTCTCATTGGCATTTATAGCTCTTTGCAAACTGGCCCCATCTGACCTGCCAAGTCTTACTACACACTGCACTCCCTCTAGGCATTCTACAATCCTATCATGCTGACTCTACTTGCTGTTCTTCAATTAGGACACAACATCACCTATCTCCATGATTTAGCATTGAACCTCTCCATGCCTCCCCCTCCTTACCTCTATTTCTTGGAAATCCTGGCTTCCCCCAAAACTCAACTCAAAGTTTTTACATATTTTCTTTTTGGGTATACCATAGAGCTTTGCCTCTACTGAGAAAAACAATGTGAAGAAGGTTCTACCTGTAGATTATTGGATTACTATGATATCATGGTTATTTTCATACATGTTCTGATTCTACAAACACTGTATACAGAAAAAAGATTAAAAATTGTATTTAGATTTGATTTGCATGACATCATATTTGTAATGGGTTTTATTGCCTTCTCAATGGGCATAGTTAAGGTCAGGGAAAGGGAGAAAATTTTTTCAGTAAGGCATGAGGCAAGGTTCTTAGCTAGGATAGTAGGGGTAGGGGGATCCATGGAAAGTTTGGAAGAGCTGCTTTGCAGAGTGGGATAGTGAATTGATACCAGAGTTATAATAGGATTGCCTAGCTTGGGCCAGTTGAACTTTTTAATGAGCTCTTCTTTTCAATGAATTTTTGTATATCTTTTTCCACTTGTCCAATTGTACTTTTTAATGAGTTCTTCACTTCAGTATTGTTTCATGCCTGTTTTACCTACCTGCTGACTCTTTTTTCAATATTTTCTTGTATTGCTCTCATTTCTTTTCCCAATTTTTCCTCTATCTCTCTTACTTGATTTTTAAAATTCTTTTTGAGCTCTTCCAGGAATTCTTTTGGGGTCCAAGAGAAATTCACATTTTTCTTTGAGGCTTTGGATATAGCAGTTTTAATTTTCTTGTCTTTTTCAGAGTTCGTGTTTTGATTTTACCTGTCACCACAGTAACTTTTCTATATTCAGGTTCTTTTGTTTTTGTTGTTGTTTGCTTGTTTTTTCCAGCCTATTTCTTGGCTTTTAATTTTATGTTAAAGTTGGGCTCTGCTCCCAATGTAGAGGGATCACTGTCCTAAGTTTCATTTTTTGTGTTGCTTTTTCCAGAGCTAGTTGTGGGGGTCTATAAGTTTCTAGTTCTTCCAAGGCGGTACAATCTAAGGAGAGATGTATTTACTATCCTCCTGGCCTGTGCCCTGGTATGAGTTACCACAAGCACTATATGCTGTCCTGGAATTGTGAACAGGTCACACTCCTGCTGGTGCATAAGTACTCTTCTTCTCCTTGGAACTGTGACCAGAGCCCCTGTAATTTTACCTCCACACCTTCTAGTGTGTTGGCATGTATGGGCAATGCAGGAGGATCCTGCACCCAATGAAAGCAAAGGGACCCCTGTAATCTCCTTCTGACCAGTTTTCTGACCTCCTTGCCATCCGTGAGTTGAAAACTCCAGAATCTGGCTGCCAGTTCAGTTGATCTAGCCAATTCAGTGACCTTTAAGGCCTGTTGCTGGCTTGCTGGGGTGTGTTTTGAGCTGGACTGTACTCTACTCTCACTCCAGTGAGACAGACCTTTTCTGCTCACCTTCTAAGTTGTCTTGGGCTAGAAAATTGTTTCACTCCCATTATTTTGTTGGTTCTGTCACGCCAGAATTTGTTTTGAGGCATTATTTTTAAGTTGTTTAGAGGGACATTTGGGAGAATTCAGACAAGCCACTGCCTTTACTCTGCCCTCTTGGTCTTGCCAGCCCAACTTCATGTGGAAACAGGTTAAGATTCCTATCATATCATGTCATATATCATTCCATTTGTACTTTCTGCATTATTTTACCAAGGATGATTACAATGAGATTATGGAAGATAATCTTACACTTCCAAATTCTTAATCAACTATAAAAAAGTTACTTTAATCATGCAATAATCAACAGAACATTAAGGTAAAAGAATAAAATTAGAATGGTGATTTTTTCCTGATCATTTTTGTCTGAACTCTGCTGAATAGATGAGAACTATATGAAATAATATTAATAGTGTCTCATAATCACATAGAACTTGGTTTTCAAAACAATTTACTTATAATACCTCATGTGATATTGACAAGAGTCCTATAGGTACGTACTATTATTTTACCATTTTATAGACAAAAAAACTGAGGCATAGAAAAGTTGACTAATTGCTTATGGTTATACATACTCTAAGTGTCTAAGGTGGGATTCATTGTGGGAACCATAAATAGTAGAAACAGTAGTGATTTATCACCATTGTGTCCTGCATGGCATCATGGGAATTTTTTCATTCTCCTTTGTGGTGCTAATTTAATGTACTCATGACACTGATAACCTTGGTTAATTTTAGGAGAGTGTAGTGAGGGGAAAATGAAATTTGATTTGTAATGTCTTAGCAGACAAGAAAGATGTATTCTGTCCTGATGACTGCCCAAGGCCAAGAGTAGCTTTTGGGTGTTTTCTAACTTAGAGTATTGCACATTTAGGAGAAGGAAAGAGATTGACAGTGACCTGAAACCACTTTTCATCATGGGGACTGTTCTATGTGCTTTGTTTAGATAGTCTAGTATTCTATATCCCTATTTGAAAGGCTATTTAATCATAGTTGAGCTTTTGAAAAATAGCATGTATTCAAGACAATATGGGTCAACTATGCTCTGCTTGAGAATCTTATCTTCTGGACCTCTTTCAGTCTGAAAACCTAAGAAAGACAAAAATCTATTGGATAAATGACTATGATGGACTAGCCCATCAATATTGGCAGTGCTCCCCAGAAAATGAAATGTATCGTCATGTCACATCAAAGTATCTGCTAAAAGGAAATGTGCTATTTTCCATATAAATGGAATCTTCATTGGATAGACATCTATACAGTATCTTATAGTCCTTCGAGGGAATTACATTTAGCAATACTTTTCAGTAGCATTAATTTTGGGGTTTCTATTTAAGTGAAAATATTTAACCACAGTGAATAGAGAATGTTTTTAATTTTAAATGCTTATTATTATTATTAATTATAACAACTTCACCAAAATAATGTTACTATTATTGTTATGGCTATTTTAGTAATAGATTTTCCCCTTTAAGAAAACAAAGACTTGGGAAAACACAATTTGTAGTCTTGAATACAAAAATAATTCTCAATTTCAGGGACTGTTCTTTGACCTAAAATATTTTACTGATAGAGAGAGAATGCAGAGTATCATATGGATATGCAGAAAGAAAGTTACTTCATGTTTACATATTACAATCTACTCACAATTGTTTGAAGAATGGAATGAAAGGAAGAATAAAGAAAAAAATGAATCATTAGAATGCCAATATTCGAGTGAGTGAAGATAGAATCCTGTACCAGGCTAGTGGCAGTAGGGAAAAAAGAGGAGGGGCTGAATATGAGAAATTTTGAGGAGAGACACTCAGTAGGGCCTGGTAACAGATTGCATAGGTAAAGTGAGGCAAAGGGCAGAGAGTCAAGGTAAACCATACAATTACAAACTTCAGACACTAGGTAAACGGTGACGCTGTGGACAGAAATGTAAAATCATCAAAAAGCCAGGTTTAGAGAGAAAGATGATGATTTAGAACTTATTTATAATTAAGACATAGGTGGAGCTATGCCAGTTAGTGATATTTCTAAGGGAGAGCAAAAGTAGCAAAAGAAGAGAGTGAAGATTACCTCAGATTTATACTGTCTACATCTTCTTTGTGTATAGTTACTTACATGTTGTCTCCCTCATCAGATTTCGAGCTCCTTGAAGGCAGGGACTTTTTTGCCTTTCTTTCTGCTCAGCACTTAGCATGATGCCTGGCACATAATACATACTTAACAAATACTTATTGACTTGACATATTTGTAAACACCCATATTAAGGGGTTTTTATTTGGGGGGGGGAGGCACTTGTAGGGAAGACAAAGACAGGAAAGATGTCAGGAAAGTATGATATATCTGAAGCTAAGGGAGAAGAGACTATCCAGTAGGAAGGGCGATCACAAGTGCCAAGAGATACTACGAAGCCTGGGCAAATGAAGAGTGAAAAAAGAAGTTTTGATGAGTGGGAGGTGATTTTGTGACCTTCTACAGAACAGTTTTAGTGGAGCAGTCACGGAAGTCTCATGAGTCATGGAAGTGTCATAGAAGCTCATCTGCAAAAGTTAAGAGTATAGCAGGAGAGTAAAGAAATAGAGTGTTTGGAGAAGTGAAAGGAATAAGCATTTATGTAGCACCTACTATGTGTTAAGTGCTTCACAAATATCTCATTTGATCCTCATAACAATCCAGTGAGGTAAGTGCTGTTATTATCCCTATTTTAAAATTGAGGAAACTGAGGCAAACAGATATTAATTACTTGTTGAGAGTCACATAGTTTCTGAGGCCAGATTTGAACTCAAATTTTCCTGATTCCATGTCTAGTACTCTAGCCAATGTACCACATAGCTGCTTCTGGTTGCAGTCAATTTTTAAAAAACGATTTAGCAGTGGTAACTTCCTGGGATAGAAATGCCAAGGGAATGGATTTTTGTTTTCTCTTGTTTTTAAGAATCAGGAAGCTCCAAGTCTGTTTTGTAGGCAGATGGTCTGAGGCTAGCAGTCAGGGACAGATGCAAGATTTATGAGGCAGAACAACATTCTGGAGCAAGGTTCTGTAGGAGCACTTAGAAGTGGGATTAAGAATTCAGGTATAAGACTAGCTTTCTGTGAAAGGAAGAAAAAATGGATGATGATACTGAGATTATAAGGAAATAAGGATAAAAGCTGACAGTATTCACAACAAATGGCTTCAATTTCTCAGTGAAATAGAGTACTATGGTAATCTTCTGTAAGTAAGGAATTTGCGGTAGAGTAAGGGTTGCTAGAGAAGAAAGGATTTGGCATAGTTGCAGTAGGAAATGAGATAAGGAAGTCATAAAAGTAAAAGAATTATTACATTGTATCAGGGCTCCAGCTGATGTTATATATTATGAATTTCTATCATGTTAAATTGGCTTAATTTCCTTAATTTCTCCAGTGACATCTACCTGCCTTAGAGTAAGAACCGAGCAATCAAGAGGAAAGGATGACTTAGGAGTTAGAATAAAGATGTGTAGGTCAATAGGGGCAGGTCAGATGTTTAACCAATTCTAGAGGCATAGCTGGTGAAACAACAGTAGTTGACTAATCAAAGCAAGTAAAGTTGGTTTCTGGAATTTTGAGTAGATAAATAAGAGTTAAAGGTCACAATAAAGATTAGAGTAGATTTAGTAGAATAATGTTGGGAGAATTAGAAGTTAAGAAGTTGTATTGGCAATTAAAATGGGCTCTTAGCACTTAATTCAACCAAGTGCTTGGCCTTTATTTTCTTGATTAAATTAAGAGTCCCTGATGACCTCCTTGCCTCAAGGAAAAGCCTAGTTTACATGGGTTTGAGTGACATGTTTGTAACATCAGAGGCTTTTAGACCGTGGGTTTAAGTCGCATTTTTGTGACGATTTTAGGTCACATGGGTGAGTTGCATGTGTGACTTACCCTTGACGCTGAAAAAGATATAAAACCAGGGGTTGGCTTTCTTTTTTTGGAGCTTTGAGTCACAGTAAGCACATGACTCTGGGCCAGCCATTGTTACGAGCTCCTGGCTGTACTTAGATGTTGGTAACTATGAATTGTATTTGGTCTGGCTGTTGATGTTTGTAATTTGTTTGTATTTGCTCTGAAGTTCGGGGTGCTGGCTTTTTCCCCTGAACTAGGTGAATGGTATTTGTATGCTGGAATAAAGTAAAATTGTTAACCCCTTAATGTTGCTTTCCTTAGTAAAGCAGATCAAAAGAACCTGGCCTTGCAGCGTTCTGTGAGCTGATTGTTGTTGGTTTTACACCTCCACAGAATCTGCTAGCTGGATTGTTGAAACAGAAGTTATGGTGGGGAGTGTGGGACTTCCTATATTATTATATGGGAATGCTTCCAGCCTCTTAAACAATGAGAATGGGTGACTAGGATTGGAGAAACAATACAACAAAAAGTAGATTGATGTGACATGCTCCATTGGCAAGTACTTAATTGACAATATTTACAGAATTTGTCTGCCACAGAGTTTGAGATATATTTGTGGTGATTTGGGTAAGATCTGAAAGCACTTTGTTTTCATAAAATGTCATATACATTTAGACACTAGTGGTGGTAATGGAGGTGGTGATAATGATAGTGGTGGTTACGTAATTGTGTAGCAATGATGCAACATACTGTGCATACTGGCTTACATGACCTGTAGATGAGGCATAGTTAGAACCAGGTGGGATTGGAACAGGTGAGAGTTGGTGGTAGGTCTAACAGTGATTCTACTGTGCATTACCTACTGCTGCTACATAATAATAGGGTCAGCAAAGAGGAGGAGTTGAAGAAGCAAGAGGCAGTGGGTGATGCTCCCTTAAAAGTGATTTTGCCACCATTTCCAACATGTTAAAGCAGCATTCATGTAAGGTATATCAGAGAAGAGATCATTGTTATTGCCAAAGTCTAGTAGGCTGGCTTTAAAACAGTGTTATATTGGGATATTTTTCCAATAGGAAAAGAGAAAGCAAAAAATCCAGATCAGATCTACTTTGACCACAGCTGTTTGGGCGACCTTCAGATTTTCCTCCCATGTTCTGTTGTATGTATTCTACTATTGCACTGACCTTCTGACAAGGGAAAGTGGTAGGAGGGAGAGGGAATTGTAGCTTGCCTGTGTTCCTTTCTCCCTCAGGCTTTTCATATACCATAGCCTTGCTTGGCACCTCACCTTACAGCAGGGTGAAGAATGCTGGAACACTTCAAACTCAGCTTAGCTGCATTCTGAGTCAGCTTTCTCAGGCTCTTCCCTACGGCTTGGGGGTATATCTGAGGAAACTTTAGGCACAGCATTTTATAGCTCTGCATAGAGAACAAGGAGTATAGGAAAGCAGACTGAGCACAGATGCTGATGGCTACCTGAGTATTCCCCACCACAAATTGAATAAATCCAATGGGAAAAGAGGCTATTCAGGCAGAAGATGTCATAGTAAACCATATAATATTTCTGGTCTCTTTTCAGCTTGTAGGAGGTTATTTTCTTTTCCCACAGTCAGAGGGAAAAGTATTTTTAACAACAGCTTGCTTTTAACAAATAATCTAAGCAACAGAAAAGATGACCCACTAAAGGTGCAGTGATGAATGCATCCTGGAAATTGTTCCCCACTGGTGTTGTTTATCCTGAGCCAACATTTAGGGTAATGAGTTCCCTCTTGTGCCATTGGAATAATTTTTAAAATTCCATAGTTTCATAGAACAATGTTAAATTATGAATGAAAACAATCATATGAGTAATCTAGTTACTCATCTTTCAGTTTGACTCCCCATGAGAATCTCTTCCCTCATATTCCATCCAGCCTAATTTTAAATTTCTCAAGGGAAAAGGTGGAATCTCTTTCTCTGAAAGTCTTTTAACAATAGACTAGAAACTGGTTTCCCAAGATCACTAAGGTGCTAATAATGTGATGCTATGTAGCTCCCACCTTTTAAACCAGTTTGAAAATGTGCTATTTTTCTTACCCTCTAAAAAAGGAATGCAGAGAGAAATGTCACAAGAAAGAGAAGAAAAGATTTTTCAAATCTTCCTCAAAGGGTTTCAAAAATCAAGTTGGAAATTTCCACCTGCATTCTGTAATCCTTTAAAGTATGCCATGCAGTGTATAGAAGGCTGCCCAATTCAGATAAGACTCCAAAAGAAAATAGGATTCAAATCTTCCCAGTACATTAATGCAAGTGAAACAGAGCAAATAGCAATGAGAGAAGGCAATAAATGCATCATATCCTCAGATGCAGCTTCCAAAGTCTAGGTAGGCTTGGCAAGATGAAATTACTTTTATTGTTGTCTGGGGTAGCATTTTAAATTAAGTACACTCTGACCATGGATTTGTAAAGGAGTAAAGTGTGAAAAGCAGAAATGGATTGCCAGGGCTAAATATTGAGTAACAGGAACAACAAAAATGATTATATCCAACAATTATAACTGGGGGAGAAAACTTTAATAGATATCTTTTGGGATACTTGAAGATAACTGTCAAATAAGCCCTAAAAAGAAGAATACAAGATTCATTCATTTATTCATCTAAAATATTTGCTTAGTATCGGCTATGTACAAGACAAATTGTCCTGATGATTTTAATCAAAATAGAAAAAAAGAGAAATGTCTTTTGTTTTAGTTCTTTGGATACTTTAGGTAATTTCACTGCTAGCAGAGTCCTAAGTATAACCACTCAATTGTCCTTTAAGTTTTTTTCCTGCTCTCTACTTTATCTATACAACGCTGACAGATTGATTATTTCAATCTCTGACTTGGGTTCTAGGCCATAGGAAGAGATATTCTTCGCAATTTATCAAATTACCTCCTGGTCTATGGGAACTGAAGTCAATTATGGAACAGTAGATTGTTTTATTGTTCTACTGAACACGTCTCCCATTTCACACTCACTTGTGGATATATGCTCATTGGAAAGAAGTATGAATTTGGGGTCAGAGGATCAGAGTTTAAATTTCAGAAGTGCTACTTATTTTTCATCTAGTGCAAATCACTACACTTCTCTGGAATGTAGTTCCCCCGACCCCCTCCAAAATCAAGTTGACTAGATGGTCTTTAAGGTCCCTCCTAACTCTAAATCTATGAGCTTGTAATCCTGTTAACATGTTTCCAAATGCCTCTATACAGGTTCTGTAGTTACTGTTTCTGTAGGCTAAAGAAACAAAGGAAACATCTAGGATTTTTCCATGGGGGGGTGTATTTTTTGAGGAACAGAAGACAAACAGTAGAGGTCATTTGAGAAACTCTGTGAAGGAGACAGAGATAAAGATTGAGACAAATACACTGAGAGAACTATCACCTCAGGAATATAAAGAGAATTTTATGAGGAGTCTAGATAGAGAGATTTTTAAGAGTAATAGGAAACTGAAGGCATTTGTTTTCCTGCTTTGTCTAGAGAAAAGTTGGAAAAGAAAGAGATAAAGAAAATTGAGGGATCTCTTTTCCTGCTGAAAGAAATTCATCTTTTATCTTGTAAGAAAGATGAGGAGACTTCTTAAGGAGAAACTTCTTTTTAAAATCTTGACTGGTTCCTCTTTTCCTTCTCTACTACTTCATTTGGTGATGATTCTCAAACCCCTCTATCCTGTCCCAAACTCTTTGTTGACTTCCAATCTCACATCTTCAACTGCATTTCAGTCATCTCTAACTCAATATGCCCCAGATTGAACTCATTATCTTTCCTCCTAAACCCTGCCCCTTCTTACCTTCTGTGTTACCATAGAGGGCAATACCATCGTCCTAGTTCCTCAGGCTTTTAACCTAAGTCATCTAGGATTCCTTAACTCTCTCTCATTTCACTCCCATTCGTCATATCCATTCTGTTGTCAAAGCCTGATTTTACCTTTGCAATATCTGTCAAATATTGCCTCCTTGCCTCTTACCTAGACTATTTCAGTAGCCTGTCAATGGATCTGTCTGCCTCATGTATCTCTGCACTCCAATCCATCTTCCACTGGTTAACTAAAATGGTTTTCCTAAAAAAACAAATCTAATCATTTCAATAAATTCCAGTGGCTCCTAATTGCCTCCAGGATGAAATATAAAATTATCTGTTCAACATACAAAGTCCTTCGTAACCTAGCCTTCTCCTACCTTTCCAGTTTTCTATACCTCGTTCCCCTACACACACTCTTCAATCCAGTGACACTGTCCTCCTGATTATTCCATTGACAAAACAGTCTATATCGGTCTATCTCTTCACTCTGGCCATTTTCTCTGGCTGTCTCCCAAGCCTGGAGTGCTCTTCCTCCTCTATTCCTACTATTGACTTCCCTGGTTTGGCTTAAGTCCCATCTAAAATCTCTAACCCCTCTTAATTCCAGTGCCTTCCCTCAATTAATTATTTCCTATTTATCTTGTATTTAGCTTGCTTTGTATATATTTGTTTGCATGTTTTCTCATCCATAAGATTGTAAGTTCCTTGAGGACAGGGACTGTGTTTTGCCTCTTTTTTATATCCCTAGTACCTAGTATATTTCCTGTCATATAGTAGGAATGACCTACAAATGGTCCACCACCTTTAGCCCTTCCTGTTACAATCTTATGAGTGAAAAGGCACGTAAATCACCCTATGCTATCTTCACTGTCATCTGTCTCTCCTCTTGCTGAGTAGTAAGCAGGTAGAATTGAATTTGTGTAACTTTAGTCAATAAGCACTATGGACTAAGACACTGCACTAAGCATTAGGAATACAAAGAAAAATGTAGAAGCAGTATCTGTCCTTAACAAGTATACGTTTTGATGGAGAGAACAACATGTACATACATGTATGTGTAGGACACATACAAAGTAGATATAAGGTAAGCTTAAAGACAAAGGTATTAGCAGCTAAGAGGACTTGAAAAGGTCTAATGAAAAAGGTGGCACTTGCACTGAATCTTAAAGGAAACCAGGGATTCTAAGAGTTGGAGGTGAGGAGGTAGAGCACCTCAGGCATCAATGACAGCCAATCCGAAAGCACAGGATCGGAAGGTGGAGTATTGGATGAACAGCTGTAAGTCAGTAACAATGTTTAGACTGTAGAATCCATGCAAAGGACTAATGTAGAAGAAGACTGGAATGAAAGGATCAGGCTATGAAGAGCTTTTAATGACAGAGGATATTAGTTTTCTAGGTAAGAGGTAACCACTGGAATTTATTGACAAGGAGGTAACATGATGAGACCTGAACTTGAGAAAAAACACTTTGGCAGCTGAGTAGAAGATGTAATGGAGTGGGGAGAGACTTGAAGCAGAAATATGGATTCGGACTATTATAATAGTCCAGGAAAAAGATGACGGGAGTTTTAATTAGTTTGTTAGCTACGTAAGTGGAAAGAAAGGGATGCATATGAGATTTATTGTGGCACTATAAACGACATGTTTTGGCAACTGATGTGGAGTAATCGAGAATGTGGAGTAAAGGATGACACCTTTTAAGTTAAGAACATGGGTAACTAGGGCTATGGTTATATCCTCAGTAGTAATAGAGAAGCTGAAAAAGGAGGAGGATCATCTGGGAAAGGTCATGAGTTCCTTTTTAGACATACTGTTTTAGAGATACCTACATGATATTCATTTAAAAATGTCTGATGGGTAATTAATAATGTAGGACTCAGGAGAGACACAAGATCTGAGAATAATCTGCACATACATGAATTGAAATCATAGGAACTCTGTTGAGATGACCAAATAAAAGAAAATGGAGAGAAAAGAGGTCTCAGGACAGAGCCTTGGAGTGTACCCAGAGTTAGTGGGTGTGACATGGATAAAGATTCAATGAAGGGGACTTAGAGTATTCAGAATAGTTGGAGAAAAAAACAAAAGAAAGCACTGTAACAAAATCTTGGGAGGTAAAGAGAGAGGAAGGAGAAGGAGAAAGAGAAGAAGGAGAAAGAGAAGGAGGAGAAGGAGAAAGAGAAGAAGGAGAAAGAGAAGGAGGAGAAGAAGAAAGAGAAGGAGGAGAAGGAGAAAGAGAAGGAGGAGAAGGACAAGAAAGAAGAGAGAAAGAAGGAGGAGAAAAAGAGAAGAAGGAAAAGGAGAAAAAGTAGAAGAAGGAGGAGAAGAAGATGGAGAAGTAGAAGAAGGAGGAGGAGGAGGAGGAGGAGAAGGAGAGTGGTCACCAGTATGATATGCTGCAGAAAAGTAAAAAAGAATTAAAATTGAGAAAAGGCCATTAGATCTGACAACTAAGATATCAAGGGTAACTTTGGGGAGAAAGGCTTCAGTTAGATCATGAGATGGGATGGTTTAGAAAATTTTTAAGGAAGTGAGAAGGCAGGAAATAGAGGCATGTAATATAGACGCTTCTTTCAAGGAATTTAGTAGGGAAGAAAGATGCAGGACAAAAGCTAGTGAGGATGATAGGTTCTAATGAGTTGTTTTTTTTTTTTTAGAGAATGGAGAAAATTTCAATGTTTGCAGACATCGGGGAAGGGACCAGTAGATAGGGAGAGACTAAAAACTAAGATAGAAACAGTCATAAAGGATGCTACCTCCTGAAGAAGATGGGAAAGGACAGGATGAAAGGTACCTGTACAGAAACTGACATTGACAAAGGGCCTTATTAATCAGAGGATGGAGTAAAGAATGAGATAATGGGAAATGATTTCAAGGGGACATAAGAAGGGGAGAAGAGGGAGCTAGTAGCAAATGGCTTGAATTTAAATGCATGTAAGTCAATAAGTATTTATTAAGCACTACTATGTGCTATGTTAAGTGCCAGATAATATGACTCCATTTTATATAAATATGAGCTATTGAAATCTAGCTTTGACCTTCACCACAATGCTGAAATTGATTTTTCAAAGGTCATCAGTTACCAAATAATTGTCAAATCTAATAATTTTTTCTTAGCCCTTTTCCTTAACTTCTCTTCAGCACATAATTCATTCCTCATAGGAACTCTTCTACCTTGGCTTCCCAAGATACCATAATCTCCTGGTTTATGTCTTTCTAAATCTAACTTCTATGGCTCTTTTGATGACTCTTTGTCTTCTCTACTTTTTTCCACCCCATTTATTTTATTTTTTACATTACTTTTTATTATGAATTTGATGAGTGAAAAACCCACAAAAATATTTTAACGCACAAAGTAGAACTGAAAATTAGGAATTATATATAAAACCATAAATCTCTATTATGTTTAATTTATGTTCTAAAAAAGGTATGTATACATTTGCCATCTTACTTTAAACCTACACTAAACTTTTTTTCCCCTTAGAGAGTTAAAAAAGATGAATGATCTTTCATTTAATTCACTTTTCTGTCTGAATAAAAGGATTGCAGCTGGATTTTTTAGGGGTGATCTAATTTTGTTATA
Source organism: Phalanger gymnotis (assembly GCA_028646595.1). Lineage (NCBI taxonomy): Eukaryota > Metazoa > Chordata > Mammalia > Diprotodontia > Phalangeridae > Phalanger > Phalanger gymnotis. The sequence goes on from CM053622.1 coordinate 492,008,274, forward strand.
CTTATTTGCAAGGCTGATTTATGGTTACTTCAATATACTGGTTTATTATTCTAATTTGTTCAATGAGGAATAGATTACTAGGAAATATTTTTATATGCAATTCCTGTTATCGGGATTTCAGATACATTTTTAGACAATAATTTAGTTTTGATTCTAACAATATTCCCTAAATTCACTTAGATTTTACACATTTATTCACAAGAATCTCTCCATATCACTGCTAAAGCACAAACTTGGGCTAATAACTGTAAATCATTTAAAACAAATTCATTCATAAGTCATATTTATTTATAGTCCTATGAATGGGCCTGCACACAATGGGCACTAAATTGTTTGTTGAAGGAAGAAGTTTATATTGTATGTTTCAAACATTTGGAACAGAAGGGTTGTTTTGTTTGTTTGTTTTTTTCTGTTGATAGATGTGTCCTTAGTTAATTATAGACATTATTGCCTGTTGGTAAAAAATGATGAACTTAATAATTGAAATAAGTATATAAGAATTGCACTTTTGAATTATTTAGGAGACTGATCTCAGTCAATATTTTCACAGAATGTTAGTTTTCAGTCAGATACTCTGTTATTTAAGAGAGATGAATGGTTTGAACAATGGAAGAGATATAAAACAAAATCCTGGCTAATTAGCTCATGAATAGTGATTTCTTTGTTACTGTCATAATCATTATTTTTGTAATTATTGATTTTATTCATCTAAAAGAAGAATAAATCACATTTGTATTGCTTCTTAAGGTTTACAGAGTACTTTCACAAGCAAGTTTTCTTGGTTGATGGGAAAAACAAATCATGTGTCTTTTAAAAATCTTTATGTTGTGATAAGATAATATGCTACAATATACCATACAATACATAAATTGTATAATAGCATATGATATAATATATGATATGATATGGTGTGACATAATATGACATTATATGATATAATTAAGATAGGATGATAGAATAGCATAGAATGCCATAGAGTATGTTGTAATTGCTAAAATCTCTTCAAGGAGCTTACATCTTATCAGAGGAACTACAGTATATAATACATACATACATACATACAGAGACATACACATGTGCATATATATTTACACATATGCATATACATACATACATATGCACATACATCTACGTATATGTATACATATTGACATACACACACATAGACACATATACATATGTGTATGCACCTAAGTATATGTATACATATACACATATACATATACATACACATATACACATACACATACACATACACATACACATACACATATACACATACATATACATATACATATGCATATGCATATGCATATACATATGCATGCACACATATGGAGAAAGAGACAGAGAGAGTTAAGAAAAGGTAATTTCTACAGATTGGGGAGATGCGCTATCTGCATGAGGATTAGAAAAGGCCTTTTGTAAGACCTGAAATGTGTTTGGAAAGAGAGTAGAGATTTTAGAAACAGTACATTTCAGGTATCCAGTGACAGTCTGTTCAGAGGAATAGAAATCCTAGTAAAGAGACCGTGTGTGAGGAAGAGAAGGTAGGGCAATTTGGCTGTGTCATAGGATATGTGAAGGAGTGTAATGTGGGATAAGTCTATTAAAGCTGGTTGGAGCCAGATTGAAGAAGTCTTTAAATGAGAAACCAGAGGCAGCTAAGTGGCACAGTGGATAGAGCTCTGGCTCTGGAGTCAAGAAGACCTGATTTGAATTTGAACTCATACATTTACTCACTGTGTGATCCTGGGCAAGACAATGGACCTCTGTTTGCCTTAATTTCTTCATCTGTATACTAGGACTGACAATAGCACCCACCTCCTGGGATTGTTGGGAGGCTCAAATGAGTTAATATTTGTAAATACAGTACCTACGTTTGCACCTACTATGTATCTATATTGTACTGTAGATACTATAGTGCCTGGAACATTGTAGGCTCTTAAATGCTGGTTTCCTTCCTAAACTGAGAAATTTGCATTTGATCCTATGTTAAGAGGTAATCAAAGGAGCTTTTCAAGCAGGTGGTGATATAGTCAACTTTGTCTTATAGTAATATCCCTTTGGTAGTTGTGAGAAGAGTAGGTTGTGGTAGAGAAAGAATGAAGATGGAGCTCATTTAATAAGCTATTACAGTGCAGGCAAGAATGAATGAGGGTCAGAGCCACAATGCTGGATGTGGGGTAGAGAATAGGGGGTTCATACGAGTGAAATTGTGGGGACAGAATTTATAAGACTTTGCAAATTATTGGATATTATTATTATTTTATACCTTTCTGATATCAAATTATATTTCTCCCTTCTTTTGTTGTTGCTGCCATATCTTGATACGTAATTGAAAAATTGACTCCCTTTTTTCCTTCTTACCCCACTAGCTACATGTACCAGTCCACAAAACTTTATTTATAAGGGAAAAGTCTAGAATATAAACAACAAGATTAGAAGCAGGCAATCAAAAATACACATAAAATACTTTATCCAGCATAGACTAGATGGGGCCTGAGTTTCCTAGTTTTATCTTTAGCTGATAGTCCCACATTTTAGCGTCATCCATGGTTTTCCCATCTTGATGTCCTCACAGAGATGATGACGCTGTTGTCTTATACTTCAAAAAAGTGTAGGGTGACTTCTGGGAGCCAAGATTACAAAGTAAGCAGTAAGTTGCTCTCACTCTCCATTACCGACCTCTAAAAACCCTGAAAATATCACCCCAGGAAAAATCCTAGAACAGCAGAGCTAGCAAAAAGACAGGGTGCAGCAGTCTTTTAGCCTGGAAGGCTTGAGGAGTTAATGGGAAAGGTCCCTCTTGCTCTGGTAGAAAAGAAGGACTACAGGAAGGATCCCAGCAAGCCAGCAGCAAGCTCCCCTCCTCAGCAATCCAGAGGGAGATCCTGAGAGCCAGGATGGTGGATCAGGCAAGCACCAACACGATTACACCTGACAACCCCATGTGCCTTGGCACAGGCGGGGGACTTGGTAGACTCCAGTTCAGAGAGCCATTAAGTCCACAAGCAGGCAGGTGTCTCACCAATAGCCAAACCTCCCCATGATTCAGCACAACTACAGGCAGGCAGGTGTCTTCCAGCAGCCAAACCTTACTGTGCTTCAGAGCAGCCCGGGCAAGCAGGTGTGCTGCAGGGGCCAGACATTGTGCAATGACTAACTTTGATAGACTTGGCTTTTCTCAGCAATGCAAGGATCTAAGACAACTCCAGAAGGCTCATGATGGAAAATGCTATCCATATCCAGAAAAAGAACTATGGAGTCTGAATGCAGATCAAAGCATACTATTTGCTCTCTTTTTATTTTGTTTCTTCCTTTTCGTGGATCCTCCCGTTCGTTCTAATTCTTCTTTACAAAATAACTAATGTGAAAATTTGTTTAACATGAATACTTACGTAAACCTATGTCACATTGCATGCTATCTCGGGGTGGGGAGAGAGGAGAGAGGGGAGAAAATTTAGAACTCAAAATCTTAGGGAAGCGAATGTCGAAAACTAAAAATAAATTAATTTTAAAAATTCGTTTCACTTCAAAAAATATAAAATATATTTTAAAATGACATATCTTAAATTTAATTTTTAAAAAAGATTATTTCATATCCAGTTGATTTTAATGCTTTTTTTCCCTGTGGCCCTTAATTTAACGTAATTTTAATTTTATTGTGATCAGTAAAAGATATACAGATATACATATATACACATACATATATATGCATATATATGATTTTTTAAAAGTATGACATATATTCTAACAGAAAACATGTTTTACTCACCTTGGTGTGCTAGACAGGGTTCAGTAGCTAATTCAACAATCCCTTTTTAGCATAATTTGTGTGATTTTAGAAAAGTAATTTAGCCTCAGTTTCCCTTCTGGATTCCAGTTTCCTCATCTACAAAATAAAGGGGCTGGACTCTGTGGTCCCTATGAAGAATTAACTCTGTTAGGTGTTTTTTTTCAGGCTTGTTCAAGGTATGTCTTATTTGTACATAGTCATTTGTATGTTGTCTTCTATTAGACTGAGATCTTAGAGAGTAAGGCCTATTTTTTCTTCTTGTTTTTGTCTTGCTTTGTACCTCCAGCATGTAGCATAATATCTGGTGCATAGTAAATGCTTGATAGATTCTAAATGACTGGCTGACTGACCAATTTGTAGTATTACAACTGGTTTGACAGTCTTATCACAGTTGAAAGACAATTTAGTGGTAATAAAGCACTGGGAAAGGAAATTACAAAAAGTGATTGATGAAGGCCTGGTTAGCAGAACAGTGAGTGAATTGTGATTGCATTATTCCAAGAGAAAGTACTGAAGCTCAGTTTCTTTCTATTGTTCTGCCTAGTTAATCAGTTAGTCAACAAGCACTTATTAAGTGTTTGCTAAATGCTAACCATGGTGCCAAGCACTGGATGCCACTGAGCTAAATATCTAGAAACAGTATTTGCTTTTCATAGGAAAACATTTCTGGGTAGTTTTTTTTTTCAATTTAGCAGTACTATATCTACCTGCAGGACTTTGGAATCATGTCAAATGCTCTAGAAACACAGCAGAATAAGGCAGGCCTAGAGTTCTAACTTCATACTTCCTTCTAATCTAGACTGATGTTTCTGAGAGGAGTGAGAATAGTGGCAACTGAGTGAGAATATCACAGAGTGAGTATAGTGGCAACTGAGGAGAAAAGGAAGACCCCAAAGGGTATTTCCCATTGATTTGTTACAAGATGAAACTTGATATCTACTTGTCGAAGAAACTAACAGGCTGTCTTGAAGAGCTTGGGGAGCTACAAGGAGGGATTAGACATTGGAGAGATTAAAAATGAACTCTGCCTTCTCTACCCCCATCCTGTCTTCAATTAGCAGAGATCATTAGGTCTATGTAGGACTTGGCAAGGATGGGCTTGAAACGAAAGGAAACCTTACATTTTACATCTCTAGATGCATTGAATTGAAATTGAAGCTCAGAATTTATATACATATTCCATTACTCATTCTATAATTTGTTTTGCTTGTTTTTCACCTTAGTAACATTTTCCTCTGTAGTGCCAGGAATTGCATTCTTGCAAATAGGAAGTTGATCTTATAGTCCTGGGTTCCAGGGGCATGGAGGTGGGTGGGTCAGACCACCAACTATCAATTTTCTCATGTTTCCTGAGTGAGAACCATGATCCAAGAGAATGAGGAACATCTTCTAAACTATACCACGGTCCTTTTGTGCCAAGAGGCAATCGTGATGTAAGGGTTATATGAGGAAAATTTTCTAACAATTACAAGTCTTCAGAAGTGTAAAAGACTATTTTGAAAGGTATTGAGTTCCCCATTACTGTAGTTCTTCCAGTGTAGACTAAATGACCTTTGGTTGAAGATATTTTAGAAGGGATTAGTATTCAGATAGAGGTTAAATCCAATACAATCATAGGTCTTAGAGAGGCAGGATGGTATTGTGGATAACATGTTGAACTTAGAATCAGAGGACCTTCATTCATGTCGTATCTCTTACACTTAACTAGGTATGTGATATATGGGAAAGTCACTTCACCTCTTTCTCATCGGTAAAAGGAGGGAATTGTACTAGATGGTGTCTAAGTTGGCTTCTAACTCTAAATAAATATGTTCACTTTCAGAAGGCAGAACTAAGACCCACAAAAGTGAAATGACTATCTAGAGTCCCACAAGTACCAAGGAGAGACAAAATTCAAACATGAATTCTCTGTATTTAAACCCAGCGCTCTTTCCCCTATACTCTGCTATAGCTTAAAGTATCATAGTAAAGTCAGTGGCAGAACAGAATCCAGTCCTATTGACTCTTAACAGGAAATATTTCCTCTGACTTATCACATCATTAATGGCTTGATTATTTTTTAAGAGAAAGGAAGGGAGAGAGAGAGAGAGAGAGAGAGAGAGAGAGAGAGAGAGAGAGAGAGAGAGAGAAGGAAAGAAGATAGGAAGGAAGGAGGGAAGAAAGGAAAGAGGAGGGAAAAAAAGAAGGAAGAAAAGAAGGAAGACAAAGAAGTACAGTGGAAGGAAGAAAAGAAAGAAGGAAAAAGGAAGAAAAGGAAGAAAGGAGAGAAGGAAGGAAAAGAGGGAGAGAGGGAAAAAGAAACCTAATGTTTCTAGTATATGGATTCATTTAGTTTTCCTAACCGTCTGGCTTGCTAAAGATTTTTCATATTTTTTTAAAATTTTTTTATTATTTAATATATTTAG
>CM053622.1:492014977-492036913 GCA_028646595.1 Phalanger gymnotis
CTAATGAGATATTTCACGTTGTCTTCCATTTTTTTTTCATTTCTTTGGTTCTGTTTTATAATATCTTGGTTTCTCATAAAGTCACTGGCTTCTACTTGCTCCAATCTAATTTTTAAGATAGTATTTTCTTCAGTGGTCTTTTGAACCTCCTTTTCCATTTGGCTAATTCTGCCTTTTAAGGCATTTTTCTCTTCATTGGTTTTTGGAGCTCTTTTGACATTTGGATTAGTCTATTCTTTAAGGTGTTATTTTCTTCAGTATTTTTTGGGTCTCCTTTAGCAAGTCATTGACTTGTTTTTCATGGGTTTTTTCGTATCACTCTCATTTCTCTTCCCAATTTTTCGTCTACTTCTCTTACTTGTTTTTCCAAATCCTTTTTGAGCTCTTCCATGGCCTGAGCCCAATTCATATTTTTTCTTGGAGACTTTTGATGTAAGGCTCTTTGAATTTGTGGACTTCTACTGGCTGTATGTTTTGATCTTCTTTGTCACCAAAAAAGGAATCTTGAGTTTGAGTCCGAGTTTGAGTCTGAGTTCATTTTCCCCACCTGTTCATGTTTCCAGCCAACTACTTGACCCTTGAGCTTTTTGTCAGGGTATGACTGCTTGTAGAGTAGAGAGTACTTTGTCCCAAGCTTTAGGATCCAAGCCCTACTGTTTTCAGAGCTACTTCTATACTCCACCATCACTGCAGGCTCTGTCACAGCAGCGCTTCTTCTCCTCCAATAGCTGCCAACCAGGACCACAATGTAGATCCAAGCAGGGTACAGCAAGAGAAACTGCCTTTGTGCCCACAAAGTGTTCCTTGCACTCCCACTCTGATCTGTTGCTAGATTCCTCCCACTGTGTGAGTCAGGGACTCAGGAAGCAGCTGACATCGGAGCTCTGGAAGCAGCCTCAGTAGCTTCTTGCTGCTGCCACCATCACCACTGCACCATCTCCACCACCCCCAGGGATGGGGCAAGACCCATCTCTATTTAGTCCTGCAGTTTCCTACTAACCTACTCTTCGGCATTTGTTGGTTGAGGAGTCTGGTAACTGCTACAGCTCAATGATTCATGGCCCTAAGGCCTGTTCCAGCTAGCTGACTCCAGGTCTCATCTGTCCTGGTACAGCCCACACTGGACTGCACTCCGTTCCCAGAACTGTGACATAGACACTTCCCAGCAACCATCCAGGGTTTTCTGGGCCTGGAGACCTGTTTCCCTCTGCTATTTAATTCAGAGCCATTTTTTACAGGTGTTTGGAGGGATTTGGGGGAGAGCTTAAGCAAGTCCCTGCTTTCCAGCTGCCATCTTGGCTCTACCCCATCCATTTTTGAAACTTTGAGTTCCAAATTCTCTCCCCTCCTCTCTCTCCACCCACCCTCCTTGAGAAGGCAAGCAATTCAATATAGGTGATACAAAGGTGGTCATGCAAAACACTTCCATAATAGTCATGTTGTGACAATCTCACCCCACATTTATTTTTTTCTCTCCTTTGACCTTTCCTCTCCTCCCTTCTTTCTTCAGCCCCTCTCTTATCCCCTTCCCCATACTTTCTTGTAGGGTAAGATAGATTTTCATACCCAATTGAGTGTGTATGTTATTCCTTCCTTAAGCCAAATCTAATGAGAGTAAGGTTCGCTTATTCCCTCTTACTTCCCCCTCTTCCCCTCCACTGTAAAAGCTTTTTTTGTCTATTTCATGTGAGATAATTTACCCCATTCTACCTCTCCCTTTCACCTTCTCTGAGTACATTCCTCTCTCTCCCTTTAATTTATTTTTTAGATATCATCCCTTCATATTCAACTCACCTTGTCTTCTGTGTGTGTGTATACATTCCCTCCAACTACCCTAATACTGAGAAAGATCTCATGAGTTACAAATATCATCTTGCCATGGAGGACTGTAAACAATTCAACTCTAGTAAATCCCTTAGGATTTGTCTTTCCTGCTTACCTTTTCCTGCTTCTCTTGATCCTTATATTTGAAAGTCAAATTTTGTATTCAGTTCTGGTCTTTTCATCAAGAATGCTTGAAAGTTCTCTATTTCAAAGAATATCCATTTTCCCCCTGAAGGTGATTCATGGTTTTGATCCCACCTCCTTTGACCTCTTGAATATCATATTCCAAGTCCTCTGATCCCTTAATGTAGAAGTTGCTAAATCTGGTGTTATCCTGATTGTGTTCCAACAATACTTGAATTGTTTCTTTCTGGCTGCTTGCAATATTCTCTCCTTGACCTGGGAACTCTGGAATTTGACCACAATATTCCTAGGAGTTTTCCTTTTGGGATCTCTTTCAGGAGATAATCAATGATATTTTTTTTTGTATTTCTATTTTACCCTCTGGTTCTAGAATATTGGGAGAGTTTCCTTGACAATTTCTTGAAAGAGGATGTCTAGGTTCTTTTTTTCGTCATGGCTTTCAGGCAGTCCAACAATTTTTAATCCTGAATCTATTTTCCAGGTCATTTGTTTTTCTAATGAGATATTTCACATTGTTTTCTATTTTTTTTTCATTTTTTGGTTTTGTTTTATAATTTCTTGATTTCTCATAAAGTCTTTAGCTTCCATTTGCCCCATTCTAATTTTTAAGGAATTATTTTCTTCAGTGAGCTTTTGGATTTCCTTTTCCATTTGGCCAATTCTGCTTTTTAAGACATTCTTCTCCACATTGGCTTTTTGGACTTCTTTTGCTATTTAGGTTAGTCTATTATTTAAGGTGTTATTTTCTTCAGTATTTTTCTGGCTCTCCTTTAGCAAGCTGTTGACTTGTTTTTCATGATTTTCTTGCATTACTCTCATTTCTCCTCCTAATTTTTCCTGAGCTCTTCTATAACCTGCAAGCAATTCATATTTTTCTTGGAGGCTTTGGATGTAGGACCTTTGAGTTTATTGTCTTCTTCTGGTTATATTTGTTGATCTTCTTTGTCATCAAAGTAAGATTCTGTATTTTGATTTTCCCCCCATTGTTTGCCCATTTTCCCAGCCAATTACTTGACTTTTTAACTCTTTGTTAAGGCTGGACTCTGCTTCCAGTGTGGAAGCCCTGAAGCCTTAGGATCCAAGCCCTGCTGTTTTCAGAGCTACTTCTACTCCACCATCACCACAGGCTCTGTCACAGCAGTGCTCCTTCTCCCCCAAGAACTGCCAACCAGGACTGCAATCTGAAGCTTCAGGGGTTTTGTGCAGCTGTTTTAAGAGATACTTTTATGAGCCTGTAAATTTTCAGTTCTTCCAAGGTAGTATGATGAAAGGAGAGGTGGTTACTCCTCTTCTGGCCTGTGCTCTGATCTGTAACTGACCATAAGCACTCTTTTCTGCCTTAAAACTGGTAGGAAGATTACTTCTCTACCACCGCCATAAGCTCTGCCACTCTAGCACTCCTTCTTACACCAAGACCACCACCCAGGACTGCATGCTAGATCCAAGCACAGGCAAAGCAAGAGAATCTTGCCTCAGTGCCAACAAAGAGATCCCTGTAATCCCCTTCTGCTCAGCCACTCAGTTCCCCTACTGTCTGTGAGCCAAGAGCTCTGGGAGCAGATTTTTCTGCCACTGTCACTGCCTGAGGCTGGGGCCAGACCTTGCTCTTCTCTCACCCAAGTCCAACAGACCTTTCCTTTTAAGTTGACTTTGGCATTTGTGAGTTGAGAAGTCTGTAAACCACCACAGCTGACAGTGATTCAGTCCCCTGAGGCCTGGTCCAGGTTTGTGAGGGCCCAGTCTATACTGGCACAACCCATGCTAGATTGTTCTCCTCTCCTACCCTGGGGCAATAGACTTTTCCTGTTGACTTTCCAGGTTGTCTTGGGCTGGAAATTTGTTTCACTCTGTCATTTTATGAATTCTGCTGCACTAGAATTTGTTTAGAGTAATTTTTTACAGGTATTTGGGGGGGTTTGGGGGAGAGCTCCAGCAAGTCTTTGCTTTTACTCCACCATCTTACCCCACCCCTGCCCCTCCATTTTGACTTTGGAAAAGAAAATAAATGGGATCATTTGGTTATTGAGAGTTGATGACTTGCTGTAAACATTTTAACCAAGTGCTTACAGTTGAGGTCTACCTATCCGCAAAGTGAAGGAGAAGTCAGGGGAACACAAATGTCTCTTCATGTGCCAGGTAATTAGGGATAATTAAGTGTTCCAAGAAGCACAGATTCAATGGGAAAAAGAATATGATGTAGAGGTAGTGTTGTGCTGGTAAATGTTTAAGAACTAGTTCTCAGGGGATTAAAAAAAAGCATACCTGACAGACTTTTAATTTGAATCTGCATTATGAACATTTTACACCATTTTATCAAGTATATAAAATCAATAAAATAACAAACCAAGCCCAGATTTGTAGCCTTTGCCAATTTCCATGATGTAAATGCTCACATTGAAAAATTGAACAATTGACTCTCATCAGGCAAAGGGAGTTGGCTCCAGAATACCCCTGGGTAGGTGAGAGATTTGATGATTGTCAGGCTGTCAGATAGAAGAGCTTTACACAGAGAAGAAAGAAAAGTAAAGGGAAAGTTGAACAATTAGAGCTTAAAAACAGATTTTAGGCTTTTCTTGATAAAGAGCAAGAGTATGCTCTGAGGTAGAATAAGCTGCTTGTCCTCCAGAGAATGATATAGTGTAGCCACAGAAGCTATGATGTGAGAGACCATTCAGTAAAGGTCAGAAGTATAAAGGAGTAGAAATTGTTGATTCTCTGTTCATGAGTACAAAGGTAGTTATTTGTCAAACTGACAACAACCATAAAGAGGTCTATTTTTTTCTCAGACAAGAAAAGGAGGAAGGAAAGAAAGGAAGGAAGAAGGAAAGAAAGAAAGAAAGAAAGAAAGAAAGAAAGAAAGAAAGAAAGAAAGAAAGAAAGAAAGAAAGAAAGAAAGGAAGGAAGGAAGGAAGGAAGGAAGGAAGGAAGGAAGGAAGGAAGGAAGGAAAGAAGGAAGAGAGGGAGACATTCAGAAGTGCATAGGAGACAAAATCTAAGAATGGAGCCAATACTGAAACTTAGAGCTTCAAAAGTATTCAAAAATACATCAATACCCAAAGTATAGTCACCAATCAAGAAAGAACAGAGGTCATTACACAAGGAAGCAAATGTGACCTTGAAGGTATTGCTGAAATTTTGTGGGACAAAACTCACAACTGGAGTCTAGATAGGTACACATTATTCAAATGATTCAGGATAGTTAAAATATGCATATATGGAATTAGCATTGTATATCAATAAGGAACACTCATATGAGAAAATCCAGGAGCTGGGTGGAGAGTATTTGTATGATCATGCATAGTGGGAGAAGCAGTAATGATTTTGCCATTGGAATATGCTACAGACCATCTGAACAAACGGGGGAAACAGGTAATGAGTTTGCAAAACAGATCTCACATCTACCACTAGGTTATTATACAGTAGTTATGAGGGACTTCAATAATCCATATGTCTTCTGGTACTCTCTGACAAAAAAACAACAACAGAGTAGCCAATAATTGCCAGCATTTATTTAGTACTTTAAGGTTTGCAAAGTGTTTTATAGATATTATTGCATCCTCACAACAACCTCCATTCTCAGATGAAGAAACTGAGGCAAACAGAGGTTGATTGACTTGCCCAGGATCACACAGCTAGTAAGTGTCTAAGGCTAAATTTGAACTCAGGTCTTCCTGATTTTAGATGCAGCACTATATCATTGTGCCACCTAGATGTCTAAAAACTCATTTGCTTTAATGATTTCATCCTTCTAATCGCATAGGAACTTCCAAGGGGAAATTCTATTCTTGATCTGATCCTCACTAACAGGGAGGAATCAGTTGATGAGGTAAAAATGATGGGAAACCTTGAAGGAAAGAAACCACTGTCCTTCCTAAAGTGTATGATGGAGAGGAAATCCAGGCATAATCTAACATGCATCATAGATTCAGGGAAAGTAAATTTAAAGGGTTAATAAAGCATATAGAATCTCATGGACTAAAATACCACATGAAAAGTCAGCATAGAAGTGATGAGAGATGCTCAACAACTAATTTTGGGAGACACAAAGGAAAACAATTTGAGTAAGGAGGGAAAATGGGATTGGCTGCATGAGGAACGCACCAAACAACTCAGATTTTTAATAAAGAAATGCACAGAAGATGGAAGTAAGGAAGGCCTGGTAACTGGATACATATAAGGAATGTGGTAGGCTCCTCCAAAAGTACTGTTAGGAGTACTGAGTCTGGCAAGGAAAGCTAAGGAAAATAAAAAGGTTTGTTTTGCTTTGCTTTGTTTACGTATACTGTATATTGGTAGAAAATGGAGAATTCATTGTAATGTGGGTTTGTCTCTGGCACCACTGTGTGAGAACCAGGTCTGTTACTTTTTTACCCCAGGGTTCTCTATTATTCCACGTTATCAAACCCTGAGAGATTTGAGTGGTCACAATTCTTCTGCCATCAACTTGAGACCCTAACCAATTGTGTTTCTTCTTTAGAAATTCATTGACTAAGGACTCATTTCCAATGAAATACTTAACATCAAATTAGGTTTTACGAAGGAATATTTACTTCAAAGGTATAAAAAGAATTAACATACACACATTTTCGCCAGCATTTTGGGGACATAATCTGTACCTACATCACCTCAGGCTCTGGGATGGGTCTACATAGCATTAACACTACCAAGTTCAGGTCCAAAATTCCAGTCAGGTGGCATCCAAAACCATCACTCCTCAAGGTTGCCCTGTAAGGCTGGCTGCAACATTTGACCTGGATTCCTAGACTACGGGATCCTATGATTCAAGTTTCTGGCTAAAGAATCCCTCTGTAACCAAGATATCAAAAGGACAAATGAAGTAGACCAAAAACCCATGCTCATTTTTCTGTGATCTCATAGGCTAAGGAGGAGGATGGAATTCAGGCCGTCTGCCTCTTACCATAGATACTCTCGAGATGAAGTCATTTTCACTAAGACCACAGCATTCTAGTTCTTTCTATGACTGTGAGAATGAATGACTTATTTTGCTTGTAAAATGGATAAGATATCCTAAGGTCCATTACTAAAAGTAGCAAAACATGTTATTTCTATAATCTTTATAGTCACTTCAGATAATGGTTCTATTAGATCAAGAAGAATGGAACCTACAGGTTGTTGAAGAAAGATATATTATTTCCAGTTAGCTAGCATGTCTTTTATTCATAGTTCCTTTGCTGTAGTGATCCGGTGAACTATAGTTTCTGGTTTCTTCTTTTTTGGGGTTCATTAAGCATACAGGTTTCCATTCTGCCTATATTTTTACCTCTGTACTTTCAAATATGTTCTTAGGATGATGGAGTAGAATCTCAGAAGGTAGAAAGGGAAGAGAACAATTTTATAAACACCTACCATGTGTCAGGCACTGTGTTAAGTCATTCATAAATATTATCTCAGAAAAACAAATGTGCCCAAAATGCAGAGCAGCCTCTCTCTGAAAGACCTTATCAGAAAAGACTGACCTCTTCAAATAAAGGAATTGTAGCAAGTACTGCCACAAGACGCTAGATATCGAGGTAATGAGAACATGCACACACACACACACACACACACACACACACACACAACCCTTTGACAGAATACCAGAGAAGAGACACATTGATGTCAAAGTTCTTTTTTTTTTTGAAACTCAGAGCCATAATGTTCTTCCCATGGTCCAGAGGTTTGCCTAAGTATTACTCTCATTCTGTGAATAGAATAATAGTACTGATGACAAAATAATGAATTGCATAGAAAATGATTGCAACTGTATATGAACCATAGCATCTTCCTGGATTCTGTGAAAGTTACTGGTTCCCATCCAATGAAAGAGAATTTATTCCTTTATGTAACATCTTTAAAAATGTGCCCAGCTTTATAAATAGTTCCTACAAAAATGTTTGCAGTATGAAAGTCTTTTGTTTGATACAAATATCAAACACACTAAAGTAACAATAAACTTCAGAATTCATAGTTTCAGGTGGGTCAGTAACATCCCTTGTGACTTTTAAAGTGTTGATCTCCTTCCCCCTCTCTCACCCTGGGGTTGAATCTCACTAATTACTACAGAAATGGAGGCTCAAACTTCGTCTTGGAATGTAGCCTTCAAAGCCTGGATTTCTTTTTTCAACTAGAGAGGTAACACGCTTTGGAGTCAGAGGACCTGTTATTTTAACCTGTATGGTACAAATGGTCTTGGGCAAGTCACTCCATATTTCTGGATCTCAGTTTTAATGTCTATAAAACAAATGTTTAAGGGTTCACTCAGCTCTATTCCTTCGTCTTAATTTTCAATACTAAGACTAGGGTAGAAGTCTACTTAGACAACTTTTCATTTCTTCCAATTCTCTTTAATGCCTTTCTTTCTTCCTCCCTTATCAATTTTTAATCAGTTGTGAGAAACTCTGAAGCTAGTCTGGCTTCTGCAAGTAGAGTCAGCTGCAATTTTTGCAAGAACAATTCATCATTTTGAGACATTTTGAACTCCTAACCACACTTGATATGGTCCACAATACTCTAAGACAACTGTTCTTTTAATTATCATTTACTTCTAACTTCTATAAAATAGAAAGGTGTTTTTTCCCCTCCTCTTGGGTTGCAGTAAGGAACTTAACATGAAGGAGCTCTGTATTCTCCACTGTCCTAAGGTGATTATCTGGTGCCCTCAAGTATTCAGGCCCTGTTACTGATGGATTTTCAATTTTAACATGTATGGCTCTTCAAACACCAGCCCTCTGAGCCTGATAATAGGCATATTCACTTATAGTACACTTGCTGACTTTGTAGCATATCAATAACACATGCCACTCAGAGATGAAGTTTCTTCTCTCATACTAGGTATATCTGAAGAATAATAGCTGGGGATCCATTCATAGTGCAGTTGTAACATCTGTCTTATGACTTGCCTGAGGGTGTGGGAATCATAACTCTGGTAATGTGGCCACATTTGAAGTTGGAGTAGTACTCTTCTATTCTAGCAATTTTATCATACTTCATGTAGTTCCTACTTCTTTTCCAAGATAGGTTGGTATCTTTGTGTCTCAGGTGGGAAGGTTTTGTGATTACTTTTCTTATTCTCCAACCCAACATTACATATCTTGCTAGGAAATTTGGAAAGTTATATTTGCTTTGTCTTCTCTTCTGTTGGTCTCTATCCATTTTTCATTCTATACCTGACCAGATATTACAAAGACATATAGAAAAACACAAATTAGTAATTCCAAAAAGAAATAAAAGTAGAAAAATTGAAAATCAAAGTAAAGACAAAAAATTAAAAACCAAATGATGATTTGACTGATGAACAAAATATTATGAAGACTAAAAAAATTCATAAAACACTAGAAAATTTGATTTTAAGAAGAGTGCAATCAGTTTATCAAGATAAAAAAATGTGAAGGAAAGTTTCATAATTTATAGAAAAGAAATAAATAGAAGTATCAGAAATTTCTATACTCTTTGAAAACAAAAAAAGTCAATAAATATTTTCAAAAATGTAAAATATACACATTAACAAAAAAAACCCTGGAATTTAAATAATTAAATCTCAGAAAGAGAAATTAAGTAAACTATAAATGTATTCTAAGGGGGGAAATCCCAAAAATACATTGAATAAGAAATGAATTTCATCAAATATTCAAAATACTACTCCTTATACTACATGATCTATTCTCAAAAAGAAAGGAAGTAATTACTCTACCAAATGTTTTCTAATGGCCAAACACAGTCTTAATATTTAAACCTAGAAGGGATAAAGCAGAGAAAGATAATTAATGATCAATATTACTATTGCATATTGATGCAAAATTAAAATTAAATACTGATAATACCTCAAAACTTATTATGACCAAGCTGAATTTACACCAGAGATGCAAGGATGGTTCAATATTAAGCAAACTTGCTATTATTAACTATATAAGTAACAAAATAAAAAACCCATGATTCTATCCATAGATATGGAATAAGGCTTTGGAAACAATACTTTATCCACTTGTGTTTAAGAAAGCTCAAATACATGGAGATGCAAGTACCTTTCTAAAGCTGATTTTAAAAAAAATTAACTAAAAGCAATACCTACTATTATTTGTAAAAGACAAAAACCAGAAGCTTTAGGTGGCACAGTGAGTAGAGCACCAGCCCTGGAGTCAGGAGGATCTGAGTTCAAATTTGACCTCAGACACTTGACACATTTACATTTTCTGTGTGACTTTGGGCAAGTTATTTAACCCCAATTGCCCTGCCTTCTCCCCTCCAAAAGAAAAAAAGATTTACAGTGAAATAAGCATATCTAATACCATCAATATTAAGTGATGAAGTGTGGGATAAATAAATTTTAAAAATGACCTTGGACATCTCAATAAATGAGATGATAAATGTCTTCCATAAAACAGTAAAATGTAAAATAAATCCATAAAATCATTGGAATTCCCACATATTACTAATAAAATCTGGGGAGAATGAGTAAAAAAATAATTATTCTTTAAGGGATAGAAAAGTAAATTAAGTATTTGGGAGTCAGTCTACAAAGACACAAGTAGGATTCATATAACTACAATTACAAACCTAAATAATTAAAGATTTAATATTCATGGCTGGATCATGCTGATAGAAAAAAAAAACATACCCCCAATTAATCTAAAGTTTTCACAATATATCAATCAAATCAAAATAACAGCAAATTTTATGTAACAAAAGGTCAAGTAATTCATCAAAGAAGGAAAGAAGAGAATGCAGTGCTACCAGATTCTAAATTACATGTCACTAATTAGCAAAACTATATGGTAGGGGACAAAAAAGTAGATTGGTGAAATAGACTAGACAAGCAAAACCTAAAAATCAATACATAGAATAATCTTTTATTTGCTAAACCCAAAACCATAAATTGCTAGAGATTTATGAATGTTCAGTTGAAAAGAGGTGTAAATCAGCATTTTATATGACAAACCATAGTAAAATCTAAATAGACATATTACATAAATATAAAAAGTCGTATCAGTGGAACATCAGAGGAGAATGGTCGATTATGTATTTCGCATTCAGGAATAGCGAAAAAATTGATAAGGAAAACTAGAATAGATGAGATTACAAAAGATAAAATAGTTTTCATTGTGAAAATTTTAAAATCTTTTGTATAAATGAAAGCAATGCAATGGGATAAGAATAAAACAAACAGATTAAGAAAAATATTTGCATCTCTGATAAAAAATATATGCCAAATCTGAAAGGAATTGACAAAAATTGTAAGATTATTAGCTATTCCTCGTAGATTAACAGTCAAAAAGGTATGTACATATATATTATATACATATAATATATGTTACATATATTACATATGTGTTGTTACATAATATATGTTACATATATAATATATACATATAATACATATATTAAATATTATATGTATGGTTCAATGATTCTGGAAAACATCTTGGAATTTTGTGATAAAAGTCACGGAATTGTTTCTATCTTTCAACCTAGAGATACAACTACTGTCTCTATAAAATGAAGTTATCGATATCAAGAAAAGATCCATATATATATAATAATACTCATAGGAACACTTCAATTGAATACAATCTGTAAACAAATCATCTGTACAATGATTTGGAGATGACTGAAGAAATTGACATATTCCACATATTGGAATATAATGATAGCTTTAAGAAATAGCAAATTGTTGTTGTGTTTGTCATTTGTTCTTGAACAGGACCATGACATCAGGGAGATGATGACATGACTTGCAACTGACTTTGATTTGAATGAGGGAGGGCCGTGCAAGGTCACCAGCCTCATTTTCTCCTCCAGAGCTATCTGGTTCCAGTGGCCTGATATTCATCAGGATGACTGGAGATGGCCCAGGATGCATTAGGGGACCCTGGCCCTTCCAAGCTATGGTCTTTTCAGGTTCTCATTTTGAGTAAGCTAATGCCCATTCAGTGAATAGTCCTCTTTAAAAAGTTAATCAAGGGATGGCCCTTTTAATCAAAAGCTCAAAAAAAAAAAATAAAAATGGGAGAGGAAGACCCTCAGGGTTCCTGCCCAAAAGAGCAACAGTTAGTTATAGTAAGTAAAAAGAATTCAGAGAAATATGGGAAGACTTTTATAAAGTAATGCAGGGTGGTGAATGTAACATTGTTCTTTAAATATTGATGAAAGCAACACTAAATAATAACAAATCGGGTCAAATAAATGATATTGGTCCAAAATTATTAAATTGGAGAACCTCTTTTTCCTGTCTATTATAATATTTCTTTACCAATAACAGTGAAAAGTGGCACATACTGTAATTTATGATCTTAATTGCTTTTCGAACATTGGTTAAAATATTGTGTCACAACTATTTATTGGGATGTGTCTACTAGATTAAACAAGATCAATTAATAAAATCAAATAAAATAAAAAATTCAATATTAGGAAGTGTACCCAGGAAGAACCTGGAAAGACTCTCCTAAATCCCTCCTATGCTTCTTTAATTCTTTAATTTAATTTAGTTCAGTCCTTCAGCAGGATTAGTTGAGTATTTACTTATATAATTAATTAATACAGAGTACTTTCCCTTGGAGGGTGGGGGAGTAATACTATAAAACTAATGATCCAAAATAGGTCCGTAGGAGATAAGATTCACTGGGAGAGTGGGTTGCTAACCTTAGAATACCTTCCGCATGAAATTCAGGAAGAAGAGAAAGCTTACAGGTGAGAGAATGTCCCAGGGATGAGGATAGACTTTATTTGGGCCTCAAGTGAAGGGTAGAATTTCAACAGGCAAGATTGGAGAGGCCAGGAGGTAGCTCTTATGGACATGCTAGCTGGTGTGATTAAATGAATAGAGGCAGGAAAAAGAGGGACAGAGAATGGAGGATCCAATCTTTTAGTTATAACAGAGTGAAATAACCCTTGAAGGGTAGGCTGGAGACAAGTTGTGAAAGCTTTGAAAGTCAGCCAAAATGTGTATAATTTATTTGGAATACATTGGGAAACCACTGCATATTTGTTGCAAAGGGGAGTACTGTAATTGGACCTATGCATTAGGCAGAAGGTGAAGGATTACAGTGGAGAGAGGACTGCTAGTTTGGAGTCAGTTATGAGTCCAGATAGGGGCAATAAGGGCCTGAATTAAGGTGGTGACAGTGGGCACAGAAAGGAAGTGATGAATTCTAATTAGGCTGACAAAAGCTCTATTGCTCTGGAGTGTACATAATGTAAGAGCTATTGAACCATTAAAAATTAATTTGATATCCATCATAATAGGAGCAATCATAATAAACTCATCTGCTATGTGCACATGACATCCATTCCCAAAAGGCTCTCTGGTAACACAGCCTGGCTGAAGTATTACCGAATAGACACCAGAAATGAGTTGACATTCTGAAAAAAATGGAGAGAATTGGATCTTGATGGACTGTCAAGGGAGGGTGAGGCTCTCCCTTCCTTTATTTAAGTCATTAGTTTTTCCAACATTAGCTATATACTCCCTGGAGGAGGCTCCTGTCTTTGCTAAAATGATCATTTTGAGAGGAAATATTTCATATTCTTCTTAAGAATCACTATTTTTTTACTGCTAGTGTTCTGAATTAATTATCAGAGCAACACAGCTTTACTCTGTCAGTCATAGGCATACATACTTTGGTAGTCTCAGGGCATACCTTATTTCAAGAAGATTTACCAAATACCTTGTATTTTCAAAGCACTGAGGTAGGAACTAGGGAAGCAAGCACAGAAAAAGAAGCAAGTTCCTTTTGTCAAGGAATTTACATCTTTCTGTCAATCATCTATCTATCTATCTATCTATCTATCTATCTATCTATCTATCCATCTATCTATCTATCTACCTTTGTATCATCTGTCTACAAACATGTAACACTTGGACTTCTGGTCAGAGAGCATTACCATTGGAGACATCATCAGACTCTGCAAATGGACACTCAACTCTGGCCTAGAGTTCACCAGTTAGATGATGTCTTTTGAACTTGGCTTTGGATGCTTCTATTAAGAGCTATTTAGATCTGCCATCTTGTTTCTGTCATGTGGGAGAAAATAAAGTATACAGGGTCAAGTGATACATCTGATTCTAGATGATGTCTTCATGCCCTCCCCCATGTCCCCTTCTTCAGCAATGCTGTGAGTTCCTCTTGAAGAGGATGGGTAACTGAAGCTAAGAAGCAACCCTTCCACCAGCTCCCAGAATTGATAAGTGCTGATAAGATTGTATGGCAGCTAGAAGGAGGTTTGCCTCCCACCTCCTACGTTTTCTATGTAGCCTGGATTGCTCACTCTACCTGCAATTGACTCTGGTGACCTGCTGCTTCAACTCTCTGGGCCACGAGGTGAAGGGGAGAATAAACTCATTTCACACCACTCTAGCTCCTGCATGCTCACTGGTGTTCATCTCATTTATGTGAAATCCATCACAATGAGATAAAATAATTATAATAGGTGACTTGACCAGAGATACACAGACACAGTAAGTGTCTGAGGCTGGATTTGGACTCAGGTATTTCTAACTCCAGGCTCACTGCTCTATCTATTTGCACCACCACCAATCCCAATTGGATATGCCAGAAGGAGGAGACATATCCTAATCAAACTCTTTGGTAAGAGCAAGTTTCCTATAAATAGAGGAGAATATAAGCAGCTACAATACTATGTACGTATGTATATGTATAATATGTATGTTTGTATGTATGTATGTATGTGTATGTGTATAAATAATCTCCCAAGAACTAACACAATCAAGTCCTTAAGGAAAATATGAGACTAGGCAGGACAATAAGGCATGTTAACTATTGTATTACAGCCATTAAATATGACTGATGATAAATATATAAAGTAATTTCTTAGCACAGTGTCTAGCACAGAATAAGAACATAATTAATGCTTGTTGACTGACTGACAGAGATGAAGCGAATAGGAAATATGTTCTGAGAATGAGGGGCAACCTGTGCACAGATACAGAGATGGAAGATTGATTGTCCTATATGGGAAACATATATGGTTAGATGATGGAGTACATAGAGGTCTGGGTTTGGAATCAGGAGGACCTAAGTTCAAATTTGACCTCAGACACTATCTGTGTGACCCTGAGCAAGTTACTTAACCCTGTTTGCCTCAGTTTCCTCATCTGTCAAATGAGCTGGAGAAGAAAATGACAAACCATTTTTGCCAAGAAAATTCCAAATGGGGTCACGAAGAGTTGGACACTACTCAAATGACTGAACAACAACAAAATATGGGAAACAATAAGTAGGTTAACCATGTAAACTACCTAATAGTTGTATGAATGAACAAGCAGAGAAGAGGATTTTTGTCCTATCCTCCATAGACATTGTTTAATCATAAATCAGTCCAAAAAGGTGTTAATTTAATTAAATCTCAATTTCTTCAGCTATAAGTGCTACAATAATCATCTCTTAATAGTGAGGATTAAGAAATGCTCTGTAGCTGTCTTCAAGTTCAATACAATAGTGTAGACAAAACTTTTGGAAGAGACCACCTTAGAATGAAATCCTTTGTCCTACCTTAACAACTAAATTCTGTTGGATAATTGCCTTAAAATGAAGTTCGTTTTCCCTAGTAATCAGAATTGTATTACAATAAGATTCTAGTATACAGATGAAAACATGAAAATATTATGGGTTATTTATTCTTTCATTCATTCTGGTATTTATATACACACATCCACAGACTTTTGATTTTTTTTAAACTGTAGAAGATGCCAAAGCAGGTTTGTGTTCTCTGGGATTTTAAAAACATTGGGCATTAAAGCCTGTGTTAACAGAAGGTGTTACTAATTCTGAGAGAGGTAGCTCATTTTATCCATTTCACCACATGTATTCTCAAATGGATCATTAAAATTAATGGGAAAAAATGAAAATGACCCTAAATGCTGGTCCCTAACCATTTACCTACTCACAAACTGCTTTTCAAAGTCCCTTTTTGCTGCTAACTATGCAGTCTCAGCCTCCTTTTAACATATGGTTTGTCAGGTATTTAACAGGTTAGATGCTTCTAAAACCACCATTAAACTAAAGTAAAATCTAACAGATGTAGCCATCCACTTTGGAAAAAACCATTCTCGTTGCACTATAGTAGAAGGAAAGGAATTACTGAAAGGAAATAGATATTCTCCTGGCAGCATTTTTAGAATAGACATCCAAAATATATCTTGATAGGGTTAATTATCTTAAGATTTTCATTTTCCATGTAGAAGATTATGTCTTTTCTGCAAATTTACAAATTCTGACCTTGCCTGTATTGAGAATTATTTTCATTCAAAAACCTCTATGAAAGTCCTAACAGACCAACAACTTTAGTAGAGGGGAATGTCTTCTCACTTTGTTAGTATTAAATGGTTATATCATATTAAACTCAGAAGCCCATAGAACTAAGTCTTTTTTACATACTATGTACCCAGCAGAGAGGCAGTATTTTGTAGTAGGTAGAGGACTGTCTTCTTATTGAAGAGTCAGGAAGACCCAACAAAATCAGCAGTGTGATCCTAGGTTTATAACTTAACATCTCAATGATCCACACATCTCCATAAAACTAAGAAATGAGCTGCCAACCCATAATAATGGAGGGAGTTCCCACATTATGAGTTCATTGTGCTGATGAAATCTGCCCTCCTTGCCGTGATCTCCCTACACTTAGGGAAAAAAATACTGAACACAGTTCCATGAAAAGCCATGGAAGGAGAAATAGAGGCAGATACAAATAAATGTGATGTTGACACCATTCCTAACATTAGGACATTAGGGAGTCAATATTTATGAAGATAAAGCTATCGCTATCCAAAATTCTTTTCAAAGCATTTTTCTATTATGAGTTCTCAGGTTTTCTTTGCAATCTGGACTCTAACCTCAGCTTTCAACTGAAACTGCCCTATCCAAAGTTATTCATAATATTGTAATTGACAAATCTGAAGGTCTTTTCTCAGACCTTACCCTTTTTTAACCTCTTTACTGCACTTGATTCTGTTAACTACTTTCTCTTTCCTCTAGATAATCTCTCTTTTCTGAGTTTACATGACTATGTTCTTCTGGTTCTCCTCTTATCTGCCTTAATACTCATTCTCACTCTCTTTACTGGTATGTCACCCAACTCAAACCCCCTAACTGTGGGCATTCCTCAAAGCTCTGTTCTGGACCCTTCTTCCTTCTCTCTGTAGCATGGGCATAGAACTGACTCAACGTAGGCAGGGTAGCCAGTGGCTTCATATCCAATACACACCTACTACTCACCACTACTCTATATCCTGAACTCCTACTGCTGTGCTTTTAATTTAAATAAGACATTCATAATGATAGCATTAACTCTATAGCATAAAATATTTATTAATGAGAAGGGAAAAGCAATAGTACCTATAATAACCTCTGCTAAATGGACAGAAAAGTAGGAATAATTAAATATAACCCTCCACCCATACTCCTTATTTACACTCTTACCATCAATGTTTACACAATGTCCATGGGGGAGAATGGGCACAAATCTATAGAAACCTAATAATGAGGCCCATGAGTAGGGAAACCCATGTGCCTAGAGCAGTCCATGACCCTGGACTCTAGGTTTTGATGTTGGTAGTCTTTTTCAGGGAACAATTTGCATTACATGGCACCTGATCCTCCTCTAAGTCTCTGTTCTCTTGCTAAACAAAGCTTCTACTCTGATAGCCTAGGACCACTGAGGCAATATTAAGCTCCTTTAGAATAACAGGAGCATTTTTCAGTGAAGCAGCATTTCCCTTAAGTCTGGAATCTATCAAGATAATCAATTCTGTTTTTGAAAGGCTATAAGGGATTTCCCCTCTCTCAAGCTTTAGATAGTGAGAGGGCAATGCGATTTTTCCCCCAGACAGCTCTTCAAATAAGAGAGGATTATGTTTTCTCTGACCAGCTCTTAGCAAAGCAATACCTCTTCCTCCAATCAGCCCAGCATAGAAGACTGAAAAAATCCACCTCTATTTCTTCCTCTCAGGCCACTGGAGGTGGTAAAAGGCAACAAGAGGCAACCCTCTGAGAATTTTGCCCTCTGGTATGAGATCCCAGTTGCAAAGGCTGCTTTGCTTCCATTAGGTCTTTTATCATCTTCCACCCAAAGCAATTGTTCTCATCTTCTGATGTTCTTGTGTACTGCTTCTTTCAAGAAATGGGGAAAAATTCCCCCCATCAATTTCTTTTTTTTCAGGTGGCTGCTGTGTCTGTGACTACGTAAGCTGTTACCTTCAAGAGAAAATGCAACTTTGAAATAAAAACATGGTCCTGGGGATTCAGAATAACTTGGACCCAAAGGATAGAAAGCATTGGGTTTCTTCATTCTTTTTATCGCTGCAGAAGGGCCAAGAGACACTTTCCTAATGAGGCCAAGAAGAATATGAACTTCCTTACAAGGACAGCTATCTTTTATTCTATCCTATTCTATTCTATCTATGCTCCTAACCCTGCTCACATTCTAGAATGTTCCAGAATATCCTAGAATGTCTCTTATAAGGGTTAATGCTGTTTGGGCTCATGTTTTGACATAATATTACATAACTTGAGATTGCTATGTTACACTCTACTTGTGTAATATCTCTAAACTTCATAATATCTCAGAATGTTACTCTTAATGAAAAACTCTGTTCAAACTTTTCTTCATCTCTAAAATAACCCCCACTGAGCAAGTCTCTTCCTCCTACTTCTGCAGGGAAGAGTGAGTTAGCCTGATTGCCCTACGTATAGTTATCTACCCTTCCCCATATACTGTCAATGTGTCATAGACCTATTTGTAGTGCCTGGATAGAGCTCTAGCAAGGAGCTCTCTCCAAAGAGACATTTTTAACCTTTGTGAAAGCATATTAACTACCCTCCTTTTTATAGATTTCCCCAAAATACTAATAAATAATATTTCTCTATTTTAAACACCCTTCCAGACTTCCCTGTTTGAAGATGGGTTAGGTAGAGGACCAAAAGCCTCAAAGAAATGGATTAAGGATGAAATTCTTGTCCTACCTCCTGTCAGGTTAGGAACTCCTGGCATAGACAGAGCTCTAAAAGAGGGTATTCGTGGCCTAAGACACATGAAGAAAGAGAAACTAAAGAGCCCATAGTAAATGGATTCTCCATCCACATTAATTGGCTTTCTTTGTGCCCAACTAAGGGTTGAAGGAACATGGAAAGGTTTTTCTGCCAGTGCACTCAGTTAGTAAAAAGGAACACTGAACTGGAGAGAGAAGGGATCATTTATATCCAAGGAGGCACATAGTTATTTATTGTTCTTTTGTTTGCAAAAGGGACATTCTGTGTACTTTAATTTGAGGAAAGTGAGCTGGATTCAAATTGAAGTGCACCATGCCATTTTTTAATGTTTTATAGATGCTGGTGGTTAGGAGTCAGGGAGATCTGAATTCAATGCTCCTAGTTCTGTGAACCTGGACAAATCACTTAACTTCTATTTACTTTAGTTGCTTCAGCTATAAAATAGGGATAACAAAACTACTTATTGCCCAGGATTGATCTGAGGATCAAATGAATTAATATTTGTAAAGCATTTAGCACAGTGCCATAATCATAATAGGTGCTATATAAATGTTAGCTATTATTATTATTAATATTTTGGTTTTACATTACAAACATTTATAGATTACTCTTACTTGTGAGAGGTCTTTTATAACAAAGTAAAACAATTTAAAGGACTAATAATGACTTCATCTGAAAGTGCATTCAACATTTGGCATCTGTACACCTTTTCCCTCTATTTTCTATTTTCTCTATTATCTATTTTTTCTCCCTCCCACTTCCCCTCCTTATTATCAAATGAAAAGAGAAAAGAAAAGAAAAAAAAAGTTAAATTTATTGTTACAAATATGCACAGTCAAGCAAAACAACTTTCCTCAATGCAAAAATCAGTATATTTCATTCGACACCCTAAATCTATCACATCTCTGTGATGAGTAGCATGCTTCACCTTTGCAAAAATGGCCGTTATGGATATAAATGAACCAAAAGAACATCGATCCACTTTGATTAAGATAATTAAAAGGAGTAGATTGGCTGGTCTGTGGTCTATTCTTTCCATACTTACACACTCAGCATCAGGTTCTATATAGGGATGCTATGCTTATTTTGTCTGGAATTGTAAATTGCATTAGAAATTTTATATCTCTTGAGGGAGTGGCAGGATGGAGAAGAATGAGAGGGCAGAGGAAAGAGGCCATGTATAGAATCAATCCAAAACTCACATGAATTGCTGAGAAAAAGAAACGAGATTTCCCATAAAGAATACAAAGTTGGTCCTCTACTGAATAGCACTGAGATGAAGAGCCAATGATGAAGAAAATGATTCTCAATGGGCACTGGGCAAAAATAAATAAGTTCAATTCAAAAAATATCTATTAAGCCTCAATGTGCAGAAATGTCTTCATCTGTGCATAGGTATCTAGATATATAGGCGAGCAGGAGGGACCTTTCAACACTGATTTAAAAAATTAGGGCCGCAAACAAAATTACAAACTGACTTTATAGGGCAGTAACCCATAGGCATAACAGCAAAATCAATACTTCAGGGTTCTCATTGATCCTTTTTCAGAATGGATTGAGGCAGGCCCCACTCAGAACAACATTGCTACAACAACTGCCAGGTTGTTGGCAAAGAGGAATTTTATTTCTGAAGGCCCTCCCCACACCTATTGATTCTGGTTAGCATTCTCAGTTTATATGGAAGATTTACACAAGACAGGGAATTAATATTTTAGGAATTAATCAGAGGTACCAAGTTCTCTAATATCCAAAGTCCTGGGGACAATAAACTAAGAGAACTTCCCGATGGTACTGGAAAATAGTTATTGAACAAATGTATAAGGAGCAATAGGGAAAGGCAGAAGGATAATTTGAGGGAAGCTTCCTTTAAATTAGTTAACGTACAAGTACCTCAGAGCTACTGGGGCTAGGATATAGCTCAGAACACAACTCTTTAGCAGTTGTCTCTGAGACAAAGATACGATTGGTGGGTTGGACAATCAAGACCTGGTATACTCCTTGGTTGAAAAATTGTGAGAACATGGCAAGTGATGGTTTAATAAGAGTGTATCAGACAAGGCAAAAGAAATAAAAGATCGACTTATGATCAGAATATTTCAGTCAAGTTGCACAAAGGGTCAACCAGTAGGGATGAAGTTGGGAAGAATTTTTTTATTTATTTAATATTTTTAGTTTTCAGCATTGATTTCCACAAGATTTTTAATTACAAATTTTCTCCCTATTTCTACCCTCCCCCCACTCCAAGATAGCATATATTCTGATTGCCCCGTTCCCCAGTCAGCTCTTCCTTCTGTCACCCCATCCCCTTTTCCCTTACTTTCTTATAGAGCAAGATAGATTTTTATGCCCCATTGCATGTATATCTTATTTTCCAGTTGCATGCAAAAACTTTTTTTTGAACATCTGCTTTTTAAACTTTGAGTTCCAAATTCTCTCCCCTCTTCCCTCCCTACCCACACTCCCTAAGAAGGTGTGTTAGTAAGCAAAATGGGCTCCATAGCACTTAGTTCAACAAGTGCTTTTGAAGAGTTTGGCTTTTGTTTTCTTTGAGTAATTCAGCTATTTCATTGAATCTTACTAAGTGCTAAGCCCCAGGCCCAAATCTCTATTAGGTATAAAACCTATGTGGGTGTGGATTGGCAACTAAGGTGGGGCCCAAGGTGGGGCTAACTCCAGGAAGGGTCTAGTTTACATGTCTGGGACAGCAGAGACTCTTAGACCACGTGGGTTTAAGTCCGCCTCTTTGTGACGATTTTAGGCCACGTGGGTGAGTCGCATGTGTGACTCACCCCTGACTCTGACAAAGATATGAAAGCCAGGAGTTGGCCTCTTCTTCCTTGGAGCTCTTTGCTGCAGCAGTGGTGGCATGTGACTCTGGGCCAGCCTTTGTTCTGAGCTCCCGGGCTGAACCTAGATGTTGGTAACTATGAATTGTATTGGGTCAGTCTGTTTGTAATTTGTTTAAGGG
>CM053622.1:492037413-492069894 GCA_028646595.1 Phalanger gymnotis
CCCCCACTTTTTTTTTCCTCTCTTTCGTATTTGTTGTTGGGTTGTGTTTTTTTTTAGTTTTGCTTCTTCTTTCTCATGATTCATTCCATTGATCATAATTCTTCTCCACAACTTGACTAGTGTGTAAATTAATTCAATGCCAAGTTATACATGGAAGTTTTATGGGATTCCATGCCATCTTGGGGAGGGAGGGGAGGAGGGAGGGAATAAAATCTGAAACTCAAAATTATGTAGAACTGTGTGTTGCAAACTAAAACTAAAAATAAAAAAAAATGTCGATTTTTGTTTATCTTGATGTTGTTCAGTGGTTCAGTCATGCCTGACCCTTTGTGACCTTGCAGACCATATGTCCATGGGGTTTTCTTGGCAAAGATACTAGAGTGGTTTGCCATTTCCTTCTCCAGTGGATTAAGGCAAGGAGAGGTTGCCTAGGGTTACACAGCTAGTAAATGTTTGAGGCTGGATTTGAAATCAGGTCTTTCTGACTCCAGGCCCAATGTTCTATGCACTGAGCCACCTAGCTGCCTGCCTCCTAGGGAAAGACAGATTAAGTGATTAGCCCAAGGTCACACAACTAGTAAGTGTCTGAAGCTGGATTTGACTCCAAGGCTACATTCTATCCACTGAGTCATCTAGGTGCTCCCTTTTATTGGTATATGACACTGTTGCCACTAACCACCTTGAGCCACTTGGATCTGGCCCAAGGCTGGTCTCTCCTAAACATATGGTGGATCAAAACCACATAACTGGGACTCAGAGTGGTGGAACATGGATGGAACATACATATCTGCATCCTCTGTCCATCAGAATGGTTTTTAGTTATCTCAAATAAAAGGGCTCCTTCTTGACATTCTAGACAAAGCTCTCAGACATGGACATATAACAAAGATTGTTGTTTGTCTTTTGTTCTCAAAAAGGACCAATGACATCAGGATGGTGATGTCTTGACTTGCAAATGAGCTGTGCGGTCATCAACTTCAATTTCTCCTCCAGAGTCATCGGAAGCTAGTGGTAAGACATAAGTCAAGATGACTGGCAATGACCCAGCATAACAATGATAAATCAACAGGCATTTATTAAGTACTCACTATGTGCCAACTATTATTTTATATGCCAGGAATGCAAAGACAAAAATGAAGTAGTCCCTTATCTCAAAGGACTTTTATTCTCCAAGGGGTGGCAATGCATGCGTATATAAACATATATATATATACACACGCAAAGTACTTTTTTTTGGAGGGGGAAGGTATTAACAAGCTGGGGAAATATGGAAAGCCAAGTTGGGACTTGAGCTGTTTTAAAGAAGTAAAGGATTATAAGAAGTCTCAGTAAGGAAGAAGTGCATTCCAGGCATGAGGCAAAAGCAGTGTAAAGATATAGACATGGAGTTCAGATATATTGCATATAAAGAACACTCAATCAATCAATTGATAAACATTTATTAAACATCTACTATGTGCTATGTGCTGAAAAAGCAAGAAGGGTAGAGCGTAGGAAGGGAGACAATACGTAATACGGCTATAACGGTAGGTTGGGGCCAGATTGTGAACGACTTTCAAATAGAACCAGAAGAGTTTATATTTGATTCTAGAGGCAATGGGGAACCATTGGAGTATATTGAGGAAGGAAACTACATTGTGAGATCTGTGCTTCACAAAAATCGCTTTGATAACTGTGTGGGGAATGTACTACAGAGGGGAGAAACTTGATGCGGAGAGAGACCAATTAGGATGCTCCTACTTCACAGAACAAAGTCTGGGTTCAGTCAAAAGGCTGCACTTGAGGACCCTGAGGGCCACATGTGGCCTTGAGGCCACAGGTTCCTCATCCCTGGTCCAGGTGAAAGGTGATAAGAGCCTGAACTAAGACGGTAACTGTGTGACTAGAAAGAAGGGCATAAATTAAATATTTTTTTTAAAAGAAAGAAGGGGATAACTGCAGGATATGTTATAGAGGGAGAGAAAGCAACTCTTTGGAAATTTGGGGTAAAAGAAAGTTAAGGGTCTAGTATAATGTTGAAGTTACAAATCTAGGTAAGTAGATGAATGGTGGTTCCCTCAACAGAAAGAGGGAAGTACAGAAAAAGAATGAGTTTGGGGAAATAATGAATTCTGGTTTGTAAATGAATTGTAGCATGTGAAATTTAAAATTTTCCTGCGACATCTAGTTTGAAATGTCTAGTCAGTAATAAAGAGAGTAGGACTGGATGTACAGATCTGGGAATTATCTGCATAGTTGATAGTTAAACCCATGGAAATTAGCTAATAAGGTCACTAAGTGAGAGAATATACAGAAAGAAGAAAAGATGGCCTTAGACAGAGCCTTGGAAAACATACACTATGGGGTCAGGGCATGGTTTGTATAATGAACCAGTAAAGGACACAGAGAAGCAGTCATATAAGTAAGGGGAGATTCAGGAAAGATTAGATTCATGAAAACCCAGAGAGGAGAAATTGCCTAGGACAGCATGGGGAACCTGTGGCCTTGAGGCCACGTGTAGCCTTCTAGGTCTTCAAGTGTGGCTTTTTGACTAAGTCCAAACTTCACAGAACAAATCCCCTTAGGTCCTTGAGTGTGGCCCTTTCCCTGAGTCCAAGTTTTATAGAACAAATTCTTTTATTAAGGAGATTTTTTCTATTAAGCTTGGATTCAGTGAAAGGGCCACACTTGAGGACCTAGAGGGCCACTTGTGACCTCAAGGCTGCATGTTCCTGTTATGGTGATTAGGGTGGAACATTTTTGCTGTTCTTTTTTGGAATGCTAAGGCCATTAAGCCCCTTTAATGAGTCTTGCTTTTGTTTGAAAGGGGCAGGTAAAATGGGAACCTTTTGTCTTTTGTCTTGGAGTACTCCTCAGCACTGAGGTAATCAAGTACTTTGAGTCTTGCCTTTCAAATGTAATGGCAAGGCAAATGAGACCCTTTTGTTGTCTTTGTTTTGGAGTGCTTCTCCTCACTAAGGCAATCCATTGTCATTGATTGGAAACAATGTATATGATGTAGTGCTGGTGATTGAAGAACTTTCCCACACCTTAAATGCTAATTAGGCCCTGAGCCCTCAGGGCCCTGGGCAGAGTATATGTGCTGGAAGGTTAGCATTTCACCTTTGGGGGCACACTCATTGGAAGAGCGTTGGTGATTTGGCCAGTCGAGACTCTGGGTAGCCATTGGAGCCCATCCAGCTTTGAAAACCCAGATGTTGGTGCTTCTCTCTCTGGCAACTATGTAATTTCCTGTCAGACAGCTACAGGCCTGCCCATTGGTTTCTATGTGTGTTTGCTCTGTTGCAGTTTCTATTTGTATTCTCTCTGAAGTTCAGGTGCTGGCTTTACCCCCTGAACTAAGTGAATGGTATATGTATGTTTGATTAAAGTAAGATTGTTAACTCTTTAAAGTTGCTTTCCTTAGAAAAGCAGATCAAAGAACCTGTGCTAGCAGCCCTACTGTGTGCTCTTGTTGGTCTTGTTGGTCTTTCACCTCCACAGAGGCTGCTAGTGACATTGTTGTTACAGTTCCCCACCCCTGACCTAGTAGAAGAGCATGATCAAACTGCCAAGCACTCCAAAGAGGTTAATAAAGATGAAAATTTAGAAAGTTGCATGATATTTGTCAATTAAGAGTCAGTGACCTTGTAAATAGCAGTTTAAGTTGAGTGATGAGGCCAAAAATATGATTGCAGGGAGCTGAGAAACAAGAGAGGACAATCAATGGAGGACTAAGTGTAGATGGCTTTTTCTAGGAATTTGACTATGAAAAGGAGAGATTTCAGATAATAACTTAAGGGAATGCAGGGTTTGGTGAGGTTTTTTATAAGATTGGCAAAAACTTGGATATATTTATAGGCAGTAGGGAAGGATATAGGAGGTAAAGATTAGAAAGAGGGAGAAATTAATAGGTCAGAAAATTTCAAATATGATTGGTTGCTTCAAACAGTGGGATCATGTGGAATTACAATACCATAACAATCTATACCGGAAATAATATGCAGGCCAAAGTAACTTTAATCTCACTGCTTCCCTCTTTAGTTAGATATTGTGATTATTCCTTTGTATTTGCACCATATTGAATGAATTCAGTTTTAGTCACAGTTCACATGGAGTGCCCTTTGAAAAAGAATAGTATGAGGAGAGAGAACATTGGAGAAAAGCAGTGAGAAGAATGCTAGTGTTTATAATCCTGGGGAAAATATGTGGCACCTGAAAGTGGTTTCCCACTAAAAACATAATGAAACCCAATAGCTGTGCTTACATTATGATTGATATCCAATATTATGGTTCATATATGTATATGTGGCAAATACACATACATAATACATTATGAATATGCAAACTTGAAGGCTTACAAAGTATTTTCTTCATATTACCCACAGGGATAGTGATTGGTCTTATGATTTCATTGGTTTAGGAAGCTCCTGGGTCAGGAAATTCCCTCTACCAAGGTTGCTTGGCAACTTCTCTAAAACTTAAAGTCTTATAGAGCTGCCTTGAGCACGGAGAAGTTTGGTAAATTGCTCTGGGTCATACCCTCAGTGTGTCAGATGTGAGAGAAGAGCTCTGCTTTTACTAACTCAGAGGCCACCATTCTGTCCATACAACACACAGGCTTCTTCATAAGCCTGAAAAGGAGTGTAGAAACTGAAAGGAGTTTCCCACTAACAATCTAATGGAACTTTATTCTTGTGTCTACCTAATAACAAGCATCTAAAATCTAGTAAAAACTTCAGATAAAAATGTAGTTTTGATGGTAAATGTACATATGTACACAAAATGTGTATGTATAATTATAAATTAGCTAACTTTAACATTTACCAAATACTTTCATCAAATCAGTCATGAGATAATGAAATTTCAAATATATAGGTATTTAAGTAGGAAAAAATATCTGAATGATTGCCTAAATATTTCAGTTTTTTACCCAGATATTTTGGCCTTTAAATGGGAACTCTGTGTGTATTTGGCTTTCTATTTCATGGCTTTCATTGTCATTAAAGTGTAGATTGGAGGTCAACCAAAGAAGGTAAGTAACCTGCAAGTTGGTTAGCAGTGGCATGTGGTCCAGTCATCACTACCAAGTCCTCTCTCACATTTTCACTACCTTCCCTTCCATACCATAAGACTTGCTAGTCTAGTCACAATCTCCCAAATCCCTCAGCACAAGATTGGAAAAATGCTCTGAGTCTGGGTATTCCAGTCTTCAAAGTCTGATGCTCCCTAGCTTAGATCACCGATACTTTTGCCAGAGAGATATGGTTGTTTCCATTACACTATCTATCCATCTCATCCTCTGCCATCCCCTTTTCCTTTTGCCTTCAATCTTTCCTAACACCAGTCTTTTCCAATGAATCTTGTCTTCTCATTATGTGGCCAAAGCATTTAAGCTTCAGTTTCAGTATTTGACCTTCCTCACTGTATGGTCAGCCTTGAGGCCACATGTGACCCTCTAGGTCCTCAAGTGCAGCCCTTTGACTAAATCCAAATCCTAAGGACATGTTCTGTGAAGTTTGCAACCCTTTGAATCCATGGAAACAACAAATATAAACTTGGACAGACTCTGAGACAGAGTAGAGGATAGAAGGACCTGGCATGCTATGGTCCATGGGGTCACAGAGTCAGACACAACTGAATGACTGAACAACAACAACAAACATGATTTATTATTATCCACATTGAATTATGTTCTAGAATTACTCTTCAACGGGACCTACCATTATTCTTTCAAACCCCTTATGAGGACAAAATTCTTTCACTTGAGTCTCTTGAATGCATGGATTCCAGGTGCCATGATTTTCATTTCTCTTTGCTCTAAACTATTTTTTTTAAATGTTGACCGATTTGATCTGCTTGGTGTTATCACTGTTATTCAGTTGTGTCCAACTCTTCTTGACCTCATTTGGATTTTCTTGGCAAAGATACTGGAGTGGTTTGCCACATCCTTCTCCAGTACATCTTTACAAATAAGGAAACCAAGGCAAATGAGGACAGGTGACTTGCCCAGGGTCATATAGCTAGTAAGTGTCTGAGGTCAGATTTGAACTGAGGAAGATGGATCTTCCAGCCCCCAAGTCCAGCACTGTATCCATTGTGCCAACTAACTGCCCTTAAACCACATTTACATATTGTTATTTAATATTTTCAAAGAACTTACATACATTCCTTGAAAACATTATTTGTGCATATATGCATATGTATGTATAATCTTTTTTAACCTCATGACACTTTATGAGATAACTTTTATGATCATCTTCATTTTTCAGATAAGAAAACATCACAAACCAGTTAGCAACTGAGGAAAAATGGAACAAGGTTTTCAGCACTGAGCTTAGCCCTCTATCCACTACCACATGCAGTCTCTCAAATAAAGATATTACAAAGTTGGAAAGGACATGCAAAATAGCTGTAGGAGACTGTAAATAAATGGTACAGATACAATAAATAACACAAAGAAGGAGAAACATTTTCACATGTCACTTGTGAAATGACTCATGGCTTCATTATTTAACCTTATATATTGACCTGATATTTTAAAAGGTCATCTGAGAAGTAATTAATTAACAGGCATCTTTAAAAGTCATATCCCATCTGTTCATCACCACAGAATGTTTTTATGAAAATAGCATGCTTTTAAAAATGTATAATACATTGATTAAAATACACTAAATGACCAGCCTGAAATAGCAGCAGCATGCCAACTTCAGGCAGCTGCCCCTCAGGATATGTCTCCTTAAAAAGCTTTACACCTATTTTAGCAACCATGGATTATTGCACTAGCTCACCATGGAGCTGACCCAGACTTTGTAATTCCATAATAATTGTGGTGAATTATGGTTTACACTTATTTTTAGTGTAATATGGAAAATTTTGTAAAATTCAAATCCATTAAATATGTTAAGTTACTAATAATGATGACATGGATGTCTCTAATGAGATTAGTATGTTAAAGAAGCTAAGAAAATAATACAGAGAACAAAGAAGAGACAGAAATACTTTCTCGGTCCCTTACTACCTGTAAGGAGACCTAAAAGATGAAGGTCACTGAAATGACTGAACACCATGCCTCTAATTCACCCATCATAATAGATAATAAAGCTTTTATTGTATTCCTTTTATTTCTCCTACTGAAATAACATGCATTGTTGCAGGAGTGGGGACGGGGACCAACATTTATTTGGGAGTTAGGATACCTGATTTTTGGCCAGCCTCCATCACTGACAGTGTGATTTCAAATGAGCCACTGAACATCTCCCCACCTAATAGAGAAGACTGGATTATATGACATAGAGCTTGAAATTCCACAATGCCACCAAGGTTCTATGAGTTAGTAGTAAATGCCCCCTTAGCTCTTTCTATAGATGTCACAGACTATAGCAAGTTGAAATCTAAATTCATCTAAAATGAAGGTATAAGTGTCTTCTTCCTTTCATTCTAAATTCATTTGTGAGACCACAATGCCCTAAATAAGACTTATGAGTATCTGAAATTTTCTTTCTATATAATCTCAAATAGCAAAATGACTTTCAGGCAAAGGCTCTGTCAGCGCAGCATGACCCAGAAGAATGGAAAGACTTTGGCAGTCTTGGTTGATGTGCTCAGCTTTGATAATCGTTCAATCATCTTACTGACCATCCTAAAGAGAATTGGCTCTGCTAGAAAACCATCGCTCTCCTTGTCTCAGGACAATCTGTTAAATATATCTAAGTTACTGTTACTAGTAAACAACCCCATGGACGGTGAAGAGAAGAGATTCTCAAGTTAAGATGGTAGTACTCATAAGGTGAGTCATTTGCTTCCACTCCTGCTCTATAGATATAATTTGAAATAAAGTCATGACAGTGACTGTAAAATAATCCAGCAAGGATCTAAAATAATCTAAGTCTGCGTGAAAGGTTTTACATGTTAATATCAATGCATTGATATCACCCCTTTGCCATTTAATAATTCCAAGTTAGCATTACCTTTTGCAAATGTAGTTTTATTTCACTCCAGCAGCATTTGACATGTAAATAAAATTTTCTTTAATACAATTCAGGATAGACAGAATACCATAGTCTGAAGAGTAATATTATTGCTTCTTTCTAAAATAGCAGTCTAATGAATGTTGTATTAATTATTCATTATTAATTTATTAAGTATTAATGTATTAATGGACTATATAGTCCACCTCAATATTAGGATTTTCCGCCCAGCCCTGATATGTGTATCTGAGCCTGGTTAATAATTCAAGTCTGCTTGGCTTTCTCAGAAAGTTTATCTTGTAATTTTAAAAAATGCAAATGAGCCCAGCAACAAGAAGCAAAGGTAGCACTATTTTCATGTTGCAGGAGACAGAAAACAGTTGCATTAGTTGAGAACAAGGACTTGAGATACATCCCAGGGGGTGATGGTAGTCATCCATTCACCCTGCTCTTACTCCCTTTTATAAATGTGAGCAGTCAAAAAGGTGGCATGAACAAGTGAGTAGTAAAGAAATGGCCGAATCGGGAGCCGACGATCAAGCAGACTCATTCACTAATCTTTTTTCGATTAAGTTGGTGATTTGGTGCTAAATGGATAGTGATAAAGACGGTGTAGGTTTAGCCATGGAACATTATTTATCAGTGGAAAGAATGAACATCAAGGCCACTCCAGCCAATCACTGGTTAATTGGGTATGTAAAAGTAGGATTCAGTTCTGCTCATCAGGCCATTCATATAAAGAGGTAGAAGAGAGGGCCATGCACTTGAAAGGCTTTCACTAGCTAATTTAAGTACAATCCACTGCTTGTTTTTAAACTATGCTTCACATCAAGGCAAAGTTGGCAAAGTTAATGCCATCCTATCTTAGAATCAGAGAATCTCAGAGTTAGAAGGGTCCTTAGAGATTGTTTAGTCAAATACTTTCCTAAGTAGAAAATCCTTCTATAATATCCGTGAAAAAAAATTTATTCAGCTTCCACTTGGTCACTTCAAGTGACGAAAAATCATTATTATTGAGTGAGACAGTTCCAATTTTTGAGAGGTCATATAATCAGGAAGTTCCTCCTCATATGAGAGCTTATTTTTCCACCAATAGACCTAGTTCTCCCCTCTGAGCCCAACCAGAATAAATCTAATTTCTCTTCCCCATGTTAGTCCTTAGAGTTGTAGCACCTCCCAACCCACAGGGTAGATCCCACAACCAGGCAACTATCCCAGGTTGAAGATACTCTGTACCTTGTATCCCCTAAAACTATAGTGCATAAGCCCCCATCCATACCTTTACCTTTAATAGGCAACCAAAAGACATAATTAGGTCAAAGTAAAAGCTTTTAATTAAATGTAATTATAAAAATAGAAACAAAAAACAACTCCACAAAACATTTCCACCATAATCCTGGAGCATAGTTCCCTAGAAAATAAGCATACAGAGGTTATATCTATGTGTACATATAGATATAGATAGATAAAGATATAGATATGTAATATATATGGTATATATATATATATATACATATATATATACATGGAGAGGTACTTAGGGAATACATATAGACAAGGTATACACATGAAAGGATGCTTACTTAGTGAAAACATGGCTACTGCACATATATGGAGGAGAAACTCACACATGTGACACTGAAGGGCCAATGATGATCTCTTAGTCTCTTTTTTTCCAGTAGTTTACTGATGTCCTTGCTGGTCTTATAGTCTTCGTTGGGCACTATTCAGCTGGACATATAGCTTTATGGCTGGATATGGCTTTAGGGAACAGAATCCAGACTCTAGAAGATACTCCTTAGCTTCAGACTCCCCTGACTTCAGCTTCTGGTTCATCTGGAATTCCTTGGATATTCCAGTATCAAGGAAGATTAGTTTGTTCTGCACTGGCTTAGCAAAAAATCTGTAGGCCACCTCAAGCTTTTTTAGAAAAGGGGGAAAAACCCTCCTTCCCTAAGACCAGTAGAATGCTTGCCCTTGCCTTTAGGACTCTGGTAACTGAGTTCTTTCATCTCAGCCTCAGTAAGACATTCTCAACCTCAATTGCCAAACTATTGAGAACAATGAACAGGTTCACCTCAGTTAGTTAAATGCCCCAGGCTTAGGATTTTCTTGAGATTCCTTTTCCTGGGACAGGGTTTAGGCCCCGGAATAATGGTGATTATTCCATATACATCCCATACTGGACTCCTTACCTAACTATTAATTGTCTAATAATTCTCGTATGACTCTTAGAATTTAGTGTTCTCCAGTTTCTAATGTTAAGTCTCCTCTCTCCCTGATGAGTGGCTGAAGGGAAAAAAAAAACAGTATGGAAAAACAGAGCCAAGCTCATGGGCTAAGGTCTGTCCTTTTCAGCTAATCATCTATATCCCTGGTCTTTTTGGATATAGAAGCAATCTGTTAAATTCTCATGTCATTGCTCAGTATGGAAGACAATATTTAATTTGTTCTCATATGTTACTTTTTAGGTGGTCTTCCTTGGAATTATCCCCACAATCCTCATTCTCTTTCTCTCTGAGCCTTTCTCTAAGTTAATCCATGTGAATGGAAAAACTTTCCCACTAACCCAATGTGCCATATCCAATGCTTTCTATAATTCATAACTCTTAAGATCCATTTCTCCCAGGATTCCATTTCTTTTCTTCTCTTTCTTTCCCGGGGTAATCTTATCCAATCTCCAATCTGTCAACCCAAGTCATTCTTCTCCCTATGGATATGCCTGTAGCTCTTCTATTTATATGTTTTTGTTGATTACCTATTCATTTATCATGTCTCCCTTATTAGATTGTGAGCTCCTTGAGGGCAAGGACAATTTCTCTTCTCTACTATCAATTCTATATGTCTAATACACTGTGGTGCACCCTGTGGTCACTTAATAAATACATGTTGACAGATTAATAAGAACTACAGGCTGGGAGATACAAAAAAGTCATCTTGTCCATCCTTCTGGCCTTAAACGGCAGTACTCATAAACCTAGACAGATAAAAATCTATACAACTACTTATTAAAGATGTCTCTCTATTCTCCCTAATCCTAGAAGACTCCCTAATTTCTCTTGGCAATACCTTTTAGTATTTAAAAACCCACACACTCAGAAAATTCTTCACTTCTATGCCTAATCAAAGCAATTTTTTTAAAAACTAAGCTTATAGAGAGAAGCTCTTAGAATTTTTTTAACTTCTTGCTGTATTTTTTGGAGGTGAGGTTACAACAAAGAATAAGCAGGAAGATATCTTTAGTAATCTTGGGATAGTTCAAAACAAAGTTCAAAACAAACAAAAGCTTATAGGGTCTTAACATTTATGTTACTCACATAAAGCCTTGACTGATAAAACTCCAAATTCTGAGATTGTTTATCCCTTTGCTCACATGGGGCACACCCAATTGTTTCATAAATGAAGGTTGACTTGAAGGCATCCTTGCCTTCTTATAATAGTAATAATCACGTATCTCAATGTAATTTTCAGTCAAGCTGCATCTTGGTTCAGGAGTTCATTCTTTTGGTCAGTCTTCATATAATTTCACACTCCCCAGCCATAACCTGTAGCCAAATTGTACTTCTGGCTCACTCATTCCTTCTTATTTCTTCTCCAATGGAATAGTTCAGAAGCCTACCAATCCCTACACTCTAATGATAGCTACACTGCATAGTTTCATCCTCAATTGCCAAACTATTGAGAACAAAGACGAGGTTCATCCCAGTTGGCAAAATGCCCTAGCTTTAGGGTTTTCTTAGATTCCTCTTCTTGGGATAGGTCTTTAGCCCCTGAATTATGACAATCATTCCATATACTTCCCATTCTGGACTCTATACCCAAATTTTAGTTGTCTAATAATTTTCAACTCTTAGGGTTGGTGTTCTCCAGTTTCTAGTATTAAGTAACTAAGCTTTGCTAAAAAGCTGTTGTTGTTATCAGGGGAGTTAGATGGCACAGTGGGTAGAACAATGGGCCTGCAGTCAGAAACACTAGAGTTCAAAGTTGACCACAGATACTTACTGTGACCCTGAGCAAGTCACTTCATCCTTTCCTGCATAAAAAACTGGAGAAGGAATGATGGATAGCTATAATATATTAACCCAGTTTATCTAGGCCTGACAAAAAAACATGGAAACTGAAATCATCCCATTTCCAAAAAGCAAATGGGTATATATTCTCTAATTCTGAGGGTGTTCTGGATGACATTTTTCAATTACCATATATCCCTTCTTGGAATGTTATGGAATGAGGAAGCAAATCTAAAGAGCTTGCTCCTTTAACAGGCCTTCTTCACACCTTCTGAATTTGAGTCCTATTAGAAAAAGAATTCCCTTATATCCAAGTTTGCAGTTTCCTTTTTTATTTAGTTGGCAAAATAGCATTGGAAGGGACAAGGATGATCTGGCCACCCTAATTTAACATCAGAGGTCTAGCCTCTGGGTCAAATAGTCCATCTAATCATAACATGTTTGTTCAGGGTTCTTAATATGACATAACTGACATCTCATAATGATTTATTGACCTCCAATCTACTTCTCATATTATCAGCATATTCAAGAACTTAAATACATATATTGATTATCCTTCTAAAACCTTCTCCTAATTCTTTGAAGTTGTTGGCTCTTTATTTCTCTATTTCAGTCATTTCTAGGATGGTCATACCTTGCATCTTACCATCCTGAACTCTCAAATTCTCTCACATACTTCAATCAATTATTCTTGACCTTCTACCGTGATAAATCTTTCTCCCAAATCTCTTTTCATCATGAACATAACATTATTTCTCTTAAATCCGCCTTATCCTTTCAGTCTCTCACCCTTGTCCTTGCTTTATTTTCTTCCCTTAACACTATTGGCACATTGGTAAGTCATTTAAAGTCTAATCAACTACAACTAAAAAGCATTTGTTAAGCATTTACTATAAGCCAGACGCTGTGCTAAGCACTGGAATATATTTTGCCAATCCTGTACTTTTAAATTCTCAGCATTTTTGTCCTTCTGACCTTCATGTGTCAGATGGGACCAGGATTAAAATACTGCCACCAGCAGACACTTATTCTGTGACCTCAAGCCCCAAACTTCATTTCATTCTCTCCATCACAATAAATTATTACTCTCCTATTTTTCTGAGATCCTGGTCATTTGATAACAACTTCCTCTCTCTTCTCTTTTCTTTCTATCCATTCTCAGAAGAAGAGGTTCCTTGCCAAGGTTAATTCATCCACTTGTGATTTGGATCACATCTTCTATATCTTTCAGGACCTTACTCCAGCAATCAGTCACTCCACATTTAATCTCTATTCCTTTGCTTGTTCCTTCCCCTTAATAGACAAATATGCTTAGGTCTCATCTATTTTAAACAAACAAAATCTTTCCTTTGATTCAGGCTCACATCCAGTCTTTCTCCTCCCCTCCCTGCTAGACTTTGGAAGAGAAAAATGTCTATGATTAATGTGTTTATTTAGTCCCAACAGTTCCTTAATCCCTTACAATCCAAATTTTGTCCCTATTCTTTCTTTCTTTTTCTTTCTTCCTTCCTTCCTGCTTCTTTCCTTCCTTCCTTCTTTTCTTTTCTTTCCTTCCTTTTTTCTTTTTTCTTCCTTTCTTCCTTCCTTCCTTTCTTTCTTTGTCTTTCTTCCTTCCTCCTGTCCTCACTTCCTTCCTCCCTTCCTTCCTTCCTTCCTTTCTTTCTTTCTTTCTTTCTTTCTTTCTTTCTTTCTTTCTTTCTTCCTTTCATTCTGAAACTTCCCTCTCCAACATTGTTAGTGAGCTGATTATCAATAAATCCAATGGCTTTTCCCCTGTGTTTTCTTTCTCCTTGGCATTTCTATAAATTTTGATATCGATGACCAATTCATCCCTCTAGAGGCAGATAACTGACACAATGGATAAAATGTTGGCCCTGAAGTCTGGAAGATCTGTGTTCAAATCTGACCTCAGGCATTTGCTTGCAATGTGATTCTGAGCAAGTCGCTTAACCTTGGTCTGACTCAGTTTCCTCACCTAAAATGGGAATTGTAGTCATACATACCTCCCAGGGTTGTTGTGATAGTCAAATGAGATAACATTTGTAAAGCATTCAGCACAGTGCCTAGTATATAGGAGGCACTAAATAAATACTTTTTTTTCCTTCCTTCATATTCTCTCCACCTTCCATGATTCTTCTTCTAACTATAATGTGTGTCCACTACTCCCCTAATTTTTTCATGGTTCTCAATAAATCAAAAATCAGTCCATTTTTATTAAGCACCTGCTATAATTCAGGCACTGTGCTTGATGACTGAGATACAAAGACAAAAAGAAAACAGTCTCTGACCCTCAGGAAGCATACAGAAATAGTGTATACATAAATAAACCTACAAAATAATAGCGAATAATGGCTAATATTTATATAGAACTTACTACGTGCAAAACATTGTGCTAAGAGCTTTACAAATATCTCAATTGATACAACAAAGCTGGGAGTTAAGTCCTACTATTATCTTCATTGTACAGATAAAGAAAGAAACTGAGGCAAATAGAAGTTTAATGACTTGCTCAGGATCACACACCTAGTAAGTGTCTGAGGCTAGATTTGAAGTGACAGGCTCAAATATGAATCATAGGAAAATCACTATGGCAGCTATGTGGAGGATGACTTGGAGAGGGGTGAGTCTTAAGGCAGGGAGACCCTAAGAAGACTACTACATTATTTTGCTATAAGAAATGATAGACAGGATGATTTCAGAAAAACCAGAAAGGATTTATATGAACTGATGCAAAGCGAAGTGAACAGAATCAGAACATTGTACACAGTAATAGCAACATTGCACTATGAAGACCCGTGAATGACTTGTTTATTCTTAGCAATACAGTGATCCAAAATAGTCCCAAAGGACACATGATGGAGCATGCTATCTGCCTCCAGAGAAAGATCTGATAACATCTAAATATAGACTAAAGCATAACATTTT
This sequence comes from Phalanger gymnotis, assembly GCA_028646595.1. Classification (NCBI taxonomy): domain Eukaryota; kingdom Metazoa; phylum Chordata; class Mammalia; order Diprotodontia; family Phalangeridae; genus Phalanger; species Phalanger gymnotis. The sequence continues at coordinate 492,052,298 of CM053622.1, forward strand.
TTTTCTTTCTCCTTCTTTTGTTTTTTCTTTTTTTGTTTGTCTTCTTGTACAAAACAACTACAATGAAGTCATTATGATTGTACATATATAACCTTTATCAAATTGGTTACTGTCTCAGGGATGAGACAGATAGAATTTGGAGCTCAAAACTTAAAAAAAAGTTTAAAAAATTATTTTAACATGTAATTGGTGGAAAAATAAAATTCTATTTTTAAACAAATAAATATTAGCCACCCAATAATCATAAGCTCCTGCCACCACTTGTTTAAGACCTTGTCAGTGCACACTTTTGAATTCTTTTGTGTCTAGGAAACAAATGGATATCTTATACCTTTTTAAAAAAGACTATTGCAAAATCCAGAAGAGAAGGCACAGGGGACTAAACTACTGTACTGATTCTTTGTCTTCCTCCTCCACCCTCTTAAACATAGGAGTCAACCAAACTTCTGTTCTTAGCCATCTTCACATTTTTCTCTATACCCTCTGCTTTGATGATCAGATTTACTCCTGTGATTTCATATTTTTTAGAGATGGCATAATAACATTGAATTTGGAATATGAAAAATTGAGTTTATATTTTGGTTCTATGGTGAAAATCTGTGTGACCTTGGAAAAGTTAACTTTTCTGGCCTCAATTTCCTCTTCTGGGGACAATAAATACCAATCCTTCCCTTGTGCTACACACACACTGAAAGTTCCCTTACTGACACATTTCTGAAGACGCCTGCTAAGTAAACAAGAATGTGTGCAACATACTGCATTTCTTTACAGCCTGTTTTCCATTTCCTTTGGTGCTTTGGACATCTGGGTACATACTCATTTGCATAACTGATCCAGCAGTACTAGAGCATATGGTTCTAAACATAAGCAGCACAGAATTTAATTCTTAAAAAAATGATGATTTACAAAAAGCGTCTGGGGAAAAAACAACTAGCCCCCTCCAGAGCAGTGTTTTGCAAACTTACTCATCCCTCAGACTGCTTTGGCAGTCTTTGTAGACCCTGTGGACCACCTATTCCACCAGCTTCTGCTGGCTCTACTGCAAAAGCATCCTCACCATAATTAATGAGGAGAACTTTGTTTCTTTTGATGCTATATTAATGAGGTCAGACTTGTGTTTTTAAGAGAAGTATCAAAGACAAAGAATTAATGCACATAAAAAATAAAAGTACAGTATCACATAGGAAGCATTTATGACAAGAGGCCCACATTTGATATACTTAGAGAACCTTTGTGAAATGTGAGTGAGCCCTCAAATGGCTGGAAATGTATGCAAGTGTATGCAATTTGCCCTGAAGAAACTCACTGGGGTAATTGTTAGTTCAACCAAACATTGCATTGAGAAAATCCTTTGATACATGTGGGCAAATTTGCTTGTGTGACCTTATTTAATATCTTTAAATCTCTTTAATTCTATTAAATTCATGGAATCAAGTCAACAATTATTTTAATATTAATCACTTATTCTATGCTAGGCAATGTTCTAAGTGCTGGTAATTCAAAACCCAAAACATTCCCCACCCTCCAGGAGCTCATATTCTAATGAGGAGATGACAACAGGCAAACAATTATCCATATATGAGTTATATACAAGGTAAATTTATGGTGATATCAGAGATAAGACAATGACACTGGCATAAAGTGGGTCATGAAAGACTTCTATCAGAGAGTAACATTTAAGCTGACTTTTGAAGGAAGCCAGAAGGTGGAGATGAGGAGAGAGAACAGTCCAAGCATGGGAAATAGAACTTGTACTGCAATTTGTTGAGCTGTGCATCTGCTTTATTACCATAAAAATGTGCTGCTATGAATATTTTTGTGAGCCTTTGGCCTCTTTGGGGTCTATATATTTGGGTGGGATCCCTAGGTGAAAAGGTATGGATATTTTTGGCACTTTCTTAGCATGATTGCCGATTATTTTACTGAATGTTTGGACTAATTACAGCTCAACCTATAGTGCATTAGTGTACCTGTCTTTACACAGCCCTTCCAGTATTTAATGTTTTCAATTTTTGTCACTTTTGCCACTTTGCTGGGTGTGATGGAAAACTTCACCTTTTATCTTTATTACACTAATTATTAATTTGAAACAATCTTCCATATGGTTGTTGCTGCTTTGCAAATTTTCTTTAAGAGCTTTTTTTTTTTACATCCTTTGACTACTCATCCATAGGTGGATATATTTTGGTCCTATTTATTTGTGTTAGCTGCATAAATATTTTGGATATCAGACCCTCATTAGAGGTAATTGGTGTAATTTTCTCCTAGTCGATTGCTTCATTTCTTATCCAAGCTGCATTAATCCTATTAGTAAATGAGTTCTTCAATCACATGTTATCAAAATTATATTTTTTATCCCTTGTGATTATGATTATATCTTGTTTGATGAAAACTTCTCCCTCGAGTTGTAGTTGTGAATGGTACCACCTCTTATTTTCTTCTATTTTTTATATGATCTCTTTTTTTCCTGTTTCCATGCTCTCTCTCATTTGCAACTTTCTCTGCCTCCCACAGTAATGATATAAATTTTAAAATATGGTTTTAGTATCTATTGTATTTATTTAAAAAGCTTTCATCTTCTCTATTCTTAATTTAAACGTGAGTTGAACATTTTCTGTTTCTCTAGAGGGGAAAAAGTTGATTTCTTTTTGTACCCTCCCCCTTTCTATCACCAGTGTTCACTTTTTTTCTGTGGGTCTGGCCCTCATATAAAAAAAGTTTAGAAACAGTCTAACCTTATTGAATTACTTTTTAAAAAAATAAAACCTAGCTACATAAATAAGATTAAAAAGTTCCTTATCCTTGCTATAATGATGATCAATATGGAGTCAAGATGACTCATAAATACAAAGAATTTTGAACAAGATGATCATTTTACCCACTATATTAATTGACAGGCAAACTATTAATTCAGAATGTAGTAAATCAATTTCCTAAGGGGAAAAAGTAGTATGAGCTTTCATATTTAGGTCATATATCTACTCGGAGCTTGATTTAGATATATGTTGTAGGATTTTGGTCTCAACCTAATTTCTACTTAACTGTTTTTAGTGTACCCTGAACTTCTGGCCAAACAGCAACAGTCAACAGCATTTATCAAATTCAAAGGCACTCTTCATTAAAAGACAAAGAAATATTCTCTGTCCTCAAGGAGGCTATACTTTCTTACTAGAGGAAACAGCAATACATAGATAAGTAGAAACAAACAATTTTTTATAGCACATCAGTGATTTCATTAGTTTAGATAATTCTCAGTGAAGAAGCTCTCTCCACCATTGCAGACTGACATCTGCTTTGCAACTTAGAATCTTAGAGCATTGTCTAGGACACTATACCATGTTTTCCTCACTGTCAGAATGCATCAGAGGTGAAACTTTAATCCAAGTCTTTCTCAATCCAATGCCAGCTTTCATCCACTGTGCCCCACAATGCCTCTATTTTTCATTTGACAATGACCAATGTGAGTACAAAATAATTTGGTCTGGGGACAGAAAGACATTAACTACTGGGGGGATCAGGAAAGACATCCTACAAGAGGCACCTGACTTATGAAGGGAACCACTACATACAAGAGGCAGAGGTAAAGAAGGAGAATATTTCTGGCAAAAGGACAATCTGTACAAAGACACAGTGGTAAAATGTTGTGGATACCAATTTGGCTGAAATGTAGCATATGGAGGGAGAAGAAACCTGGTAAACTGGACTGGAGCCAGAGTATGAAGGGCTTCAAATCCTAAACAGATGAGTTTGCATTTTAGCCTAGAGGAAGTAGGAAACCATCATGCTTCTTGAGCTGGACAGTGACATTGTCACGTTGGTTTTTGAAGTACTATATTCATTATGTTCCATAGAGATCTTTTGTTATAGTCCTGCTCAACCTTTTAAGCCTAATTCAAATATTACCTCCTTTATTAACTGGTCCCCAGTTCCATAGACTGGAAAGGCTCTCTCTCCATGCATCAAACATGGTGCTTTCTTTGTATTTCTTGCATAAACTTAATATTTCTTGATGAAGGGAAGTATTATAATTCTCTTTGTATATCTTCAAATTCCCCTACTAGACCTTGTGGTCAGAGACCACGTCTTATTTCCCTTTGTATCTTCCTTAGTGCTTAGCATAGTTCTTTTTAGTTGAAGACATGTGGCAGACTATTAAATATTTGCTGAATTAAATTGTATTCATTAATTCAAAAACCATTTATCAAGTGCCTGTTTAGTGCAGTGTACTGTTAGATAGATGGAGGCAGAAGATGAAAATACCTGTCCAGTCCCTCAAGGAGCTTACTTTCTATTGATTGAATTTTATTAGTCATCTTCTCAAGCAGATCATCAATACCAGTTTCATAATGTTTTGTGTAACTCAAACTATCCTAGCCCATGTTTGACTGAAGGCCAAGTAAATTAGATTTTCACTCTTTCCCCAGAGTTCTCCAGTATTCTTAAGAGAATTAGGGAAGTCTTAGGCTCTCTGCAACGGCTATGGCCCCCCAAAAGTAGTTTACCCTCAAGTGTGAGGGGTTCCCCTGAACCCCAGTTCCATTTAATGATTAACAGTCACATTAGCTTTTATGGAGAAATGTTTACGACAAAAGGTATAATCACAAGCATACAAACTTATTCCTTTAAAATGTGGGAAGCATCACTTCAGTCTCTAGGGAGAGGAGAAGGATTACATTAATAGCTAAGGTCAGTTGCCATAGAACACAACAGAAGTTCCAAGTCCAAACCCCCTCTGACTTGAGTACCAGGAACCCTGGCTTCTCAGGGATTCCATGCCAGGCCGTCAGACTGCACTACCCCACCTGGTTTCATGGTTGTTGTGGCTCAAACTACTTTGTCCTTTGAGGATCACGTTCTGCAACTGCAATTGAGGAAGACAAACTGCAATAGAAACAAACACCTCCAGGCCCATTTCTCAGTACTGAGGCAAAAACGAGGGAAGAGGGGAAGGAAAGTCTTACCCCTCTGATCAGTTCAGTTCATGGTGTTCTCATTGTGGGTGAACTAGGGTATTCACCCCCTAGATTCAGCCAATAAAAGAGCAACAGTAAAGGAATAGACAGCTCAACCTCTTCAACTTTAAAGATGCTGGAAGACATAAAAAGATGGCTACCCCCACACATGTGGCTGGGGCTGCAATAGGCTCTATATTAGGCAAAATGGGCATGCTCGAATGCCCCCTTAAAGGCATTTCCTGGAGAACTGGGCATACCCATTACATCTTTATTATAGTTTGGGATGTATACACACATATACATATATACATAGTATATACATACATACATAATCTACACTAATAAGACAATTTAAATCATTTTAAGCAACTGCACTAAATAAACACACACACACACACACACACACACACCCCTCTCTTCTTTTTGTTGCTAGGTGGTTTGCACTTTGAACAAATATAATTTTGTATTCTTCTTTGTATCTCCTGCATTACCTTATTATAGGATGTCTTGTACATTGCCAATGTTAAAAAATATTAATAACTGTTGATTGACTCATGACTATGGGAGTTTTAGCTTAACTGTATAAATGAGAATGATCACATAACTCCTCAACTAAATAAAGCTCAGCACAAAGGCATTGTCTTCTATTTCCCCCACTGTCATCACAAAAATGAAATATTGACAAGAAAGGCAGTAAAAGGAATAACAGCCATTCACCAACACTTCATTGTACATTCAAAACCTAATCATGATTATCATTCCAAGTAGTTTAGGTTGGGTTACTAAGTTAGAGCCATTTGGAGTAAGCTTCAGGCTTTAACTAATAAAATATTTTGGGCAATACCCATGGAAAATAGAGTCAGATCCAAAATTAAGTGTATGAATTTGATACCAAGGGAAATTAGGAATTTTTAAAGCCACCACTGAGTTTAAAAAAAATATTTCTTCCTTGATACTTTTACACTTTGAGTCCCTTTGCATTTTTAAGAATTATTGAGGCTTTAAAGGGTAAAGATTAAAAAGCTTTTGCATATATGGGTTCTATCCATATTTACTATATTCAAAATAAAAATGTGTAATTAAAGAAACATTTATTAATTCATTTAAAATAGCAATAACAAATTTATTAAATGTTAACATAAATAACATATATTATGAAAAAATGATTATATTTTCTAAAACAAAAAGTGGAATTAATGGCATTGTCTTACATATTTTTATAAATCTCTTTGATGTCTGATTTAATAGCAGACAGATTGCTCCTCATATCTGCTTCTGTATTCAATCTCTTGCTATATATTTTAGTTGAAGTATATAAGGATAATCTGCCCTCACACAGATATATAGTTTAAAAAGGGAGAAATATTTTGGAAGGGAAATAATGACTTGATATTATTATAAAAAACTTTGACTTTCTTGACCCCTTGAAAGGGTCTTAGGAACTCCCAAGGATCTGCAGGAACTGACTTTCAAAAAAAGGGGTGTCAGTAGGTTTTGAAGCATGCCAGAATACCCCCAAGACAAGCATTAGTACTAGTTCTCACCTCAGCATATACTGTTCAATACATTCCATCATTCTATCCCTTTTCTATGCCATAATACTAGACAGAGTTATAAGTGCTGGCACTTCCCGTACTATGTTCTACCAGATAATATTAGAATTCATGGTCATCACTCAAAACTTTATCTAGTATAACACTATAATATTTAATGGATATAATGGGAATCAACAAATCATGCTTAGTAAAGGGAATTGACATTCTCGCGTTTTTAACTTGGGTAGAAGTCAAGATAAATTGTAAGTATTCTACTTTTTCCACAAGTTTCTCTCAAATCTCAGAGCAGGAGGCAAGAGAACAAGTGATAGACTCACATGATCAATTCCTGTAATTGCTTGGTAAGAAATTTACCTATTGGGGCAGCTAGGTGGCACAGTGAGTAGATCACCAGCCCTGGAGTCAGGAGGACCTGAGTTCAAATGTGGCCTCAGACACTCGACACACTTGCTACCTGTGTGACCTTGGGCAAGTCACTTAAGCCCAATTGCCCTGCCTTCCCCCTTCAAAAGAAAAAGAATTTTATCTATTGGTTCTGATGTGTATGCATATAAGTGTATTTTTGTAATACTTCCCTTGCTTACGGCTCAGCTGTTATGGTTAAATATTGATAGAATTGGAGTGAATCAGCAACAAGTACATTTGAGTAAGGGAGACAACACATAAACAACTATGTATACAAGGATCTATACTGGAGGTAATCTCAGTGTGAAGACACTAGCATTAAGTGCGGGAGGGGAAGCTGGACGAAAGGTGTGTGGTAAAAGCAGAACCTATTTTATATTAGTTGGGTTGGCATTTTAAGTGGGATGGTAAAGTAATTTTGCTTTCTTGCTATCTCAGGCATAAAAACTCCAGGCTATAGTACAGAACAGATGCGTCAAACAGGTAGGCTAAAGACCGTATGCAGTAGCACTCCCATGCAAACCACCACATTCCCCAGTGCAGCCCAAACCCAATTAAAATGTAATTAGAAAATATTTAACAAATAAATAAACAATACCACAAAACATAGAAAATGTTACATTTTAAAACTACATCAATATGTGGACCTCAGCAATCCTCACAAATAGAGTAGCCTTCTTTCTATTTGAGTTTGACACCACTGGTAGAGAAGACTTTGGGGATTCCTACCACCCTATGGGATATCTACTTACTGTGGTACTTATGAAAGCCTTCGTATTTGTATCATTCTCTTTTTTTAATCTTAGTAATCATATCTGTTTTATCCTTCATTTTTCAGAAAGTCATTTTTATTGTCTTTCATGGTCCATTGGTCCATCTCATTGCATTCTGACCTAGAGCCTGAACCACTAGGCAGTTCTGATTTTCTCCAGAATTAGGTAGAAGTAAGGCTTTCTTTTTTCAGTCTTCATCTTTCTTAAGTTGTGAAATATGAGATGGAGATTACTGTGGTAGTATAGATCATACCAGTAGTTATAGCAATTACAGCATTGTTTCATGATTCCTGCTTCAATTGGTCAATGTTTATTAAATCCTTATTGTGATTCTAAATACTGTCTTGGAGTCTGTTGGGAACACAAATGAAGTAGGAGGCATGTTCCTTGCCCATAAGGAGTTTATAATTTGTTGGGGAAATGATATGCAAAGGAGACATCTAGGGGAAAAACTATCTATTGAGGTACAGATGATAAATGTACAAAGATTTGGAGAATCTATATAGGCTGGAGTCTTCAGAGAAAGTATCGTGGAGAAGATGAGCCTTGATCATGTCTTTGAAGTCTGGCTAAGATATGGAGAGGAAGAAAGAAAAAGCAAAATCTTTTTTAGGAAAAGATTAGAGAGTGGAACAAAGGCAGGGATATAAGAGTGATTGTGGTGGGGAGTGCATACATCAAGAAGACCAGAATTCACAGAATAGGCATTTGCTGTTGGAGACCAATTGTTTGGAATTTGGGAACAGTAGATTAATAGAATCATAGAATTCGGAGCTGCAAGTAACTTAAGAGATTGTCAGTAGGAACAAAAGTTTGGTTCATTATTCCAATATGCTTAATCATCCATAATTCTGTTAATCAATGACACACAAAACAGATGGCTGAGTGAAGGGGACACAGTCTATGTTATGAAAAACAAATGAGTTTATAAAGTCAGTCCCATTAGAACCTGTGGAACACCCAACTGAGCTTCCAGAACCCCACATTAGCACTGTGATTATATGAAATAGTGGTAATCTTGTGGTAATCTATCATCTAGAATCCAGACTGTTTCTTAAATCTGATACCTGCATAACTCTAGTCTTTACTCTTAAGGCTCTTTTTTAGAAATTTATTTTACTTTTAATTCATGGGATAAAATAAACATTCCATAACATAATAAAATAAAAAAGATGACTGCAAATGAAACTGCCAATCTATTATGCACAAATTGCTATTCCTTTTAAATATATAATAAAATTATCACATAAATTTCTTTTTTTCTTCTTATTCTTCTCTACCTCCCCACAATCTAGAGATGGCTAACCTAACATTAGACACACACACACACACACACACACATACATACATATATGTGTGTGTGTGTGTAAAATTATTCTATGAATACTTTTATTTATCAGTTCTTTCTCTGGATTCAGAAAGCATCTTTCTCCATATGTCCTTTATTTTTAATTTGTGTGTATTTATAATAATCAAAATGCCTTATTCACTCAAAATCATTTTTAAAATAATATTGCTGTTACTGTTACAACATTCTCTTGGTTCTGCTCATTTCACTCTTCATCATTTCTAGACAAGTCTTTCCATGTTTTTCTAAGATTGTAACTCTAGTCTTTAAATCAATTAAAGAATGACCATTTGAGATCGTGATATAGGGCACAACCCTGATAATTTTGACCTTAAACTATGAATACCAACGGTGCCAGGAAGTAATTGAAAACCACAAAGCTATAAGCCAATTAAAACTCCTAAACCAAGAGCATCACTTATAGGATGAGAGAAATCCAACACATGGCCTTGAAAATATAAGCATTCTTCCAGTTTAGAGAACTAAAAAAAGCAGACAGTGGCAATATTGTGCTTTGGGAGAGAAACAAATAAGGAACTGAAGTTGAGAATATCATGCTAACTAACGAACTGCACTTTGAGGAGAGATTCAGAGCTTTGCTTCTTTTAGGGGTACAAAGCTTAGAAATCCTTCCTTCTCTCTCAAAAAATGAATCTAATCCTAAATTGGGCTATTATAAAGATTAACATACAGTAGAACTCCTTCATAATTCTCCTGTTGAAAGCAAGTTATTACAGGCTAACTTTGCCTATATTAAATATATTAAATATTGGGTCGCTAGGTGGAGCGGTGGATAGAGCAGTGGACCTGAAGTCAAGGAAGATTCACCTTCCTGAATTCAAATCTGGCCTTAGATACTTCCTAGCTGTATGACCTTAAGCAAGTCACTTAACCCTGTCTGCCTCAGTTCCCTCATCTGTAAAATGAGCCGGAAATGGCAAACCATTCCAGTGTCTTTGCAGGGAAGACCCCAAATGGGGTCACAAAGAGTCAGACAGGGCTGATCAAAGCTTTTGCATAGCTTTTTCAATATGCAATTTCTGTGCTTCAGGAGAACAAAGTAGAACAGAAGGGAATAGAAGGGAATGGGAGCAGAATAGAATGGAGGGGAGAGCAGCAGCGTAGAATGTGTGGGGTGGGTAATACTATGGTTTGGGGGAATTGGCAGAGAAGAAACAATGAAATGAACTTGTGGATATGATTCTGGAGAGTGAACTACATTTTTGGAGAGCTAAAGAGCTTTGCTTATTCTATTAAGGGAATAATGCTTAGAAGTCCTTCCTCCTCTCTCACAAAAAAAATAATGTAAGGTCTCAGGAAATGAAACTGACCCAGAAATGGGGCTATTGTAAAAGTTTAATATACAGTAGAGCTCATTTGTAATCCTGGCATCGGAAGTCAGTGATTAGCAGCTAACTATGCTATTGAATAGCCTTTTCAATATGAAATGGCTGTGTTTCAGGAGCATAGACCAGAACAGACCAGCATAGTACAGGGTGGCACGCCACAGAGCATGGCTTATCTCTAGTACTTGAAATGTTCTGCCTCTTCACCACCTCCTCTGGCTTCCTTCAAGACTTGGCTGAAGCCTTTCCCAACCCTGTGGCTGCTAATGCCTCCTCTTTCTTATTTCTTTCCATCTCCTCTGAACTAATTATTTTCACATGATCTTCTATATCAGAATGTGAGCTTCTGGAGGGCAGAAACCTGGGTTTTTTTGTTTTTGTTTTGTTTTATTGGGGAGGGGGGGCTTTTCTTTATATGCCTATATTTTACTATAGTACCTAGCACTATAATCACTTAAAAATATTCATTGATTGACTGACAATACATTGTATCAGGAAAGGGATCTTAGCAGTTTTTAAATCCAAACCTCTGATTTTAAAAATGAACAAACATGACCAGAAAAGAACAGTTAAGTAGCACAGTGGATAGAGTGCTAGAGCTGGTGTCAAATCTGGCACCAGGCACTTACTAGGTGTGTGACCTTAGGCAAGTCACTTAACCCTACTTCCCTGTCTGTAAAATGAGCTGGAGGAGGAAATGTCAAACCACTCCAGTATCTTTGCCAAGAAAACCCCAAATGGGAACAGGGAGAATTGGATACAACCGAACCACAACAACAGAACAGAAAAAAATGTTTTATCAAGGATAGCTAGTAAATGAGCCTCGTAAATATTTTTCTTAGATTCTGGAATATTTCTTTCCTCTTGAATTCATATACACAGCCCAGAAGTCCCTGGTATTCATAAAAATTTTATTAATAATTTCAATTTTCAGAAATTAAAACTCCTCCTAACAGATTTATATGCTTTTGAACAAGTTACCAACAACAATTCAATTCTTGGTGGCATTAGATTCATGCATTAAGACTAGAATCTATAACCAAAACCTCTTGCCAAATAACTCCCTTACTTGTGAATGAGTTAAAATTATTAGAGTTCATTTATGTTATTTTCTCTACTCTGTTCTCCAAATGGATATTCTATGCTCCCTGACAAATTATTAGCTTACATAGCCAGCAGATAAAACTGCCTCCAACTCATATTGCTAAAGCAACTAGTTTGGTGATACCTCACCGGTGAAATTCCCCGTCTGTAAGGGGCATTTATTAGATAAATGACTAGCAGCAGAAAATAAATTATTAGCCCAACTAAAGCAATATGCTTTACATTATGGAACTGATGAGGCACGGAGAGGGAAGTGAGATGCCAAATGTCAGGAGCTGTTTTAATAATGTTGACAATTTGCAAGAGGACAGAACTGAGTATTACTTGTATTAGCTAGAGTTAGAGACGGTGTCCAGAGGTTAAAGAGAGAAAAAAATGAGAGGAAAGATCAGATGGTAAAATGGAGTTAAACACACATTATACATTTGAAGCTTGTGAGCTTAGACCAGACAGAGGCCTAGTTTTAGACCTAGAGACCTAGTAGGTTTCCTTATTAGGGAAACATGAGCTAGACTCATGCCATGACAAATTGTGTTGTTCCTCTGCTAAGACCAGACACATATTTCAAAATTCCTTTCTGGGCTCAGGTACTGTAAATCATGAAGCTATCCATTCTTTATGTGTCATGGGCCAGGAATGGATGAAGCTTGCTTTTGAGATCTTATTTTCAATCTTCTCAGGGCTGAGTTTTTCAGCAACTGGATGGTATTGATGAAAATGTAGAAATGTCTCACTTTGTCTCTCAGTTGAACTAAAAGGGACTTTCCTTTCAAACCTGAACCTAATGTTTTGTTCAGGACTGAAGACTAAAACACAAAATATTCTGGGTTAGCACCATCCCTCAGTTGTGTAGCTTAAAAATGGGTGGACCTGTGTGCTTTTAAGGTGGAGAAGGAGAGACTAATTACATATTGCCTTGTGCTATATATGAGATATCTCCAAAGGAGACCATTTCCTCAGATTTAATGGCAGTGGGAATTTTTCTCATACCTCTAATAGATATCACTTCTGAAATAAATATCCCATGTCTGAAAATCTCTTTTCCTCCTTCTCTTTTTATGTGGTGAGTTATTCAAGGGACTTTCTTGGTCTTTGATTTCTTGCACTCCACATTTCTTTCCACTTGGAATGGTCTGTCCGGTTAAGTCAACCTAATCTACTAAATATTTTCTTAACATTTCTTGATATTTAAACATTGAGCTGCTTAGATTTAGTTGTTAATTTGGCTGTTTGTTCTGCAGGACAATACTTCTGCCCTAAGTTGGCATTCTATGATCCTTAATTCTCTAGCCTAGCTAGACATCTTTTTTTTCCCACATATGCTTCCCTGCATTAGTGTATTACAGGCAGAAATGCCCTTTTTTATTCTTAGGATGAACATCTCTTTGCCTTATATGCCCCTATAGAATAGTATATGCTAACATTTATATGTTGGCAGTGGGATGCAGTACATAAAAAGCTGGCATTGAAAACATAAAGACCTGGATATAAGTCCCACACCTCACTGAGGACTCAGGGCAAATCATTTAACCTCTCAGTGCACTAAGTAACTCAGAAAACTATATGTTGTAGCTGCTTATTAGTATTGGTAGAGGGGATGCCAAGTTATCAAGCATTCTTAAGCACTTATTATGTGCCAGGCACTGTGTTAGCACTGGGAATAAACATACAAGCAAAAAGAAAGACAGTTCTTACCCTCAAGAAGTTTACATTCTCATGAGGAAAGAAATACATAAAATGAAACATACATACACACATAAAAGGAAACTAAAAAAATAGAGCTTCAGGGAAAGGTAACTGAGCAGGGGAAAGGTGGAAAAATTAGTCAAGAAGCCAGAGGCTGAGCTAGGTGAGAGTGAATATGGCTAGCAGGGGTATTTCCTTAGACTGAGGATCTGGAGAGGAACTTACCAACAGAAAGAGGAAGTTTCCTGGGCAGAGGGATCTTCCAAGGGAAGAAGGCAGCTGAAGACGCATGGTAGAAAAGTCTGGAACAGTCAGAAGAGAGTCCAAGGAAGGAGAAGAGTGTCTTCATTGGGAGTGCATTGCACAAATAAAATTTCAAGTCAACAACTACAATAACTATCTATCTGTCTGTCTTTCCATCTGTCTATCTATGTATCTATCTATCTATCTATCTTTCTATCTATCTTTCTGTCTATCTGAGTGAAGTAAGGAGCTTTACATAAGCCAGCTCAACTCTCACAAACATTCTATGAGTTAGGTACTATGGGTATTATTATTCCCACTTCCATTTTTAATTCTGGGAAAGTGAGGCTTGACATGCCCCTCCTCCCAAGGAGATTCTAAATCAAGTTCTTCTATTTCACCACTCTGCTCCCTCCAAGCACCACTCCCAAACGATAAAATTTTGTTTATTAAGCCACCAGGGACAATTTTTAAAATTTTTCTTTGCTCCCCACTCCCATCAATTGGTCAATTGACTGAACTGACCAGAGTAAACAATTTTGGGGGGACTCAATCAAGCCATCAATGAGAATTTATTAAATATCTACTATCTACTAGGCACTGTGCTAGGCACCAGAGAAACATGAATGAAACAATCCCTGCTAGAAAAGAACTTATTTTCTAATGAAGATGGCATAGGTATAATCTGAGCCACTAGACACATATGGGAAACCTTGAGTTAAATATTATGGAAATACTACTCAGTACAAGCTCATTTATCTTATTTATTTTGTGAGATGGATAATTACAGAACAAAAGCAACTGCTGGAGGATTCATGAGAGGAAGAAACCACATGTCAAAGTGACATGTAGAAATGTCATAAGGTCCCATTTAACTGTGTCTTAATATAATGTGCCCATTGGCTCAGCATTGCTCATCACCTTGAGATTTAAACCTTCAAGTTTTGTGCATTTACATGATTTAATAAGAGAGAGACTATCCTGTGACACAATTCCTTACAATGTGCAATGTGAGTCATAGTGAGAAATGCAGATGTTAAACTCCAATTGTCCTTCCGTGACATTACTTTTTTTGAGGAGAGACATACTGATGAGAAGGAGAACATTTGCTTTGGTGAAATTAAAATAAAATTATATGGGCTGTCATATGAAATTCTGCTGAAGCAAAGTAAAGAAAAAAAACAGGTGAATGCTGAAGCTAAGTTAAGGTTGACTTAACAGAACATCTCAAGTAGAGAGAAATGTGGAATCAAAGAAATTGATGACCAAAAAAGTCTCTTAGAAAACTGACCACAGAGGAGGAAAGGAAATAGAAGGAAATGAAAGAGGAGGAAGAGAAGGAGGAGCAGGAGAGACAAGGATGGAGAAATAGAGGGTCAAGGATAGAGATAGAGAGATAAAGAGAAAAGGCAGACAGAGAGAGAGAGAGAGACAGGGAATGAGGTGAGACAGAGATAGAAATACACAAAAAAGAGGCAGATAAACAGACATCTGAGAAAACCAAATAACTGCAGAAATAGAGAGAGAACAATACAGGAAGACAAACACAGAGAAAGAGAACATATAACTAAAGTGTGGTTAATATTAGTGATATCTGGGGACTAAGAAGTTTGAAAAAACCAGAAAACTTAAAAAAAAACAGAAAACTTCAGATTTAGATGAAATCCAAACTTGCAAAAGATTTTAAGCTGGTTCAAAATGCTGAAAAGTAAAACAAAATGCAAACAAACACAAAAATCCTGCTAAATGAAATATGGTAACAGTCTCTGATTCAGCAATCAACTTGTCAAAGTCTTACTATGTTATAAAACAATTCTAATAATATTAAAAAATAAAAGGTTGGGATGTCTTTAAAAATAAATGAGTAAGGTGAAATAGTGAGTCATGGCTAAGCAATGATTAAATTAGAAAAGATTAAAATGTTTCAATTACTTGGCTAAAACATCTCTGAAAGGTATTTTTGGAAAATAGAGAATGGCTAATCAGCCAGTGAAGTCATCTTTAAAAAACTTGTACATGATAATAAGAAAATGGAAATTAGTTCCTAGAAGCCAACAAATTTTTATAATGAAGGAGCTTGAATTTTACATTGAGATTAATGAATCAAGCATTTAAGTCTAAAATATATCTATAACTAATCTGGTTATTTTTTTTGCTTCAAACTAAATTCAACAACTTTGAAAAATCTTAGTTTTCTTCTTGATAGTCTAAGCTGTTTTTAAATTGTTTTAAAGAGAAATCAGTCACAGAAAATCCTAGGCATGAATTGTCAAGCTGTCTTTCCCAACCTGCCATGACCAGAAAACCTATATTACAAAAAAAGAGGCAGGAACAGAAAAGGGATGGAAACAGACCACCACAATACATCTAATTGTATGATAGCTATATAACAAGTAAATGAATATCAACCTTCAAAAATAAAATATTTAAGTAAAGGTAGTAGTTATGGTTTCTACATTACAAAAAATAAAATAAGCCACAAGTTTTCAGAATCATTCAAATTTTGATTCAATGAAAAAAAAAACTTTTATTGCTATTACTGTGATCAAACAAATATAGTTATCAAGGTATTGGATCCTAATGTTTAAAAAAAATCATCTCTCCTTGTAGACACAAATATGGTTAAGTGGTAAATGTCTTATGAATGTGGGTAATTCTCTTTCCAATGTTCCCTAACAAAACAGCAAAAAATAAAGTAAAACACCAGCTTCCTATTTCATATTATTAAATTCACCTAAGAATGTTGAAGTTGCGTTTTTCCCTTTGTGTTTTTTCTCCCAAGCATTGCAAGCACCTATCACAGGATCCATGAGCACATTTTCTGAAACATAACTATTTCTGAGATGGGAAAGTATTTCTTATTTGGAGATAAAACAAACACATCAAAATATAACAATTCCTTCTTTATTCTCTCAAGAAAATCTTTTAAACAATGTCAATTAAGTGGATCATAGAAGGGCAAAAAAATGCTAGATTTAAGAAGTCAGTGTGGCATAGGGGAAGGATTACTGGATTTGGAGTCAGCAAACATGTTTCAGTCCCAGGTCTATTTATGAGCTATGTAATCTTAAGAAAATCACTTCACTTCATTGACTCCCTTAATTTTAAAAACATAGGGAGTTGGAAAACATGGGCTCCATTTTAGGTATAAATTCTATAACCCTTTAATTCATCTGGTTTATTTTTCTGCCAGGCCACCACCATTCTATCCTCTATCACCTTGACCATGGGGCAGCTAGGATGTGCAATGAGTAGAACAACAGCTCTGGAGTCAGGAAGACCTGAGTTCAAATCTGACCTCAGACACTTGACACATGTACTAGCTGTGTGACCTTGGGCAAGTCACTTAACCCCAATTGCCCTGCCCCCACCCAAAAAAAACCTATCACCTTGACCAGATTGTACTCTTGTTTTTTTCAACAAACTGCTTTAAGTATCTAAGAAATAGATTTCCTTATCTCATCCAAAATCCTTTCTTTTAAAAAAGGAATATTCCATAGCTTCTTTTCCTAAGAAATAGCCAGTATTTCACAAGTCGTTGTATGTATATATAATTTCTTTTTGGTATAAACCTATGTTTTCATCAGTGTAGAAAGTTTCCTCCGAGAAAACCATTTCTACCAAAGACATTGGCACCTATTCTGCAATGCAGTTGGTCCCACAACTCTGCTGACTACTTTTCCATCCATCATCCCATGACCTTCTTTCCCTGGCAACACCTCCATCCCTATGGGCTCCTTTGGGATAACCTTCTTTTGGGATAACCTTCAGTTGAGGAAGTTCCTATTCTGCCCATGCTCACTTCCAACCCAGATCAGTCCTTAACTCTCTGGACCTCGTTTCCACTTTGCTTTGGTACCCTTCCTCCCTATCCCTACTTCCACTCCCAATTTTTGAACTTCTTTATTTGATATCTTCTTTTTATATGTTATCTCCCATTGAATTGTAAATGTTTTGAAATATGGACTGTCGGGGCGGAGCCAAGAGGGTGACTGGAAAGCAGTAACTGGTGTGAGCTCCCCACCAAGTCCCTCCAAAAACCTATGAAAAAATGGCTCTGAACCAGTTCTAGAAATACAGAACCCACAAAGGGGCAGAGGGAAGCAGGACTCCAGCCCAGGTCTGCCTGGATGGTCTCAGGGTAAGGTCTGTCCCGAACAGAACTCCCAGCCCCCAGCCGA
>CM053622.1:492070394-492099362 GCA_028646595.1 Phalanger gymnotis
GGGTGTGGCTGCTGCACAGGTTACAGCTTTTTGTAGCAGAGGTGAGAGTTGAGTGACAAGTGAATACCAAAGGTGGATGAGCACTCCTAAAAATTTCCGAAAAGGACCAGTACCTATGATGGGAGAGCTAACCATAGATAGTAAATACACAAAATAAGTCATAGCTTTCTATTGTTTAAATTAGTTAGGTCCATAAGACCAAAGCATTTACAATCCTTAACCTAGATGCTGGGAATAGAGATCATAGATATCTTTTAGCACTAAGTAATAGTCATACATGTGATACCTTTTTAAAATTTTATTTTGTTTTTAATTCATGGAATAAAACAAACATTTTTATAATATAGTACAATAAAAAAAAGAAATTTACCTAATAACTTTTTTTTTTCCTTTTTTCTCCCCTCCCCTCCACCCCACCCGAGAGATGGCTAACATTAGACACAAATAGAAACACATATGTATATGTGTATAATATATACATATATTAATACAATATATACGCATACACATATGCATAATATGTATGTAAACATGCTACACACAATATATACATATATATAAAATTATTCTATACATACTTCTATTTAGCAATTCTTTCTCTGGATGCATATGTCTTCTTCGTATGTCCTTTATTTTTAATGTATATATTTATGATAGTCCGAATGACTTAATCGCTCAAAGTCATTCTTAAAACAATATTGCTCTTAGCATACACAGTGTTCTCTTGGTCCTGCTCACTTCACTTTTCACCATTTCATGCAAGTCTTTCTATGCTTTTCTAAGATCATTGAACTCATCATTTCTTATAGCACAGTAGTATTCCATCATAACCATACACTACAACTAGTTCAACCGTCCCCAATTGTTGGGTATCCCTGCAATTTTCAGTTCTTTGCCACTACATATCTGATATCTCACTGAAACAAGTTTACTACAAGGATTGAATCATAAGAACATACATAGGACTAGAGCTAGAAGGAATCTCAGATATCCTTTCCAAAGCCTTCATTTTATAGATGTTGAAACTATATAAGGGAAGTGACTTATCTAAGGTCACACAGATAGTAATTAAAAGAGTAAGGATTCAAACTTAGGTCCCATAATTCCAATTTCAACATTCATCCCTTTGTACCCATGATGATTCAATCATCTTCCAGGTACATGTGACCAAACCCTGCTGAAACAGACTTTTTCCTACTCTTGATAAACTCTGGGTGTGTGTGTGTGTGTGTTTGTATTGGGAAGGCAGGACAGAATGTTTGATTATAAACCTTTTTAGGTCTTCTTTTAAAAGGAAGGACAAGGCTGTGTTGCTTATAAATAAACTTATATCTTTATGGTTTAAATGAAAGTAGCTATTCTCATTTTTTACTATTCCAGAACCCATTATGTGGTCAAAGATATATCAAGCATGAGGCACTTTATATGATGCTAGCTTAATTAAAAATTCACATCAAATTGACATTTTTAATACAAGAGCTGATCTGAAGCAATAAAAATATCACTACTAGGTTTTTACTTCAATTTTGTCTTTACCCCTCTGGAGCAGGTAATATTGACATCTGTTCTCATTAACCGTTAGTGCTTTTATTGTGTAAGTGTGATGAAGAATTCTTTTGGAGTTTCTTTATTATCCTGGATTTTTATGGCATTTGCCATGGGAAAAGTTTGTATTGTAAAAAAAAATCTAATAAAAGTTAAAGAATGCATTTCCACAACACTGTCTTTGACAAAAACCTGCCCTTGAAAATTCCCAAACTGAAAATTCATCACATGTTTATCTTCTCTTTTGTCTGCTCTTGTCACTTTTCCTATGGTTATTTATCTCAGGAGTCCCCAATTTTTCACCACGTATTTGCAGGCTCAAGGTCAATACCGGATACTTCAATAGATTTGTGATCTCATCATTATGGGTTATTGACACATATCCTAACCCATCCTTGCCTTCTCATCCTATGTGATTCTTGTTCACATGAACCAAACCTGGGGGTGAGTGCTGGACTGTTCCACACTGTCCCCGCCCATTAAGGGACCCCTCTTAGCTCTGGACCCATTCATGCAGGAAGACTGGTTTGAATCCTGTGGGAGCCTGGTAATGTAAAAGAAAGATAAGGCTCCCTTTACCTCACTCTTTGGCTGATTATACTACCACCCTGTTGCCCCAGGGGGAAACATTACTTACAGTTTAGGTTTGGTTCATTTTTAAGGTATCCTCAAAGGAGCAGTAAAAATATATTCAATGTACAATATGAATCGGGTAAGGCATAGTTATTTATTTTCTCTATACATAAGAAATGCTAAACAAAAAGAAGCAGACATGACAAAACTAAAGTAATCAGTATCTTAAAAGTACTGTTACACTCACTATGAAACTCAGTGCCTAGAACATGATAAGCACTTAGCATATACTTGTTGCCTTGTTGCCTGAATCTTAAACATCAAGACATAAAGTAATATGAAGGATTGCTGAATAGCTGTTTTAAATTTCATGTTGTTTCTGCACTGTCCAAACACTTCTCTATGCCCTTCTCTCTTCTTTTAAGTCAGGCCAGGGTCTGGGTCGATCCTCTTGTCCACGGTCACCTTCCATGATGCAGAAATCGCTCTTGTTTCCAGTTGGCTGCAGCTGATAGACCCAAAATCCCCAACTTGTTAAAGTTACCTCCATGACTGGATATAATCATCTCAGATCACTAATATTTCAATCAAAAATTACATCCAGTGAACCCTCAAATGCTCTCATTAATGTTGAACAGAGGATAAGAGTCTTTGGAGTCCTGGATTCAGAGTCATGCATAGCCTGAGCAATGGATCATGCTAGTTTCTTTAAAGAGATGGAGAGAGATCATACCTGTGAAAATTGTTCTGTGTGTCATCTAACACAACACCCTACACAAACAATCACTTCATCAAGGAACAGACATTTACTGATTCCTTACTATATACAAGGCATTGTAGTAGGCACTTAATGCTTTGGAATGATGATGATAAAAAAGAAGATGAAGATGATAATGGAATACCTAATGTATTGGCAAAAACTATTACTTTTTAGAATTCAAAAAGTATTAAAACTATAAAGTACATGGGTTTAAAGTGACCTTGGATCAGCTAGTTCAGTGGCTCTCAAAGTATGACCCATGAATCTGTGAAGATCTCAAAGATCCTTTGTAAGGGTCTTTGAGGACAACATCGTTTCCATCAAAATTTTAAGACTTTATTTGACTCTTTAAATATTCCTCCTCTTTCCTACTATATATGTGTATGAAGCCAGATTTTCTTCATGTACTTCAACCAAAGCAACACATCACAACAGATTAAATGCAGAAGCAGGTATTAGAAATATAACTGTCTTTTATGAAACTAAACTTTAAAGAGATTTGAAAATAAGTATGTAAAACAATGCCATTCTATTCACCATTTTAAGAAAGTAATGTTATTTTTCATAAAACATTACTCATGCTAACATGTGATGGATTTATTATTATTTTAAATCTATCACTAAATATTTTTAAATTATTAGTTTTATTTCTAATATGGCAGATATTGATGAATATAGCCAACATGAACAAAAGTTCTCTATACTAATTTTTAAGAGTATAAAGGAGTCCTCAATAATTGTTAAGAATTCAAGATAGTTTGATAAACTCTGATCTATTCTGAACTTCTGATTGTTCAGAGAATAAATTGAGAGAGGCCAAGAGAAGTGAAATGACTGGTTCATGATCATAATGGCTATGAGCAGAGTTGAAAATATAATGTAGACATTTTGATTAGGAAAAGATATGTGTGTGTGTGTGTGTGTGTGTGTGAGAGAGAGAGAGAGAGAGAGAGAGAGAGAGAGAGAGAGAGAGAATAACAGAGAGAGAGAGAAGAACAGAAAGAGAAAGAAAGAACAGAGAGAAAAAGAAAAAATGAAAAGAGAGAGAGAAAGTAGAAAGAGAGAGATGGATTCATAGATATACACAGATTCATAGATAGATTCATAGATTGGTTGATAGATAAAAGCATTTATTAAACTTTACTATGGACCAGGCACTGTGCAAAGCACTGGAAATACAAATACAAGCTAAAAGAAAAGATAACCCATGTCTTCAAAATGATTACTTTATAGCAGGGAATACAAAATATAAAAGGGTTATGAAAAGCTTGGAGATGGGAGAGGAAGTATTTGCATGAGGGCACAGTGGGGTGGGGGAAGAAGAGAGCTAGTCTGAAAATCATGGGCTGGTTTAGGCTGAAAGGCATGATGATTGGTATGAGGGCTTCTTCAGATAGAGATCCTGGAAGGAAAAACATTATTTGGAGGAAGAAGCCATAGGGATGGAGACATTGCACTCATGAGATAAAGGCTCCTGATTCAGAACAGAAGATATCATACAGTTTCCCCACACCACCTTAAGAAAAAGTCATCATGAAGGAAAAAAAAAGAAAGGAGAGAGAAATAATAGAATGTTGAGATAGTGGTGACAGATGGTAGAAAAGGACAAATTACTCAACTCTTATTTTGCTTCTTTTTCTTTTATGTTTATGATAAGGAATATAGTCTTCAGACTGCAAAGAATGCAATAAAATAGTTAAAGAAATATGAAACACAAGATCAGGGAAATGATAAGGGAGCAATTGGCTGCTTCAGTGAGATTATCATTATCTGGATGATACCATACTAAGATAATGAGAAAAACTACAGGACAGGCTTTTAAAGCTCTTGAAATGATTTTTTTTAATTATTGAAAAATTTCTAATGATGAGAGAAAAGAAAGTAGATGATAAGAGGGGAAGGGTAGAGAGAAAAGGAAAGGAGGGGAAGAATTTGAACAGGCAAAAATAATGGACTAAATATAACAAAGTGAAATTTAACAGAGATACTATAAACACAAAATCCTAGAGTTGGGTTTAAAATCCAAATTCACTAGTATAAGATGGGAGAGGCATGGTCATATAGAATGCAAAAAAATCATGGACCCAAACTAAATATGAGTCAGTGATATGGTGTAGCAGTCAAAAAAGTTAATCCAATAAGGGACTGCAGTGTGAGACATAGTGGCTTCCAGGAATAAGGAGATGACAATCTCCTTTAACTCTGCCCTGCTCAGAGAATATCTGAAGAATTGTGCTCAATTCTGGGTGTTACTTTTTAAGGAGGTCAGTCATGACTTGGAAAGTATTTAGATGAGTAAACTAAAAGTCCTTGGGTTCATGTCATCTGAAGATGGTTCAAAAGGAAGTGGACATAGGTACCTTGAAGCAAAGACTTGGACTGTTTGCTGTCTTCTTCAAGAATTTAAAAGGTTATCATATGAAAGAGGGATAAGACTTATTTTGTTTGGTAGCAGAGATAAAAACTAAGAGTAGTGGATAGAAATAGTAGAAAACCAAATTTTGATTTTCCATAAGGAAATAATTGGGATGGACTGCTTTAAAGTGCAGAGCAGGAACTCTACTTTGCCTTTCTTTGTATCCCCAGAACTTAGCACTGTGCCTGGCACTTAGTATATACTTAATGAATGTTTTTTGATGTAGTTCTCACTGAAGGTCTTCAAATAGAAACTGATGGCCACTGCTTGGGATTATTACTATTCAGCTGATTGTAGGAGTGGATGACTTCTAAAGTATCTTTAAATGTAAAATTCTGCAGGAAGGATGAAAGTCAGCTAAAAATTTTTTGATTATTCAAATTTTGTAAATCATATCCATGGGCTACAGGTTTTCATTTTTCTTCCTTTTACATGATTTTCCACATGTATACATTTATATATGTAATAACCAAAATCATTTTTTGCAACTGAAAAAATCCTGGTTTTATTCATAATCATTATCATGAAACACTTAAAATTTCATTCCATTTAAAAAAATAACGGGGTCAAATTGACATTTTCTTTTTAAAAGCACTTGTATTTCTGAAATATGATTGGTATACAATTCTTGGTAGCCAGGAAAAATACATTTTAAAGCACTTTGCTTTTAAAGATTATAATTACACTTGACATTCATGAATGTTTTGTGGACTTATGTTCATCCTCTACTAACATTTCATTTATTAATCAAAATCATTAAAGACTTGAAAATCATTCCAAATGTTTTAAAACAAGAAATCCCATTGCGTTCATCCTCCAGGAAACACCATGTTGTGACCATTCTTACTTGTCCTTTGTTTTTCATAGTTTTTTTTTAAATAATTTATTTTTAGTGTTCAACATTCACTTCCACAAGATATTGAGTTTTACATTTTCTCCCCTACCCTCTTCTCCCCCCTCCCCAAGAAGAAGTGCAATCTGATATAGGCTCTGCATATGCTTTCTTATTAAACATGTTTTCGCATTAGTCATATTGAACAGAAGAATTAGAACCAATGAGACAAAACATGAGACAGAAGAAACAAAACAAAATAACAAAAAAGAGAGCAAATAGTATGCTTTCATCTGCATTCAGACTCCAAAGTTCTTTCTCTGGATGTAGGTAGTATTTACCATCATGAGACTTTTGGAGTTGCCTTAGGAAGAGCTAAGTCTATCAAAGTTAGACATCACACAGTGTGGCTGTTACTGTGTACAATGTTCTCCTGGTTCTGCTCACTTCACTCAGCATCAATTCATATATGTCTTTCCAGGTTTTTCTGAAGTCCACCTGCTCATCATTTCTTATAGCACAATAATATTCCATTACATTCATATAGCACAACTTTTTCAGTCATTCCCCAATTAAGAGGCATCCCTTCAACTTCCAATTCTTTTTCAAAAAGAGCTGCTATGAATATTTTTGTATGTGTAGGTCCTTTTCCCATTTGTATGATCTCTTTGGGATACAGATGTATAAGTGGTATTGCTGGGTCAAGGATTATGCACAGTCACTGGGCATAGTTCCAAATTGCTCTCCAGAATGGTTGCATCAGTTCACAACTACATTAACAATGCATTAGTGTTCCAATTTTCTGACATCTTCTCCAACATTTATCATTTTTCAGCTTTGTCATGTTAACCAATCTGATAAGTGTGATGTGGTACCTCAGAGTCGTTTTGATTTATATTTCTCTAATCAATAGTGATTTAGAGCATTTTTATATGCCTATAGATTCAATTTCTTCATCTGAAAACTATCTGTTCATATCTTTTGCCCATTTGTCAATTGGGGAATGACTTGTATTCTTATAAATTCGACTCATTTCTCCAGATATTTTAGAAATGAGGCCTTTAGCAGAGACATGATGTAAAAATTGTTTCCCAGCTGTCTGCTTCCCTTCTAATCTTGGTTTCATTGGCTTTATTTGTGCAAAAATTTTTCAATTTAATGAAATCAAAATCATCCATTTTGCATTTCATAATATTGTCTATCTCCTGTTTGGTCATAAATTCTTCTGTTCTCCATAAATCTGATAGGTAAACTATTCTTTGCTCACCCAGATTGCTTATAGTATCAGCCTTTATATCTAAATTATGTACCAATTTTGACTTGATCTTGTTATAGGTGTAAGATGTTGGTCTATGCCTAGTTTCTGCCATATAGTTTTCTGGTTTTCCCAGAAGGTTTTGTTAAGTAGTGAGTTCTTGTCCCAGGAGGTGGAGTCTTTGGGTTTTTCAAATAGTAGATTACTACAGACGTTGATGATTGTGTCTTGTGTACCTAACCTACTCCACTTATTGACCACTCTATTTCTTACTCAGTGCCAAGTAGTTTTGATGATTGCTGCTTCATAACACAATTTAAGATCTGGTACAGCTAGGCTACCTTCCTTTGCATTTTTTTTCATTAATTCCCTTGATATTCTGGATCTTTTGTTCTTCCAGATGAATTTTGTTACATTTTTCCTGGCTTTAGAAAATAAGTTTTGGTAGTTTGATTGGTATGGCACTGAGTAAGTAAATTAATTTAGGTAGAATTATCATTTTTATTATATTGGCTCAGCCTACCCGTGAACAACAGAGATTTTTCTAAGTACTTAGATCTGACTTTATTTGTATGAAAAGTATTTTTTAATTGTGTTCATAAGTTCCTAGGTTTGTTTGGGCAGGTAGATTCCCAAATATTTTATAACGATTACAGTAACTTTAAATGGAATTTCTCTTTATATTTCTTGCTGTTGGGCTTTGTTAGTAATATATAGAAATGCCAATGATTTATGGGAGTTTATTTTATATCCTGCAACTTTGCTGAAGTTATTTCTCAAGTAGTTTTTTACTTGATTCTCCAGGATTCCCTAAGTATATCATCGTACCATATCATCTGCAGAAAGGGATAGCTGTGTTTCTTCTTTGCCTATTCTAATTCCTTCAATTTCTATTTCTTGTCTTATTGCTAAAGCTAGCATTTCTAGTACAACATTGAATAACAGTGGTGAAAACAGACATCCTTGTTTGACCTCTGATCTTATTGGAAATGCTTCTAGCTTAGCCCTATTACATATAATGCTTGCTGATGGTTTTAAATAGATTCTACTTATCATTTTAAGGAAGACTCTATTTATTCCTATGCTCTCTAGTGTTTTTAATTGGAATGGGTATTACATTTTGTCAAAAGCTTTTTCTGCATCTAATGAGATAATAATATGATTACTGTCAGATTTGTTGATATGGACAATTATGCTGATAGTTTTCCTAATATTGAACAAACCCTCCATTCCTGGTATAAATATTTTATTGATTGTTGCTATGATTTGTTGTTTGACCCACTCATTATTTACAATTAGATTATTTAGTTTCCAATTAATTTTTAGCTTATCTTTCCATGGCCCTTTATTACATATGATTTTTATTGCATCATGATCTGAAGTATATGCATTTAATATGTCTGCCTTTTTTGTAGTGGATTGTGAAGTTTTTATGCCATAGTACATGGTCAATTTTTATGTAAGTGCCATGTACCACTGAGAAAAAGTTATGTTCCTTTCTATCCCATTCGATTTTCTCCAGAGTTCTACTATATCTAACTTTTCTAAAATTCTATTCACCTCTTTAACTTCTTTCTTGTTTATTTTGTGATCAGATTTATCTAGTTCAGAGAGGTGGAGGTCGAGGTCTGCCACTGGTATAGTTTTCACATTTTATTCTATTTTTTTCATTCTTTTGGTTTTGTTTGACAGATTCTTGATGTCTCATAGAGTCATTAGCTTCCAGTTGCCCAGTTCTAATTTTAATAAATTGTTTTCTTCAATTAGCTTTTGTACCTCCTTTTCCATTTGGCCAGTTCTACTTTTTAAGGAGTTGTTTCCTACAGTCAATTTTTGTCCTTCTTTTTCCAAGCTATTGACTCTGTCTTGTATACCTCTCATTGCTTTTCCCAATTTTTCTTCTACCTCTTTTATTTGACTTTTAAAATCCTTCTTGAGCTCTTCCAAGAAGTTTTTTGGGCTTGAGACCAGTTCATATTCACCTTTGAGGTTTCACATGTGTGTATATTGGCATTGTTGTCTTCTTCTGAATTTGTGTTTCGATCTTCTCCAATCCCCATAGTAAGAATCTATGGTCATTGTCCATTTCTGCTTTTTGCTCATGATGTTTTTTTTATTTTCTGGCTTTTAAAGTTGAACTCTCTTGCTGGATCACAGGGGGCACTGACCCAAGCTTCTTATGCTGGGGGTCAGGAAGCTGGTGTCAGGTTAATGGGGAATGAGATCTCCCCCATCCACTAATAGGCCTCACACAGAACCCATTAGAGGAAGCTTGCTTAGGGGAAGCTTGCTTGTGGGAAGACTTCCACACCTTTTGGTACTAAGCTAAGCTGGCACTGAGTCACAAGGGCTGTGATGCCTTCTGGCTCTGAGCCTATTAGCCAAAAGTGTATATATTCTGAGAGGTGAGCTTTTGCTTTGGGGGCTCACTTACAAGAAGTATCTTATGATTCCCTGGTTGAGACTCTGAGTGGCCATATGTTCTGAGCTCCCTGACTACTCAGAGATAAAGGCTCTCTCAATCCAGCGGTGAACGTAAAGTATACATAGCAATATTGTTTTGATTCAGGCAGCAGAGCCCTGTCTGTTGGTCTTTATTTCTCTTCTCTGTATTTTCTCTGTTTGTACTTTATGTAATTGAAGACTGTTGACCCCTGAAATAGCTATCTTTCCTAGTAAAGCAGATCTAAGAACCTGTGCTGGCACCCATCCTGGGTATGCCGATGTGGTTGCCTTTACACCTGGTCAGTGACTTTGTATTCTGGGGCCTCAGGTGCTGGAGGCTGGAGGCTGTAGTGGTCTGGCAGCTTACCTGGTGCTGAACACTGAAGCTCTCAGGATGGAAGGTGTTCTGACCCTTGGAGAATGGCTGTTCTGAAGCAAAAGGAGGTTTGGCTGCTGGATAGTGCCTGCCTACCTGGAGTTGTCCTTCCTGGATCTGTGCTGAAGCACTGGAAGTTTTGGTTGCTGGTGTCTACCAGTTCCCCTGCCTGTGCCAAGGCACTTGGAATGTCCTGGTGTTGGTGCTTACCTGCTCCACCACTCTGGGGCTCAGGATCTCCTGTTGGTTTGCTGAAGTGGGGCTTGCTGCTGGTTTGCTGGGACACCTCCCATCCTGTACTGCTCCTCTTCCACCAGAGCAAGAGGTATTAATTCCCCAAGCTTCTCAGTTTAAAAGACTGCTGCACCCCATCTTTTTGCTAGCTCCTTTTCCAGGGTTTTTCCTGGGGTGATATTTTCTGTGTTTTTAGAGGTCAATAAGGGAGAGTGAGAATTACTTCTTACTCCACCATCTTGGCTCAATCCTAGATCTTTTTTTTCTCTCACTCTTTCTAGAAACATTCTGGAAAGGTTGAGAAATCAAGTCTTGTTTCATCTCAGAGATAAAAAAAAAAAAGTATCACACACACAAAGCCTGTTGTGAAGATTTACTATTTCTAGCAAAGGATAGATGTCAACGGTAAAACGGCCATTCTCTCCTCACCATCTTAGAATTCTCTTTCTAACTTAGATAACCCAATTCTTCATGCAAAATTCGTATAAAACTGTGGAAGGTGAAATTACAAATAAGCATGAGACTAGGAAGAATGCCTGTCCGTCCTACTCAGAGTGGAATAAAGTTGCCTATAGCAGCACTACTGCCACGTTGGGCATTTTTTTATTGTTTAATCTACAAAGAGAATTCCGGATATCTCCCTAAAACAGAAATGGAAGCTACTAAACACCTGCCAATAGAGATCCCTTTGTTACTTTCAGGGACACAGGGGACTATTAGTACCAGCTTCATGAGGATGATTATTTCCTGGAACTCAGTGTAAGTATGTCCTGGTACACATGAAACTGAGTACTGGGGACAAAGAGCTTTTGCTTATATCTGTGTTAACACAAGGTCTGTGACACTGAGATGACTTTGTATCAGGAGTACTCCAAAGTTTTCTCACGCTCTAATGTCATTCTCTGTGCACAAAATATTGAGAACTTGCTAAAAACACCAAAAGTGAAAGGGATAGTTTAGTCTAATGTTCATTAAAATGAGGCTAAAGTGTATTGAGTCACTTCCGTAGTACATATTTGGCAGCATTATTCTTTTTTTTTGTTTGTTTGTTTTTGGAGGGGGGAAGGCAGGGCAATTGGGGTTAAGTGACTTGCCCAAGGTCATACAGCTAGTAAGTGTGTCAAGTGTGTGAGGCCGGATTTGAACTCAGATTACTTACTGTGCTGCCTAGCTGCCCCTGGTGGCGTTATTCTTAAAAGAAAATCATAGGTTAAAATAAAACTATTCACCAAAAAAAGTAGGAGTAGAAGTAGGGAAGAAAAGAATAACCATAAAGTCTAAACTGTAAAATTAATTTGCATTTTAGTGGTGAAAATCAAGACAAAGATAAGTAAATGAGCTGATAAATGACTACCCCATTAGCAGTTTACCTTTTGACAATAGAAACATTTGATTTATGCAGAAAGTCTCCTCTTTTAACAGGGTTTGTCATAATATTTCTAGTTGTAAGACTTTCTGCTAAATGAATAGCACCTTAAGCATCCACTCTTTGATCTCCTCTTTGTTGCATTTTCTTCACATTAACTCTGAAAGGAATGTTTGATTTCCCTTTGCTGATCTAAACATCAAAGAGCTTCCTGTAGCACATTACATTTAAGAAAAAAATAGACACTCTAACTCGATTTTTACCAAACAGCTAAAAGGGATTTCAGTTCAAATTAAAGGAAAGAGAATGATTTGCCAATAAGGATGTAGGTTCAAATCTCTACTTTGTTACCCAGAAGACCTTGGACAATTATCATCATCACCATCACCCTCATCAACATTATAATCAATCAACAACCATAAATTAGGCCAGGCCACTGTTCTAGCCACTGGGAATACAAAATAGAAATGAAAACAGTCTCTGGCTTGAAGAGTTTCTATTCAATCAGGAGATTCAAATGTATACATTCATAGGTGGTGCTGCAGTGGATAGAACACTGGCCTTGGAGTCAGGAGGACCTGATCTCAAATTCGCAGACACTTACCAGCTCTGTGACCTTGGACAAGACAATTCATCCTGTTTGCCTCAGTTTCCTCATCTGTAAAAAGAGCTGGAGAAGGAAATGGCAAATCGCTCCAGTATCTTTGCCAAGAAAATTCCAAATTGGGTCATGGAGAGTCAAACATGACTGAAACAATACAATAACACTTCATAGGAATACTCAATATATATATATATATGTATATATATATATATATAATAAACAGAATGTATTTTTCTGGAGGGAAGACACTAATAGTTGAAAGGATCAAGAAATGTTTCATGTTGATGATACTTGAGCTATCTTGAAAGATACTAGGGATTATACAAGGCACAGGTGAGGAAGCTGTGCATTCCAGGCGTGGGAGACAACTAGTAAAAGGCATGAAGAGGAGTGGAGTGCCTGAAGATAGAGTGTATGAAGGGGATTGATTAATATGTAATAAATCTGGAAAGATAAATTGGGGTTAGATTGTGAAGAGCTTTAAAGGTCAAACAAGGGAGTCAATATTTGATCCTAGATGTAATAAGCAGCTACTGGAGTTTATTGAGGATGATTAGGCCTGCACTTTAGGGGAAATGGCAGCTATTTGGACGATGGATTTGAGTGGGGAAAAACTGGAGTCAGGGATCAATTAGAAGGCTATAGCAATAGCCTATGCATCTCTGTGCCTCAGTTTCCTCATCTGTAAAATGAGAATATTGGACTTCATGATTTCTAAGGTCCCTTCCAGCTCTAAATCTCTTAACCTATGAAGTCTATGACTCCAAAATCGTGTTTCCCGCCCTGAGCTCCATTCTTGCATCAAAACTTACCTTTTCAACCTTCATAAATATATGACCCAGAGGTATCTGAAACTGAGCATGTCCAAAACAGCACTCATTAGCTTTCTTCTAAAACCCACTGCTCTTCTAAACTGTCTTCTTTCTAGTTAGATTTACCACCTGAGTATCATCCTTGACTCCTCACTCTCACTCACTCACATATACAATCAGTTGTTTCTACCTTTCAGATATGGCTTTTTGAAAATTAAATATAGTATTTTTTCCAATTACATGTGAAAATAATTTTAACATTTGGGTTTTCTTTTTAATTTTGATTTCTAAATTCTCTCCTCCCCTCCCCCAAGAAAGCAGGCAATTTAACATAGGTTGTGCATGTGTAGTCATGCAAAACATTTCCATATTACTCATGTTGTAAAAGAAAACATACCCAAAAAACACAAAAAAAATTTAAATATTATGCTTTTGATTTGCATTCCACCTCCATCAGTTCTTTCTCTGACAGTAGACCAACACCATCACTTTTATAGATGCTTTTCCATTTACATAGGTAGCCAAGCCACCATCACAGTGTAGACCCTTATTTCTCAGCTAGACTATTGCAACATTATTTCAATTGTTTTGTCAGGACACAGTTCCTCTCATCTCAATTTTTTTCCTTTACACAAGAGCCAAATTCATGTTTCTAAAGTTCATATCTGGCTATATCAGTCCTCTGCTCAAGAAACTTCATTGGCTCCCCATTTCCTCTAACATAAGATTTAAACTGCTCTGTCATTTACCTGGCTCCAGGCTATCTTTCTAGGCTGATTACATATTTCTTCTCCTCACATAATCTCCTAAGAAAAAATTGACCAACTTTCTGTAAGTTTATAAAAGCATAGATTTAGAGCTGGATGGATTCTTAGAGGTAATCAAGTCCAACTCCCTGTATCAGTAAGGCAAGATTCATGACCTTGAGGATGACCATGAACATGCCTGTATGGTTTGGAATTACAAAGTATGAGAAACTCTCTAGATAGAAGGCAGAGGAAGTATAACATTTATTTAGACTCTAGAGGATCAAATCCAAGCACCAATATCTCTAATTTGATATAACAGTAATTATATTCCCAAACCAGTAAGCCCACCTCAATGTAGCAACAAGGAAATTATAACACAATATTATAGCAAGGAACCAAGTCTTCCTGTAACCTTCCTAAATGCTAGGGCCTTCCCATAAACTATCAACTCTCCCCCCTCAGTTCTCTGGTCTCTACAGTTTCCTGGTTTCCACTCTCCACTCCATACTCTTTCTGCAGCTCTGTGGTCTTATTCCTCTTGGGCTGAATTCTGAATTCTGGCTTCTCTTCTGGCATCTGAACTCTCAATTCTCAGTTCTCAATGGCTACCTTCTGGGTGTATGTATGCTTTTTTGGGGCCCCCAAGAGTTCATGCAAAAGGGTGTGGGCCTGAGGTTTAGTCCCTAGTAAATAAAGGGATTAGGCCTGCCTACAAACAAACCTCTAATTAAGCTTCCCTTAATTGGCCCCACCTGAGATCTATTGAGTGAGTGGGAAGTGTCTTCAATCCCTGACTGGCATCACAAAGGTATGGGCCTGCCTCTAATCAGACGGTCCCTTTGTTGGCCCCACCAGATGCCTATTCAATGGGTGGGAAAGATCTTTCACTTACTGAATGGCCTTACACCCCCTCAATTTTACAGATGACAAAACTGAGGCCCATAGAGATTAAATGATTTGCCCAAGGTCAAAAAAGAAGGAAATAGTATATCCAGAATTGGAACTCAGGTCCTCTGATTACAACATCAGCAATTTTTCTACTATATCATATTGCTTTCCAAAAATGTTGTTACCTATCACAGCATTGCATCTCCAGCCCCCATTCCTTTGTACATATTATTGACTACTCCTGCAATGCCTCTTCTGCTCCTTTTCTTGGACCCCCAAGATTCTTTAAGAGAGCTTTACTCATTTCCCCAGTTGTTATCTTGTATTTATATTTCTGTGAAAATGTTGCATTTCCATACCACCCCTCCCCCAGTAAAAAGTAATCCCCTTGAGGGCAAGGATTTGTCTCACCAGTGCCCTGCACAGTTTCTAGCATATAGCGGGAGATTTATAAATTCTGATTGATTGATGATTGAGGCTGAGGTAATATTGTGACAAAGAAGTAGAGATGTCTTGTTGTACGGACAGCAAGCAAGACATGTCACAGTGTATAAGTTTTAATTGGGGAATTTATTAGCGGGCAACCGTCCAGGGCATAAGCAGCCCAAATCAGAACAGCCCCACTCAGGGCTCAAGGGATCACATTTATACAAACCCAGCAAGCCTGTGTTACCTCACTTTTATGACCCCCACGTATGATTAACCATGATGCAAGAAGAGGAACTTCTTTAATGGAATAGATTGTAAATACAACAAATTAGATAGTTGACAAAGTGACAACTGAAATTACAACCCAGCATCTCTGTGTCCAATTTGCCATTAACATTCCACATCATGGTATATGCCCATAAAATATCAAGATAAGGAAAAGTCACATAATTCAAGATAATGTCTGGGGCCAAGGTTTTCACCCTTAATGGCCATGGACAGAGCAAGGAGTGCTCCATCTGGGTTTGTTGACATAAGATAGAGACATCTCTGAGCCCACTCAGACAACAAAGAGGCTGATAAGGTCAGGCTTTTCTTCTAGTTAATTAGTTCAGACTCTGAGTCTTATCTATTGACATTCCTTAGAGCAGTCATGGGGCCCCAGGAACATTTGCTGAATGCCAAATGGCAGGGTCTTAGTCCATTCTTTCTTATGCAAACTGGGGGTTTTTATCAGGGGCTGGGGGACAGGGATCTTCAGCAATAACTGGTTTCTCAAGTATCACATTAAGTATCACAGTCTGACAGTTGAAAGTCCTGTTTTGGAGCTTGAGAGAGAAACTGTGGCAAGAAATAAAAATTCATAAGTGATCTATATAGATATGTGCTGGATGATTTTTTTTTAATTAGGAATTATGAAAAAGGACAAAGTATTAAAAATTGAGAGTAGAGAAGCCACTCTAGGATGGACCAGGGGAAAGAGGGTAAGGAGCCAAAAGGAGCCAAGCATTATCAATGCCAAGCTTCTTTAAGAAACACCCAATGATATTCAAAGGGCAAGAAAATAATGTTTCAAGAAATTAAAATAAACAGAGACAATTTTGAACATATACCCAATGCTTTCCTCTCTTTCATAACTCACATCAAATCAGTTGCCAAATTTTCAAAATATTATCTTTCTTATAGCTCTCAAATCTGGTCCTTTTTCCCACTCATGGATCCAGTCATTGTTCTAGCTCAGATCCTCCTCAGTTTTCACCTACATGATGTCAATAATCTCCTGATTGGTTTTGTTGCATTTAGTCTCCCTTCTTCAATCCATCCCCCATATAGCTGCCAGTTGGCTATTCCTAAAACAAGGAAGCTAAGTAGCTCAGTGGACAGAATGCCAGGTCTCCAATCAAGAAGACCTGAGTTTGAATCTGAACTGAGATATTTACAGGCTGTGTGAGCCTGGGCAAATCGCTTAACCCTCTTTGCCTCAGTTTCCTCATTTGTAAAATGAGCTGGAGAAGGAAATGGCAAACCACTCCAGTATCTTTGTCAAGAATACCCCAAATGAGGTCACAAAGAGTCAGATATGACTGAAACAACTGAACAACAACAACAAAACACCACATCAGAAATAGGCTGTCAAAATGACAGTGCTAGAACTATGCTTCATTGTCAACACGGGTGACGTTTATCAGGTTTTTATTATGCACCTATCTTGGTGTGACTATTAATTGCTTTTCTCTACTACATCTGTATTTTTGGAACCCATCCCAAAGCTTTAGATTTTGAGACCTCTCTGGAAGTGAGGAGTCAGACCACATTTCTCTCCAGCTCAAGAAGATCTAATGGCTCCTTCTTCTCTCTAGGATAAAATATAAAGTCCTCTGTCTGGCATTTGAGGCTCCTTATAATTACAGTCTATTCTACTTTTGCATAATTAGAATCTACTCTACTTCACAATTAGAGTTTATTCTATTTATCAAACATTAGCCCTACTAGTATTCTATGATCAAGCCTAAGTGGCCCATGTGCTATTACTTACACATTCCATTCCATCTCCTATCTCCCTGACTTTGCACCCCCTTTCCACCTCACAAAATCCCTATATTCCTCCAAGACTCAGTTCAAGTGCCACCTCTTACATGAAGCCTATCTTAATCCTGGTCCCTTTCCCTCCACTTCTCATAGAAAAGGGAGTAGCATGTTGTCTGGTGCATAATGGGGACTTAACAAATGCTTGTTTTCCTCCTTTCTTCCCCTGAAAATAGCTCTATATTTAGTTTGGATGCATTTTATCTTTATTTTTCTCCGTACATATTGTTTCTCTGCAAAAAAAAAAAAAAAAGCCTAAGCTTCCTGAGAGCAAAGATATTCCATTTTATATTTGTATTCTCAGCACCCAGAAGAGTGCCTGGGACAAGAAATGTTTACAGGGATGCTTCTAGGACGGTTGTATAGCCCCTACCTTTTGTAAAAAGAATCAGGAATGCAAAACTGGATGCGGAGAGATGGGGTAGGGTGGAGGAATACCATAACACTGACTCTGTTTATTTGAGCAAGAAGAAAGAAAGATCAAGAGAATCTAAATTCAAAGGTATAGAAATTGCTGAGATAATGAATTCGAGTTTCTCGGGAGTGAGGCTTACCTCCATTTTGGAAGTCCCTGAATACCTAGAGATCACAATTTATGTGCCCCTCACTTCCAGAGGGGCCTCAAAATCTGAGGCTTTGGGATGGGTTCCAAAAACACAGATGTAGTAGGGGAAAACAATTAATAGTCACACCAGGTTATGTGCATAATAAAAACCAGATAAATTCACCTTGGTGAACCGGTTACTGTGTTGATAATGAAGCATCTTCCTAGCACTGTCATTTTGACAGCCTATTTCTGAAATGCTGGACCCTAATTTCCATTTATTTGGGGAGAGATAAAAGCAAGGCTGAGGTTTTCCTGTGAACACCTGCTATATCCAGGTTCAGAGAGGTTTAGAAGTGATGACAACCCAGACAGAGGAAATTTGCTTGTTTGTTTGTTTTTTAGCTTAAATAAATGTTTGCATTTTCCCCTTCAGTGGTCTAGATATCTGCTTCTTCAAAGAATGTGATATTCTTTTATCCAGGAGCTGAGTAAAAAAAATTAAATCTCAAATATTTATGACTGGAAATGGGCCAGCATTCTGGCCAAGCAGCTTCTGCAGATGAAAAAAGTTGGTTACTCAGGATATATGCCAAGGTTATTTCTAGGAGAGTTGTATAGCCTCTATCTTTTGGAAAAAAAAATTAGGATTGCAAAACTGGATGTGAAGAGATTAGGGGTGGGGTACCAAAATATAAGCATATTATACTAACAAACATGGATTTACAATCAAAGGTGGTAGAGAAAAGGAACTAACAGATTTGAATGTTTTTTTTAATCCTAGTTAAATAGTGTGAATAGACTAGGGAATTCT
Organism: Phalanger gymnotis; assembly: GCA_028646595.1. Classification (NCBI taxonomy): domain Eukaryota; kingdom Metazoa; phylum Chordata; class Mammalia; order Diprotodontia; family Phalangeridae; genus Phalanger; species Phalanger gymnotis. The sequence continues at coordinate 492,089,122 of CM053622.1, forward strand.
ACTTTTCTTTTATTCCTTCCAAATATGGAAAATTTTTACTGATATGTTTTTGTCTTCCCCCTCCCAAGCCATCCCTTATAACAGAGAGTTTTTAAAAAAGAAAGGAAGGAAGGAAAACAAAGAGAGGAAAGAGACAGAAAGAAAGAAAAAGGAAAGAGAGAGTGATAAAGAAAGAGAAAAGAAGGAAAGAAAAGAAAAAAGAAAAGGAAAAGGATGGAAAAGAAAAATAGGTGTATATGTATGTATATATCTTTGTGTGTAGATATGCATGTATGTTTGTATATGTATGTTATACGTATGTGTGTATGTAGACTTCTTGGGAGAGGGAATAGAGAAAGAAAAGAACAAAGTAAAAAGTACACAGTATAGAACAAAAGAAAACTTAGAAGGAAGCAAAGAAAAGATGGACAGTTCTGAACACAATGCAGAATATTTATTACATAGACTTTCCTAAAATGTTAATGTGTATTTTGTATACTTGTATATTTTGTCCTCTCTTACATTCTGCTCTGTGCATGGCAATACTTTTTTTCTCTTCTTATTTTGTATTTAATTTATTAATTAATGTATTAATTGTATTTTAATATTTAATATTTAAGTTTGTGTTTCTTTTCTTGTGTATATAAGTTTTAGTATTGAGGTTAAAATAAATTAATAAAAAAGAAAGGAGAAGGAAAGAAGGAAAGAAGAGAGATAGGAAGGAGGGAAGGAAGGAAGGAAGGAAGGAAGGAAGGAAGGAAGAAAGGAAGGAAGGAAAAGAAAGAATTTGGGAAAATCAACACTTAAAAAAACCTATCTGTAATGTCAGATCCATAATCCATACATCCTTCATGTATAATCCATAATCCCCTACCTCAGCAAAGAGAAGAAAGTGCCTTCTTAAGTTTCTTCTCTGGGCTGTTTTATCATTATATCTACACATTCAGTTTCAAATGTTTTGTTACTCTTTTTTTTCCATTTACATTGTTGGGATTACTGCTTATATTGTTTTCTTGGTTCTCCTTACTTCACTTTGCATTAGTTCATATAACTTTTCCCATGCTTCCAGTATTCATCATATTCATTGTGTCTTATAGCAGAGTAATATTATACTACATTTATATACGCCAACTTTTTTAGTTATGTCATAATGAATATCAACTTTTCTTCCTATTTTTTTTGTTTCCTATCTAAAGCAGAAAATATGAAATTCTTATGCTTCATTACTTTCTGCTTTTAAGAGACATACAAAGGGTGACTAAAAATGTTTATATCTACAGCAAAGACCACAACCTCCACCCCAAAGAGCAGGGATTTGTCCATATGGGAGGAGACAGAGACCCTTAACTGTTATACTCTAGCTCTCACATGTGGAATCTGCAGGCAGTACTCAGAAAGCTGCTCTCAGGAACAGGATGAAAGCCATCTATCTAGTAACTTTCTGTTTTACCTACATAATCCTGATAACTGAGAGGTAGTAGGAGATGGTGGATAGAGACAGAATCGAGAAGACTTGGGTTCAAGTCTCACCTCTGGCTGGGTGACTTTGTTAAGTAACAGCTGCAGATCTGCTTTAGGGAAGAGTGTTTTCTCACCAACAAGTTCTCATAACAATGAAATCAGAGGTGTCTCTCTCTTTCTCTCTCATATTCAAAATTGTAGGAAGGAGGGACTAAGGTCACATTTGCTTTTGATTTGACATCCAAATCCAATTATTGAGGAAAGGAAAATGTTAATCCTTGCAGTTAACTATGTGTACCCCAAAAAATATACTCTCAAATTAATATGGCTTTTTCATGAAGCTAGAAGGATCCTTGGAGATCATCTAGTTTAATTCTTTCATCTTACAGAGAGGAAAACAGAAGTCTCAGGGAGGGGAAGTGATTTTCTCAAGAAGAAGATATATTCAATTCTTAGGAAACTTTATCTGGCCTCACATACTGTTACAGCTGGAAAACACAATGTTCTCCCACCTACACTGCCAAATCACCAAACACCCCACCCATCTGATTCAACAGAGGAGGAAAAGGGAGCCCAGAGTTAAGAAGCAGCTCATGCTGTTAGAGCAGGAGCAGAGCTAAGGTCTCTTGACTCTTGGGATCTACACTGTTGAAATATGGCTTACCTGGGATCACTGTCCTTTCCCAAGGATCTAATCATGGCCTCATGACTCATGAGGTGAAGCTGAATGGAAAGGGGATTCCTCAGTTCTTCTCCTGATCACTCTGGTCTTAAGTTTGGGGCCCACTAATCTTGGGCTCCACCACCTTTCTCCTGGCTTGCCCAACATAAATCTCACAAAATGAAGCCAGAGCCACAGATGAGTAGCTCCATATCACAAGATCCCTTATAAGAACCCACTCCCACCATCTTGTCATTGGGCTTCATTCTGCCCCCCCGCCAACAGATTCACTCATGTTCTCCTTAAGAGGAATACCAATGTTTTCAGAGACTTTTAAAATTCCTCATCCTGGGGAAAAGCCTAGATCACTCAGATAAAATCCATATGGCACTGCCTTTTTAATAACTCTAACTAAAATCTGATTTTCAGCAAAACATATTTCTTATTATGCAGTCATTCATGGTTTCTTCAGTTCACTGTAGTGTGTGCAAGCTTGTAAAACATCCATAATAAAAGTGAAAACAATTAATCATGGGTTATTTTACATATTCAAAGAATTAGGGACTTGTAGAACAAGCATCTGGCTACTGGCTTTCTAAGTTTTCTCCTGATTGGTGTGCCAATATGTAGAGTTTACTTCTTCGGTATGTCTTTCCACATTAGCATTTGTCATTAATAAGTTTTAAAAGTGCTGAGACTAACTGATCTATTTTACACAGTATTCAGCTGAAGCAGGAGGCATAAATAGGCAGGATGTTAGATTGATAGAGAGTAAAAACATTTCTTATTGGTGAAGACAAGAATAGCCTCACTCCTTAACAAACTTCTATGTCACAAAAGAGAAGCGAACACAGGTCATTCCCAAAGAACAGTCCTATCAAATCTAAGACTTTGGTGGTGAAATAAATGGGCCACAGCTTAAAAAACTGAAAAAAGAGAAAGATTCTCTCTTTTCAAGCCTTCAGGTCCACTTGTGGCTAACACTCTCACCAAGAATATATTGACTCCCTACTTCACAGAGAAAATCAAAGTCATCCTTCAGAATGAGATCCTTCATCTCTCCTACTCAACACCTAAAAATGCCACCAGTTCCTTATATTTCCTCCCCTGCTTTGCTCCAGGCCTTAAAGAAAAGTTAACTCCTCTTTTCCAACGCTAACTTTACTTTTACCCTTCATCCCATCTCTCCCTGATGAATTTGGAAGCCAAATCACGATACTGAGTTTAGAAAACCAAAGTGGTATCTTCTGGCTTTTCAGACTAAAAATGACATTAGGCTTGGAATTGGGAGAACAGAAATAAATATTATTTGTCCAATTTCCCAAACACAATATATTAAAGGATGTGCTTTAGCCTGCAATCCACGGCCCCATTACATTCAAAGCTTTGGATTTACATGGATGGAGTTCAATGTTTGAGGATGTGTCAACATGACACAGAGGAAAAACCAATGACTTTGTAGTCAGAAGTGCTGGTTCAAACTATCACTAAATACGTGGGTGACATTTGTCCTTAGATTCTGTCAATAACTACTTGGGTGATGTTAGGCAACCTTTAGATTCTTTAAAACTCAGTTTTCTCATCCATAAAATGAGGAAGCTGGACTGAATAGTCTGTAAGGTTTTTTCCAGCTCTCAGTCTATGATAGGGACTGCTAGGATAGGGGCTGCTATTTACTGGTTGGGGTTTCAGAAGGACTACAGATCACCTGTAGGGTGTACAGTTTGCCTCAGCAGCTAAGAGAGCTGAGTCTGGAGTCAGTAGTACCAGATTTCAAATACACTTATTAGCTGTTGTGACCCTAGACAAATCACTTAACCTGGTCACATAACTTCTACCTCAGTTTCCTCATCTCTAAAATGGGGATGATAGTAACAGCACCTACCTCTCAGAGCTATTGTGAGGACAAAATGAGACAATACTTGAAAAGTTTTCTGTAAACTTCAAGTAATGTATAAACGCTAGTTAATCACGTCAATTTTCCAGGGAAAGGACTTTAGGAAATCCTCTGAAAACCTGGTATTATATAGCAAAACAAAGCAATTCACAAGTACATTTCAAATGTATCCATTTGTTCCTCTAAATTCCTGGAGCTAGGGTATAAGACAAATTGTAACATGTATCGTTGATGCTCACAGTGGTATAATGTTAAATGTGCCATCTCCTGCAGTAAAGAACGTCACGTCTCAGTTCTTTTTTGGTCTTGGAGGGCAGACTTGATGCCATCTGCACTGTCTTCCCTTTATCTTTGGGCCCATCAAATATCAAAAGATTTGGACAAACTTCCTGTTCTCATGATGCTGTCTCTACCCATTTCTTAGCCATTTCTTCTTTCTGTTATGGTCTTTGTAAACAGGTGAGAACACGAAATACTCATAAATTCTAGAGTGAAATGTAGTAAATCCCTAAAATTATCCCTTCTGTTATACTGAGCAGAGCACATCAAGCCAGCACAATGAGAAATCCCACTCCCATCTATATTTATATTTAGCTCTCAAGGGTGAACCTTGCATCCTGTTGAGTTGAATGATAAATGGACAGAACGCTTCCCTCATCTTGGATGAAAAACCCACAAACGCCCTTGTTTTCATCTCAGCCTGATCTTGTGAAGCTGCAGCTGCTACTCTCACCGCCTTGCCCATTGTGGTTAACATTTTAGCCCTATTATTAGTTTATCCAAATAATCTTCAGCCATTCCTAAATAATAGGCCTCCAGATTCTAAATTCCACGCTATTCACTCATCCTTAATCTACGCTATGTTGTTTTGCCAAATGGGTCCCCAAAGCCTTCTCAGGCACCTCTGACACATTGATGCTGGAGGCTAGAAGGAGAAATAAGGAAAATAAGGAGATGTCGCCAAGAGCCTGGTGGACTTGTTCAGCCAGAAGCATGCCAGATAAAAACTGGAGTATCTTCCCCCATTAAGAGAAAAGAGGGAAGAGAATAGCATTTATATAGCAATGCGCCAGGCACTGTGCTAAATACACTTACAAATATTTCACTTCATCCTTATAATAACCCCATGAGGTAAGTGATGTTATTATCCTTATTTTTAGATTTAGGGAAACTGAGGCAGAGATTTGCCTAGGGTCACACAGCTAGAAGTTTCTGAGGCTGGATATATACAATGTATATACAGTGATTTCAAGAGGAAGACAGTGATGACTATGGTAATCAGGATAGGCCTTATGTGGAAGACAGCACCAGAGATGGGCTTTGAAGGAAGTTAGGAATTTTGTGAGGTACATGTGAAGAGGGAGCACATTTCTGATATAAGGGAGACAATAATTCAGATGTTCAAATTGGAATACATTTAAGGATCCAATGATTGTGGAAAAGGTATTTGGAAGGTTGGGGCTAGTATATTATTTTCCGACAAGCAGAAAACATGTTGGACAACAGAGCAGAATTTCAGTAACTGAGATCCCCTAGACCAATGGTCCTCTAGACTGTTCATTGAGAGCTTTGATATTATGTTAGCTGTAGCCAAGAAGACTTCACTAATTGCAATAATTCTCACCCCAAAAGTATGCAAATTTAACAAAAATCCAAATAAAAAAACTACCAGTTTTATTTTGTGGTTTAATACTTAGCAAATGTTCTGAACATTCAAAGCATGGCACCCATCAGTACCCTACCCAAGATCCAAACCATAGAGTTTAAATTGCATTGGCCTGGCAAATCATAGGGACAACTCTGCCCAGCATCTACATCTCCAGGCAGATCCAAAGTCAAGGAGGATGAGTAAACAGGCCGTTAGACAACAGACGGTGCTTTTTTTTTTAGATCCATCCAAAATCTGGATCCTGATGCTGTCGCAGGGCTTGTCATCAACCCACTAATCCTACGATTTACTCATTATTGTGCAACATTACTTACTACCTACCTACCCCACCGGCTAGATATACATAAATGCAGTTTGTACATAGTGGAAACTGGATTTAAACAAATAGTTTGATGAATGCAACCAAGAGCACAAAAATCAAGAGTATCTCTAGTTGAAAGTTAGAGAAAAGCCTTCACACAATGGAAAGGAATTGTCAGGAAAAGGCAACATAAAGACTGAGCAGTGAATGAGACAGCATGTAGAGAACCGTTGGCAGGCAGGTAGCCTCAGTCCTAACATTGTGGCCATGATGGAGATAGAAGAAGCACAGAAGGTGGTTGGCATACAAATGCTCCAGGATATCTGAATCCCAGCTGGAAACATCACAACCTTTTTTAGCACCCTGCTATCCTGAGTCACTGCACAGCTTCAGCTCCCTAGTCCCTACAGCAAAGACCATGAATTCCCAAAATGTGGGCCCCAGCCAGGTGGAGACTGATCACATGACCCCAGGTAGTATGGATTAACTAGTCTGAAGGTGAGAACAGGGTACACATCCCATCTTCCCCAAGAAAACTAGTTGTGGGACTTGTCTCCAACACAAAAACTGTACCTTTTCCCGTTACTCAACATCACTCACTGCCCATCCTTATCTTTACTGCTGTGCAAACTACAACCATTCCCTTTCTGTTCTGGGCATCAGCTGTTCAAGTCATTTTTTTTTAATTAACAAGCATTTATTTTATTTCTTTTTCACCTTCTTTCCCTATTAAGAAAAGAAAAATAAAGGAAAAGAAAACTCTTATAACAAATATTCATAGGGAAATAAACCAAATACCTTCACTGGCCGTGTCTAAAAAATGTATGTTTTATTCTTCATATTTAGTCTATCATCCTTCTGTCAGGGTAATATTCTTCATCATCAGTCCTCTGGAATCATGATTGGTCATAACAGTGATGGGAGTTCTTAAAGCTTCCAAATTTGTATGTTTTTGCGATGTTGCTCTTAAAGTATAAATTATCTGCCAATTTCTGCTCACTTTACTTTGTATCATTTTGGTTAAAACCTAGTCCCAATCTGAGTGACCACAGCAGAAGCTGTCTAGCTACCAATGAGAAAATTCCATACTTTCATCCCATTCCCTCCAATATATGCATCTCTGATTTTCCAGGTCACGTCATGATTGAGGCAGGCATCCTTCAAAGCACGGGCTCTGCTCTCTGGAGCATTGACCAGAATGAACCTCAGTCCTCCCCGCCCATTCATTTTGAATGGGATAAAATGATTTGCACATGAAGAATAGGTATGGAGCGGTGGTGATCTGCATCATAGATCTCATTACACTGTCTTTCTCTCAAACCTATCCCTCTTCTATACTTCCCTACTTCTGTTGAGGACACCAGCTAACATCCCTCCAGTCACCCGGGTTCAAAACCTCAGTGTCATCCTTAGTTTTCATTTGCACACATATTTAAGCACTTCGCAGAGTTTTCATTTTTTTCTTAGTATCTGTCATACCAGGCCTGTTGTCTCCATGCACACACCCTAGTTCTTCAACTCTATTGAGCTATTGCAGCCAAATAACCTCCCTATTCCAAATCTCTCTGCATTCCTATATATCTTCCAAATATCTGACAAAGCAATTTTCCTAAAATGCAAATTTAGCCCTGTCATTCCCCCCCCCAAAGACTGAATAAACTTGAGCTGTTCCTATTGATTTTAGGATAATACATAAACAATCAAACAAAAACAATAAAAATAACTGAACATAAATAATAAATTAAGGTAAAATATCATCCACTGAGCAGAACCATATAAAGAGAAATGGATTTATATTGAAATTTTTCTCCCGAATTGAAATCAGAGACAAGTCCCCTTTGTTTATCATCTCTACGCTTCATGTTGTGAATATCTATACACAAAATAAAATTACTCTTGTTGAAAAGTATGATAGTCACTGAATGTTATGAATATTTTTATTGCTGTATTGTATATCTTTATGAGATCATAGATCTAAAGTTTTAGGAACCTCAGAAGCTGACTAATCTGGCCCTCTTATTTTGCATATTGGAAACTGAAGGCCATGGAGGTTAAGTGACTTCCCCAATGTCACACAGGTAGTAAGCATGTGAAGTGGGGTTTTAACCTAGATCCTCTGAATCCATAGCCACTATATTTTCCCCAGCTCATACTGCCTTTTTGCACCATTCAACTAAGAAAGTCACCTGTGGGAAATATCTTCTTAACCAAATAAGAGATAGACACAACTGCGAAAGATAAAATTCTGATTATGTGAAACTGAAAAGTTTCTGCACAGACAAAAAAAAATACACCTAGAAAGAATGAAAGCCATTGAATGAGAAAAAAAAATCTTTGTATAGATTTCCCCCATAAGAATTTGACACCCAGGATACTTTTGCCATTTCCTTCTCCAGTTCATTTTACAGATGAAGAACTGAGGAAAACAGGGTTAAAGGACTTGCCTAAAGTCACAGCTAGTAAGTGTCTGAGGTCAATTTTGAACTTAGGAAGAGGAGTCTTCCTGACTCCAGGCCTGACACTCTATTCACTGTGCCCTCCAAGATATTATCTATGTATGTGTATACATACATATATATAATACGTGTTTGTGTTTATGTATATATGTATATGTGGGTGACTAATAGCTATTTCCTCAATAGACAAGCAGTCAAAGGACATGAGCAAGCATGAAAACAAATGGTTCTCAAAAGAAGACTTGAAAAATAACCACCACAACATGAAAAATGCTCCAAATTAACAATAAGAGAAATGCAAATTAAAGCAGCCCTGAGGTTTGATGTCCCCCCTCCTGAAAACTGGCAAAGATGACAAAAATGACAAAATTTAATATTGGAGAGTTTGTGGAATGATAGGCACATTAATACCTTGTTGGTGTAACTATGAAGTGGTATAAATATTTTGGAAAGAAATTTGGAATTATGCAAATAAAGTGACTAAAATGTCCATACCTACTGGAGACCAAAGTCTCCATTATTGGGTTTATATCCTAAGAAGTCATTGATAAAAAGAAAGTCCCCATATATACCAAGATATTCATAGCACCACTTTTTTGTGAAAGCAAAAAAGTGAAACAAAGTAGATGCACATTGATTGGAAAAATGGCTAAAAAATTGTGGTAAATAGGTCTACTGGAGTATTACTGTGCTGCAAGAAATAATATATGTGATGAATGTAGAGAAGCATGGAAATATCTACAGATTTTTCGCATCTGAACAGATGCATAATGAAGTAAGCAGATCCAAGAAACCAATATACACAGTTAACTACAATAATGTATATGGAGAGAGACACTCCCCAAAACCAAATTGAATGAAACAAAATTTAAAGATCAAGTATGACTTGAATAAATGAGGGAACATCCCAACCTACTCCTTTGTGAAGGTGAAAGGTCCACAGGTGTTACAAATTGCCCATGTTTTTGTATGACTTCGATGTATTGAGGGGTTGTACTGATTTTTTTTCATTTCTGTTTTAAAAAAATATTTGTTATGTGAGGTGGCTCTCTGGAAGAGGAATGAGAGGGATACTGGGATATTACGATCATGTGAAAGAACAGAAGATATCAATAAAAAGTTAGCTAATTTTTTTAAATCACCTGCTTGGCTTGCTACATTAAACAAATTGATTGAATAATTAATTCCTACAAAATAATTATTATTTTCAAGTTTGCCATATTTCCCTGGACATACTTAGAGATTTTTAAAACTATAAGGAAATATATCCAATTACATTGCTCTCAGTTTTATAGCATTGCATAAAACAATTTTAAAATATTAATTTCATTCTTATCTTTAAAAAATATATTTTTTGCATGTCCCATGATGTACAGAAATTCAAAATTTGTGAACTAAAAGAGTCCTCCACTGCCATCAGGTCTAGCATGAAAGAAATTCCTACTATAATACATCAGACTCAGAGCTCATCTAGTTTTTGTCTTAAAGTTGCCAAAGAGGAAGAATCCACTGCTTTGGACAGTTCCAACTGTTACTATACATAATAATATCATTGCACTAATATATGTGTAGTAGCAAGGCCGAATTTATAATCTCAAATATAATCACGTATATGTTTGAATGGTTCGAAATCACAAGGTATGAGAGGTTCTCTAAGGAGAAAACAACAAGAAATTTATTTAGGCCCCACCACAGCTTCTGGCTTCTGCTGAAACTGTCTCTTGGCTCACCTTTCCTTGAAGCTGAGCCTCAACGACCAGAGACCATTGGTTCCCGAGTTGGCCCCTCTTAAGTCATTAATCTACACCCACACAGGT
>CM053622.1:492099862-492135531 GCA_028646595.1 Phalanger gymnotis
TTTGAATTCCTTGAAGAAAAGCCAAAACTGACTAAGAAGTATAATCACCTTAATCTTTTTCCAGGTTAAAGAGATTCCAATTTCCTAAACTTTGATCATGATGGAGCGTCCATCAAAAAAAAAAAAAAAGGAAATTTTCATTTATCCAGAACCCGTAAGCTAGAAAGCTAAATTTCTGTGCTAATTAGTACAACGATAATTGATGTTCATAGTGATGATTCTAGGGCCCCGTGAAATAGATTAAATTTCACTGTGTAGTATTTTGACAATAGTTGTATTCTTTTTGTTGTTCATTCGTTTCAATCGTGTCCCACTTTTCACGTCGCCATTTGGGGTTTTCTTGACAAAGATATGGGAGTGGTTTACCATTTCCTTCAGCTCATTTCACAGATGAGGAAACTGAGGCAAATGGAGTTAAATAACTTGCCCAGAGTCACATAACTAGGAAGTACCTGAGGCTGGATTTGAACCCAAGAAGATGAGTCTTCCTGACTCCAATCCTGGCACTCTATCCATTGTACCATCTAGCTGCCTAGTTGCATTCTAAAATAGAGGAAATGGGTGACCTGTATATGTTGTTTCAAGAACTTTCAGTTAGCCAGAATATTAAATGGACTAAATACCCTATTCCCAAACATTCTGGATAAAAAGAGCTTCCTGTAATTGGTTTTCTATTTACCCACCATGAGAGGATATTATTTGGAGTAATATGGGCTTACTTTGTGAAGTATTTTGAGAATGCTTTAAATATGAAAAAGGATTTACAATAATCTCATTCTCTTCCACTCTTGCTCAAAGGCAATGTGGTTATTGATCTCTGCTGAATTTGAGAGCCACTGAATCACTTCCTCGAGATTAAAAAAACCTTCAAGACAACCACCCACCATCAAAAGAAAAATTATTCAGGTATCTTTGAAGTGAGGAGGGGATGGAAAGGAAGACTAAAGGTTCTGGAGAAATAGCATTCCAAATCCCTAACTCAGTCAGGATTTTCATTGTTTACTTTGTCAGGCAAAATTAGAGAACCGTCAATTTAAAGAATGGTAGAGTCTGGTGCTCAATAATTAGCCTAAACCGTCATCTATTCATCTCGGGCCAATGGCAAGAAAATGAAGGTGTTGTAGAGTTAATCATTATTATAAATGGGAAAACTCCCAAGATAATGGACCATGGGAGCCGGGGCTAAGCATTTAGCATGATGATTTTAATGATTCAAATGAGAGAGAACGATATTTTTAAAAGTCAATATTCTCCAATCTTTGCCCTTGAGATGTATTTTCCTTTCAGTCATACAAATGTTTACCATTTCAAGAAAATTAATTAAAATGAAACTGTAACAGTCAGACTATTCTACTAACATAAAAACTTTTATTTCAATGGATCAAATCTGCTGCATGTATATTCTGATTCAAAGTGTCCCTAGGTTGGTTATCTCAGGCTCAGATGTTTTAAAACCCACCTGAGCAAACTGGCTATTTGAGGTAGGCACAAAGAAATGCTTTATGATACCTTATTCAAAATCTACCTCCCAGGCATTCTCAAGGCTTAAAAGCTTGAGACTGAGGTGCATTAAAAGAATAATATGCAAAGCTTTGGGATTTCGGGGGCCTTTATAATACTCATAAATACACCTTGCAAAGTGAAATAGAATGCCCTTTTAACTTTAACACTTTAAAACTATTTTACCAGGAAGCAAAGGTAACTAATTTGTTACATTTATAAAATGTTGTGGGTTTCTTTCTCCCATCTAAGGAGTTGAGAGAATTTTACCCCACCATTATCTAATTAATTCTTGGTAATCCTGCTAGGTACCCGAGGGGCAGGCATTATTATTCCCTATTTAAGATATGAGGGCAGCTATGTGGCAGTGGTAGAGAGCCAGGCCTGAAGTTACTAAGACCTGAGTTCAAATCCAATCACAGACACTCATTAGCTATGTGTCCCTGGGCAAGGAACTTAACCCTGTTTGGCTCAATTTCTTCATCTGTAAAATGAACTGGAGAAGGAAATGGCAAACCACTCCAGTATCTTTGCCAATAAAACCCCAAATGGGGTCACAAAGAATCAGATACTACCTGAACAACTGCAACAAAAATTTAACATATGAAGATAATGAGAGAGAGATAATAAGGCTGGAGGTGGTGATAATTGACAGAGCTGTGCTACAATATACAGGTCCCCCTGATTCACACTGGATGTAATGCCCACCACCCAGAGAGCAGAAAAGAGAACAAGCCCCTGGCAATCACCAATGTCTTTTCATCCTAGATGGGAAAATGCTTTAGCAAAATAATGCAATGCAAGGTATGGAATAGGGAGGGATATTACTCTCCCTCTCCAGTGTAGAATGAGTATGGGGTGACAATACAGAGGAATTCACACTGTTGCTGGGGAATCAGACAGACAATGCGGGAATGCTCAACATTTTATTCTCAGCATCTAACTCGCTGCTTTCCTCATAGCAGGTGCTAAACCTCTGCAGCTGAAATTGGATTGTTATGATTATGATACAGTTATGATTTCATTGTATCACAGAATTTTAAGAGTTAGGAGAAACTTCAACAGCCATCCAGTCCAATCCATATCACTACAAGAGTCCTTTCTACAGCTTTCTTTTTTTAATTATTTCCTGTTTATCCTGTAGATAGCTTGCTTTGTATATATTTGTATGCATGCTATCTCACCCATTAGATTGTAAATCCCTTGAGGGCAGGTGCTGTCTTTTCCCTTTTTTTGTATTCCCAGCATGCTTAGGACAATGCCTGGCACCTGATAAATATTGATTGGTATTCGACAAGTGGAAACCTCCAATAAGTGGAAACCTAGTACCTCTACACAGAGCCCAACTATAGTTATCTGAAATGGCTATAATATTTAAGAAGTTTATTCTCACCTCAACCCTAAATTTTTCTCTTTGCACCTTCTACCTTTCACTCCTAATTTTGCCTTCTGGCTGCAAGCAGAATAGGTTCAATCCTTCTTCCATGTCAGGCCCTCAAATACTTGAAGACAGATAATACATTATCCTCTTTTCCAAGCTAAACAGCCCATTTCTTCAATTCATTCTCATACGGCATTAACTCAAGACTCTTCACCCTTCATCCTGATTGTTCTCCACTGGATGGTCTAGCTTATCAATAGTCTTTTCTAAAAGGTAATGCCTAGAACTAAAACAGATGCGTTCCAATCAGAGAAGAGTACAGCAGTACCGCTGTCTCTATTGTCTTAGACACTACCCATTTCAATGCAGCCTAAGATTGCTTTAGCTTTTTTGGTTACTTTAGATAAAATGTTGCTGATGCAAAGTGTGCTTGCAATCCACTAAAATCCCTGGATCTTTTTCAAATGACCTAAACACAACCATAATAGACTGGGAATTATTCTGACTATTATTTAGTTAATGTGTTTGAGGATGTCTAGACCTTTTAATGTAGCTTATGTGGTCTATTTTCCGTGACCTGAGATCTGAGTCAATGAGTACACATGTAGCTACTAAGTAGGATGCTCCTTTTTGGATAGGGGTCCTTAATCTGTTCACTTTTTCTATTTCTGAACTTTTTTTCTTTCTTATAGACTTTTTCTTTGCTTTCTTTTTACATATTTTGAAAATTATATTCCATTATAACTGATTTTCTTCAGAATCCTATGTATTTTTTTTTCCTATTCATTTGAAAATGTTCTTCTGAAAAGGGGTATATTGACTTTACCAGACTGACAAAAGGGTCCACAAATGAAAAATGTTAGGAGCCCTGGCTTAGGTGATTTTTTTTCCCTTCTTACTGATAGTGGTAATAGGATGTGTCACAAATGAGTAATCATTACTAGAGGTAGAAGGCAGTAAGGGCATCCTAACTACTCTGCTACCAAGGTCCACACTTAAATGTGGGCTCAAATTTGCTCCTTGTCACCATTTTTGCCTCTACTTACCCTCTCATCCTCATAGTTGTCTCAGAGAATAATAATAGCTAATATTTATATACACTGGGGGGCAGCTAGGTGGTACAGTGGATAGAGCATCAGGCCTAAAGTCAGGAAGATTCATCTCCCTGAGTTCAAATCTGGCCCCAGACACTTACTAGCTGTGTGACCCCAAGCAAGTCACTTAACCCTGTTTGTATCAGCTTCTCATATGTGAAATGAGCTGGAGAAGGAAATAGCAACCACTCCAGTATATTTACCAAGAAAACTCCAAATGGGGTCATGGAGAGTTGGACCCAATAGAAACAATTGACCAACAATAACAATATATAGCACTTTAAGGTTTACAAAAATTTCATAAACATTATCTCATTTGATCCTTACAACCACCCTGTGAGGTAAATTCTATAATTAATCTCATTTTACATATGAGAAAACTGAGTTAGGAAAATGTTAATGACTTTCACAGATTTACATAGATAATTACCATTTGAGAAAGTACTTGAAATAATCAGGTCTTGACTCTAACTCCAACACTCTATCCAATGCATTACCTCCATGCTTTAATTTTTTTTAATTTTTCAGGTAAATATTTTAATCTGTCCCTTCCACTACCTCCAACATTAAGCAAATTTAAAAACAAAAACAAACCCTTTGATGAAAATCTAAGAGTCCAGCAAAACATAGTGAGACAACATATCAAAACTTATGAGATGCAGCTAAAGCAGATCTAAGGGTGGAAATTATGTGATGAAATACTTTCATCAATAATTCCTTTGAAATTATTTTGAAGGACCCTTCATTGAATATACTTCTTACTGCATTATGATTAGCAAATGACACATTCAGCATTTCTGTTTTTCTGCATTTTTAGTGAGGCCTTTGGGGCCTGATACATGGTCAATTTTTTGTAAATGTGACATGTGTAGCTGAGAAGAATATAAACTCCTTGTGTCATTTCTTTGTTAAGGTGGATCCCTGTACCTACACTCAATCCTATCCCCCCATGCCACTTTGCTCCATCAGTTATTCCCACCCTCCACCACCCCTCAGATCTTTAATCTCTCCATCTGTACTGACTCTTTTCCAGCTTCCAAGAAATATGTTCATCTTCCCTCTCCTAAGATTGCATTGTCTCAACTCTGATGCCCACTGAAATTTTAATCTCTCTCATTTTATTACCAAACTTTTAAAAAACAGCATTCCAATTTCACTCACTGACTCCTCTATCCCAGAGGTTCTCAACCTCTTTCATGTCAGAGACCCCTCTGGCAGTCTAGTAAAGCCCATGGACTTCTCAAAATGATGTTTTTAAGTGTATAAAATAAAATATATTGAATATAGAGGAGACTATATTGAAATATAGTTATGAAAAAAAATTAAAGCAAGTTCATAGACTCCCTGAAACCTCGTCTTGGAGATTCATGGAATGCAGGTCAGAAACTTCTTCTCTTGTCCATAGAATCTAGCTTTCACAAACCACTCACTCTCTTCAAGTCTATTTGTTCACTCCCTAATCAAATGCCTGCCTACTCCCTTTTTCTTGAAATTATCACTTTGTTGCCTTTTATGATATTGGTTGGACCAAATTCAATTCAACAAGTAATTATCAAATACCTCATGTGCAATAGTCAGTCAATACACATTTATTATGTACCTACTATGTGCCAGGCACTGTGCTAAGCATTGCAAGGCACTATCTTGAAAGATGAGGGTGCAGAGATAAAGAGGAAACATATTTGTCTCAAAGGAGATCTAATGACTGAAAGGCAAAGGGAGTTGAGATAGTCACAAAGGAGAGATCTCAGAAACATACTTTAAAAAACTGGAGGAGGGAGATGTCACTTTCACCCTAAGAGGCTAGGGATCAGGGAAAGTTTCGTAAAGTAGATATTTCAGTTAGCTCTTGAGGGAAGGGACTTTGGCAGGTAGAGATGATGAGAAGGGCCCTTTCTAAACATAGAGGATAGCCTGAGCAAAAGCATTGACCCCGGAAAAAGCAATACTCGTTGAGAATAAGAGTGGAACCTTTAGAAACAGTGTTATGTCAGAGAAGGACCTAATAGGAGACTATTGCTTGGAAGAAGTTTCTAGAGATATATGGTAACGCTCCTCAGAAAGCCAAACTGAAGGAATGAATAGGAATCCATGTTGTGGGCCCTTTGATATTAGGTATTTAGTATTTCTTCTCCTTTTATTCTTTTTTCTTTTATTCTTGTTGTTTGTCCTTCATGCTCAAAGAGGACCAGAATGCCATCCCAGCATTGGGGTCAATGTGCAGGGTTTCCTTCTGATCATACCAATGTAAGCTCAGAAAGCTCTATCACAGGTTGAGCACAAATAGTCCTTGGCCCCTCTTCTTGTCCTTTATTATGATCAGTCATTGACTACTCTGTCCTCTCTAGTTTCCTTGAGCTTCAGCCATTTTGTGGTTCTAGAAACTATCATCGTCTGTCTCTTTGCAATACGGTATCTCTCCCTTTCACTCTGTAAATGTCAGTTTCTCAGTGTGCTAAATGTATTAATGCTCTTGTATTTTCAAATGGCCTGAGTTGTTAAAGTAATTACATCACAGGCTGTGAGTCCAAGGTGATAATATGTGTAGTGGATAGAATACCGGGGTGTTAGGAAAGAGGACAGATCCATAGAGTAGTGTGAATAAAGGCAAGAGACTAGGGCGTCAGGAGTCTATCTTTTTAGCCATTCTTGGAAATCCTTATTAACTTATACCTTGTTATTTTCTAGCTTTTTTAAACTTGGAGGATTAGAGAACACAATAACTCACTCCACCTCCACTAAGCTTCAGCCAGAAGTTCTCAGGACAATGGGCAATAGAAAGCCATTTCTATCACAAATTTATCCTGTTATGGAAATGATAGTGGGGTTGGATTGAAATGTCAGCTTTCTATTGAAAAGTTTTCTGGTGTGATCTTGATTCAAAATTATTTTTAACAACAGTAAAGGGAAGGAATGAAAGTAAATGATTATTAATTGGGAAAAAAGCAAAGGGAACAAAGGATCAGGAACAAGATAGAGACAAGAGAATCATCAGTATGGTTACATGTAGAAAAGTTTAATTGTTACATAACTATTATGCTTTAATTTGTCATTTTTAACGTACTAAGAGCTCAGTGTTGAATAGATCCATGTTGCGCTGAAACAGGAGAAGAAGAAAAAAGGCTGAGACCCTCAGCTGAGTCTCCCATCTGGCACAGAAATTCAGACCTAGAAAAGATAGTATTTCTTCCAGATGAAAGGGGGTACTCAAGAGAAGTCTACAGAAACTCAAGCCAGAAGAAATATAATTATATTTGACTTGACCAGAGAGGGAGGAGCGGAAGGGCCTAGACACACAGGACTTCTCAGAGCATTCTTTCATCCTGGTCACTAAAATGGCAGGGAAAAGTAGTATTACTCCTCATTTTCTTTTTGGGAATTATTGGTGGATAGGAGAGAAAATGACAGCATTCCCTCCACTTCTCACTCTTTCTACCTCAAAAACATGAAACTCTCCTTCTCTCCTTGCTCCATCTACTCCTTTCCCCTTTTCTTTCCCTTTATGATCCTTTCTCCCTCCCTCCCTCCCTGCTTGGAGTTAGGAGGCCTAGGTGGCCTCGTGTCAAGGCAGGCTCAGGAGGACCCAGGAGTAGCATTCTAATTCCATTCTCTTTTATGAATATACCTATGTGCCTTATTTATTACCTTATCAAATTCTAGAGGATTTTTAGTGGAATAGTATGTTTATACTGAGCTAGACATTTTGTTTGAAGTCTAGGTACTTGCGTGTCCTTAATAAATATAGTTTTCCCTCTCTCTAGAGCAAAACCATCTTTTTATTTAGTGAGTTTCAACCAGTCAAGCATCCTGTTGTCCATCACCTAAAGAAATTCTGAGTTACAGACTAGAAAGGTTAGAGATCATTTTACCTCAAAATACCTTCGCAGGCAAGTTTTTCTTTAACTTGTCGCTTAGAGGGCATGGGTATAGTTGTAAACTTAGCAGATGTCTTTACCAAGGATACTAATGGAGTAGAGGAAAGCAATCTGTCCAAAAAATAGACAAGAAATCAAATATCTGTCTTCTAATAACCAGGAAGTCATAGAGTAAACAGGAGGTAATTACTTTATCACCAGGCATTTAGGAGGCCACAGAGTAGACAGAACATCAGAGATCTCTCCCTAAGAGGTAGGAAGATAAAAGATCTGTCCATAGGGAGCCAAGATGTCAGATTAGGGGCAGCCTTCCAGATGAACCCTGCCAACGTTCTCCTCCAAATACCCTCAAAATAATTCCTCAAATCAAATTTTAGAATGGGAGAGCCGACAAAGGTCAAGGTGAGACATTTTTCTGGTCTGAGAAAACTTGTGTTTGTCCTTCATTTTTGAAGAGGACCATGACATCAGGGAAATGATGGCATGACTTGCAGTTGACTTTGAGTGAAGGAGGGCTATGCAAGGTCACCAGCCTCACTTTCACCTCCAGAGCCATCTGGGTCCAGTGGCCTGATATTTACAAGGAAGACTGGAGATGGCCCAGGATGCATTGGGAGACCCTGGCCCTTTCAGGCTAAGGTCTTTTCAGGTTCTCAATTTGGGTGAGGTAACAACACCCATTCAGTGAATAGGCATCTTTAAGAAGTTAATTAAAGGATGGCCCTTTAATCAAAAACTCAAAAATAAATAAATAAATAAATAAATAAATAAATAAATAAATAAATAAATAAATAATAAATAAATGAATGAATGAATGAATGAATGAATGAATGAATGAATAAATCTAACTGGGAGGGAAAGAGCCTCAAGGTTCCTGGCCAAAAGAGAAACAGTTACTATTTTAGTATTTACATTCACTCTGTGCTAGAAGAGCATAGACCAGTTGTCCAATCTATGAGCTCCAGAGTGAGTTTGGTTTAAGGCTTGGCTTTGAGAAAGAAATCTAGCCAGTAAACCCAAAGATTGACAAAAGAGTTCTGGGATGGAAGCATATTCAGAGCACGCGGATATGGTGGTAGCAAAAGTAGCTGCAGCAGCAGCTTTAGGAGCTGTCAGACCAAAGACGATAAGGGGGTTGGCAACTTGTCAGAAAGAGATTACAAGGGATCTTTTGCTGGCACTGGATATAGCTGGTATTGACTGGCAAGTCTATTACCCATATTCAGTTCTTGGTAGCAGTTCCAGGACAGAGAAGAATGCTGGTGGTTGGTGACAAGGGAGCAGGAGCTCCAGGGGGCCCTTTTTGGGTAAAGATCAAAGAGCAGACGAGGAGAGCAGTGACCACACCTTTCCTAGGATCACACCACCTTTGAAACTCTAAAACTTTGCACATCTCCCAGAACTAGCTCTGAAAATAGCAGTGCAAAAGCTTGGGATAGTGCTTCCTCACCCCTAGGTGAACAGAGCCCAACTTTAATATAAAGTTTAAAGTCAAGAAATAGGCTAGGACCTTCTTGAACTTCCAGGAGCCATGATGACCAAGTAAACAGTGAGAGCTGTCATCCCTCCCTTGCTGACCTTGAATAACCCAGAGAATACTGCCCTAGTAAAAATCTTGGAATAGAGTAGCTAGAAGTATAGGCATAGCAGTCTTTTAGCTAGGAAAGCTAGGGAGACAGCCCCCTCTTGTGGTGATGGAAGGAGACCAGTGCAGGAAGGGAGGTATCCTAGAAAGCCCCATCTCAGCAGATCAGCAGGAGTTCTTGAGCCCCAGGGGGGTGGAGCCAGCAAGCACCAACACCAGGGCCCCAGGCTTGCCTTCCCACAGCCAGGGGAATTAGCACACACCAGCACAGACCAATGGTTGAGGCCACCCATGCTATATAGTACAGCTGTAGGGGAAGAGGAGACTTCCAGTAGCCAGACCACTCCTCCTCCACACCTCACACTGTGAGCTTCAGTGTAACCCTGGGGAAACTCCGAAAGCCTTCACCAACCTCGACCTTGGCACACACCAGCCAGCTCCAGCTCAGTGCCAGGTGAGATGCAGCAGCATATAGCTTCTAGCTGACAAAAACAGAGGCCACAGCACAAAAAGCCAGTAGCCAGGTGCCTAGCTCCCAATACAAGAAGCTTGGGACAGAGCCTCTGGGGCCCTGAAAGCAGAGATCCACTTTAAAAGCCAGGAAAAAAGTAGCCACCATGAGGAGGCAAATTAGAAAAGTAAAAAAAGAATACTGAATCATATTATGGGGACAGAGAAGATCAAAATGCAAATTCAGAAGAGGACAGCATTGACACCATGCCTACATCTGAAACCTCAAGCCCAAAAAGCATTCCTGGAAGAGCTCAAGGAGAATTTTAAAAGCCAAATTAGAGAGGCAAAAGAAAATTACTGAACCTAACAGGACAAAATGACTCCTTGAAAAATAAAATTGGCCAAATGGAAAGAGAGAGATGCAGAAACTATTTAAAGAAAACAATTTGTTAAAAATTAGAATTGAGCAAATAGAAGCTAATGACTCTATGAGGCATCTAGAATCAGTCAAACAAAATCTAAATAATGAAAAAATAGAAGAAAACATAAAATATCTCATTGGAAAAACAACTGACCTGGAAAATACATCCACAAGAGATAATCTAAAAATTATTGTTCCACCTGAAAGCCATGATGAAAAAAGAGCCTGAACAGTATCTTCCAAGAAATCATCAGTAAAACTTCCCTGAGGTCCTAGAACCAGACAGTAAAATAGTCATTGAAAGAATCCACTGATCATCCCCTGAAAGAGATCCCAAAATGAAAATTCCAAGGAATATTGTAGCCAAATTCCAGAATTATCAGGTCAAGGAGAAAGTACTGCAAGCAGCCAGAAAGAAACAATTCAAATATCACTGACCTATATTCAGGATCACACAAGACCTTGCAGCTTCTACAGTAAAAGACTGTTGGGGTTGGAATATGATATTCCGAAGGGAAAAGGAGCTTGGACTACAACCAAGGCTCAACTCTCCAGCAAAGTTGAGCATAATTTTCAGGCAAGGAGATGGACATTCAGTGAAATAAGAGAATTCCAGACCTTCCTGATGAAAAGGCCAGAGCTCAATGGAAAATTTGGTTTTCAAATACAAGACTCAAGAGAGGCATAAAAAATTAAGCAGGAGGGAAAAAAAGGGAAAAAATCTTGTTATTCAATAAGGGAGAATACTTTACATCCCTATAAGGGAGGATGATATTTGTTAATCTTGAGAATGGTATAGTTAGTATTACATCTAAAAGTGATATGCATAGACAGAGGGTGTGGGTATAAATTAACTGATGTGATGATAAAAAACCTAATTAATTAAGGGCTATAAAGGGATTGTAATGTGTGATGAGGTAAGGAGGAGGCAGAAATGGGTAAATCGCATCACATAAAGAAGCACAAAAACATATTACAGTAAAGAGAAAGAAGAGAGGGAGAAGAGTTGTGTTTGAGCTTTCCTCTCATTGGATTTGGTTCAAGAAGGGAATAACATACTCTGTTAAGTATAGAAATCAAAGTTGCCCTATAGGCAGCAGGAGGGGAAAGGGGAAAGGGGAAAGAACAGGGGAGCTGGCTAGAAGGGAGGGAAGAAGTAGTAAGGGAAAAGGGTAAGATAAGGGGGTGCTGACAGGGAGGGAATATTGAGGGAGGTGGTGGTTAAAAGCAAAACACTTTTGAAGACTGGAAAGGAGAATGGAGAAATGAAAGCATAGATGGGGGGGAACAGGATAAACAAAAAGACAAAGATAGAAATCATAACTGTGAATGGAAATGGGATGGACTCTCCCATAAAACAGAGGCAGATAGCAGAATGGATTAAAAACTGTAATCCTACAATAGGTTGTTTACAAGAAACACATTTGAAACAGGAGGATACACATAGGGTAAATGTAAAAGGCTAGAGTAGAATATATTATCCTTCAGCTGAAGTAAAAAAAAGCAGGGGTAGCAATCTTAATCTCAGACAAAGCAAAAGCAAAGATAGATCTAATTAATAGAGATAAGGAAGGAAACTATCCTGTTAAAAGGCACCATAGACAATGAAGTAATATCATTACTTAATATATATGCCCCACATGGTATAGCAGGCAAATTCTTAGACAAGAACTTAAAGGAGTTACAGGAAGAAATTGCAAAAACTATACTAGTGGGGCATCTCAACCTCTCCCTCTCTGAACTTGATAAATCTAACCTCAAAATAAACAAGAAAAAAGTTAAGGAGGTGAATAGAATTTTAGAAAAAGTAAATATGGAGAAAACTGAATGGGGATGGAAAGGAATATACCTTTTGCTCAGTTGTATACAGCACATACACAAAAATTGACCATGTACTAGGGCATAAAAACCTCACAATCCAGTGCAGAAAGGCAGAGATAGTCAATGCATCCTTTTTCAGATCATAATGCAATAAAAATTATTTGTAACAAAAAACCATGGAAAGATAGACTGAAAATTACTTAGAAACTAAATAATCTAATCCCAAAGAATGAGGCAAACAACAAATCATAGAAACAATTAATAACTTCATTCAAGAGAAAGACAATGAGACAACATACTAAAACTTATGGGATGCAGCAAAAGCAGTTCTTAGGGGAAGTTTTGTATTTCTGAATGCTTACATGAACAAAATAGAGGAAAAGGAAATCAATGAATTGGGCAGGTCACTGAAAAAGCTAGAAAAAGAACAAATTGAAAATCCCCAATTAAATACTAAATCAGAAATGCTGAAAACCAAAGGAGAGGTTAATAAAATTGCAATCAAGAAAACTATTGAACAAGTAAATAAAACTAAGAACTGGTTTTATGAAAAAGACAATAAATTGAAAAAACTTTGGTCAATTTAATTTAAAAGAGAAAGAAGAAAACCAAATTGCCAGTATCAAAAATGAAAAGGATGAATTCACATCCAATGAAGAGGAAATTAAAACTATAATTAGGAATTATTTTGCCCAATTGTATTCCCATAAATTTGACAACCTTAGGGAAATGAATGAATATTTACAAAAATATAAATTGCCCAGGTTAACAGAAGAGGAAGTAAAATACCTAAATAACCCCATCTCAGAAAAAGAAATTGATCAAGCCATCAATGAATTCCCCAGGAAAAAAAATCTCCAATGCCAGAAGGATTTACGAATGAATTCTATCAAACATTTAAAGAACAATTAATTCCCGTACTTTTATAGACTATTTGGGAAAATAGGCAGAGTCCTACCAAATTCTCATTATGACACAAATATGGTACTAATACTTAAACCAGGAAGAGTCAAAACAGAAAAATAAAATTATAGACCAATTTCCCTAATAAAAATGAAAATTTTATCTGAATTAATTTACTTACTTAGTGCCATACCAATCAAACTACCAAAAAATTATTTTATAGAGCTAGACAAAATTATAACAAAATTCATCTGGAAGAACAAAAGCTCCAGATTATCAAGGGAATTAATGAAAAGAAATGCTAGGGAAGGTGGCCTAGCCATACCAGATATGAAACTGTATTATAAAACCAATCATCAAAACTACTTAGCATTGGCTAAGAAATAGAGTGGTGGATCAGTGGAATAGGTTAGGTACACAAGACACAGTAGTCAATGACTATAGTAATCTACTCTTTGATAAACCCAAAGAATCCAGCTTCTTGGCTGAGAATTCACATGAAAACTGTAAAACAATATGGCAGAAACTGGGCATAGACCAATATCTTACACCATATACCAAAATAAAGTCAGCATGGGTTCATGATTTAGATATAAAAGTTGATACTATAATCAATTTGGGAGAGCAAGGAATAGTTTACCTGTCAGGTTTATGGAGAAGGAAGAATTTATGACAAACGAGATAGAGAGCATTACGAAATACAAAATGGATAATTTTCATTATGTTAAATTGAAACATTTTTGTATCAGCAAAGCAAATGTAACCAAAATTAGGAGGGAAGAGAAAATTGGGAAAGAATTTTTATAACCAGTGTCTCTGATAAAGGCCTCATCTCTAAAATATACAGGGAACTGAGTAAAATTTATAAGAATACAAGTAATTCTCCAAGTGATAAATGGTCACAGGATATGAACAGGCATTTTTCAGAGGAAGAAATTAAAGACACCTTTAAACAAATGAAAAAAATTACTCTAAGTCACTATTAATTAGAGAAATGCAAATTAGAACAACTCTTATATATCATATCTCTCCTGTCAGGATGGCTAACTCGACAAAACAGAAGAATGATAAATGCTGGAGCTGTGGGAAAATAGTAACACTGTTACATTGTTGGTGGAGTTGTGAACTAATCCAGACATTCTGGAGAGCAATTTGGAACTATGCCCAAAGGGCTATAAAAATGCACATACCCTTTGACCCAGCAATACCACTTCAAGGCTATATCTCAAAGAGATCATACACGTCGGAAAAGGACCCATATGTACAAAAATATTCATAGCAGCTCTTTTTGCAGTGGCAAAGAATTGGACATAAAGGGGATGCCCATCAATGGGGGAATGGCTATACAAGTTGTGGTACATGATTGTAATGGAATATTATTGTGCTATGAGAAATGAGGAGCAGATGGACTTCATAATAACCTAGAAAGATTTACATGATCTGAGGGTGAGTGAGGGGAGCAGAATCAGGAGAATGTTATGCACAATTACAGACACACGATATCTCTGATGACTAACTTTGATATACTTGGCTCTTCTCAGCAATACAAGGTTCAGAGACAGCTCCAAAAGACTCATGTTGGAAAAAGCTATCCATTTCCAGAGAAAGAATTATGGAATCTGAGTATAGATTGAGGTGAACTATTTGCTCTCTTTATTTTCTTCTTTCTTGGTTTTATTTCTTCTTTCTCATGGTTCATTCCATTGGTTGTAATTCTTCTTTACAACTTGACTATTGTGTAAATAAGTTTAACGTGAAGGTATATGTAGAACCCATATCAGATCACATGCCATCTTGGTGGGGAGTGAGGAGGAGAAAGAGGGGGAGAAAATTTGGAATTCAATTTGTGGAACTGAGTGTTGTAAACTAAAAATTAAAAATAAATTTAAAAAATAAAATACAAGAATTAAAAAAAGAAATAGGGTGGAAAAAATAAGCAAATAACAGCAAAAAAAAAGTTTACCATAAAAAGCTACTACAGTGGCAGGGAAGACCAAAACATAAACTCAGAAGATTACAATAATGCAAAAACATCTATCTAAAAAAGCCTCAAAGAAAAATGCTAATTGGACCAAAACCCAATAGTAATTCTCAGAAAAGTTAAAGAAAGGAATAAAAGTAGTAGAAAAAATGGAAAAAGAGAAGAGAGCAAAGGAATAAAAATATAAAAAGATAATTAACAATTTTATAAAAGAGGCACAAAAATTACTGAAGAAAATAACACTAAAAATTAAAATTGGCTAAATGGTAAAAAAAAATCCACTGAAGAGAACTCCTTAAAAAAATGGTCAAATGGAAAAAGAGGTACAAAGGCTCACTGAAGAAAATGATTCCTTAAAAATTAGAATTGGGTAAGTTAATGACTCCATGGGACATCAAAAAGCAATAAAAGAAAATCAAAAGAATAAAAAAAAAGAAAATGTGAAATATCTCATTGGAAAAACAACTGACCTGGAAAATACAGAGGTGAGATAATTTAGGAATTATTGAACTACCTTTTAAGCCATGATCAAAAAAAGAGCCTAGACATCATATTTTTCCTTTGTAGATTTTTTAATTTGTGGAATAAAACAAGAATTTCCATAACATAGTATAATTTAAAAATGATTTCCCATGGAACTGGAAATCTATTGTGTACGACTTGCCATTCCATTAACATATATAATCTATATATACAGTATATACAGTATATATATATATATATATAATATGTAAAATTTCTTTTTTTCTTCTCTCCCTACCCCACCTTAAAGAGGACTACTGTTAGACACAAATAGGTATATGTATGTATATATATCTATATATACATATATATACACATACATATGTACATGTATGTATTATTCTATACATACTTCTATTTATCAGTTCTTTCTCTGGTTGCACATGTCTTTCTTCACATATTCTTTGTAGTTAATTGGGGTATTTATAATAATCAAAATGACTTAGCTCAAAGTGATTCTTAAAACAATATTGAAATTGCTATATACAGTGTTCTCTTGGTTCTGCTCATTTTGCTCTTCATCAGACATCATATTTCGATAAATTATCCACAAAAACTGCCCTAATATCTTAGATCCAGAGAATAAAATAGAAATTGAAAGAATCTATTGATCACTTCCTGAAAGAGAACCCCAAAAGAAAATTCTCAGGAATATTACAGCTGAATTCCAGAGCTCCCAGGTCAAAGAGATACTACTTTAAGCAGCCAGAAACAAACAATTCAAATATTTGGAGCCACAGCCAGGATCACACAAGATTTAATGGCTTCCTTCCATGTTAAGGGAAAGGAGAGCTAAGAATATGATATTCTTCAAGGCAACGAAGCTAGGATTACAACCAATAAAAACCTACCCAGAAAAACTGAGTGTGATCCTTCAGGGGAAAAATAGATATTTAATGAAACTTTCAGGTATTTCTGATGAGAAGACCAAAGCTGAATAGAAAAATTTGACATTCAAACACAAGAATTAAGAGAACTATTAAAAAGGTAATCATGAAAAAGTAACCATAAGAGGCTCCATAAAATTAAACCATTTACATTCCTATATCGAAAGATGATACATGTAACTCCTAAGAACTTTATCATTATTAGGAAAATTAAAAGGATTTTACATAGACAGAGGGCATAGGCATGAGTCAATTATATTGGAATGATTTCCAAAAGAATAAAGGGAAAGAAAGATACACTGAGAAGAGGGGAAAGGGAGAGGTGAAATGGGGAAAATTTTCTTATATAAAAGTGATGTGCAAGGAAGAACTTTTACAATGGAGGGGGAAAATGAGAGGTGGGGGTGGGGTGGGCAATTCCTGAACCTCACTGTCATTGGAATTGACTCAAAGAGGAAAGAATGTGTGTGTGTGCATGTGTGTGTATGTGTGTATATGTATATGTATATATATATGTGTGTATGTATATATGTACATGTATGTATGTATGTATATGTATATATGTGGGTGTCTGTGTGTATACATACATATATACATATATATTAAATATATATATGTATGTATACACACACACACACACACACACACTCAGCTGTGTATAGAAATGTAACTTACCCAATAGGGAAACAGAGAAAGGGGGGAGAAAGATAATAAAAGTGAGAACAGATTGAAATAGGCAGTAGTTAGAAGCAAAATTGACTTTTGAGCAGGGATAGGATAAAAAGAGAGAGAAAGAAACAAAAGAAAATGGGATGGAGGGGAATACATAGTAATCGTAACTGAATGTGAATGAATCGAGCTCACCTGTAAAATGAATGCAAATAGCAAAATGCAGTAGGAACCAGAATACAACAACACATATTTTTACAAGAGACACAGCTGAAACATAAAGACACATTCCAAGTTAAAAGAAAGGGCTGGAACAGAATCTAACATGTTTCAACTGAAGTAAAAAAGGGTAGTAGTAATCATGATCTCAGACAAAGCAAAAGCAAAAAAATAAATAAATAAACCTAATTAAAAGAGATAATCAGGGAAACTACATTATGCTAAAAGGTACCATGGACAATGAAGGAACATCGAACATTTTTTTTGGCATTTCTCTGATAAAAGTCTCATTTCTCAAATGCATATTGACTATAATACTGAGTCAAATTTATAAAAATAAGAGCCATTCCCCAATTGATGAATGGTCAAAAGATATAAGGTTTCTGAAGAATAAATCAAAACTATCTTTAGTCATATGAAGAATACACTAAATCACTATTGATTAGAGGAAGACAAATTAAAACGATGCCTTACTACACCTATCAGAAATGATGAATGATGGAGGAGATAAGGGGAAAATACGTACACTAATGAACTGCTAGTGGAATGATGAACTGGCCCAATCATTCTAGAGAACAAAGACACAAAGGGTTATAAAATTGTGCATATCTTTTGAACCAGCAATACCATGTCTAGATCTATATTTCAAAGAGATCAAAGAAAAACGAAATGGACATATTTGCACAAAAAGACACAGCAGCTGTTTTGTGGTGGAAATAACTGGAAATTGAGGTGATGCTGGTCAGTTGAAGAATGGCTGAACAAGCTGTGACATATGATTGTGATGGAGTACTATTGTGCTGTGGGTAATGACAAGGGGGGAGGGGTAGTTTCAGGAAAAAAAAAATACATGGCAAGACCTATATGAACTGATTGCAAAGTAAAATGAGAACAACTGGGAGATCGTTGTGCACAGTAACAGCAATATTGTAATGATGATCAACTGTGAAAGACTTTGATTATTACTATGATCCAAGACAATTCCAAAGGACTCATGATGAAAAAATAATGTTATCCAACCCCATAGAGACTGTCGATGAACTCTGACTGCAAATTGAACTATAATTTTCTCATTTTATTTTCTTGTTTTAATATGGCTAATATAAAAATATGTTTTGTATGATTTCACATGCATAATTGATATCATATTGCTTACCTTCTCAGTGGGTATGGGAAGAGGTGTGAAGGAGGAAGAAAATTTAGAACTCAAAATTTTAGAAGAAAAAAATGCTAAAAATAATAAATTAAAATGCTTTTAAAAAAGATAAAAGATCTCTCCACAGAGTTGACAATCTGCAGAAGATTTATTTATGAGGTTATTTTGTCTTCCTGAGTATGTCTCTAACATAAGGGTAAAGGTGTTTTGCTGGTACTGCAGGTAGTTATCTTCTTTATTGAGGCATCTGCTCCTTACATGGATATTAGCTTAAGAAAGACAAGTGGATAAGAATCATTGTATATGTACCTCCCAAGGGTGTGGTTTGGAATAGCAAGTCATTGTAACCTCAGAATCAGTCACCAGGCGGCATTCAGAGGTCAAACTACCAGCTCCAAGCATTTTTTAACATGCCCAAAAGGGCCGAATCTCTGCATGTGCCAAGTACTTTCTTCAAGCATCTTCCTGGGTTCCTTTCAGCTCAACCTACGATTTAAAATATAAAGATATCAGCACACAATATTTCATTAATTATCAAAATTGGTCTATGTTTCCTTTTCATCAGTCAATAAGCATTTATTAATCACCTACTATATGCCAGGCATGGTGCTAAGTAAGATACTGATGATATAAAAACAGACAAAAGACAGGCTCCACTTTCAAAAACTTCACAGTCTTATTTGAGGAGATAACAAGCAAACAGACAAGCTAAAATCAAGATAAATGGGAAATAATATAGGGAAAGCACTAGAATTAAGAAGGGTTGGGAAAGGTTTCCTGCCATTAAGATTCTTATAATCTTGCCAATTCCATGTGAGCTAAAGGAAAACATATTTGATTAGAATATATTCACTCCGTGGAATCAGGATTTTAAAAGCTATAGTATTAAAATCTCCAGTCACTCCACCTGTCTGGTAAAAATCTGAAAGAAAAATCTCCAATTCCCATTTCCCCCTCTTCAGTTGGGTGTTCCCAGTGCACCTAAATGACCTTTCAGTAGTCACTGTACCCATGGTCCATTTTCAAATGGGGAAAAGAGAGGACTCATCTTACCAACATCCATTTGGGGTCTTATATCTTTATAAACACACTATAAAAGAATTCAAGTTCAAAATCTGTCTTGGCCATCTTTGCTCCCTCCCTTACTCAGCATCCTACTGAATCATTCCTGTCTTCTTCTCTGGCTAGGCTCTAGAAGATCTCTCTTGTGTCTCTGACATCCAAGAAGCCAAGATCCAGAGGTCCCTAACTCCTATGTCACAGGCAAAGCAACCCCCACCAGAAATCTCTGTGGCAGCTCTCTCTCTCCCTCTTCCCCTCTCTCTTCCTCTCCCTCTTCCCCTCTCTCTTCCTCTCCTTCTCTGCCTGGCATGAATGTACTAAGGTGCCTATCCTAAAGTGGACTTCTTGGATTTTATATGCCCCATTCAACAAGACAATTGAAGGCCATTCCTTTTAGAATAATTTAAGGCAATTCACTCTTTGCCCCTTACATTTCTTGTCCTTTTCTGGTGCTTTAAATTTCCAAGAATTTACAAAGAAGAACAACTTAGCTTCCAACCTTAGTTGGAAACCCAGCTGCTTTAAATAGAGGTTTTATAGGAATGGAGAGAGATTCAGAAAATCCTTGAACAGTCACCTCAATACAGTGCCAAGTATTAATCAATATATAAACATTTATTAAGTACCTACTATGTTCTGGGCACTATGCTAAGCACAGGGATAAAAAAAAAGAGACAAAAAGTCTTTTCTCTGTAATGAGAGAGAGAACATGTAAACAAATACATATAAGCAAACTACATACAGGATAAATAGTGGCAGAGTGAAGGCCCTAGAATTAAGAGGAATTTGGAAAAGCCTTCCTCTAAAAGATGGAATTTTAGTTGATACTTAAAGGAAGCCAGTAGGCAGAGCTGAAGAGGGAGAGCATTCTAACGAGTGTGAACAGCCAAAGAAAAAACCCTCAGCCAAGAGATGGAATATCTTGTGTGTGGAATAACAATGAGGCTAGATTGAAGAGTATGTGGCAGAGAGTAAGGCATAAGAAGACTGGTAAGGTAGGAATTGGCCTGGTTATAAAGGACTTTAGATGTCAAATAGAGAACTTTATATTTGATTCTGGAGGTGATAGGGAGTGCCTGAAGTTTATTTAGTAGGAGGGTAACATAGCTGGACTTGTGTTTTAGAAAAATCACTCTAGTGGCTGAATGAAGGATGGAGTGGAGGGAAGAGAGAGATTTAAGGCAGACAGACCCACCAGGAGTTTAATTACAACAGTCCAGGTGTGAGGTAAGGACGGCCTGCATTAGAGTGGTGGCAGTCACAGAGAAGGGTGAAGGAGGGGTGTAGATATAATGAGGTATTGAGGATGGCATCTAGGTGGTAAACCTGAGGGACTATGAGGATCATGTTGCCCTCCATATTAATAAGGAAGTTAAGAGGTGGGAAGAGTTTAGGAGGAAAATTAATGAATTTTGCTTTGGACATACTGAATTTAAGATGTCCATTGGACATCCAGTTTAAGATGTCTGAAAGGCAGCTGGAGATATAAGATTGGAAGTCAGTGGAGAGCCTGGGGCAGGATAGGTAGTTTCAAGAATCAAAAGCATAGAGATGGTTGTTTAATGCTTGGGAGCTAACGAGATCACCAAGAGAAATAGTATAGTAAGTACATAGTAAGCACTTAATAAATGCTTTTTGAACGACTAAATGACCATTCCCAGTAGAGTCTATTTATTACATTTTTCATCACCACCTCTTCCAAGATAATTGACTATCCAGTCTTATCCCCACGATCTTCAATCTCGTCATCAGAGGAAATCTGTCCTCTCTGGAAACAGGTTATACTCAAAATAAGATGCCTGGAGATGCCAGGCACAGATGAAAGAATGAGACAAAAAAAAGAAAAGGAAAAAGATAAATTCAGACTGCTGAAGATAAAAGGGATTCCTTGGAGTTGGGGCCTTAAATCACTCTGTGGTCCAGCAAACACACAGCTGATATGCTGCCAGTTAACCCTCTAGCAAAGCAGCAGGAATAACCTGCCTAATCACCAAGGATCCCTGGCCCCAAATCTCTATTAAACTGGCCTTTTTATGACAGCCCATAATTGGCATCCCACATTGACACCCCAGGAAAATGCTTACAGTTGTGCTGAGGCAGAACACCAAGCCTGTAGGTGTCTCTAAGCATCATCGTTCTCTCCACCCTGGGTAATTGTAGCTAGATCTATGACTTTCCCCATTTATCCTTCTGCTATTAAACTAACTCAGAAAAAATGGTGCCAGCCTAAGGGTTTTCCCTGAGCAATACTAAAGGCAGAGCTTTGCCTTAGGACTGCAAATAAACTGAATTTTTGACAGGGTTGGAAAATGTGAATTAATATACCCCAAGTTGTAGAGACATTTAATTAGCATTCTTTAATGGCTCTTGGGTGGGGGACACCCATCCTGAGATGGCAAGAAATTAAGAAATGTAAGAATACTTAAACTTTCTTGTCTTGGAGGTCATGAGGAGAATGCTGGAACTGGGTATATCAGTGTACACTTGGGTACATTATTGTGTATTCAGACTTATTGTGTATTCGAGGGAATAATCTTAATCTGTAATGTGCTGTGGGGAGAAATATACTGACAGCCAAACAAAGATGATAGAAGCATTAGAGGTCATGTCTAACATCCTCATTTATATGAATGAGAAACTGAGATCTGCCCGGATTTGACCTGCCCAAGGTCACATGGATAGCCAGTAGCCAAGCCAAATTTAAGCTTGCTTAGTTCTTCTGATTACAAATCCAACTCTCTATCCACTGAATCATGCCACTTCCAAGAAGAGTACTTGAGGATTTTCCCTTCTCCCCAAGGCAACTTGCGGTCCAAAACAGGGTTTGGGGGCCTTTCTTTGTCAAAAGACAGCTGCGCAACAGATCGAGAAAGAAATCTGGCTACATCACTTTATTCAGGGCTGGGCCTAACTCAGTCCAGTCCTCTGGTAGTTTTAGGCTTGAGATTGGAAAAAATGAAACATGCTTAGGTCCTACAGAAGTTAACTAGAGTTTAATATTCTTTTTATTTTCTCCAAAATATTTTTTTATTTTAAACTTAGATACTAAAATTTAAATATACAATAAGAGAAGAAAAATAAACATTTTATAAGCTTAAATATTAAATACAAAATAAGAAAAGAAAAAAATCATTGTCTGCACAGCAGAATGTAAGAGAAGATTCAAAACATACAACAATAAATATCCATTTCAAGAAAGCCTATATAATAATTATGTTCATATAAACATTGTGTTTAAAGCTGTCCATCTTTTCTTTGCTTCCTTGTAAGTTTTCTTTTGTTCTCTGCTGTGAGACTTTAATATTCTTTACCGCAAAAAGTATTTCTTATTCATCTTGGTTTTCATCTAATGATTTAATAAAATGTCTTGTACATAATAAGCCTGGGTGAAATTGTTGGGAGGGGAGAGGACAGCTAGATGGTTCAATGGATAGCATGCTAGACCTGGAGTTGGGAAGACCTGAGTTCAAATCTAGCCTTAGATACTCACTAGCTGGGTGACCCTAGGCAAGTCATTTAACCTCTCAGTTTCCTCATCTGTAAAATGAGCTGGGGAACAAAATGGCAGACCACTCCAGTATCTTTGCCAAGAAAATCCCATTATGGGGTCATGAAGATTCTGACAACTGAACGACAAAATTGTTGAATTGAATGCAAGCGCTTTAAGAGCAGGAAGTTATTTTCCTCTTTGTGTTTATATCCTCAATGCCTAGAAGAGTTACTAGAATATAGTAGGTGCTAAATAAATGTTTGTTGGTTGATTTATTAGTTATTCTGCTCCCCAACTTGTGAATAGTCTATAGTACATCTATTTTGTCCTCCCCAACTCAAGACCTTCTACTTCTTTTCTTTATTTTCTCCATTCCTGCTTCCTTGCCCCCACCCCAGAAACACCTCACAGGTGGGTTTAAAAAGATTGAGGAAGATTGGCAAAGGAGAAAGAATGTTCTGTGCCCTGCTCTGCCTCCCTCTTCCACACACAGAAAAAAGAAGCCCTCGGTGAATTCAGACATTCCATCGCAACAATTTATATCTTCATGAAGATGGAAGCCAGAGAACCAGAATTCCTCTCTTTACTCCCTAGTAGATTTGTTCCCATGAGGAATGAGAACCTTTAAAATTTGTCTTTGAATTGATTTCACTGTTGTCATCCTTGCAAAAACTTTAGAAGCTCCATGAAAGGCACCATAATGCATTTAAACAATAACCTAGGAAGGTCGTTTTTCTCAATAAATTTTTAAAGATTTTTCTCTGAACTGTTTCCAACTAAGTTATTTCAGTCATTTCTATTGGCAATGTTCTAATATCTTTTAAATATTACTATTTTTTCTCTGTCAGGACAGCTAGGTGATGCAGTGGATAGAGTACCAGGCCAGGAATCAGGAAGACTCATCTTTGTGAGTTCAAATCTGGCCTCAGACACTTACTAGATGCGTGACCCTGGACAAGTCATTTAACCCTGATAGCTTCAGTTTCTCATCTGTAAAATGAGCTGGAGAAGCAAACACTTTAGTATCTTTGCCAAGAAAATTCTAAATGGGGTCACAGAGAGTCTGACGTGACTGAACAGCAACAATAATTTTAGTCTGTCTCTTGTAGACATCATTCAGTCAGAAAAGACTACAAAGCTAAGGAGTATAGTTATGTGAATACAGTTCAGCATAATTTTAGT
This sequence comes from Phalanger gymnotis, assembly GCA_028646595.1. Classification (NCBI taxonomy): domain Eukaryota; kingdom Metazoa; phylum Chordata; class Mammalia; order Diprotodontia; family Phalangeridae; genus Phalanger; species Phalanger gymnotis. Next base: position 492,124,064 of record CM053622.1, read on the forward strand.
TTACCCCCTGAGGTGTTTAATCACTCCATCAACACTTTTCGTCTGAAAATTTTATTTCTGAATAGTCCCTAGGAAGGTTAAAATGCATCAATTAAACGAGAACCAAATAAGTCTCTTTGGATAAGGAAATCTATATTGGAAACACCATCAGTCTTTTGAATTATGGCTCTCATAACAACTATACATCTCACGGGGCATCTACCAGACATTATGGACTTTTGATGGGTTCACTGTTAGAAGGTTAGTCATCTATCCATTTCGCGTGGCAATAATATCGTCAATCAACATCTCTCAGCATTCTAGCTATTAAGAGAGTAGGCCATAAGGCCAGAGTGAAAAGACTAAAAGAACAGGGTGCTAGAGGTCATGCGCCTATGTGGAAGGAAGGTTCTCCTTGATCATAATTGATTGTATCCTTAAATAGACAAAAGCCAAGTAGGAGTAGATCTACTTAATGCATTATATTTCAGAGGGTGAAATTTTATCTCTGATACTCAAGATGGTGTTGAAAAGTGACAGGTAAGTGAAACCATAGGCCATAGAGTTGGAGAAGGAACTTGAACTCAACATTGGACATGGGACTTAGATTTCTGGAGCATTATGGGGTCTATAATCAGGAAAAGTATAGAAATTTTTAAGCTATAGAAACTGTGGACAACTCTTCTGTCCCTGCAAGTGTGAGAGGCTGGGTGCAAATTTGGCATCTTCTACTTCATACCTGTGTGACCTTAGATAAGTTACCTAACATCTGAGTCAGTTCCTCATCCACAGAATGCAAGACATGATAGTAGATAGTGTCTAAGGTCTCTGTAAGGGCAAGCAAAGTGGGATATTTTACTGTTTTTTTTTTCTTTTGGAGTGCTCCTCAGCACCAAGGCAATCAAGTGCCTTTGATTGAGTCTTGTCTTTGTTTGTAGGAAGGCCCACACCACTTCGCTAATTAGATCAAGAGATGTGTGAAGCTCTCTGAACCTGAAGAAGTAAATACATACTCTGAGGTTAGCATTTTGTTTGGGACTCACTCACTGGAAGAATGTGGTGTGATTTGGCCAAACAAGACTCTGGGTAGCTGTTAAGGAGCTCCCCACCCCTGGGCTTTGAAAACCCAGATGTGGATGCTTCTCTCTCTAGTAACTATATGTATTGCTATAGTCAGATAGTTAGAAGCCTGTCTGTTGATTTGTATTATTTTCTCTGTTTACATTTTCTCTGTTTGTAATTTCTGTTTGTATTTGCTCTGAAGTTCAGGGTGCTGACTTTTTCCCCTGAACTAAGTGAATGATATATGTATGTTTAATTAGAGTGAGATTATAAACCCCTTAGAGTTGCTTTCCTTAGAAAAGCAGATCAAAGAACCTATGCTAGCAGGGTGTTATTGCCCTTACACAGTCACAGTAGCTGCAGGCAATATTGGTGTTACCGTCCCTTTAAACTCTAAATTTGTGATCTACAGTGTTATGTTGTATTATCAGTTATCAAAGCTTTTTCAGATTGATTGGAAAGTCTCTGAGAGAAGAACTGAGGAATCTCCCCTTCCTCTTCCTACCCTGATTGCATTTTTGAACTCACCTTTGAAGTGAATGTGCTTCAGCTAACATAGAACTGGTGGGTAGCATCTGTGTTGTAAATGCTTATTCTAATTCTATTTTTTGTTTGTTTTTTGCTTTTCTGCAGGGGGGAAAGCAGGGCAATTGGGGTTAAGTGACTTGTCCAAGGTCACACAGCTAGGAAGTGTCAAGTGTCTGAGGCCAGATTTGAACTCAGCTCCCCCCAACTCCAGGGCTGGTGCTCTACTCACTGTGCCACCTAGCTGCCCTTCTAATTCTATTTTTAAATATGAAAACATTAAATGTTTTCATTTTCGAGTGAGTGGACAGATTGAAAAGACAGAAAATCAGGGAGAAAAGAGAGCCTGGGAACACATCTAATGTCCTTTTTTTCTCTAATAAAGCTTTAAACTACAGCCTTCAATCTTTTATTACCCAAAATCTGAAACTTAATTTGAAAAAAAAAGGTGGATTTAGGGATGATATAACAAGTTTTGTTTTGGACATGATGAGTTTTAGGTGTCTTGATGACATCCTATTTGAAACGTCAAATGGGTGATTATTGATGCATACAATTGCTAGTTAGCAGATGAGGTGATCACAAAAGGCTGCATGTAGAAGGTGGTGCTTGAGTTGTATCTTAGAAGAAGAGAGGGATTGTCTGAAGTGGAGGCAAGGAAGGAATGTCTTACAAGCATAAGAATTACAAAAGCATAGAGAGAGAGTGTCCTCTGTGAGGAACAGAAGGAAGGCCTCTTTGGCAAGACAGCAGAGCATAGGAGGGATAGTAATACATAAAAATATATATTATATTATATATGCATATTATATATTACATATAATACATATAATTATATAAATTGTATATTATAATATATATCATATAGAAATATATAGAGAGAGAAATATGTAAAAAGGCTAAAAATATAGGTTAGAGTCAGATGGCGAAGGGCTTTGAAAGCTAAATATAGGAATTTCTAACTTGTCCTAGAGGAAAACCCCATGGAGTGGAGTGAATAGAGGAGTGACTTGGTCAGACTTATATTTAAGAAGAGAGAGACATTTTGGTAGCTGTGTGGAAGATGGACTGAAATAGGGAGAGACATGAGGCAGGGAAAGCAACAAGGAGGCCTTTGCAATCATCTAGGCCAGAGGTGATAAAGGCCTGAACTGAGGTAATGGTTAGAGGAGTACCCAGAAAGGGTCAGATGCAGGAGCTAGTGGGGATGTAGAAACAGCAAGACTTGACAATTAACTGGACATGTGGGGTAAAGAATAGCAAAGAACTGAGGGTAACACCAGATTTATAAACCTGAGAAACTAGGGCTATTGATGGTGCCTTTGACAGCAACAGGGAAATTTGGAAATGGGTGGATTTTGTGGAGAAATAATAAATTCTGTTTTGAACATGTTGAATTTGATACGTCTCTAGGACAACCTATCTGGAGTGCCCAATAAGCAATTGCCGATGCAGGAGCTCAGAGGAGAAACTAGGGCTGAATATTTAGATTATGAACCATCTGCACAGAGATTGTAATTACAACCAAGACTTAGGTGCAGAAGTGGTCACAGAAGAGAGCCATGAAAAAAATATGTATTGGAAAACATGACTTAGAAGTCATCAAGGTCAGCCAAAAGCTTGTTGGCTGCACAGAAGCTCCATATCTCTATATTAAGAATGTGTGAGGTAAATAAAATGTGAAGACTTCACAGGGAAGATATGTATAAATATGTGTGTGTGTGTGTGTGTGTGTGTGTGTGTGTGTGTGTGCATTTAAAAATCAAGAAATAGGGAAGTGGAAAAATTCCTCAGATTATAAGCCCACCTCCCAGCCAATGGTGAGAAGGGTCAGAGGTAGGCAGGAATTCTCTTGTGTTAGGTATAATTATGGGTTCCTAGTCCCTTGTAAAGCACCTTCCTTGCTGGATTTGTTCTAGCGGGGGATGCCCTATTCTCAAGAATTGAATAAAATTTATTTCTGTTCCCACCCTGAGATGGCTCCTTATTATAAATTTAATTGGTGTGGGTCTTTCATCTCGCACAAGAATAACTAGTACATCTGGTACTGGAGGGACTGGACACAGCCAGGTAAAGTAGGAAGACATATACTTGCCAATTTGTTGTTGTTGTTGTTGTTGTTGTTGCTTTCATGAAAGATTTCTAGTGCTGAGTCCAAAACAGTGCAGTATTTTCCCTAGATGGTAAAGTTCTCTAATTGTTCCTAGTTGCTTATATTACTATATTGATAACACAAGGTCCTAGATTCTTAAAGTGTCTCCTTGATTATATCTACTTTCATTTAAAATATTGTGACCTAACTATCCACACCCCTTCCCAAAATAGATGAATAATGACAATGTTATATAATTGATGGGTAGCTCATAGCGCTGGAGTGTATAAATCTTGGGCAGATGCTGTATATGGATGATGAACTGTATCTAGAATTAATCCAGAAAAAAATCAGGATGGATTTCATGAGAGAAGTTCTACAGTGCTTTTAATGACCACAAATTTCTCCCTGGTACAAAGACCTATCTTAAAAAGTAATATTCTTTTGTTGATGCTTAATGGCTGTGAGCTGTAGAATACCTATCTTTAAAAAAATTAAAGCTGCTTATTGTGCAAAGAAAAATGAAAAGGTCCATGTTGAGCATGAGTATGCTGTAACTAGTATCCGTGAAGAATTACACAAGAGAAATGACATATGTCCATCAGAGAGGGATATGGCTAGAAAAAGGAGGGGGATTGTCATGTACCTTCAGTGAAAGATAGACAGTGGATAGCTCACCTGCTCAACTAGCATCAGTCAGGAGAGCCAAAGGAAGGCCCCTAGAGAAGGATCTCAGGAAGATGTGGGCAAAAGTCATACAAGATGAGAAGGTGTGAACAGTTTACAACCTATACAACTGGAATGAATCCCCAAATCAAGTTAACAGATCTGTCAACATATCAATCAATCAATAAACATTTAATAAGCATCAACATTGTACCAGGTACTGGGGATACAAAAAGAAGCAAAGACAGTTTCTTTTCCCAAGGAGCTTACAATCTAATGGAGGAAACAGTATGCAAAAAATATATATACTGAGAGAGCTGTATACTGGATAAATAGGAAATAATTGACAGAGGTAAGGCACTAGAATTAAGAGGGGTTAGAGAGAGCTTCCTGTAGAAGGTGGGTTTTAAAATGGAATTTAAGGGAAGCTGGGGAGTTCAGAAGTCAGAGCAGAGGAGGGAGAACATTCCAGGAAGGATAGACAGCCTGAGAAAATGCCCAGAACTGAAAGGTGGCATGTCCTATGCATGGAACCACCAGGAAACCGGTGTCATTGGATCAAGTAACGAGGGGAAATTATTATTTAAACTGCAGCTACATTTTTTTTGTTTCGGAGAGTTCTCCTTCTATACTCAGAATAATATGATATTTCATAAATTAAGAAAGTAAAGTGACAAAAGGTCAAAGAACTTGGCAGGAGTCAAATAACCAATCAGCGGTAAGCAAAGAATGCAAGTTTCCAGGATCCCAGACTTAGACTCAAACCACTAGACCACGTACCCTCTTAAAAGTGCATTGAAGCAATAAAGGAAGCCAAGTGTTCTATCAATCTTGCTCTTCTCATACCCCAGATGTGTCATTATGCTTATTTAGAATACATCTGAAGGCTCATATTAATAAATTCTTTCCTTATTCTTTGAACCTAAATCAATAATATTCAGAAATAAGCAACAATAAACACTTAACTGTCACTGCTGTCAAAAGGTGACAGTTGCATTGGTTAAAAGCACTCAGTACCTACAAGAGCCATAAATACATAATGCCCTTTAAAAGCTTTTCTAAATTACAGACACCTGAGGGGGAAATGAGATCCCATTTCTCAATTTGCTTCTAACAGAAAAGCTATTTCCTACCACCAAACCACCCTAGGCCATGGTTTTCAGCAACAAAGTCACAGATTACTGTGTCTGAATCTAGGCTATTAAATATTTAAAATTAAAAACATTACCAAGTGTTGATTTTCAATAAAAAATTAAAAGCCTTAATGACTTGATACCTTTCTTCCACCAATTAAACTGGACATACAAAAACATGGCAACTCCTAGGCCAGGAAGAAGTATTTTTTTCATCTTTTTTTATTAATTTATTTTAAACTTAAATACCCAATAAGAAAAGAAGAAACATATTATAAACCTAAATAGAAAATAAGAAAAGAAAAAAAGCGTTGCCATGTGCACAGTAGAATGTAAGAGAAGATTCAAATTTCCATTTCAAGAAAGGCTATACAATAGGGAAGAAATATTTTAGTGGTAGAACTGAACCATTTCATTAAATGAAATATCATAGCTTTGCTTGAAAGATAGGTAGGTTCTTCTGAATGACAGGGATCTTCTAAGCAATGGGATTAAGAAGATAAAGAAGCCTATCAGATTGTATTCTTTCCCAAAACTAATTAAAGAGACATGATCCACTATGGACCAATGCCTGAGTTTCAGTTTCTGAATCTATAAAATGGGATGGTTGGACTAAATTACCTCAAAGGTCACTTCCAGCTCTAAATCCAGGGACCTGAGGGTCTTATAAATAACCAGGAATAACTCATTTATTGAAAAAACTTTCATCTTGTCTCCCTAATCTAAAAGGCTATCTGTGCATCAAAAACCTCTAGATCATGAAAGGCCCTGGATTTTTATATTTGAGGGAAGAAGAACTGGGAGACGGGGCTGATGGCTTTGGGAATCAAGTACTAAATTCTCCTCAGGGAACTAATGGGAGTTGGACCAGTCTCAGAGTTGGGTCTGAGAACTTTTAGGTAGTTTGCAAGAAGGACAAAATTTTGGTCTTATTTTGTTTTGTTTTGTTTTGTTTTAGGAAAAAGGGTTTTGGTATTATTGTGGTAATAAAAAGTAATTAAAAAAATTGCAAACTGTGAGCCAAATCCAGACCACTGATTGCTTTTTTTTTTTTCTAAGACCCATGACCTTAGAATGTTTGGGGTTTTTTAATAAATTATTTTTTTATTTTTAGTTTTCAACATTCACTTTCATAAGTTTTGGATTTTCTCCTCCTCCCTCCTACCCCCCTCCCTAAGACAGCATGCAATCCAATATAGGCTCTACATATACATTCCTATTAAACATATTTTCACATTAGTCATGTTGTATAGAAGAATTAGAGTGAATGGGAGTAACCATGAGAAAGAAAAACGAAACAAAACAAAACAAAAAAAGAAAATAGTCTACTTCCTTCTGCATTCAGATTCCATATTTCTTTTTCTGGATGTGGACAGCATTTTCCATCATAAGTCCTTTAGAATTGTTTTAGGTCCTTGCATTGCTGAGAAGAGCTAAGTCTATCAAAGTCAGTCATCACACACGGTGGCTGTTACTGTGTACGGTGTTCTCCTGGTTCAACTCACTTCACTCAGCATCAGTTCATATACATCTTTCTAGATTGTTCTGGTCAGCCTGTTCATCGTTTCTTATAGCACAACAGTATTCCATTACATTCATAGACCACAACTTGTTCAGCCATTCCCCAAATGATGGGCATCCCCTCAATTTCCAGTTCTTAGCCACCACAAAAAGAGCTGCTATAAATAATTTTGTACATGTGAGTCCTTTTCCCTTTTTTATGATTTCTTTGGGATACAGCCCTAGAAGTGGTATTGCTGGGTCAAAGGGTATGCACATTTTTATAGCCCTTTGGTCATGGTTCCAAGTTGCTCTCCAGAATGGTTGGATAAGTTCACAGTAGTTGTTGGTGTGTTTTTTTTTTCATTTGTAAAATGTAACACAATGTTTGCTGACTTCTGAATTATAATAACAATTATAATAGTAGCTAACATTTATATAGTGTTTTATGGTTTGCAAAACACCTTTGCATAGGACTTCATTTGATCTTTCTGACAGCCCCATGAAGTAGGTGTCATTCTTATCCTCATTTTACAAAGAGGGAAACTGAGTCTGGGAGTGGTTGAGAGACTTTCCCAGTGTCATTCAGCTAATAAAGTCAAGTGTTGGTTCAGTTCTGAGAAGAGCTCAGAAGACAAATGGTCAAAGAAGAATTCTAAAAAGAGGACAAAGGGCAGGCTTGATACCAGCGCAAACTTCTGCACCTCCTGGTACAACCTGGCTCATGGGAGAGCTTCTTCAGCTTTGTTGTTCAGAGGGTTGAATAAGAAGACCTCAGAAAGCCTCACAGACATTAGCTGAGATACCCCATCATAGAACTTAGCCTTTTCTGAAGGGGGAAGGCTTAGTAGATATAGCACCTCCAGTAGATACATGTGGCTCTTAATATAGCACCTTAGCTGAGGACTCGATTGGAGGAAAAGATTGCAAAGAGTTATAAGCTTTCCTCTAATTACACCATCCCAACAGGGAGTAGGATGAAAGCAGCTGGTGAAAGAATGGTAACCACAGCATTCATGGTGCTGGTGGAACAGATAGTGCTTGGAGTCAAGAAGACCTTCGTTTGAGTCCTACCTCTGGTATTTACTAGCTATAAAAATTTAGATGACTCGTTTAATTGCTCTCAGCCTCAGTTTCCAAAATACATAAATGGGAATAATAGTAGCTCCTATTTTATGGAGTTGCTATTAGAATCAAGTCAAAATAAGGCTTTGCAAACCTTAATGTACCATATAAGTGCTAGCTTTTATTATTATTAGGTAACCATGAAAATAACCAGAACTATTAACTAGCTATAATAGAAAGCAGTGTCTAGTGAAAGGCAATGAGGGTGCTTTTCATGGGAAATAGTTCTGGCAGACAGCAGCATGATTATATCAGTAGATGGCACTGGCAGCTTTGCAACATCAGTCATGGCTAATTTGTCCATGTGTGTGCGCTAACCAAACATGTTGCCTTCTTCTGTAAGTCTTTCACACACAGAAGTCCACATATTCCCCATGTGTGGTTATCCTATGCATAATGTCTCTGAAGGTGCACTATGAAGGACCCATATATTTGTGGGTCAGAGAGTTTGGAGGGGGAAAGGAGGGAGTGCTGTGGTTACTTTATTTACATTTTCATTTAATTAAAATATCTGTTATGAACTGTGTCCTATGGTTGACTGGTAAAAGTAAAGCATGTTAATGGGAACTCTGGACCTGGAATCGGAAAGACCTAAGTTCAAATCCCACTTCAGACTCTTAGTAAGCTGTGAGACCCTGAGCAAGTCACTTGCCCTTTATCTGCTTCAGTTTTTTCACCTACAAAATGAGAATAATAATAAAACTTACCTCCAAGGTTTGCTGAAGATAAACAGATAATATTTGTAAAGCACTTTCCAAATCTTAAAGTGTCATATACATGCTTGTTATGATGATGATGATGATAATGATGATGATGATGATGATGACCCCATAAGGACCTAGAACTTGGGGGGAACTAACTGAGAAGGTGGCAGAGTGGAACAGAAGAAAGGTATCTACACGCTACAAAGACTTTAGGAAACTGAGGTTCAATCCCTGAGTGTCGATAATGATTATTTTTGGCAAAATATTATTATGTGCTTTGAAAACACTAGCCTGTTGTAGATAAAATGTTTATGAAGTCTAAAACATGAACCTGGCTAACAGATAGCTGTTTCCTGAGAGGGGAAAAATATTGACAAAAAAAAGTTGAATCATTAGAAAAACTATTTAAGAACTCAAACAGGAAATGGTTCCGTACTTTTTGAAAGAGCTTCCTCTAGTGTTTTCTATTTGATTGACATCAATAAATAGCAATAAAAGCAAAAGTATTCCCAATTGTCTTGTTGGTTTGAGCTGCTCTTAGGGAAGGAATATCCCCAAATGTTATGGCTGTTGTGTTTATGCTGTCGGCTCTGAAGAGGGCCATTAAATATCTTCAAAAATATTTACAATGAAAAAAATATAGCAGCCTCAAAATGTAAAAATCATTGTAGTAAACAACGTATGCCGCATGCATTTGTTCTAACCATCTGGAGCCAGCTTGCTGGTAATTTTGACAATCGTAAAGAAAAGAGAAAGTTGCTTTTTGGAGTGTTATTTTTGTCCACTGCCTGTTGTGATGATCGTACCAAGCACTGACAATATTCTAACATAACAACAATGAGAATCATCAAGGATTGAATTTTCCCTGCATGCATTTCCCTTTCCTAGGGTGGAACTCTTGTGGATTTCAAAGGAAGCTTTGCATGTAAAAGGAGAATTGGCCCATCAGGAGAAAAGAGCTTGACCATAGAAAACAAATTAACACAGCAAAACAACTTTCCTACTTACATAAATGAGCTGTTTCTTTTGAAGAGTCCAAAATCTGCTAGTTCATCTTGTCTTTTTAATCCACTCAACATGATTGTAAATGGAGTAGAGTCAGTGATGCTCATTACTCTCTAGAATAGAAGTTCTTAACCTTTTTTGTCCTAGACCCCTTTGGCAGCATGGCAAAGCCTATGGATGCCTTCTGAGAATCATTTTTTTTAAATGCATAAAATAAAATTTGCAAAATTACAAAGGAAACCACTCATATTGAAATTCAGTTATCAAAAACCTTTCAAGTTCATGGATCCTTTGCAGGTTCATATGCCCCAGGTGAAGAACCCATACATGCTCATCAGAAATCCATCTCTCAGCCCCTGCTGAGAGGGACGAGAGCAAAGGGGAAAAGAAGCAATTGACTGAGAGGAGCATTTCTCTTACCCTCATTCAGCAGTCAGCGGGCTATGGAAACTTCTGTCAATAAAACTGCCTACTAGACAAATGCCATCTGGAGTAAAGAATTTTCGATTACAAGTGACACACCCCAACTCTCTGCTGTCCTTAGGAGACCATACACCTGGTGCTATACTTTCCACTGAAAGGATAGAGTTAGGTTCAGCTGGTGTTTACTAGGGCCTCTGGAAACAACTCCTTGAGAATAGGAACTAGGTCTTCATAGCTATCTTATTCAGAAATCAGTATCGCATCATGTACTACAATATGATGACACTTCAGTTATTTGAGGGAAGAGAAAGATACTATGAGTGAGAAACAAGAAGCAAGATCTCTCCTGCACAAGGTATTCAGAGACTTTCTGAAACAACATGGTCTTTATTATCAAATGAGATATGTGTAAAGCATTTAGTACAGTGCCTGGCATATAGGAAGCAGTCTACTCCTCTCTTTCTCAGTTCTCTTTTCCCTTTTCTTTCCATCTCCCCCACCCCATTATGTACCCATTTAGTTTTAAGCTGAGTCTTAGGAAAGTAGCATCATCTGCAGGGTAATGAAATGAATTGATGATGAAGTTAACATAATATCACATAATATCCTCTAATAACTTTTACTTTCAATTGATGCACTAAAGATATTTAAAATCTATGATGTGAAAAGAATTTAATTACATTTGCGTCTTGACAGTAAAATATCCAAGTCTTCGACTGTGGTACTTGATTCTTCTCTCTCAGCCTTGAAAAGCAAGTTATTGTTGTCTGTCGTGGATGTTGTTGTTTGAATGCAACACAATGCCTTGCACTAAAGAAATATTTTAATGACACTCTCTGCCCTTTTACATTAAGAGAAGAGACTTGCAGAGTTAGAGCTAAAAGGCCACTTAGAAGTAATTCAGGGTAACCTCTTTATTTTACAAATGATGAAAGTAAGGCCCAGAGAAGACACACTTCTTTGTATTTGCCCTACCAGATTCTTACTTTGGTTTAGTTTCTTTTTGTTTGTTTGTTTTTGTTTTTTGTTTGTTATTGTTGTGTTGAGGAGGGAGGCAAGGCAATAGGGATTAAGTGACTGTGCCAGTAAGGCAAAATGGGCTTAGTTTAACAGGTGCCCTTGAGGAGTTTGGCTTTTGTTTACAGTGAAAGTACTTTCACCTGTTAAATGCTAAGCCCCAGGCCCAAAGCCCTATCAGGTGTGAAACCTGTGTGGGCGTAGATTAAGGACTTAAAAGGGGCCAATTCAGGAACC
>CM053622.1:492136031-492163148 GCA_028646595.1 Phalanger gymnotis
TTGCACAAGGAGGGGGGCCACCCCTCCTGGCCAACGTGTCCTGGGAATGGCTAGTTCCTGGAATGCTAAACCAAGGACACTCAGGGGTTATGGAACGGTCATAGCCGGGATGTGAACTGAACCTATTTATTTGAATGATCTTATTAATTTAAAGGGGAATTCCCAATTTCCATTTCACCACCTCAGAAACTTACTAGCAAGGTGATGCTAGGAAAATCACTACATCTTTCAGGCTCAGTTTCCTCATCTGTAAAAGGAAGATAATAATAATTAGATAATAATAGCATCCCTCACAGGATTTTGTAAGGATCAAGTGAAATAATATACATAAAGACTTAAAGCACTTCAAAGTTCTATAAAAATATTATCTCTTATTATTATTGTCTTTAGCTTGTCACCAAAAATTCCTTCTCTCTCTCTCTCTCTCCCTAAAGATCTAATCAAATCCAAACCTATTTTCTAAGTTTGATTTCTTTAGCTTTTTTGCTATACTTTATACTGCCATCCCTGCCTTTGTATTCACAGGAATATAGAACATAGAGCTGGAAGAGACCTTAGAAGTCATTAGTCGATCCCTTGCATTGACATTTTACAGATGAGGAAATTGAAGGCAAGAGAGGTTAAGTGAATTTCCCAAGGCCACATAGATAGTAAATAACAGAACTAAGATATAAAGCTAGGAAATTCAGTGTTCTTGATATCCTATCCTCCTGGCTACCATTTAATGCCTTGGATTATTCTTTCTCTGTATCCTTTCTTGGCTCTATTTCATTTTCCATCTCATAACACTGGACATTTTCCAAATTGTATTCCTTGGCTCCTTGGCTCCCTACCCATGTATATCAGTGTACTCTTCCTCATAGAATTCATGTAGACGTATGGTTTCATCAACCATCTCTATGCTGATGACTTCCAAATCTACAATCTAGCCCTGTACTCTCTCACCCTCTCTTTAATCACTTGCCTCCAGCCAGTTAGAAGGACATTTTCATAATCCATTATATTCCACTGACCACTATATCTCAAAACGTAAATTGATAATCTATCACCAGAATCATAGATTTAGAGCTAAAAAAAGATAGTCAGGCCTCAGACACTTACTAACTATATGACTCTGGGCAAGCCATTTAATCTCTGTTTGCCTTAATCCACTGGAGAAGGAAACGGCAAACTCCAGTATTGGTGTGCTATGGTCCACAAGGTCACAGAGTCAGACATGACTGAACAATAACAATATGCCAGGCATTGTGCTAAGTGTTGGAGAGTCAAATTCAATTAAAAATAAAAAGAAGGAAGGAAGTCAAGGAAGTCCTTCAAGGAAGTCAAATTCTAATGGGGGAAGACAACATACAAAAGGGAGCTGAACGGGGTAGGAAAGATGAAGAATGGAAGATATCCTCTAGGGTCATGACAGCAAAATCCAGAGAATCAGAAATAGAGCTGAGAAGGGAATGAAGGATGGCTAACCTAGACCCCTCCCCAAAAGGAAGCCTTGGGATCACCAAGGGAAAAGGGTCCTGGGAAGGCAGACAGCTGTTCCAACATAATGAAGTAGTTGAGGTATGGTAGCAAAATCCAGAGTCAGAAACAGAGCTGAAAGAGGAAGGAGCCATCGAGGTAACCAACTCTACCCACTTCTCTTTATTTTACACATGGGGAAACAGAGACACATGAGAACTGAGAAAAAGCAATTATGCAAATTACCCAGGGTCACATAATTAATAAGAATCTAAGACAGGACTTGATTCCAAATGCAAAGCCCTATCCATTACAGTAATCTTTCTCATCTGCAGTGAGACTTTTTAATGTCTGTGTTCAGATGATAATGAAAATGAAGACACCGAGTACAGTATGAAATCAAAAAAAGGAGGGGGGGAGATACCAGGTGAACAGTGTTCCCAGGCATGTTCTAACCTATTCGAGGTCATAAGGCTTTTTCTTTCCAGCTTATTTTTTATCTAAAGGATTAAAGGCATCAGTTAACCATAGCCTTACGATAAGCCAATAGAGGTTTTTCCTTACTTACCACAAGCCTTTCCAGCATGACAATGTCTTACTGTGGATGGTAAGAGAAGAAATGGCAAGAGTGGAATTCTCAAATGAAAGAACCAGAGAATAACAAAAATATGCTATTTGGATGAATGATTCAGACTGATGGGAATTAAGACAGCCTCTGAGATGTAGGTAAAAACTAGCAGGAGCTGTGCTCACTCCATCGGAAATGTTTGATAGAATGTCCCCTGACTGGCGAGAGCTTCCTTGGCACAGAGCCCAAAGGAAGACTGCACAAGTAAGGTGGATAGTCCATCCACAGCAATACTCCCAGAGGAGACTAATTGCACAAAGCTAGAAAGGAACAAAAGCCCTAAATAACCAAACACATGAAGTCAGTGTCTCAGTCTTAAAATGGATGATGGTACCAGTACAGAGAAAAAAGATATTTTCTTCCCTCATCTCTGTCAAAGGAGAAAACTCAGTAAAACTCTGCATAGAGAAGCTTTATAATGCAATAGACAGCTCATAGAGTAGCATGTCACATTTAGGTAAACAAAGGACAGAGTCTATTTCTCCAGGGACCAATGAAGCTGGAAAAGAGAATTCAGCTAAAATATAGCTAGAAGGAAAGGGAGTAACATCAAATTCAATGGTGAGGGGCTATCAACCTTCAGATTTGAAAGGGGTAATGATAATATGGAGAGCCTGCAATGAACAAAAAAAAAAAACAGGCATTCTCATATAGATTTGGGAGAATTGGTCTTAGATACTTAATAGCTATATGACCACAAACAAATTACTTCATTTTTCACAGCCTCACTTTACTCACCTATAAAGTAGAAAAACAAATTTGACTTCAGAGGTACCGCTGAAAATTCTAGGGGTGAAGTTTATTACCAGAATATGACTTTGGATGGGTACGCCTTATTCAAAAAGAAACAGAATGGGTAAAATAGAGTTTAGGGAGAGTTAGCATTCTATGTTAAGAAAATCCATTCATATGAGGAAATCCATGAACTAGAGGACAGAAGAACAGTGGAGAACATTTGGATGAACACAAATGAAGGGAGAAATAGAAGAAATTTTGTAATTAAACAATAGACCTCCAGAAAGGGGAAGAGAGAAGCCTAGCATGTAGGCATAATATAATAGTGATGAAGTACTCCAAGTATCTAGACATCTATAGGAACTCTGCCAAAAGCAAGTAGATATTGATTTCTTGACTTACCTTAGTGATAATTTCAATATTCAAAAGATGTAAAACCACTAATGAGAAATTAGATTCTGTATCTAGTTCTCAAGAATAGTGAAAAACTTTTTGCTGGGATAGAAATGATGGTGGGGACAGGGGAGTGGTCACTATCTATTAGTGTCCTTGGTAGAGTAGAGGAAAACTAGCAATAGTCTAACATGCCTCCTAGATTTGGGGAAAGAATATTTGAAAGAGCTCAGAAGAAGAATAGAATTCCATGGATTAAAATTCTGCGGGTGAAGTCAGCCCAGGAATAATATGGAACTATCAAAAGTGGAATTGTACAGATGTAAATGGAAACAATTCCAAGGAGGAAAATGGGGAGAGGCACTGTCTGAAGAGACAGATTTGGATGTACAAAGAACTGGACAACCAACTTAAGTTTTTAAAAGAAGTGTGCAGGAAATGGAATATAGGAGAGAATTCATATAATAGGGAGGTATGATCCTATAAAATTAATGTCAAAAGTGCTGAAGCTCGTGAGCTAAAGCTAGCAAGTACAACAAAAAAGTTTTGTTTTCCTATGTTGGAGAAAAGAGGAAGATCAACAAATGGCCAGGTAGAGGAGGTGATGAGAAGAGAAGGCAGAGGTAAGACAAAGATGGTCAAATGTTATTTTGCTTCTGTGTTCTTTGCCAAGGATGGTGGGCTTTGCACTGGGAAAGACAGAACAAAAATGGCTAACAGGAAGTCGATAAACAAGATAGATAAGGAGATCCTATGACAGTACTTAGCTGCCCTTGATGAATTCAAATCATCTCAATCATATGGATTACATCCTTGAGTACTCAATGAACTGGTGGACATGATTGCTGAGCAACTGTGACTGTCATGTCACAGTTACTACAGTTCAGATAAAATAAAATGACTAGTCTTGGTCCCAAAGGTCCACGGATGAGGATCATTTCCCTCTCTTCAGCATATGTTAGGAGCAGCTAGGTGGCAAAGTGGATAAAGTGCTGGGCCTGGAGTCAGGAAGACTCATTTTCATGAGTTCAAATCTCAGACATTTACTAGCTGTATGACCCTGGGCAAGTCATTTAACCTTGTTTGCCTCTAGAAAGGCTTCTCTAGAGCTATGGCAAATGGCAAACCACTACCATATCTCTGCCAAGAAAACTTGAAGTGGAGTCACAAAGAGTTGGACAAGACTGAAAAATGACTGAACAAAAAACCTGGACTTACATGAACTGATGCTGAGTGACGTGAGCAGAACCAGGAGAACATTGCACACAGTAACAGCAACATTGTACAATGACTTCTCGGTAATACTATGATCCAAGACAATTGCAAAAGAATTGTAATGGAAAAGAACATATGCCATCTTGGAGTGGGGGGCAAGGGCAGAAATGGGGAGAAAATTTGTAATTGAACGTGACTGAGATTAGTCACCATGTAGAAGACTTTTTTTGCCTGGCTTCAGAGACCCCAGTCAGCAACTGAAGACAGAAGCAGAGTTAGGGTTGATATCAGACCAAACTTCTCTTAAAAAAAATAATATTTTATTCCCCTCTCCAGTTACATGCAAAAACAATTTTAATTTTTTTTCGAATTTTGAGTTCCAAATTCCACCCTGCCCCATTGAGAGGGCAAGCAGTTTGACATAGGTTGTACATGTATAGTCATGCAGAACACATTTCTGTATAAGTCGTTCTGTCAATAAAGAAATAAACTACCAACAAAGAAAGTAAAAAAAAAAAAGAATCATGATGGAAAATGCTAACCACATCCAGACAAAGAACTATGGAGTCTGAATGCAGAGCAAAGTATATTATTTTCACTTTGTTTTTTGTTTTGTTTTCTTCTTTTCTTTCTCGTGGTTTGTGCCTTTCATTCTAATTCTTCTTTTACAACGTGACCAATGTGGAGACACGTTTTAACATGACTGTACATGTGAAACCTATAACAGATTGCTCGCTGTCTCGGGGAGAGGTGAGGGAATGGAGGGATGGAGAAAAATTTGGAACTCAAAATCTTACAAAAATGAATGTTGAAAACTATCTTTACATGTAACTGGAAAAAATAAAATACATTAAGAAAAAAAAAGAAAAACAACTGAATGACAAGGTATGCTGGAGTATGTAAGGGAGGGAAAATTATAGGTGTTCATAAAATGTTGCATATCCTGTCAGTTGTAGTCATTATGCTGATTTCTTTTGCTTTTTTTTTACTTTGCTACATTGGACTAGGTCTACAGAGAATGGGGTAGAAACATTGCTTATGGTGTAAAAACAAAAAGTCAATAAAACATTATTTAAAGAAGATATGTCTCTGTGAGCACCTTCTTTGTAGTAAAATAGACACATAGTTATTGAATTTTACTTTAGGGGGCCTTTGAGGATAGTTGATCATTCAGCCAGCATTTATTGAATTCTTACTACTTGCCTACTAAGGGAAGCTGCTCTTTGATAGGTGCTAGAACAGTGGATTTAAGAGCTGAGAGTCAGAGTGATTTGGCCCAATGAAGTGCAGAAAGGGGGTAGACTGTTATGGGACTTATTTATTACAGGAACAAAGCTTCCTAGTTAACAGCACAATTTATGGCTCATATGTATTTTGGCCAGTCCAGAGCATTTCCCCTAGAGACTGGCATTTGACTTGGCCCTTTTCTGTAGGCCATGTGTTCTGGCCCCTTGATAAAGAACATGAATGATGCAGCAACCATTTATTGGCCCCTATGACAAGGGATTACATCAAAGAGGATTGACTACTGAACATCACGGGGGATAGACTCTTGAAAAAAAAACCTTTAAACTCACAGTGTACTATAAGGGATCTAGGAGAGAGGCTCCATCTCCCACTTTTGGTGCAGCTGCTTTGAGAACATCCTACGTTTTCTTTCCCTTGGACTTGGCAAAGAAGGGGAAAGGATTTCTTTCCCTCCTAAACTCATACCCCCTGACCAGCAACAATGGCTGATCACAATACAAATACATTTCAATGAGAATATATGGTTGTCTAGATGAGCCTGAAGCCCTAGCTACATTTTTCTTTTTTTTCCCTAAGCATAGTTCTGCAATCTGACATCCCACCTGCTGCAAGATGCCTTTTCTGGTTTCTCATCCACCTCCATCCCTATCCCCACCACAAACTGATTGCGCCCTCCTGCTGGAATTATTTCCCATTTATATCATAAATATTATCTGTGTACATAGTTGTTTGTATGTTTGCAGGTAGAATGTGAGCTGGAAGACAAGGACTATGTTTTTGCCTTTCTTTGTATCCCTAGTGCTTAGCAAAAGTGCCTGGCTCATAGTAGGTACTTAATGAATGCTTATTCACTGACTGAGAGATGGACACTTCCAGGTTGTAAAATTGTAGGAAGAATCTCTGAGGAGAACTTGGAGGAAAACTGATTAATACTAACCTCCCTCTCCCACTGACTGTAATGGCAATTAAAGTGGGACCTTTTTTACTGTTTTGTCTTTTAGAATGCTAAAGGAATTATGTGCCTTTGATTAAGTCTTGCTAGGTACAAAGCCCCAGGCCCACACCCTTTTGCTAAGGTCATGTGAAACCCCAGACAGACCCACACTCTTTTGCTGATTAGGTGTGGAGCCTTCAGGCCCTAAGAAGCACATATAAACTCAGAGGTTAGCGTTTTGTTTGGGGCTCTCACTCACTGGAAGGGTGTTGTGTGATTTGACCAGACAAGACTCTGGGTAGCCATTGTTAAGAGCTCCCTGGCTTCGGGAAACCCAGATGTTGGTGCTTCTCTGGTGACTATGTATATTGTGATTTGGTTAGACAGAAATGTTGATCTGTTTATATTGTCTCTGTTTGTGATTTCTGTTTGTATTTGCTCTAAAGTGGCTTTTCCCCCTGAACTAAGGGAATGATATATATGTATATTTGATTAACGTGAGATTGTTTACCCCTTAAAGTTGCTTTCCTTAGAAAAGCAGATCAAAGACCTGTACTAGCAGCCCTCCTGTGTGCTCTTGATGTTGGTCTTTCACTCACACAATAGCTGCTAGCAACATTGTCACTACACTGACCCACCTTGTAAAAGGACTGCATGGTAAGCCTCCCAAGGCCACATGTCAGAAAGTGGTCAGAGAATATGGCACGTCTATTGGAAGCATCCAAGTTTACTCTTTGCTCCATATAAAATACATCTCACAAATTATTTTTGGTTATTTAACATGAATTGTGAACAAAAATAGGCTTCATTCCCACGTTTGCCTTTAGTCTGCGTGTCCATCATCATCTTAAATATGTATCTCTTTCAATTCCCTTTGAATTCTGCCTCACGTTTAATCTCATTTTTCACCAGGTGACAATTGACTTCCTGACTGCTCCTTTTCATCAGTTACACTGAATTTTATCTTTTCCATTTAGTGAGGATATTGAAACATTAAATGTCTCCCCATTCCCTTTTCTCCTGCAACATTGATTCCAAAGTTCATTCTTCTAGAGTCTGACAGGCTTTGGGCTTCTTGAGTTTTATCTCCTGCCTGAGGTCACTAAAGAATATGTTTCTAAAGAAGCACTCTGGCTCTTTTCACTGGATTATAGGAAAGTATTTTGTTAACCAGAAAGCTCCTATAGCAAATAAGATTACTGAGTTTCTTAATTATTGGTTCTCTCTTCTTAACAGTACTCTGACTTTGGGGACTTGGAAGAGTTGGGAAATATTGCATTCAAATAAGTTTCTTAATTTCATGGTTTCAGTCATTAAAGCCTTTTTTAAAATTGAATTCTCCAGTAAAATATAAACTCCTTGAGGAAAGGGATTGAGAAAAATGCCATTAGATTTGGCAGTTAAGAGATCATTGATAACTTTGGAGAGATCAGTTTCATCTGAGTGATGGAAGAGTTAAGTAGAGAATGGGGAGAGGAGAGGGAAAAGGAGGAGAGAAGAAGAGAGAAGGTGTAGTCTAGATAGCTTTTTCAAGAAGTTTAGTGAGAAAGGAAGGAGAGATATGAGATGTTGATTTGACAGGTGAAGTCTTTTTAAGAATATGAAAGACAGGGGGAATGTTCGAAAGCAGTAAGGACTTCTCAGGTTTTGAATTTGGATAATTAATGAGAGGGGCAACTAGTTGGCACAATGGGCCTGAAGTCAGGAAAACCTGTCTTCATGAGCTCAAATTCTGGCCTTAGACACTTACTAGCTGTGTGACCCTGGGCAAGTCACTTAACCCTGTTGCCACAGTTTCCTTATCTGTAAAATGAGGTGGAAAAGGAAAGTGCAACCACTCCAGTATCTTTGCCAAGAAAACCCCAAATGCAGTCATGAAGAGTCAGGCATGACTGAAAAATGACTGCACAACAACAATTAACGAGGGATACCTGGAACTCTGGTGTAATGGAAATTTTAATGAAAAATATATATTACATATAATATAGTATAAAAGTAGAAAATATATTATATTTGTATATATAATGTATACATAAAATATATGGATGATATATATAAAAACATGTAAATATATATTGATATAAAATATATGAAAATATAATACATATTATATATAATATAGTAGAAAACATAGAAAATATATTATTTGTGCATATAATGTATACATAAAATATATGGATGGATATATATAAAAACATATAAATATATTATATATTAATATAAAATATGTGAAAATATAATATGTATTATATAATGTAAAATATAATAAAAATACATCACGAAATCAAATTAACAAAGAAAATTAGATTTCATGAAACGGAAGAGTTTCAAATTGAACAGTGAATCAATATATTTCAGAAAAATCAGAAATAATATACTATTGCTCATGATTTTTTCCCTTATATTCAGTTGTTAGACTCAAGGGACACACTTGAGATACAATTCTGAATTGAGAAAGGTCCAGGTAATTCACCAATGCTAACCTTGGAGAAGAACTAAGTCCAAATTATTCTTGGGCCCTCTGTGACACTGGTATTTTCTCAGGGTCTGGGTACATAAAATCTATGGTAGACTAGAAAAGGTTCTGTATCAGAGGACCTTGGTTCAAATCTTCCTTCTACCACTGACTACATATGTGACCTTAGGAAGTCATTTAATTTGTCTAGGTCATTCTCACTTGTAAAATGAGAGAATTTCGTTAGATGCATTCTAAGGTCTCTGACAGCTCTAAGTCTACTCTCCTAAGGTCTTTCCATATTAGCTATGGTCCTCAGTACAGCTTTTCCCGTGCCTCTTCACGTTGTCCTTTGCTGACTGCACTGACCTGACACATAGTTGGAGCTTTAAAAATGCTTATTGACGGACTGACTGACTAATAAATCATAATCTCAGAAATAGAGGAGACTTTTAATGATCACCTAGTCTAACATCTCACCCTATAAAGGAATGCTGTATATATGTACTTAATAGTAGGCACTTAATAAATGCTTATTTGATTAAATCATATAATTAGAGCCAAGACTAAGACCCAGGTTCCTAATTGATAGCCCAATTTTCTTTCCGCTATATACCACAGTTTCTCACTAAAAAGCGCTGTTTGCATTTTACAAAATTTTCAAGGCAGCCCCCTTTGGAAAAATTAATAATTTTTTTCTAGTTTATATAAATTATTTCAAAAGTGAGGGTTTCCCCCCAGTGAATCAATGAGCTATAATTCTATACTTAATGCCATAATTTTTTTCCAAAATCATTTTGTTATCCATTATCTTCTACCTCCTCACCTAAAACATTAAAAGATTTATTTAAGGTCCCACTGTCAGTAACTGTCAGAGGCTAGGATTTGAACTCATCTATTCTGCTTCCAGACCTAGCATCCTATCCATTATTCTATGGCTGCACCTAATCAGAATTGTTAAAATAATAATTAATAATAATAATTCTTGTTCCCTAAGTCATCATTCAAGATTTGAGCACTGCATTTGTAACATCACACATCATCTATAAAGGTTCTTGCTGCACAGTGCACAAGAGTAATCTAGCTTTAGGTTCCTTTGGGTTGATTTAACTATAAAGTATGCCTGATATCCTGACACTTTACAGGAAACATCTTCACCCTGCCCAGACTTTTAACTTGTGGAAGGAGACGTGATAGCCAGCAACCCAGCTGCTACTTCTGCCCTCATTAATTCTACATCATCCTGAACAGCAGTTTTAGATTGAAAAGATGTGGGTTGTTCACAACTCTGACTCTCTTGGTGCCACAACAGTAAGGCTTATTTCCATTAACCTGGACCATTAAAATTGATGGAGTGGTGTGAGGGGTAGGGGAAAATTGGAGTAATTCTTTGAACCGTCCTAAACCTAAGCAGACTGGGTGGGCAATGACTCAGAGAGACAGTTGGGGGGGGGGGAGAAGAGGGGGGAAGTGTGTGACGTTTAAGAGGTTCAAGAGACATAATTTCTCAGTAATTAATCATTTTTATTAATAATGCTACATTTTAATAAAAGAAGTCAATGGCACTCTCAAATGCCAAAGATCCTCATAATGGCAGGCTCAAGGCTTATATCCCCTTGGAAAAGTGTGTTCCAGAGTGTGGTAATCAACTCTGATTGGTTAACAAGTAATGTGAGAAAATAAATATTACAAAGAGAGGCTGGACCTATTCTAATGAACTTTGATTACGTCATTTACTTCTAAATTGTCCAGCCTTGAGCAACCTAATCAAAGAATTTACGCCTACCCAAACCAGAGAAGAACACAATGGGCTTCCCCACCATAGATTAAATTTTTTGTAAGGTTGGGTGGAGGGGAGGTCTGACCAAGATTGAAGAGAAAGTTAATTCAACTTTCAGAAACTGATTTTTGAAATAAGACCTTTAGAAAAGGGGGGAGGGGACTCTGGATCTCCCCAAATCATTGGTTATTAATAATCATTGTTAATAATCATTTCTCTCAGAAGGCAGAGTTCACATATATATAATCAGCTCATAATAACAATTGCTAACATGTATATAGTTATATAGTATATATAGTATAGTATAATATAATACAGTATAGTATACAATAGTAAAGTATATATATAGTATATATTATCTTACTGGGTCCTCACAACAACCCTGGGAGGTAGGTGCTATAATTATCTGTATTTTACAGATGAGTAAACTAAGGTAAACAGAAATTATGGTATTTCACCACATAATTGTCACAGATTTTATGACAAAATCTTTTACAAAAAATTGGGGTGTGACCGTTATGTGAAGCTTTAAAGAATGTGTGCCAGTATTACTTAAAAAATCATTTCTCACTAAACTGTTTTTGATGCAAGATTGGGAGGCACAGAATCCTCATGAATATACATTAAAACTGAATACTGACAAAATGCATGTGCACTGAGAATTCTAAGCGCAGGGCTTACAATGTTGAGAGATAAATGCATATCCATATGCCACAGGTGAATACATTGCTGCTCTGTTTACCTTTTAAGTGGAGTGGTGAAGAAACTCATACCATGCAAAGACTGAAAGATTCTAAACCAATTTTGGGAGTAAAAAAAAGAAACAGGGTATAATGATTATGTGGCAGTGACGATTATGTGATGAACTAGAGTAAACGACTTGCTCTAAGTCACACAGCTAGTAAACGTTGGAGGCTTGAATTCAGGTCTTCTTGATTCCCTGCTGGGTGCTCTCTCCACAGCCCTAGCTGCCATAGCACTTCCTACTGTCAGCAAGATAATGCCCTTCTCTTCTCTTCATGTGCTTACCTCCATCTCCTTTGTTGCTTCTTTCCCCCTTTACGGTTGTTCTCTGATAGAACCTGTAAAAAAATATAAGGAGGAGAGGAGATTGAGTTGCTTCTGTCTCTTCCCTTCTTCCCAAATGACTCTGGGGTCCATACTACCCCAGAGCTGTCCCTAAAAGGGGAAAAAATGTGCATGGGGTTGTCAGGTTAGAGAGGGGACATAGAGAAATGACCTTTTATTTTCTTCAACAATTTAGGGGTGAGGAAGAGGGTGTTTGAAAAGCAGGCAATTACTTAGATTTCTCTCGAGAAACTTCTTAATCAGAATGCACTTCTGGGAGGGTGTCCTGCCCAGATTACTTGGACCTGGTTCAAACGTAACTCCACTCAGAGAAGAGTGCCTGAAGCATCTCAATGCCCGTCTCCTCTGCTCTCCACCATCTCACCGCCTCCTTCCGCTGTGATTTAAGAAGAGAAATAGTTTGGGGTAGAACCACTTTAGCTCTCATTGTTACTTGCCCTATCGCTAGAGAAGCTCAATTGGGCATTTGACACAATGATTTACAATTTAACTTTTTTATTGGGACAGGAAAGGCAGTTGAAGGAAAACGAGAATCGCACCTCTTTAAAATTAGGGCCCTGCAGGGCTGAGTAAGTTGTTGGAGTTCAAGACTTTACATTTTTATTAAACCAGTCCCAGGGCCTTGGGGAATTTTATACCAAGACTTTCAAAGAAAAATCTTTAATCTTCTGAGACCTACCCCAGCAACTACAGTCAGGCAATGAATGCTTTCTAATGTAAAAGGACTGTGTATCACTGTGGTCTTGGCAAACTGCCAATAAGTACAAGCTAGACACCTGGCATGTATTGTACCATTGAGCAATAAATACGTCTTTACCTGTGCATCTATGATAAGGGAAGAAATACAATTGGAAGCCTTCATATTGAATGAGACTAATTTTTTTGTGTTCAGTGGGATCATAGGTCTAAAGCTGGAAGGGGCCTCATAGGACACCCAGTGCAATCTTCATTGCATCCATGAAGGATTCTTCACATAAGCCAAGTCTTCCTGAAAAGTTAAATATAAACCAAGTTGTTGTTTTTAATCTATTTGTATTTTAAATGTGCCAAGATAACTTGCTTTTTAAGAGAATCTTTAAGTCACTCAGGGTCACAACCTTGGGGTCAAAGCCTTATATTATAAAAAATAGGTTTACATGTTGAAGTCCCCAAACCATACTTGTCTGACCCTCTCATTTGCTTTCCATCATAACCAATCAGTTAGTCGTGTTTTGCCACAACATTTCTGACAAGTCCCTTTCTCTCCATTCATGTAGTTATTTCTTTCATTCAAGCCCTTGGACCTTCTTGCCTATAATTTTATAACAGCCTCCTAATTGATTTCCCTGACTCTAGTCTCTCCTGTCTACCTTCACCTTCCCTCTTCCTCTCTTCTCTTCTCTTATTTTCTCCCCCACTTTCTCTCCCTCCTTTGCACCTCTGTGTGTCTCTGTCTCTGTCTCTGTCTCTCTCTTTCTCTCTGTCTTTGCCTGTCTCTCTGCCTCTGTCTGTCTCTCTCTCTGTCTCTATCTCTCTCTCTGTCTCTCTATGTGTGTGTCTCTCTTCTAATCTCCACAAAGTTTTCAAAATAATCTTGCTTAGGCACAGGATCATAAATTTAGAGCGAGATGCAACCTCAGAGAATATCTAGTCCAATATCCTCATTTTACAAATAAGGAAACTGAGGCCCGGATTGGTGAACACATTTGCCCAAGGTCACAGAGATGACAGAGCCAGAATTTGAACATTGGTCCTCTATCTCTAAATCTATTGTTTTTCCCACTGAGCTGTACTATTTGTTTGACGTTGCTATTCTTAGAAACCTTCAGTGGCTCCCCATTGTTTCCGAAGTAAAATACAAAGTTCTTACTTTGCATTTAAAGACCTTCCATCATCAGACTCCAACCTACTTTTCCAGCATTATTTCACATTAGGCTATGTTATAGTCAAACTATAATACTAACAGCACATCTATATTCTCCATATTCCATCTCAGACTTCTATAGTTATGAATAAGATGTGACTGGAATATCTCTTCTGCTCTGCCTCTCTGAATTAATAATACTTTCCTTCAAGGCTCAGTTAAGGTGCTACCTTAGCTTCAATCTCTCCTGTCTCCCCTCCCTTCTCTCTTTCTCTCTTCTCTTTTCTTCTCTTCCTCCTTCTCCTCCTTCCTTCTCCTCCTTCTCCTTCTTCTCCTTCTCCTTCTCCTTCTCCTTCTCCTTCTGCTTCTCCTTCTCCTTCTGCTTCTGCTTCTGCTTCTGCTTCTGCTTCTGTTTCTGCTTCTGCTTCTGCTTCTCTCTGTCTCTCTATGTCTGTCTCTATCTCTGTCTCTGTCTCTCTCTCTCTCTCTTTCTCTCTCTCTCTCTCCCCCCTCAAGTTTTTCCCTCCTCAAATTACCTTTTTTTTATCTTTTCCTCTATTTATGTATATGTATACATGTGTCACGTTCCTATTAAAATGTAAGCTTCTTGAAGGCAAGAATTGTTTTATGTTTGTTTTTGTATCCCTAGTATCAAACACAGGTTGTTGCTGTATTTTTTAAAATCACAATCAGGTGCTTAATAAATGTTGATTGAATAGAATTCAGTCCCAAGAAGAATTCTTTGCACAAATCCAGACAAAAAGGTGAGCATTTTTATGAATCTTGATTTTCATATATTGGGTTGACTAAAAGAAAAATACAACTATACTACTGTCCTAGTCCTTATAGAAATCCCAACAGCACTGAATAACTTTGGAATTCTACCCCTTCAGACCTTGATGGAGCACAGGAAATTGTACACTGCCAGACGATATTCTTCTGTGTAGAAAAATGTAAATAGCAGCTTCCGAGCTGCTGAAGAGACACACGTGGGGACTTCACGCTCTGCTGAGCTGTCAAGCTCAAGGCCAGTGTTAACAATATCAAATTCACTGAACAGCAACAATGCTCAGTACTGTTGGCAGCATGGGCCTGCTCCTTGCTAGAAGATGGAAAAATCCTGAGAAATTAGGGAGTGAGTTTTGAGGGAAAGGTGGATGAGAGAGAGAGGGTGGTTGCCAGTTCTCTGTGACCTGAAAAAATGTTTTTGTGTGTTTTTGCTAAGCATACTGATGTTTGCAGAAAAATGGGAAAGCTTTCCTGTGAAAAGCAATTGAAGACGTGGCTTCTGAATGATCTCCAAATCACATTTCTCCACTCTGGCAGCTGAAGGGAGCTGAGCTTGGGCGGCATTCCCAGAGGTGGTGGTTGCCTTTAGGCAGCTCAGTCAACCGCAGGAACCTTGTGACACTCCTCCACCCGCCTCTCACAGTCTTGAGACTGAATGATAAAACCCAAGGTGACCAGAGCTATGCAAGATAATGGAAATGATAGTTCTACCCTTTTCTCCATAGCCTTTGACACTATCTGTTATAGGCTACCGAGAATGAGAAAGAAAAGGATTGGAGGAAGAAGGCAGCCAAAAGGAATTTAGCTAAGGTCTAGGGAAGAAAGGGAAACCAAGAAGGTGAAAAAAAGTAATCCAAATGAAAGAAGCACATCATGGCATGGAATAAAAGAGAAAATGGAGGACAAGAACACAATGAGATTTTCTTTTCTGATCTGCATGCATGGGTAACATTGTGGCAGGAGTTTTCACAACATGAAGTGTTCGGATTCATTTTGGGGAGTGGCTTAATTTTCTAGCTCATAACCACCATTCAAAGAATCCGGGGAAATTACTATCTGATTCCATTCATATTGCTTACATGCACTAGATCCCATGTAGATCCAAGAAGGAAATTTTTATTGAATAGTTGAAGGAAACAAAAGCACCTTGGAATGCATCTCTTGAAAAATAGACACCCTCCAATGAGCAGCCTTCTCCCAAAGGTCTGTGCTCCATTTAATCACACTTCACTGACTTCCATTCAAGACTAGTTAGGGCTCTCAGCAGTCAGGGAATCTTGCTGCAGCTCTGGACAGCTCCCAGCAGATCCCCATCAGGGCTCCTCAGGTATTTCTAGGATTCACGAAAAATACTTCTGAGGCAGTTGGGTCTGTTTTTCAAATCATTTTGGACCATGTGGATCTAGGAAATAATACATTCTCCTGACTATCCAGCATTTATTCCCTTAGGGAAGGAATAGCAAAGAGATAGGTATCATCCTCTAAGTGACTATATTTGGTTTGTTATTTTGGTTTTTATTTGTTGTTCATCCTTTGTTAGCAATTGAATATGAGCATGATGGGGGGAGTGTCCTGAACAGCAGGTCCACACAAATGATACAGAGAGGCTGAAAAATTTCTTAAAAATTAGAGTTGCCTGAAAGTAGAATGGACTATCTCTGGAGGTAGCGAGTCCCCCATCACTGAAGGTTTTGAAGTAGAAGTTGAATGACTACTTGACAGGGATATTGAAAAGAAGATTCCTGCTTAGCTAGGGATTTACTCTATGACCTCTCCAGTTATGTGGAATAAATGAAATAATATATGTAAAACACTTTGCAAAGTTCAAAGAGCTATGTAAAGGCTAGCAATTGTTATTCTGTGGTGCTAGATCTCAGGGTATAGGAGGTGATGAGGTCTAGCGTATGAGAAAGTGCAATTAAATGGCCTGAGACCTAGAAATTTTAAAAGTCATTCCGAAAAATAGCTCATGGGAGTAGAGTAGGCCCAGAACAAGCAAAATTGAAAAATAGGTCATTCTTTCCCACTTCCCCTGCCTCCAGACTCCCAGCTTGGGTTCCATCTCTGCTCATTTCTATGAGTGTATTGCCCTTTATGATAAGAAAGAGGAGAGCTGATAAACACATAAAGTAAATTAAACGGATTAAATGGATATTCCAGACGTTATCTGCCTTGCAGATCTTGTCTGCGTCCCTGAAAGGATGCTGAATCCCCAGAGGAAACCCTCCAGCTTTAATTCTGGTTTCCACTGATCCACACTCCAATTAATGGAGCTCCTCTAAATGAGTTTTAGATACCTACCTAGCCAGTGGAAAAAGGCAGCAGACCCTGTATGACTTTTGTTCTTGAAAAACTACTTAAAATAGCCCATTTATTCTTTGTTCATACCCCCATCTCCACCCCCCCACAAGCCAATGTCACCATAGATACTGAGTAAGGTCTGTTCTTCCTCTAGGCAAGTGAGGGAATTTCTGCCTTATTTACTTTTTTTTTAACTTTTAAAATTTTATTATTTACCTTTAGCATTCTTTACTTTTTAAATTTTGAGTTCCAAATTCTCTCCCTCACTCCCACCACTGAGGAAGCAAGCAAAATGATATCAATTAATTATACATATAAAATCATGCAAAGCATGTTTCCATACTAGCTATCTGACAAAAAAGACCAAAAAAAGTGAGAAAATTAAACTTCCCTTTTCACTCAAAGTTCACCAGTCAGTTCTCTCTCTGGAAGTAGATAGTGTTGTGTTTTGTGTTGTTGTGAGTCCCTTGGAATTGCCTCAGATTATTATATTGAGCAGAGTAACCAAGTCTTTTGCAGTTGATTGTCATTACAACATCGTTGTCACTGTACATAATGATATCCTGCTTCTTCTCACTTTACTTTACATCAACTTATATAGGTCTTGCCTTTTTTTTCTGAAACCACCACTATTTCTCATAGTACAATAATACTCCATCACAGTCATATACCATAATTTGTTCCCCATATAAGAATCTCCTCAATTTCCAATTCTTTGCCCTCACAAAAAGAGCTGCTACAGATATTTTTGTACATATAGGTCTCTTCCCTTTCTCTTTGATCTATTTGGTGTATAGGCCTAGTAGTACACTGGTCAAATGGTATGTACAAGCAAGTTACTCTGATGAACTAAATTTATAAAAGTAAGAGTTACTTCCTGGTTAACAAGTGGAGACAGCTTATGAACAGGCAGTTTTCAGAAAAAGAAATCAAAGCCATCAACAGTTATGTAAAAATGCTCCAAATCACTACTGATTAGATAAATGAACATTAAAACACCTCTGAGATATCACCTCATACCTATCAGACTGACTAACCTGACAGAAAAGGAAAATGTCAAATGCTGGAGGGCAAATGGAAAAAATGGAACACTGATGCACTGTTGCTGGAGTTGTGGACTAGTCCAACCATTCAGGAGAACAATTTGTAATTATACCCAAAGGGCTATAAAACTGTGTATGCCCTTTGACCCAGGAATAACACTATTATATCTATATTTGAATTGTTTCTGGCTGCTCATAATATTATCTCAACCTTTTCTCCTTGATCTGGAAGCTCTGGAATTTGTCCATAATATTCTTGAGAGTTTACATTTTGGGATCTCTTTCAGGAAGTGATCAGTGGATTCTTTTAAATTCCATTTAGTCCTCTGGTTCTGGGATATCAGGGCAGTTTTTCTTTATAATTTCTTGAAAAATGGTGTCTAGGCTCTTTTTCTGGTCATAGCTCTCAGGTATTTCAATAATTCCTAAATTATCTCTCCTGGATCTATTTTCCAGGTCAGTTGTTTCTCCAATAATATATTTCACTTTTTCTTTTATTTTCTTCTATTATTTTTAACTTTCTTTTGTTGTTTCTTGATATTTCATGCAGTCATTACCTTCCATTTGCCCAATTCTACTTTTTAAGGAATTATTTTTTTTCAGTGAGCTTCTATACCTCTTTTTCCATTTGGTCAACTCTGCTTTTTAAGGAGTTCTTCCCTTCAATCATTTTTGTGCCTCTTTTACCATTTTGGCCAATCCTGTATTTTTAAGGTGTTAGTTTCTTTGGTATTTTTGTACCCCTTCTAATCGAGCTGTTAATTCTCTTTTCATAATTTTCTTGTATCACTCTCATTTCGTTTACCAATTTTTCCTCTACCACGCTTATCTTTTTCTTTAACTCTTCCAGCAATTCCTATTGGGTTTGGGTCCAATTAGTATTTTTCTTTGAGGCTTTCTTTGTAGCTGTTTTCACATTGTTGTCATCTTCTGAGTTTATGTCTTGGCTTCCCTGCCATTGAAGTAGCTTTTTGTTATCAAGTTCTTTTCACTGTTGTTTGATCCAGCCTATTTTTCTAGCCTGTTTCTTGACTTTGAACTTTATATTAAACTTGGGATCTGGTCACCTGAGGATGGGAAGACATTGTCCCAAGCTCCAGGCTTTTTTTGTGCTGCTGTTTTCAAAGCTAGTTCTGGGGATTTGCAAGTTTCCAAGGTGACACTATCCTGGGAGAGGCATAGTCACTGATCTCCTGTTCTGTGCTCTGGTCTTTACCTAGGAGAGTTGCTGATTCATTGTAGCTGTAAGCTCTAGCATTCCTCTTGGCCCTGGAACTGTTTCCAGAGCTCTTGCTCCCTAGAAGCCTCAAGTGGCACATCTGTGCCTTGGAACTATGAACAGGGCCCCTACTCCCTTGTGACCAACCCCCAGTGCTCCTTTCTGCCCTGGAACTGCAACCCAGAATGAGTATGAGCAATAGAAGTGCTAATCAGTGCCAACTGTACCTAATGTCAGCAAAGGATCCCCTGTAGTCTCTTTCTGACCTTGGGTCTGACCTCTTGCTGTCTCTGGGCTGGGAGTTCTCAAAGTTGCAGCTGCTGCTACTGGTGATCCTGCCTCGAAGGCCCACTGCTGGTGATGCTGCTTTGCTCCAGATCAGCTCCAAACCTGGTGTCAGAGCTCTCCTGCCAACCTCTTAATTTTTCTTAAATTGGAAATAAATGTCTCACTTTTTTATCTCTGTCTCTATCCTTTTTTTGGCTCTGTGGCTCCAAAATTTGATTTGAAGGGTTATTTTCAAGTTTTTTGGAGTGAAATATTGGGAGAGGTCAGCCGGATTGCTGCCCACTTTCTGCCATTTTCTGTTTCAGTTTTACCTCATTTACTTTTGATAGAATTGTCTCCAATCCTCACTGATCACTTGCCCACTGGCGACCCATGAATTGGATTTAAATATTTTATGGATCTTATTTGGGTAGGAAGTGCTCACAATAAAAGACTACCTTAACTGAGATAACTTCTAAGGGGATAAAGCTGCTCTGCCTTATTATGCCAATTATAGGGTGGCAGACCCTCTGAGAAAGTACTGAGATGACAAAGGGGGGCTTGCACCAGCTTGGCTATTAACAGGTTTAATTAGGGTTAATTAAGTTAATTGGGGGAGTTTACTCACAAAAGTCCAGTCATCCTGAGTGGCCGCAGGGCAGAGTAACACTGCGGCTCCCCACATAAAATCCAGGCCAGGTCAGATATTATATAGAAATAAAACAAAGAAGGCATAGTGCCAGGATGGCCTAGGGATCATGTGCAAGTTTTCACTTTTGCTGCTTACATTTACTCGAGGAAATTTGCATTTTTCTGTGGAGTCATAGGTCACATTCCTACTCTAGTTACAATCATATGTAGTTCGCATCTTTATTATTGAGGCATAATGTTTCCTGCTATTTAAAACTACCTTTACTTACTGGAATCCTCATACATAATACATATCTCTTTTTATGTAACAGGTATGTATATATTATAGGAGTGGTAATTTCCTGTTTCAAAACTCCATAATTCAACCGTATGAGTTCTCTCTCCACTGAGAATGATTATGTTTTAGCAGATGGTCTTCATAAGTGTGTCAGTCATCAATAGGTTGACACGACTAAGGCTGAAGAAGGAAAAAAAGTCTAATGCAGAGGGTGCTGCCAACACTTGCTCATCCGCTGGCAATATAGAAAATCGAGCTTAACAAATAGTGAAAAAAATCAGTTAAACTCGATAATTACCCATGACCAACTTTCAAAGTGAGACTTCCCCAGAAGTAGCCTCCAGCCTTTGGTGCTCATGGTCCATAGGTCTCTCTTGTCAAGGGCATCTGTGTGTCATTTTGTGTCCCTTGCCTTAGGAGTGGTATGTGGTACTTTTCTTTGGTAACTATGGTCAAAAAAAGTCACCAGCTAGAGGTCAACCTTCTTCTAGGCAGCCCTGCTGAAATTAGCCAGGCTGGTACATAGATGGTAACTCTTTGTGATTCTATTACTTGAGGCTTTTCTAGCCCGGCAGGATTTGTGCATTGCTGGCATGTTCATTATCCTAAAACCCTT
This sequence comes from Phalanger gymnotis, assembly GCA_028646595.1. Classification (NCBI taxonomy): domain Eukaryota; kingdom Metazoa; phylum Chordata; class Mammalia; order Diprotodontia; family Phalangeridae; genus Phalanger; species Phalanger gymnotis. The sequence goes on from CM053622.1 coordinate 492,156,973, forward strand.
CAAGTCTGTTGTGACCCTGTGGTCACCTCATCAAACCACAGCAAGGCATCAGTGTAGGACTTCCATGGAGAATGTGTTCAATACATTCGACACATGGTGTATGGGAAAGAGTGTTAACTCTGAAGGTGAAAAGTGGATGATTTCCTTGGTTACCTCTATTTCCTATTTAGGCTCTTAAGCTATATCTGTCTGGGTGGCTCATACATTTTATGTATGTCATTCAAATCGATCAACAACTATTTATGAATAGATGTTAATTCTTTAGGATAGAAGTGGGTCTTTCAGGGAATCCAGAAGTTCTCTGCTTTCAAGGTGCTAACAAAGCAAACTAAAATGCATGAAATAGCAGTGATCAGTATAAAACAGGAGATGATTAGCTAGAAAATCATGTTGTAAGTATTGTAAAGATTCAGGAGAGAGGGAGATCAGGATGGGTTAGACATGTCAGGTGAAGTTTCATGAAGAGATAAAACTTGATCCAGGTCTTTAGGCATAACTTTTCTAATCTGTGGCTATTATAGGGGTGTGTTACAGGGAGGAACCTAGCTTGTAGGGTGGATGGCCCAGGGCAAGAGAAAAGGGTTGAATGCTTATGGCAGTGGTGCTCCAGTGGTAATCATGTACCTCTTATCAACCCTACCCTACATGGGGCTGGAACCCATGTGACTCTCTATGAACACAGAACCTTTGAAGGTGAGAGAGAGAAAAAACATCAGAATGTTGCTGCTCTAGTCCTCCCTGGTACTGCCTGAACATACTCTAGGCCTGGGCTTCTACCTGGGGACAGCCCAGATAGGAGTTACTTTCTAGACAGCTAAGGCCACACTTGACTCTGCTACTTATAGGGTGGAGGTGGAGAAGCAGAAAGACAGTGCAAGGCGATACATCCATACCTTCTTCCAATCTTTGGTCCATGGTACCTAGGGCATCCCAGTATAAAGTGGTAAAGACTTAAGGTGCAGTTTGCTGCCATAATCCTTTTCCTTTTACCTGCTGGAAGCAGCCTTATATGGCTATAACAGTGCTAGAATAAGAGTCACAGCAGTTGAATCCAAATCTAACTTTTTCACTTATTACCTAAGTAATTACCTATCAATTACCTACATTATCTAGGTAATACAGGGTATCGCTAAAGTCTGGACACATAGGCAAAATGCGTATTTTGAAATATTTGGAATATTAACAGACTTAGCCCCCTTGACTTCTTTTTCTGAGGTATGCTAAAGAAGAAGATATACTCAATAAAAATCACAGGCACAACACACTTGATTGAACACATAAAGAGTGAATGTGCTAAAATTGATGGCAATGTGGAGTTACTGCATCGAATTCACATGAATCTTGCAAAGCACATCAACCTTTGCATCACAAATGTTGGAAATCATACTGAAGAGGTTATTTGTTAATATTCCAATTAAATAAAATGTTGTTGAAAATTTCATTCGTGTCATTTTTGCCTATGTGTCCAGACTTTAGGAACATCTTGTATATTACCTTGGATAATTCATTTAACCTTTCTGGGCTTCAATTTCCTTAACTGTAAACTGAAGGGGCTGGAATAAATGATCTCAGAGTTTCCTTCTAGGAAATAATTAACAAAGGGAAACTGTAGAAAGGAATCTTGTCTAAATATGGATTGTACTGAATGACTGTTGAAGTGTCTCCTAACTCTTGAGATTCTGTGATACTATGAAATCAAAATTCTATCAAAATCTATACCTACTTTGATCTCACTAGAATATAAGTTTCTTGAGGGTAGGAACTGTTTTTCATTTTGTCTTTATATCCCAGGTGCCTTGAAGAATAGATGCTTAAATAGACATTCGTTGAATTGAATTGAATAAAATAGATTTTTAAATAACCTGGTGAGAAAAAGGGTCCTATCATAAACAAATTCTATCAGTTGATCACTATATTTCTTTCTGGGGTTTGATTAAAAACAACAACAACAAAGAATCTAACACTCATTTCTCTTGAGGCTCTTTTGAAAGTAATGTTCTCTAGAAATAGTTAAAGAGCTGATATTGCTGAATTCTTGGATGATTTCCTCTTGGCTTTGTGCATGAGAGTGTTTTCCTACTTTATTGAACCTACTCTTTGTTGAAAACTCCCAGTGTTCTTTGAGTCTGAAACTACCACTTTTTTTCTGTCATACCTCAGATAACACAGGAGGTCCCTAGCCATTCACACAAAACACATTCTGTAGAAATGTACTTATTGGTCAGAGATAGCAATATAAGCATACATAATCAAAATAAGACTTCTGATACTGCTGCAAAAATCATTTAAAGGGCTTCACTTTCCTCTTCAGCAAAATGGATAAAAGAGCATCATCCCCTATTCTCAAGTACTTTAAAATAGGGATGAGCTTAATAGCAAATATTATAAATATTTCTAACAAAAATGGAATTATTGTAAAAACAGTTTTTAAATAATAAAACCAATGTAATCGATGACACTAGTCATCTAGTATACTAGTATGCTAACTAGTATAACCTGGCTTTTAAGCCTGACACATTTATGTAAAACTTTCCTCGTTGGTAGAGAGAATAATTGCTTTCTACTGTGTGCCTATATGAGAGGTGTAGTTGTAGAAAGTTTTGAAGGAGTTTTTTTTCTCCTTTCTACTTTTTGGAGGACATGAATGATTCCAGGTTCTCTTCAGAGAGATCCTTGCAGAGAGAAGAAAAAAAACCTCAGGAATTTTTCAACATTTAGTTTTCAGTTTGCTTCCTTGCAACTTTGGGAAATTTCACCATGGGTCAGAGAGAGTACTTTCTTGATTATGCTGAAATATCTTACTCCCGGCAGGAGAAATTATTCACTCTATGAATCATCTAGTGTATTATAATCTGTGTCACTTCTCTGGCTTTAGTTTGCTATCTTCTTAGATAGATGGATTTACTAGCCACTCACTATCTGTGATACACTTTTGTGTAATTAGCATTTGGTGGGAAGGAAGTCAAGCCTTCAGATATAATTTGGGTCACTCCTTTCCATTTAAGGAAAGGAGCTTGAAAACTAAAACTTATTTTCCCTGGACTAACAATATTTAGAGGGGCAGGTAGAAAGAATTCTAGGCCAGCTCCATCTCTTTGAGGAGAGCTGAACAGTAACCTTTGGCCCCAATCTCCTGCTTTGCTCTAGGTAGGAATCAAAGAGAACAAGATACCACAGATATTTATTCATCCCTTCCTATGAGCCACTTTAGACAAGTCTATGGGGACAAACACATAACCTACATGGGCAACATACCCTATACTATATTCCAGAATAGGCTTAGTCGCATGATGCAGCAGAAAATTCAGTGAATTTGGAATCTGAGAAGCTGGGTGACAATCCTGCCTCTCCTTCTTACTTTCTATGCAGCCTCAAGCCAGGTTATCAACACTTCTGGACCCCTTCCTCAATCCTCTTCATCCCCCCTGGGACTCTGCCTCTGAGACCCTGGGCTCTGATAGGTGAGCTTTCACTTTAATTTGTCTAGAGCCAAGGTCACCTCACTTCCCCTCTATTTCCACAATATGCCAATATACACAGACTCTTCTACCCTTTTTTCCTTCCTTTGTTAATCCCCCCCCCCATTAGAATGGAAGCTACTAGAAGGTAGAGGCCATTTTGTTGCTTATTTTTATATCTCCAGCACTTACTACAATGTCTGGCACATAGTAAACACTTGATAAGTACTCCATAAATGAACTCAGTTCTTCCATCTGTAATATTAGGGACTTATGCTGGTATCAAGTTCCTTCTAGAGGCTAGTAGGTGGTATAGTGAATAGAGCTCCACACCTGGAGTCAGGAAGAGCTGAGTTCAAATGTAACCTTAGACACTTACTGGCTATGTGACACTGGGTAAGTCACAATCTGTCTACTTCCATTTCGTCAACTGTAAAACAGTGATGATAATAGCACCTACTTCACAGGGTTGTTGGAAGGATCAAGTGAGATAATTTTTGTAAAGTGCATTTAATAAATATTTGTGTCCTTTCCTTCCTTCCAGCTCTAAATCTATGATCCTATTATTGTGTTGGCTCAAATTGGTGAAGGAAATTCATGCAACAGGGCTCAGATTTGTAGCAATTCCACACTTATGAAATGGCTTATGCATATGGCCACAGTTAGACAGTAGAACTCTAACAATAGGCAAGGGTTTTGGCTTCTGGCCCTGAACTAAGAAAAGCAAATTAAAGACACCAGGCAACCTGAAAACAAGATTAGCCACAAGGGCTTATAAAATTAATATTAAAAATCCAGCAAATTTAATCTTCTAACAACTGAAACACACAATTAAGTAGAGACAAGATAGGGAAGGACCACCCTTTCCCATTATCAGGTTTTCCCTCAACATTCCTTCTACTGAAATGAGCAACAAACAAATACCTCCATTTGTTCATGAAGAGATCATATCCCATATCTCTGTAAAAGGACATCGCAGGTATCTAGGACATACGATTATGCTGTTACCATCTGGCTTTCTGTCCTCTCTCCTCACATCCCCCATGATCTGTAGTAGTCTGTCAAAACACCTCTCCCCTACCCCATTCAAGGGCTTATTTCAAATTACTTTCCTCTCTTCCTGAACTAGAAAATCCCAGAGAGCTTTGTGCCCAACCCATCCCCTTACCCTGAGTGGTTACACTATATCCCTATGAGATCTTATGATTCATCTCCACCCCTCATTATCCTTCATCTTTAAGGTACCTTCACATTCAAATTCCTCTACCTTTTCATGAGGAGGCGAGGGTAGGGATGGGGAAGATCTCCACTAGAAAGAGATGTCAATCTCCTCTCCAACATAAGGAACTTTGGGAATAATAAGAATAGCTCAAGTTTTGCAAAATGATTTACATTCCTTATCTCACTTGATCTTCAGAATAGTCCTATGATGTAACCATTCTAGGTGTTCTGCTCAAATTTACAGGTGAAGAAATTAAGACTCAGAAAGGTTATCTGTCTATAGTCACAGCATGAAAAAATGTTAAAGAAGTAATTCAAATTCAGCTCTCTTTCCACTATGCCATACAAAATCTCCTATTACTGAGATTGCCTTTTCAAATTTTAGCCTAGAAATTTGATTGAGGGAGAGGTAGCTCTGGGCAATAGTCAAAGGGCACTCACTCTGTTCAAACGTATCTCCATTTATTCAAAATAGCCACCCATTGGATTTGTTGGCTCAGACAGGAGCAAGGGACCATAATAGAGAGTACATCAGCCCTCCTAAGGACCTAAGCAAGGATTTAGTGTAAAATGTACTTGCTTTAATCGAGTAAATTTGGTTGGCTGGTCTGGTCCTGGGCCAAGAACAGAATAAGAAAAAGTTTCGAATTGAGATGAATTCAATGTGAAAAACTGCATGATACTTTTAAGTGTCAGCTATTCTCTAATACAAAACCTGTCTTTTTCATACAAATTCTCTTTCAGTGATGCTATATAGTTGCAAATCTCAAAATATCACAATATCTGAGGAGTTCTAGTTGTGGGTTACCCAAAGGGCAACAGAAAGAGATTGTTATACTAGAACATTTTTCCAAAAATGACCTACTTATAAGAAGGGTAAAAGGAATTTCGTCCAGGAAATGTATGATCAGTAAAGGTGAGACAATTATGTAATGAGAGTGTGGGATAACATAAAGACAGCCCAAGTAAAGCACTGGTACCCATAAACTATAAAAATATCTAGAGGAATGTCTTCAGCACATTAGATAAATCTTATAGAAGGACGTGGATAAGAGTCACACATGAAGAGAAAGCATGAATAGATTGCAATTTGCACCAGTGAAAGGAATATCCTCATTAAGGCACAGAAGGCACAGAAAGCACAGAAAGTTGCCTATTCCCTATTGGAATTAACCAAGATAAAGATATTAGGAATTGAAGGACCTGACATTGATCCTTTCTGTATTTAAATATTACCAGGAACCAACCATTAATATACTCATTTAAAAAATGCCTCCTATGAAATTCTAAATTATTGTAGTCTCTTCAGCATTCCTCATGTCCACAAGGCTACAGCATAAGACTTGACACTGGAGAGTTGTGTTGGGAAGCAAAATGGGCTCCTTAGCACTTAGTTCAACAAGTGCCCTTAAAGAGTTTGGCTTTTGTTTGCTTTGAGTAATTCAGCTATTTCATTGAATCTTACTAAGTGCTAAGCCCCAGGCCCAAACCCCTATT
>CM053622.1:492163648-492182953 GCA_028646595.1 Phalanger gymnotis
GGGAGGGCAGACTGGGGAACAGGGCAACCAGAGTGTAAGCCATCTTGGAGTGGGGGGGTTGGAAATGGGGAGAAAATTTGTAATTCAAACGCCTGTGAAAATCGATGCTGAAAACTAAACATATTAAAAATAAATTTAAAAAAAAGCCAGTCTCCTATGGCCATAAGACATATTTGTTGCCCGCTGCTGTACTGATTAATGTTTTTATTCCTTTACCTGTATGTTTTGTATGTTTTATTGATTCACTATTAGATTTAGGTTGCAAGCATCCATAGGGTGCGAACTTTCCCTCCATTTAACACACTTTCTATAGTGCCTGGTATAGCACATATTCAATTAGATTCTCAATGTCTTTTAATAATTATAACAATAATAATAGTAGTAGCTAGCATTTACATAGCACTTTAAGGTTTGTAAAATGCTTTACAAATATCTCATTTTTATCCTCACAACCCTGTGATGTGGGTATTACCACTGTCCCCATTTTACAGCTGAAGACACTGAGGCATACAGAGGTTAAGTGACTCACTCTATATAACTAGTAAGTGACTGACACTGGATTTGAACTCAGATCTCCTGTATTCTAGCTCCTATGCCACTATGCCACCCAGCTGATTGACAATAAAGCTGTACCTTTTTTGATCTCTGATTTCACCCCAGAAGGGAAAATTATTAATGATTCAGTATTCACAGTCAGGCACTGAAGAATCTGGCTGCTGGCTCCCCACATCAACTTGACTTTCAGCAATGTCCCTAAAAAGAGAAACAGGCAGGGCTCCGTCCTTCTGGAGAGCTTCCATCTTAATCCCATCTCATATAGTCCATGCCACCTTCCCCATAATTCCAAATTGTTGCTGAAGCAGCAGTGACCTGGAGTTAGCTGTAGTAATGTCTGACTAACACTGGAAGTCAAGGTATCCTCTTCTCTCTGAGAAAAGGGAACGCCCAGCACTCAGTCACCAACACTGACCATAATACAGGCATCACCTGGCATTTGTGGATTTCACCTTCATGGTTTTGGTTATTCATAGCTTGGTCATTGATAATTAAATGGGAATATTTGGAGATTTGTGATGTACTACACAAGCATGAAAACATTTTTTTAATTTAGTAAGTCATAAATGCATAAGTATTATGTTATTAGTCTATTTTACCATTTACTACCACACGCATAGATGCATAAATTTATTATAAACAGTTAAATTTTGTTAAAAGTTTCAGTGCTCTAAAGAGCTATGGGCTATGTGCCCCCTTGGGAATGTCTCCTCTTTGTCTCTCTACCACCCAAATTCAGTCACACAATCCTGCAGTGATCATTGTGTCTTGTGTTTTTGTACAAAGAAATCCATGAAGCAGTTGCTGCAGCTATATTGGTGGCTTCAAAGATTGGACAGTCTGAGAGATACTAATCTCTCTCATGGAAAAACTGAAACTTTATGCATACGGTGTGTTGTTTTACTTGTTTTGTGTATTAAATTAATATGATCATAATTCTTTTTAAAAAAATAAAGATTTGCTGTGGAGCCTACAGCCATTCCCAGTTTTTTCACATTTGCTGGGGTCCAGTGCCTCTAACCCCAGCAGATGTCAAGGGACAACTAATAGTAGATACTTAATAAATCCTTACTCCCTTCTTCTTTCCTCCTTGGAAGTACAGATTTGGATGCTAAAAGCAGAAAAGAAGCAATATGGAGATAGAATATGCAGTACAATTCTAATTCTTCTGTAGGTGCCAAAAGAACCTGGCAAAAATGTACACAGAAATATTGAGTATCAGACCTAAGAGGAGCCTTAGATGGAGCATTGCTGCTGTTCAGTGGTGTCCAATTCTTCAATCCAATTTGGGGTTTTCTTGTCAAACTTACTCGAGTTGTTTGCCATTTCCTTCTCCAGCTCATTTTACAGATGAGGAAACTGAGGCAAACTGGGTTAAGTGACTTGTCCAAGGTCACACAGCTAGTAAGTGTCAGAGGCTACATTTGAACTCAGGTCTTCCTGATTCCAGGCTGGGCATTCTATCCAATGCCACCTAGCTGCTCCTATTAGTCAACTAGCATTTATTAAGGGCTTACCATGTGCCAGGAATTGGGCTAAGTACTAGGACACAGAAAAAGTCAAGAACAGTCCCTGCCTCAAGGAGCTTAATTCTAATAGAGGAGACAATATAAAATAACTAGGTACATACGAGATTTATATGGTGGAGAGAAAGTAGCTTTAAAGGAGAAATTGCTAGCACCTCAGAGGGCAACTGGGAAAGGCTACCAGCAAAAGGTGGCATGTAAGCTGAGCCTTACAGGAAGCTAGTTGAGGGTGAAGTGGTAGAATATTCTTGGCATAGGAGACAGCCAGTATGAAAACATGGACATTGATGATGGATGCTCTTGTGAAAGGAATTGTGAGTAGTTCAGAATAGTTGGATTATAGAGTATGTGGATGGGAGTAAGGGGTATGAATGGAATAAATAGGATAATATCCTAAAGCTGGAAGAGACCCTAGATTAAGAGGCCATCTAACCAAACTCCCTCATTTAGCAGATAAGGAAACTGAGATGCAGAGAGGCCAATTGACTTTCCCAAGGTCACAGACCTAGTTTATGGTAGAACTAGGATTTGATCCCAGGTCCTCTGACTCTAAATTTATTGCCTTACATGACTCATTTGAAAGATGAAGAACTGAGGTATGGATAGGTAGGTATATGACCTGCTCAAGGTCACACAGCTAATAATAAAGACAGACAGAGACTAGGTTCTGCGACCTTGTCCAGTCCTTTTCCTGCTCTGGTACATTGACTTATGATCAAAGCCAAGTTCTAATGAGGAAACATGGATTTAGGGAACTGACAGGTATACTAGCAATAATAAGGCTGGAAGGAAAAATTTGTTTTTGATTTTAAACCTCTAAGTGGCCCTGGGGTACAAAGATAAAATTCTATTCTTGGCACAATTTTAAACATTTCAGGGTTTCAAATAAAAGCCTTGAATCTTCTTTCAATTTATCCTAGATTCCATGGGGTTTGGGAATATTTATTCTAATCATGACGGTTATTTAATTTTTAAAATTATGTCCTTTGGAATAGTAACAACCTCTTTTTCTTAAGAGAAAGAGTTGGCTTAGAAGTATTTGTGAGGTTGTGGGAACATTCCAAAGAGTACTGGATTTAAAGCCAGAAGACCTAGGTGTAAAAGTCTACTCTGCAACCTCCTACATGTGTGTATCCCTGAGCAAACCATTCAATATCCCTGGACCTTCGTTTACTCAGAACATGCCCCCCACCCCACCCAGGTTAGAGGGTGGTTCCTCAATGACTACATGTTGTATATTTGCAAAGACATGACACCTGATTGACTCAGAGAGATCTGAGCTCACTAAACTGTGTAGGTTTAGAGAGATTCTGGAGAAGAAGAAAGAGAAGTGAAACTCAAGAGAAATGAGATGAGAGACACAAGGTACAAACTTTTAAATGGCCAACAGGAGGTCCTAAAGCCAAAAACACGTGGGGAAGCTCATCTGCATCATGTTCCTTAGCTTTTAATACCTATACTCCCAGAGACTTCCCTGGTGAGATGCTTCCTCTTGTTGAGCTGAGATTTTTATCTTTCTCCCAAGTTGGACCTAATCTACTCTTGAATATTATATTGTATACTCTAATCAGTATAACTTCCCCGATTTCTCTTCATTGTTTGTTTGGATAAGTGGATTTCTTTGGATTTAAGATTGTTTTGTATATATGCTTACATCCAACTTTTGTACGTAACATCCATAAAAAACATTCAATCACACATACATGTATGCATGCATACATGTTTAATGGGAAGGGACTAAGCTGACTAAAAGTAAACCATGAATTTAAATCCAGCTTCAGACATTTACTAGCCGTGTGACCCTGGGCAAGTCATTTAACCCTATTTGCCTCAGTTCCTCATCTGTAAAATGAGCTAGAGAAGGAAAAGACAAACCACTCCAGTACCTTTGCTGAGAAAACCCCAAAAGGAGTTGCAAAGAGTCATATATGAATGAAAAGACTGAACAACAATGTATGCCTCACAGCACCTGATATGCCTATGAAAAATAAATGTTCATTTGACTTTTTAAAAAACCCTTTATTCTCTGTATGAGGATCAGAGAGGTCAAGGTCACATTGCTGTTGTTTAGTCATTTCCAATGCTGTGTGATCTGTTACTGTCTCAGTTTGGAATAGAATTATTTTCTACCTGGAGCGACTACGGAAAGTATTTTTTATTTCAAATGGTTAAGAAAGCATTGTACCCTTAGACTAGAAATACTCGAGTTGTGGTAAATAGATCTAATTCAAGCCCAATACTACTCTTGACAATAGGAGAGCAAAGAAGGGAGTGCTCAATTACAACCTTCCTGCTCTTCCCCACAAAGGCAAAAATTCCAGTCTTCCTCAGAGACAGAGACAGTGCTGGATCCAAGATCAAATTTCAGTAAATATGTCTGTACTACATGTGGATGGGCCATTCTATATCAGATGGTCCATCAGACTATTTTACACTTAAAATTAATGATTGGCTTAGACAATTTCAAAGTTTGTTTTCATCCTATATCTTATATCTTAGTAATTGCTCTGTGTCCCAGATGTATTCCTGATACTTAGCTTTTAAAAAGCCCTCAATAAGATTTGCAATTAATTAGTGATTCCCACCCCCCAACCCACACCAGCTTTAAAATTCTGTGAGAAAAGAACGGTTCTAGAGATCTGTGAACTGGTCCAAGCATTCTAGAGAGCAATTTGAAACTTTGCCCCACCAAAGTCACTCAGCTGTGGATATCCTTTGACCTGATCTACCACTACTTGACCAATACCACCCCCCCAAGAGGTCAAAGAAAGAGGAAACGGACTCATTAGAATAAAAATATCTATAGCATCTCTTTTGGTAGTCACAGAGAACTGGAAACTAAGGGAGTAACTATCAAATGGAAAATGACTGAATAAATTATGGCTGATAAATGTAATGGACTATTATTGTAGTATAAGAAATGACAAAGAGGACAGCTTTGGAGAAACCTGGAAAGACTTGTGTGAACCAGTGAAGTAGGCAGAACCAGGAGAACAATGTATACAATAACTATGATATTATAAAGACATGCAACTTTGACAGGCTTGTGAATTCTGATCAATAAAAAGCCCCCCCAAAAAAATACTAAAGGACTAATGATGATGCATGCTACACACTTCCTGACTGAGAGGCCATAGAGTCGAGGTGCAAAATGAGAACTATAACTTCAGACATGGCCAATGTGAGAATTTCTTTGCTCAACTACATACATTTTCAGCATGGGTTTTCTTTTCTCATTTTTTTCTAATAGAGGTGGAGATGGGAGCGAGAGAAAATAAATGCTTGTTCATTGAAAAAAAAAGAAAAAATTAAAACAGGAACCTAAGAAAGAGACGACAATACAACGATCCTCTCTTCTGCTTCTTTCTTCAGTGATTAACATAGCCTCATGCATACAGACTGCTGGAGGGACTGAGTACTCCAGAGAATTCTCTGATCAAAATCCAAACAGTGGCAAAGCCTGCCTGTCCAAGTATGCTTTCCAGAAAGCCACAAGTATCTCTCTTCTGGCACTTGGAGAGGGCTTGAAATATGCCAGGCAGCATGTGGAGCCATCACTGCTCTAATTAAATCGCTATGAGCAGGAGAGCTGCTAGAGCTTAGCATACTGCTGAATCCTAGGGGCCCCATTTCAAATCCTCTATCTCAAGGCAGGAAGCCAGGATGAACCGCAGCCTCTGAGGTGTCTGCTTTGCCTTGGGTTTTGAGGACAGGCTGAGTGCAAAAGAAAAGAATTTCTTGGCTACTTAGAGGATGTGATTTCATGAACTGCTCCTCCCCTAACTGTCTTCCCCAACTCCTAGCTGATACTTGAAAACTTTTTAAAGAGAGACACCATTTTCCTTTTGTATTTGAAACTCCTGGACCTAATTCAGTGCCTTATACATAGATGGTTTTTAAATGGTTGTTGAGTTGAGTTCATTCCACAATTAGAAGTGAAGCTTGAAACTGAAATACCCTCCCTGGAGATATAAGCTCTGCATGATCAGAGAATTTCAGGTTGGAAGGCCCCTGAGAAATCATCTTATACAACCTCCTCATTTTACAGGTGAGCTTAGTTGAAAAGAAATTAAGTAACCACCAAGAACATAGAGGCAGTAAGTAACAGAGATGGAATCTGAACATAGACCCTTTGACTTGAAGTTTTTGCCTTTTGAAGAATCTAGTCCCAGTGGAGGGATTTTAAGGGATAATAGTACAAAAAAATAAGTCATTGGCATAACTAGCAACTTTGGTACCTGGGGTGGATAGAATGAAACATGCCTTCAAATTAACATTTTTTAAATAAATTCAATTGGGAGGGAAGGGCTGGGAAGGATCTAGAGATGTAAAGCGCCTTGGTGGGATGGGAGACACAGACCTAGGGAATAAAGAGAATTGGAGCACCTGGTAACCTGTTCATTTAAGCAATAATTCTTGTCAAATACATCCTAGATTCAGTTGTTTATATATTAATGAAACAAAATAAGGGCTATCAGAGCACTCTAAGTTTCAGTTCCCTGAAGCAAAGTTCATTTTTCCCATACTTGTTTTGGTTCTGGGAACTAGCACCCTCAGGTGCAAGAGCCAATGTTATTCTAAGAGAATAAAAAAAAGGAAGATAAACTTCTTTTATTTAAAAATTTTGCCTCAAGCTGGGTATAAAGGAATGGAAATTCCCTAGTCTTTTACAGACTCCCCTTGAGACACTTATTTGGTAACTATTTTCTCTATGTCTTACCATTCTCCTCTATTAGATTCGAATGATTATTCTTTCTAGTAATATACATCCATGAAAATACTATAAACATTATCTATGCATAATATGGATCATATCTACCATATATTAGTCATGTAAGTGTGTATGATATATAATATATGCATATAAATATTAAGCTATACATATAGTATATGTGTAATTTATCACAAAATATATACAGTTTTATATGTTTGTATTATACATATATACTACATAATTGCATTAATAACGTATGAGCTGTATTTGGGGGCATAATGGCTTTGACTTCTCACAAAGCTAGGAATAAACAGAGAAGGAATGTGAATTAATAACACCAAAATCTATTTTTTAAAATGAACTTGATTTTGTCCATCTGCTTTATGGCCTCTTATTTTTCTAGTCTATGTCTCAGTCTGGCAGGAATGAATCATCAATTCTCTACCTCCTCCAGAAAAAAAAAGAGCCTCAGGCATTTGACATTTTTTAAATGTAATATATGTGAACTTTGTGAAGCACATTCAAACATGTTTGAAAAACAAGGAATTCAGTCATTTCTCTAACTAAATAAAAATACTTGCATAGTAACATAGGATAGCAAAGGTCCTGTCTTTCATGAAGAGAAAAGTCTTCAAGAAGGCAGATTCCCTGAAGATGTACCATGCAGTCTAAATTCTAGAAAGAAATGGGAGGAGGGGTTATCAAAGATTTTGGAAGGATGCTGGTGAAAATGTCCTAGTAGTAGGGAACACTGCAATGAATCCATTGGACTCCATGGAGAAAGGTTATAGAATCTACTTCCATATCAGTCCTTAATAAAGATAAAACCACACACAGTATATGTATGTATATATATAATTTCTAATCTATCTGAGATTATTTCCTTGTGTTCTTTCAAAGCTGATCACGATGACCTCAATATATCCCTTCAAGTGGCATAACTGTGTGATAAACATACAGCTCATTCTGTAAAGCTAAACCATAGCTCCATCTAACGGCCAGAGTGAAAACTTCAATTTTCCCCAACTAAAAGTGGTAGAAACCAAGTTAATTCAATGATCATTTATATTTATTTATTAATTCTAGGTGCCAAGTACTGTGCTAAATGCTGAGAATAAAAAAGAAAAAGAAAAATCAGTCCCTGCTTTCAAGGAGCTCACAGTCTAATGGGGGAGAGAGCACATGCAAATATGATGTACAAACAAATTATTTACACAATAAATCGGAGATCATCTCAGAGGGAAGACAGTAAAGAGAACTGAGAAAAACTTCTCACGGAAAGTAAGAATTAAGCTGAGACCTAAAGGAAAACAGGTAAACTGAGGAGCTGAAATGAAAAGGGAAAAGGTTCTAGACATGGGGGACAGCCAGTGAAAATAGCCGGAGTTGGGAGAGGACAAGGGTTTTTCAAAGTCTGGTTGCTGTTTTTTATAAAGCAGAATTTTTTAAAGAACAAAGAAGGCTCCTTTAGAGATAATTTCCTGGTGTGTAGGACTGTGTCCAACAGTTATTTCCCCTGGGAACTCTGCACCCAGGTCAAATCTGGGGAGTACAAAGGGAAATGGTGATTCTTTTTCTCAATGTCTTTTTTTACTTGAAATCTGTTCTAGAATTATGTAGTGCTCCTCCAGCCCTGTCTTCTTTCTCTGCTCCTAGTGAGGAATGGGGTGTGGCTTTGCCTGCTGGTGGAGAATGAGAGAGGAAGTGGACAAGGGGAGGTGGCCAAACATGGAAGCAAAAGACAAAGTCATTTGAACTTAGAGAAACTAAAAGAATAGGACCTGTATCCTAGCCACCCAAAGCAGGAACTGAATGACTGAAAGTCAGAGAGAGAAACCAGCATGGAATGAAACAAGGTGCTTGTTCCTTTGTTGCACTTTGTGGCACAACTTTAAATTGCTTCATTCATTTTTCCTGTTCCATAAGCAATTGGCTGGCTTCCAGGAGAAGCATTTGGAGCTCTCTGCAAGTGACGGGACACTTCATGGAAAAGCATCATGCTTAGGAGGTTCAGTGTGTACCCAGTCTCATGTTCCATGCCAGAAAAAGGAGAAGCTGAGTCCCAAGTTCCGAGACCCTGAATCTGCACCTGCTGGGTGGCAAGAGTGAAATATTGTCTAAAAATAGTGTTGCACTGGCCACATTCCTATGATGCATAGAATATGGCATAACTAGGTGGTGCAGTGCATAGAGCACCAAGTAAGGAAGTCCCGAAGTCACTGGAGTCAGGAAGACCTGATTTCAATTTTGCCTCAGATATTTCCTAGCTGTGTGGCTCTGGGCAAGTCACAACTTCTTTGCTTCAGTTTCCTCATCTGTAAAAATGGGGATAATACCTAGATTGCCTTCAAAAAAGAGAAAAAAAGATACGACGATATTTATACTTCCTATTTTAAACGATTGAGATGAAGCTTAAATGAGATTATATATATAAAATGCTATGGAATAACATCTTATATAAATTCCAATTATTTCAAAAATTCTCTCTTCTTAAAATAAGAAATCATAGAGTATGTCATACGTAGGTCACCATTTTGATGAGTTTGACTGATTATGGTTGTTGTCCTTCATTCTTGAAGAAGACCAAAATGACATCACTATATTGGAGTAAAGGTACTGTGTGTCTGACTGTGGCTGATCAGACCAATATGAACTTGGAAGGCTTTACCACAGGTTTGGGCACAGATAGTCCACAGGAACATTTGGAGTGGAGATGTCTCTAAATTTGACTGATTAACAGAAGCCCAGGATTGTGTGTGTGTGTGTGTGTGTGTGTGTGTGTGTGTGTGTGTGTCTGCTGTGTGTATTCAAAACACCGAAATTTTTCATTTAGCCAGCATTGGGTTCTGTTAAGAGATCTTCAAATTTAAAGGACTGTTGGTTGTACTGCACAAGTATGTGCAAAAGTAATAGATTATTGCAAATCTTAATTTCATTTTTTAATACAAGGCTGGCAGGCTTTGGAGAGTCTTGTTAGCACTTGTTCACATTTCCCATGTCTCATGTCTCAGAAGATACAAACCAGGATGTTTAGCTCCAGGAACTATATCCTTAAAAAATTTTCATGTGTGTTACACATTTCTAGGTCATCTCACTCTTGAATTTGGGTTTGCAAAATTGAAACCTTTCACCCTCAACAAAAACACGTACAATTCCAAGTAGCTGCCCCAACACCTATAGCAACTTTAGGAGTTGAGCCATGTGCAAACCAAAGAATTCCTATATCACTTAAAACTTTGGAAAACAAACACAACCCTTGAAAAATTAATTAGGCCCCTTCAACTAAGAGATATGTACACCGTTTAGTAGCCAAGAAAAAAGATCTGATTCTGTTGCTTTCATTTGAATTGTATCATTTACCAGGACGGATCTGTTTGTCCTTTGTGTTCACATAGGCATCTAAGTGGCTCAGTGGACAGAGTGACTAGAACTGAGGACAGGAGACTGAGTTAGGAGTCAAAAGTGGTCTTAGACACTTGCTGGCTGTATGTCCATGAACAAATCACTTAACCTCTGCTTACCTCAGTTTCCTCATCTGTAAAATGGAGATAATAATAGTGCTTATTTCCCAGAGTTGTTGTGAAAATAAAATGAGCTAAAGTAAAACACTGTGTAAGCCTTAAAGTATTATATAAATCCTAGCTATTATATTACTATTCACATGTAGGTGCTTATTAAATGCTCGTTGACTGACATTGTATTACTTGTTTGTTTTGTTAATTGTCATTTTACTTTATTGTAAACTTTGGCATTAATGAGTATGAGCTGAAACTTCACAATTGCTTTATTTTTAAATGATGTTTCACTTTTTTCCAATTACATGTAAGGACAAGTTTTAGCAATCATTTTTTATAAAATTTTGAGTTCCAAATTTTTCTCCCTCCTTACTTCCCCTCCCTTCTCCCTAAAACAGCAAGCAATTTGATATGGGTTATGCATGTGCAATCATATAAAATATATTTTCACATTAGTCATCTTGTGAAAGAGGAAATAGAAGAAAAGGAAAAAAAATTACCAAAAAAGTGAACATAGTACGCTCTGATCTCTACCTACACTCCATCAGTTCTTTCTCTGGATGTGGATAGCATTTTCCATCATGAGTCTTTTGATGTTGTCTTGTATCATTGTATTGCTAAGAAGAGTTAAGATAATGATAGTTGACAATGTTGCTGTTACCATGTACAATATTCTGGTTCTGCTCACTTCACTCAGCATCAGTTCATTAGGGTTTTTCCAGGTTTCTCCAAAGTTCTCCTGCTCATCATTTCTATAGCACTATAGTCCATCACAAACATGTATCACAACTTGTTCAGCTGTTCCCCAAATGATGGGCATTCCCTCAATTTCCAGTTCTTTGCCACCACAAAAAGAGCTACTATAAATATTTTTGTACATCCTTGTTTGTTTTTTTTAAAGAAGTTATCAGAACTGAGATCTTAAAACTGTATTTTGGTTGGTTTCTCTTTTCCAAAGCTGAAGATGGCTTTAGCATTCCTTATTTCTGTTTTCTCTCCTGTCCCCCATTACTTAGACCCCAAAGTCTACACTTTCACATCTCTCTCAAATCCGCCACCAGTCAATACCCCCCAAATTTCATTAGTTTTCCCAGACATTTTAACAGATTTGTACAAGAAGCCTGGGTAACCAGAAACCTACTTCGCTGGATTATTGTAAGGATCAAATGAAATAATATATATTATAACAATGCCAACCATCATTAAATTCTCATAGCCATGAAAAAAACATCATGTTGTCTCCCTGTGTACAATTATTATTTTTAACATAGAGCTAAGATGCCTAGATTCTTATTCAAGACTGGTGGTCATCTTAAAGACCACATAGCACATATTTTTCATTTTATAGATTTGGAAACAGCCTCAGAAAGTATAAATTACTTTTTAAAGACCATTCAGATAGTGATTAATAGAACTGGGATCTGAATCCAGTACCTCTATTTGCCCTTCCACTCCACCATACTGGTAGGACTGTGAATTAAAAAATCAGACAGCCTGCCCTAAATGCTTGTTTGGTGTGATTGACGGTGCAGCAAGTAAAGAACTGGACCTCAACTCTTTAAAACAGGGGTTCTTAACTGTTTTGTCTCTTGGACCCCATTAGCAGTCTGATGAAACTCATGGACCACTTCTCAAAATGATACTTGTTTCCTACATTTATAATTGAAGGAATATGAAATTTCAGCTAGAGGTTGGTAAAAATAGAGAGGTCATTTTTTTCCCATCTAAATTCACAGACCCCACTAAAACCTATCCAGATTGGAAAATTCTGCTTTAAAGGAACAGGTTAAATTATCTCCCCTTCAGTATGAGCTCAGGCTTGGGCAGAGGAGTAGAGTCCCAGGGGTAGGGAACCTGCAGCCTTGAGGCCACACTTGAAGACCTAGAGGGTCACATGTGGCCTCAAGGCTGCATGTTCCTCACCCCTGGGTGTAGACATTATTCCCATTTGGAATTTTCATAATGCAGAATTATGTACCGTAATCATACTCCTAGGCAAACACAAATTTTTCATAGACAGGAGAGCCTATAAACTAAGAGCACAATTTGTGTGGGTATGTACATACACACACAGAAGCAGCATATGTGTACATATATATAATTTACATGTATACATATACAGTATATATATTGATATGTAAGGTAGATATATACATATATTGCTATATAATAAATGTGGTGGGCATGTATATAAGTATAATATTATATAATATATAGAACAGATGAGTGTACATATATGTGTGTGTATGTATATGTATATCTGTATGTTGCTATATCATCCATCAATAGTTATAGATATATACACACATACAACCTAGCCAAAAGAGACCAGAGTCCTTGAGGTGACCCTTATGGGATTCATTCTAGAATAGTTGTTCCAGGCAAAACATGCAAAAATTACAGAAGCAGGTGTGATGTTTCAATGATATTAGAAAATATTTCCCCTTCATCCTGGGTCATCACTTGAGAGGAATTAAAAAAGAATGGAGAGGGAGACAGATACTTGTGAAGGGAGATTGAAAGGTGTTAGTCTGTGAAAGTGTGTGCTATGGGGAACTATAAAAGTGATTTGATGTCTGCGTTTTATATAGAAATCAACAATGTGGGATTTGAATTAGACCTTGTAAATCACCCTGGCTCAGAGGAATGACAGAGAGATAATAACATAACAATAAGAAGAGAAAGCATGAGTTCACTACAGTGAATTTATTTCTTCATCAGTTTATGGTTCAACATGGAAATCTAAAAAAGATAGCAGAATTTTTTTCATAATAAATACTATTGGACATGGGTTCTAATCTCAGCTCTGTTGCTTGCTGCCTCTAAGGTAATGGGCAACCTAGTTCCTTTCTCTGGGTTTCAGTTTCCTCATTTGTAAGACAAGTAGGTTGGACTCAATGACCTTGGTGAAAGGTCCTTTCTAGAGCTATTTGCCCTTTCTTCAACTCACTCCCTAGTTGTAAGTTATTTTCTGTGTTTACACGTGCCTGGCTTTACTGACACAGGACCACAAGTTGTCTTCCTACTTTGTTGTTAAAGGAGTGAATGAGGAAGCCACTGAAATATACAGTCCCAAACTTTGGCTATTTGCCAATCTTCTATCAGATTATGATCCAGGAACTTTTCAAACTAATCTCTGATTTGAAAGCTCCAGGCTCAAGGGATCTGTCCAAGGCTGCTATTTCTCCAGCTCCTAAGGAAATCAATGAAGTTGCAGTAGAATGAGCACTGACTCTAAAGCCAGAGGAACTGGGTTCAAATTCCACCTCTATTGTGTGATCTTAGACAAGTCAATTAACTTCCCTAAGCCTCAGTTCTCATATCTGTAAAACGAAGGGGTTAAACTAGATGATTTCTGAGGTCCCTACCAGCTTATGAAATCCATTATATCTTGTTTCAGGTTATATTTCCTGGTATTTTGAAGATGTCCAGTTGCTTCATTTTCTCTCATTTGGTTTTCTCAAAAAAAAATCCTTCTACTTTTTTTTTTAATGGCCTCAATTCCTATGAACTGTTATCTCAAATTATTTTTGGAAAGAATTTACTGTACACTCAATCAAGTAAAGTCAGTAACTGTAAAAGATAAGACTAGACCAGAAAACATGTCCCATAAACATGGACCATAAATCCAGGTCACAAATATAGATAGATTTGACTGTACTTCTGATTTCATCAACTTTTCCTTAAAATATCATTATTTTTTGTTTCACAATTGTCAAGTATTCCAGATTTCCTTTTTTATCCTTCCTATCTCTCAGAAGAAAGGAGGAAAGGAAGGAAAGAAGGATGGAAGGAAGGAAGGAAGGAAGGAAGGAAGGAAGGAAGGAAGGAAGGAAGGAAGGAAGGAAGGAGGGAAGGGAGGGAGGAAGGAAGATAAGGAAGGAAGGAAGGAAAGAAGGAAGATAGGGAAGGAAGATGGGGAAGGAAGGAAGATAGGGAAGGAAGGAAGGAAAGAAGGAAGATAGGGAAGGAAGGAAGATAGGGAAGGAAGGAAGGAAGGAAGGAAGGAAGGAAGGAAGGAAGGAAGGAAGGAAGGAAGGAAGGAAGGAAGATAGGGAAGGAAGGAAGGAAGGAAAGAAGGAAGGAAGGAAGTGTAACAACAATGCTGTTTGCAGCTACTGTGGCTGTGTAAGGCCAATAACACCAGCACACAGGAGGGCTACTAGCACACAGGAGAGCTACTAGCACAGGTTCTTTGATCTGCTTTTCTGAGGAAAGCAACTTTAATGGGTTTACAATTTCACTCTAATTAAACATACAAATATCATTCACTTAGTTCAGGGGGAAAAGTCAGCACCCTGAACTTCAGAGCAAATACAAACAGAGCAAGTACAAACAGAGAAATATAAGCATAGCAAATAACACAAATCAACAGACAGGCTTCTAGCTATCTGACCAAAGCTATACACACATAATTACCAGAGAGAGAAGCACCAATATCTGAGTTTTTCAAAGTGGGGGAGGGCTCCTTAACGACTACTGAGAGTTCCCACCAACACACTTCCAATGGGTGAGCCCCAAACAAAACTCTCCTCCTGCAGTTCTGAGAGTCCTCTTCTCTCAATTCTTGATTCTAACTTCAATGACTGTCCTCTGGGTATATACACCCTTTTTCAGAGCCCAAGAGCTTCACATCTCTCAAAGATTTCCCATCTCCTGTGACCTAAATAGCAAAAGGATGTGGGCCTTCCTACAAACAAAGGCAAGACTCAATCAAAGGCACTTGATTGCCTTGGTGCTGAGAAGCACTTCAAAATAAAAAACAATAAAAAGTCCCACTTCGCTTGCCCTTATAGGAAGGAAAGAAGGAAGAAAGGAAGGAAGGAAAGAAGGAAGAAAGGAAGGAAGGAAGGAAGGAAGGAAGGAAGGAAGGAAGGAAGGAAGGAAGGAAGGAAGGAAGAAAGGAAGGAAAGAAGGAAGGAAGAAAGGAAGGAAAGAAGGAAGGAAGGGACTCTGTATTATATAAACACAGTAACACAAAACAAATTCCCACAGCGGTCATGTCAAAAATACATTTCTTATTCTATATATTAGTCCATCATCTTTTTCTATCATGAAATGGGTGGCTTTCTTCATCAGCCCCTCAGAATCATGGGTGATTGGAGTTTTTAAGGCTTTCAAAATTGTTCATTTTAGTAATATGGATATTATAGTAGAAACCATTCTCCTGGTTATGCTCACTTCACTCTGAATCAGTTCATTGAAGTATTTCCATGTCTCTGGATTTTCTTTTTCATTTTATATAGCACAGTAATATCCCATTACATTCATATGACACAATTGGTTCAGTCATTCCTCAATCTATGAATATCTCCTTGGTTTCCATTTTTGTCACCCCAAAAAGAGCTACTATAAATATTTTTGCACATATATGACCTTTTCTGTTTCTTTGATTTCTTTGTGGTTTAGTCTTAGCAATGGCATATATGGGTCAAATAATATGCAATATTTAGTAACTTTTGTGAATAATTTTGAATTGTTTTCCAGGGTAGTTGTACCCATTCAGTTTCACTGCCAGTGCATCAACATGACCGTTTTCTCATAGCCCTTCCAACATGTGTCATTTTCTTCTTTTGTCATCTTTGGAAATCTGATAAGTCTGAGGAAGAACTTCAGAATTCTTTGACTTGCATTTCTCTAACTATTAGTGATGATTTGAACCATTTTTTTCATGTGGCTACAGACAGATTGAGTTTCTTCCCTTGAAAAGAATCTATTTATATCCTTATACCATTTATCAGTTGGGGAATGGCTTTTATTCTTATATGTTTTAATCAAAATTTTTTGTGTATATGTGCATATATAGTACCAAAAATATTAATGCCCCAAAAGATGTAAGCTAAAGTCTTAGCTATTAAGGCTTAACACTACACTAAAACTTTTGGAATACTCTACATATCTTGGAAATAAGACCTCAGTTAGAGAAACATTTTTCAGAGATTTCTTTTTCCCCATTTCATTATGTCCCTTCTAACCTTAGCTGTATTGGATTTGTTTGTGCAAAACCTTTTCAGCTTTGTGTAATCAAAATGAATCATTCTTAGTTTTTTGGGACAGCAAGGTAGTACAGTGTATAGAGTGCCATTGTGCAGTCAGAAACCAATCCAGCCTCAGACACCTCCTAGCTGTGTGACCCTGGACAAGTCACCCAACCTTTGTTTGTCTCAGTTCCCTCATCTGTAAAAAAAAAAATGAGGATTAATAATAGCATCTACTTCCCAGGGTTATTGTGAGAATCAAATGAAACAGTAATTGTGAAGCACTTGATACATAGTAAGTGCTATATAACCATTATATTATATTATATTAACCATTTCCTTTGAGATTCTTGACCTTTTGTGCCTCCACATGATTTTTATTATTATGTTTCTATTTCAATAAAGTATTCCTTTAGTAGTCTGATTAGTATGATTCTGAATTATTAAATCCATTTAGGTAGTATGGCCAATTTTATTATACTGCCTCATATTCATGATCAACTAAATATTTCTCATTACTTAGGTCTGTATTTCTATAAACAGAGGTTTGAAGTGATATTTAATAATAGATAATGTTTACATAGTGATTTAAGGTTTACAAAATGCTTTATCTATATTGATCTAATTTTATCTTCACAACAACCTTGGGAGGTATATGTTACTACTATTCTTATTTTGAAGACAAGGAAACTGAGGTTACATGATTTGCCTAGAACCACACTACTAGCAATAAAATTCATCATTTCAGGAGCTAAAGAGGCAAACCCTTTGCACCTTTACTAGAGGATAGCAAGGAGGGTGGAGATAACAAACTCAGAGTCTTATAACATTCCACCACAACCACTGACCCTGTTAATGGAAAGACTAGATCAGTCTCATCCAATTAAGAGCCTGTGAGACACACCAAGAACAAGCTGAAGGCCGCTCAAGAAAGGAGACTCTATTTTTATGTCTTCTGTCTGGAAAGAGACAAGATTTGGGGAGGAAACCCTGGAGAAGTCAAAGGAGAATAACAGTGGCGCTTTATCTCCCACTTAGACCTAATGGTGACTGTGAATACTTGGCCACCTCTGTCTCTTTGTTATTTCCTGATTTGAAGCAGCCAAGGTTGCAGATGTGGAATTGACTAGATTGTGAGATTATGAACATCAAAAGCTGGGAAGTTCTAGAGGCCCCATCAACTTTTGGTAGCAGTTTCCATGTGGCAACATAGGACAACGGCATTTTCTAAAACTATATTAAGTCAGCCTAATTTGTTGACATTAATTCTTCTGTGGGCTTTTTGCCTTGGGGTCTACAGAGCTGTAGTGCTGACCTGATTGTTGTATGCCTGTGTGTATCAACAATCTGCTAGCAGCTACTTTGGGGTACAAGACCCAACAAGACCAGCAACAAGAGCTGCCAGCACAGGTTCTTTTCATCTGTTTTGCTAAGGAAAGCAACTTTAAGGGGTTAACAATCTCAGTTTAATTAAACATACATATATCAATTACTTAGTTCTGAGGGAAAAGATCCAGACCCATGAGCTTCAGAGCAAATATAAACATCAACAGACAGATGTTGTCTGACTCAAATCTCAATTCATAGCTATCAGGGCTTAACAAAGTCCCAACAACTGGGTTTACAAGCCGGGGGCTCTTAACGGCTGCCCAGAGTCTCTTCAAGTCACACGCCACTCTTCCAGTGAATGAGAGCCCCAAAAGTCAAGTGCCAACCTTGGATCTTATATACCCATCTCGGGGCCCTGGGGTACTTGATTACCTCAGTGCTGAGAAGCATGCAAACGAAGAACAGTGAAAAAATCCCATTTTGCTGGCCATTACATTTGAAAAGCAAGAATCATCAAACAGATGTAAGAGAAGAACAGCAAAAAGCACCACCTTGATTACTATTACACTGCGAAACCCAGATAGCTTAGCAGCGCCATGCCAGGAAACTGAATGGCTTCCATTTGAATTGTCTTAAGAAGATCCTAAGGATCACCTGGCAGGATGAGGTACTAGACATTGAGGTCCTTGCTCTAATTAAACTGCCAAGCATGCAAACACTGCTTCAGAGACAACAACACCGATGGGCTGGCCACGTTGTTTGAATGCAAAACATACACTTGCCGAAAAGACCATTTAATGGAGAACTCACACAGGGCAAGCTTTCACATGGTGGTCAGATGAAGCAAGACAAGGACACTCTCAAGGTGTCTCTCAAGAACTTAGGAACAGTGACATGGGAGACACTGGTACAGGACCGTTCAGCATGGCGTTCCCACATCAGAGAAGGTTCTGTGCTCTCTGAGCAAAGCAGAATTGAAACAGCCCAAAGGAAATGCAAGTTTGGAGTATCCACCCCAAATGTTCACATGAACTATTTGTGCTTCATGTGTGGTAGAACATTCAGAGCTCATATTGATCTGATCAGACACAGTCGGACACATCGAAATTTGACTCTAGCATAGTGATGTCATTTTGGTCCTCTTCAAGAATGAAGGACAACAGGAGCCAAGATGGCGGCTGCGAAGCAGTGACTGGAGTGAGCTCCCCACCAAGTCCCTCCAAAAACCTATAAAAAAATGGCTCTGAACCAATTCTAGAGCTACAGAACCCACAAAGTGGCAGAGGGAAGCAGGGTTCCAGCCCAGGACAGCCTGGATGGTCTCCGGGTAAGGTCTGTCCCACTCAGAGCTCCCAGCCCCCAGCTGAGGGGAGCGGAGCTGAGCCCAGCGCGCACGGCGCGAACAGACCAGACGCAGACCTACTAGACCAGGAGACCAGCGGAGAGTACCCTACAGGCATGAATCACTGAGCTGTGGCATCCACCAGACCTCTCAACCCACAAAGAGCAAAGACATCAGAGAAGGTTAGTGGGAAAAGGTGACTGAGTTTGCGGTTCAGCCACTGCCCCTGGGGCAGCGGAGGTGGGGCAGCTTTAGAAATTCAGCTGCAGTTGCTTCTGGCCCCAGGCCCACCTGGTGGGAGGAATTAAGTGGCTGATCAGGGCAGGAGTGAAGAGCCTGCTGAAGA
>CM053622.1:492183453-492212949 GCA_028646595.1 Phalanger gymnotis
AAGGGTTATACATAATAATATGCATGTGGCCCATGTTGAATTGCTTGACTTCTTAGGCAGGGTGGGTGGGAAGGGAAAAAGGGAGAGAATTTGGAAGTCAAAGTTTTAAAAAATAGATGTTCAAAAACAAAAACAAAAAAGTTTTTTCATGCAACTAGAAAATAAGATACACAGGCAATGGGGCATAGAAATTTATCTTGCCCTACAAGAAAGAAAGGGAAAAGGGGACGGGAGGGGAGTGGGGTGACAGAAGGAAGGGCTGACTGGGGAACAGGACAACCAGAATATACGTCATCTTGGAGTGAGGGGAGGGTAGAAATGGGGAGAAAATTTGTAATTCAAACTCCTGTGAAAATCAACACTAAAAACTAAATATATTAAATAATAAAAAAATTAAAATTAAAAAAAAGAAATTCACCCAAAGAGAAATAAATATCTGAGGAGACAAGATCATTTGGGCCAAGCACATACATCTCACACCAAAAAAAAAAGACCAAACCCAGATATGATTTTCCTAATGGAGGACGGAGGGAGGGAGTGAGGCATTACATTAAAAACTTATGAACACATGGAATTTCATGGAAGTTTCTAGCACAGCACAAATATGTAATTCTATCATAAGGTATTTATAAATTTAGGATATAGTTTTAACAATAACACTAAAAACAGACACAAGCATTCCTGCAAAGGAAGATTACATTATTTACTCGTACCCTCTCTGGGTCCCATTGTGCTTACATGATACAAAGTCCTGCAGGAGGTGGGAAAAAACGGGGCGGGAGGGAGAGACAGAGAGAGAGACAGAGAGAGAGAGACAGCATCTCTTTTGCCTGCCAGAAGGGAAAGTGGTGAAGTCTCATCTGCATCTTCCCTATATCCTTCCCACTACTTCCAGTATCTGTAATACAGTTCCTCAGATCCCTGTGAGAGTAGGAAAGAAAATCACATCTTGTGCATTTCAAGTTCTATGTCAGATTTCACAGCCTTTGAGGATGGTGCCCAGTTTTAAAGAGCATGTTGCTTTGGAATAAATAAGGTCATACTCTGGTAAAAGCAGAAATGTTTGCCTCTGTAATACAATCATATGGCCCACAGTCACATGAGATTTTTGTAAAAACCTACTTTTTTCTATCTGGAGTTGGAGAGAGGAATGTACATTATCATTGCTTTCTACCCAGCCTCCAAATATTTACCAAATATTTAGAAGGCAACAAAATATTAGAAGCCTCTTAACAATGGTAGCTTTGTTCTGATAGATTATTCTGTCATGGTAATATATTAGCTGATGTTAATATTGTCTACTTTCTTTCCACCTCAGTGTTTACACATCATATTCCTATACCAGAATGCCAAAAGATATCCTATAGGACTTTGGGATTTATGCATGCTTACAATGTATTCATTACACTCAATTAAATTGACTTAAACTTTGGTCTTCTGACTGTAAACCCAGTGCTCAGAGGTAGATAATACAAGCATTATATCATCAGTTCATGCATGAGAAAGCTACTAAGAGAAGTTAAAGGACACTCAATTTTCACTTAATAAATGGCAGAGCCGGCCCTCAAATCCACATATTCCAAGTTCATTATTTTTTCTACTGTAACATAATGTCTGAATAGAATCTCTCTCAAAGGCAGAGATTCCAAAGTATTGTGTTTGTATGTCTTTTTTGAGAACAATGGGCTCCCAGTAAAAGTCATTGCTAATTTATACAGAAATATTATCCTAATGTTAATCCTTACCACCAAGGGCGTAAAGAAAAAAATAAAAAAGTCAAATAAATAAAAAGAAAGTCAAAGGAAGCCAATATGCAGAAATCTTAGCAATGGATATTTTCATTTATTTATCTAAGTGTCTACTACTTGCAAAGCACCTGCCATATTACATGTGTTCAAATTCCATTTATATGATAGATAAAAGTGTTCATATTTTCCTCTGACTTAGAATTTGATGTCTTGCTATTTGTACAAGAAATAAAATACAGTTTAACTCTATAGGTATAAGGCCAACCCTTTTTTTTAATCTGAACATGATTTTTTTTCCGCATGAAGACCCCACACTTGTCTTTATTATCTAGTTTAAGTATGGACCTATTTTTCTCAGGGACTGAGATTGTATAGAGAAGAGTATGCCCTCCAGATGTTGAAGGAAAATGTTCATACTTCTGTTCTTTCTATCTCTTCTCACTAAATATTCCTTTATGAAAGCTATTTGGTTCTAATCATTAGTGATTGACATTAGAAAAAATGCATCCAAATGGAAGCTAAAGACAATAACATTAAAGAAGACACCCCTCAGCCCTTGGAGTTACCCCCAGAAACCTGAGAAGTGATATAGCTAGCCTTGCTATGGGGAACCTGGCTCATCCATGTGACTGAGACTTAAGATGAGGATCTTCAGACTTATAAAAGTTGCATTTAAAAACTCCAAGGATCAATAGTTATATCATCGTCAAGAGACCTTCTTTGCCTTAGTAGAAAGAGTTTATGAACTTCGGAAGATTAAAAAAAATCATCATCATCATCAACTGGTAGCCAACCTGTGTAATATTAATGGAATATGAAGATCTTCCCCTTCCATTAATAGGCCTGTGTCACCACATGTGTTCAATCATGGATGTCTTGCTGCTTTGAACTCCAGCTCAGCTGTGATACACCCTGAGTCACATAGAGCCCATTGGGGAAGGAACTTGCCTAAAAGGAAAGCTTGCTTAGGGGAAGATTGCTTGCAGGAACAGGTTTTGCAAAGTTCCAGAGATGGGTGGTGGAATGTTGAGTTGAAACATAGAGTACATAAAAGGAATAATGAAGCAGGTTTAAAAGCAATCTAAAAGATGGAGAGTTTAAATGCTAAGCTGAGAAACTTAAGATTTTTGAGCAGGAAAACAACATCAGTGTATAATGAATTGAGCCATTTTTAAAAAAATTTTTTGCATCTATGACCACCAGTTTTTTATCTGAAGCTTGAGAGTAATTTATATCATGTGCCCTTTGGAGTTGTAGTGGATCATTGTATTGATAGGAGTTACTAAGTCTTTCACAGTTGATTATCTTTACAATATTGCTGTTACCGTATAAATTTGTCCTCCTGGTATGACTCACTTCACTTTCCCATCAATTCACATAAATATTCCCAAGATTTGTTTGCTTTTTTTTTCAGGAAACTATCCCCTTGATTATTTCTTACCACATATTATTCCTTCACATTCACATTTATGAATTTATCAAGTATTACTCATACAACCTATGTGTGACATCCTTTTTCCTATTATTAAATAGGGCATATTCACACCCATTGAGGGCATAAATTCAGTTCCACATTTAAACAGTGATGAAAATAAGAATAAAACTATACCTGTCTAGGACACATGAATTTCCAAATAGGGAAAGAAGAAAAGGGACATATTCATACTTAGATTCATGTCCTAAGGACTTTCTATTCGTTCATCCTCAAGGATATGTGGCTCATGGGTCATCAATTTAAAAAGCCTACTTGATCAACAAATTAAATATACATACTTATTTAGTGGTTATAAAGTGCAAATTCACTTGTATTATGATCCACCCCACAATGCTGCCTTTGTGTTCATGTTTTATAGTCTGGGCTCACAAACTTAGCAGCAGATAAAACCATATAGTGCGCACAATTTGATTTTGGCATACATCCTATTGTGAAGTAGTAGTAGACAGAGGGAAAGACAGGAAGATAATGAATGGTTTTGCTTCCAATACATACTGGCTGTATGACTTGGGGGGGGGGGGCAAGTTATTTAACCCCTCTCTGTCTCTCAGAGGATAGTCTCTCGGACAGTGATGAATGCACTGATGGAATCACTAGTTCAGACCAAAAACAAAAACAAAACAATTCTCTGTAGCAATTCATAGCAGGTACTCAATTAAAGGGACCTGGTCTCCAATCCAAGAACACTTGAGTTCAAGTCCTTAATTCAAGTGGTTAGTGGTTTTCTGTTTTGTTTTTTTATTTGTTTTTTAAACCCTTATCTCATTTTGGCTTCCAAATAGCTTTCTCAATTAGGGAGAAAGTGTTTTGACTAGAAGCTGACATAAAAATATGATTTTCCTGACAGAATTCTAACTATAAATTCATAAATCATCACTCTGGGTTACAAATAAAGCTTCTTTGTGTTTGGATTTCATGAATCAATTTACCAAAGCATAATCTCATCTGGATGAATCTATAAAAATTGAATTTTAAGGCTATCTAAATTATGGAAAATGAACTTTTTCCTTTTTAAGAAAAACTGAAGTCTGTGAATTTTATTTTTTATTTAATTTAATTTTTATTTTTAATTCCAAGTTCTCTATCTTTTCTCCCACCCTTGAGAAGGCAAGAAATATGATCCCCATTATACGTATAAAGTCATGAAAAACATATTTCTGCGTTAGCCATATCTCCTCCTCCTCCCCAAAAAAAAGCAAAAAAAAAAAATAGGAAAGGGGAAAAATTAGCTTCCATCTGCTTGAGAGCAATTTACATCATGTGTCCTTCGGAATTGTAGTGGATCATTGTATTGATAGGAGTTACTAAGTCTTTCACAGTTGATTATCTTTACAATATTGCTGTTACTGTATAAATTTGTCCTCCTGGTATGACTCACTTCACTTCACACCAATTCACATAAATATTGCCAAGGTTTGTTTTTGCTTTATTCTAGAAACTATCCCCTTCATTATTTCTTATCACATTATTCCATCACATTCATATACTATAACTTGTTCAGCCATTCCCTAATTGATAAACACCCCCTCAATTTCCAACTTTTTAGCAAGAGCTAAAATAAATATTTTTGTATATATAGATTCTTTTTGTTTTCTTTAATCTCTTTGGGGTATAGATGTAGAAGAGGTATTGCTAGGTCAAAGGACATGCATAGTTTTCCAGCTTTTTGGACATAGTTCCAAATTATTTTCCAAAATGGTTGGATCAGTTTACAACTCCACTAATAGTGCATTAGTGTCTCAATTTTTCCCCATCCCCTCCAACATTTGTCAGTTTCCTTTTCTGTCATCTTAGTGAATCTGATGGCTGTGATGTAGTACCTGAGAGTTGTTTTAATTTGCATTTCCCTAATCAATAGTGATTTAGAGCATTTTTCCTTGTGATAGCTTTGGTTTCTTCCTCTGAAAATTACCTGTTCATGTCCCTTGACTATTTGTCAATTGGCAAATGGCTCCTATTTTTCATAAATCTGGCTCTTTTTTCTATATATTTAAGAAATGAGAACTTTATCAGAGAAACTTGCTACAAATTTTCCCAATTTTTTTCTGATTTGGGTTACATTGGCTTTGTGCAAAACCTTTTTAACTTTACATAATAAAACTTAACCATTTTACCTCCTGCATGATTCTAATACTTTCTTAAACTCTAAACTGGATGAAAGGTGGTCTGACATCTTTCTTAAATAAATGTCATTTCCAACTCTAAAAGATTTATGATAAAAAAAAAAGGCTATCTATTCCCAGAGAAAGAACTGATGGTTCTTGAATACAGATTGAAGCATACTTTTTTCCTTTAGTTTTCTTGAGTTTTTTTTCTTATGTTTTCTTTCACAACAAGACCATGATGGATATGTTTTACGTAACTACACGTGTATAACTTGTATTTAACTGTTTTCCTTCTCAATGATGGGGAGGCAGGGAGGGAGCAAGGGAGAGAATTTGGAACTCAAAGCTTTATAAATGAATGTTTAAAATTGTTTTTAAATATAACTGGGAAAAAATAAATATTTTTTTAAAAAGAAGCAAGCAGGACAATTTGGTGACTGCTGCATTAAAATCAACATGTATAGCTTTTGTTTGGGGTTAACAATCAATAGAAGGAATTGAAACATGGAAAAAATGTCACTTCCCCTCCTTCCACTTTTAAACTTACTACCTTTTCAAACATATTTTCTAATGTTTATTTTAGAATTGTGAGGTAGGTTGGACCTGATATTTCTTATATTTCTCAGTCAATGGTTATACTAAGCAAATGACTTTTAGACTATAAATTCATTGAGGGCGAAGATTATTTCATTCTTTGTATTCAAAACATGATTGCTTAGTAGAGTGCCTGGTAGATAGCACATTTAAAAAATGCTTATTGATTGATTCCTATACTCCTATTCCTAACTAAGCAGAGTAGTGGAGAGATTGCTGGATTTGGAGTGATAAGGACCACAGTTCAAATGCTACCTTGGACGCTTACTAGCTATGTAACCTTGGGCAAGTCATTTTAACCTCTCTCAGCCTCCATTTCTTCATCTGTAAAATAAGTGGACTAGACATCATGGGCCCAAGTTCATATTTGTAGGTTATATTGTCACCCTTCACTGTTTCTTCCTCTGGAACTTCTTCATTCAAATTGACTGTCCCTGATTTCTGTGTAAAAGACACAGCAAGAAACATATCTCTCTTTATACACGCAGCATATCTTCTGTTGTTAGGCTTTCTCTGAAATATGCTTTAATTTTTTCTTCTCTCAGTGCAAGTAAGATTGAAGAAGGAGAATGCATAGCATCTATAATTTTACTTTATTCTATAAGCTAAGATCGTTTTACAAACAAGACACAAAAAAATGTTAAGTAAAATGATATGAGAAAGGGGTAAAAAAGAGGGAAGAACCGGCTTCCCAACAGTCAGAGCTATCTAAAAAAGTAATGGACTGCCTTGGGAGATAATGGGTTTCTCCTCACTTGAGGTCTTAAGGTAAAGATTGGACAGCTTTGCTGATCTACTGTACAAGGATTCTTTTTCAGGTATGCATTGGACTTGGGTGGCCTCTGAGACCTTCCAGCTCTTGGATTCTGCAATTCACTTTTTCTATGATGCCTTCAAATATCCTTTTATCTCTACATCTAAATGGGAGGTAGAGGAGGGATAAGTAAGAGGATAAATATAAGAATGAATAGCTGCTGCCTATCAAGAATGGTGCATCCATTCTTTAGGCAAGGATTAGCCTAGATGACATCTACCTTCCCTTCCAACTCTGAGAATCTATTATATGAGAATATTATATTATCTTCCCACCCTTTGGAAGGAAGAACTTGATTCCTACCGTGTTCTGCCATCATTCACTAAGCAGGCTGTAGATTATATTGTATATTCACAAAGACAAATTATTTCATATACATGGTGTCCATAAAGTCCGTGTGCAATTTAAAATAGTAACTTTGTAACTATATGTGATAGAAAGGATCTGTAACAAGGATTAGAAAGCTTGATGTATCTAGTTTATTTTTGTCTTTAGAAATTTTGCTTGTTTTATTTTTATTTTTAGAAATTCAACTTAAAAATTGCTTATTTTTCAGGATTACTGTTGACCCATGGCTTCACTAGAAGAGAAAGTAAACTGTGTTCTTTGGTTGACTGAACTAAAAACTACACCTTCTGTCCAAAGTCTACCATTTTCTTGGCCTCCGTGTTCGCCAGATTTGACTCCACTGGATTCCTTTTTAATTGGGACTTGTAAAAATTAATGTTTATTCAACCAACCCTCAATCTAAAAAAGACTTGCAAGCAAGGATAACTGATGTGATTGCTGGCATTACTGAAAATCAGCTTGAAAATGTTTTCCACGAACTACAGAATCATATTACCCTTTGTATTAGTAATGATGGTGGACAGGTTGAAAATTAACAAGAACAATAAAAAATTAAGTGTTTCTTCTTTCTTTTGCTTTTTACAAATTCTTTCTATCATATATAGGTACAAAGTTACAACTATTTTAAATTGCCCACGGACTTTATGAATACCCTGTATTCAATGATAGCTGTGGGGTAGGAAATAATTATTTCCTAGCTAAAATAGCATCATAGATTTTTCCAGTTTTCTTAAACTGAAAATCTTGAAAACCAGCCTGAGTGAAGATCTTGTGGTACTCTGTTGGATTTCTCTCCTTTCCTTCGGTCTGTACTAGCATGTTCATAGAATAGAGCTGGCTTGTCAAAGGCCCCCTCTTATCTTCATCCAAAAGGGTTTCAACCACTAACACTCCAGAGCCTAGAAAGAAACAAAATAAGTGTTAGCTGGGGTGGACCAGAAGCAAAAGACTGAATCAGGTTTCTGCCTCATTGTCTCTTCTTCTTTCCCCTTCCCATTAGTGGGCTTGGTTTTGGGACTGGCCATAGGGAATATGCAAGGCCTGTTTTCAGGTGAGCCGGGAGGTCAGTCCCTCCCACACTGTAAGTCTGGATGCAGTGAAAATGTCAAGCTCTTTTCAGTATGAAAATAAAGCAATGAACATATAGTACTTGCAGGGCCTTAGCTCTACTCTCATTCAGCAAGGGTACATTGCCCCAAGTAATCAGTCTGTCTAGAGACATATCTTCTTCCAGGTCAGCTCTGTTCCTTCATGTTTTGGTTTTCCTCACAGTAACATGTCAACCAAGCCTATGCCAATGCATCTATGAAGATCAGCATAAAGGTTCAACTCTAGTGCCATAACATACTAGGATGCCTACTTCTGGTACTATCTGTGATTTCCCATTTCTCAACCTCTGCATTGGACCTTGGACCATTTTATTTGATGAGAAGACAAAGTGCTATCTCTTCCTTGTGCTTTAGCTTTGCATTAAGGGTCTTGGAAATTTTAATTCATGGAGGTATCAAGGAGGAAATGGACAAATGCAGACCTTGGAGCCACAAAATCTGAGTTCAAATCCTGACTCTACAACTATATATGTGACATTAGACAAGTCATTTAATTTCTTTCTCTCTGGGTCTTACTTTCTTCATCCAAAAAAAGAGGGGAGAGGGACTAGCCTCTGTAGCAGTCCTCTCCCAAAAGGCCTCTCTTCTCCCTTATCTTTCTTTGGCCTCCTGGACCGGAAACCTTTTTTCCTCCTCCTCCCTCTAGTGCTACAACTAAACTGGTGGGTCTCTTGTGCTCAAGAGCTCTGAGCTGCAGTGGGTTAAGCCAATTGGATGTCTGCATTGAGTTTGGCATTAACATGGTGAGCTCCATGGGTTGGGGAGAAGAGATTTCCAGGGTGCCAAAGGAGGGGAAACTGACCCAAGTTAGAAATGGATCAGGCCAATACTAATCAGTAGTAGAATCAGGCCCTTCAGTAACCATTGCATTCCCAGATATGAAGGCTCAGACTTTTAAAAATAATGTTTTTAGCTATAAAGAACATACGAAGATGCTATCTGCATCCAGAGAAAGAACTGATAAATAGAAATGTGTATAGAATAATTTACATACATACATATATGTATATATGTGTGTGTGTGTGTGTGTGTATGTATATATATATAAAAGGACAAAAGAAATTTATGTGATAATTTTGTCATATATTTGAAAGGAATAGCAAGTTGTACATAGTAGAGTTATAGTTTCCTGTGCAATCATCTTTTTTGATTGTACTATGTTATAGAAATGCTTGCTTTATTACCTATGTTTTCTTTTTAAAAAGTCACTGCAGAGAGGAAAAGTATGTATGGAGAAATATAAACTCTTTAGCCACTTGACCTTATTTAAAACTAGGTATAAGAGTACCAGCAGGATCAGAGCAGTGATGTTAAATTGAGAAAATGTTTGTAGGGATAAATTCTATTTATTTTTAATTTTTTCTCATGGCACCTTTTCCAGGGTTTTTTAATTAATTAATTAATAATTAATTTTAGTTATTATTTTACTTCCCATTCAATTAATTTCCATTTCCATTAATTAATAATTAATTTTAATTATTATATTAATTTCCTTTTAAAAAACAACTTTTAATGGATAGTTATTTAAACAGTGGCACCAAATGTCTTATATTTCAGTGAAATCAGTGGGGAGGGGGGGTCATTTAAATTAAGGTAGTCCCCAATTCACACCCCCTAAGCAACCACTTACTCTTTCTGTATCTAAAAGAGATCTAGAAGGTCCCATTTTCATTCTACCAAGGAAGTATGTGTGACTCTGAAAGGATAAATGGCTTCATTCATCTACACCTACATATGTATTTGTCTCCCTAATAGAGTGTAAATTCCTTAAGAACAAATTATTTCATTCATTGCAGTTGTATCCCCAGCACCTTGCAAAGAGCTTTGAACATAGTAGGTACTTCGAAAGTGTTCATTAAGTAAATTCATTGATTGCCTTGGTCACCTCTCTTCTCTTTTGGTCTTGGTTTCCTCACGGTGGGGGCCATCTCTGGGGTCCCTTACAGCTCTGTGATCTTGTGATGCTAGATGGTGACAGGCCAAAGATGCACTAAAAGCCTCCTGATTCCCAGGCCTGTGTTCTTTCCACTACATGCTAACTTTCCCAATTGAGGTAAAGCTAAATTTGCTTCTGTCCAGGGAAGATTCCAGGCAATTAGATGTAGCACAACCAAAGTGGGCTGAGGGTCAGGAGACCGAAATTCAAGTCATTATGTCACTAAGTAATAGCATCATAAGATCATAAACTTAGAGTCAAAAGGATCATCTAGTCCAACATTCCCATTTTATAGGTGAAGAAACTGAGACCCAGGGAGATGGACTTGCATAAAGTTTTACAAGGATAATAATCCCTTTTGTATAGATCAGAAGAGCATTGTCCTAGAGCTGGAAGTACTTTTGAAATCATTCAGTTTAACCTAATCAACAGAGGCTTACAGACTTTGTGATTTGCCCAAGATCATTGTTGTTGTGGTGTTTGTTGTTGTTGTGTCATCCTTGTCATTGTTGTTATTTGTCCTTTGTCCTTGAAAAGGATTAAGGGGACCAGGATTTGAACTCAGATCTTATGACTCCAAATTCACTGCTCTTTCCAGTACTCCCACAAGATGAGGAAACTGATGTTCTATTAGCATCAGTTAAGTGCCTTGCCCAAGGTCATAGAACTAGTAAATGTCAGAGGCTCTATGTAAACTCATGTTTCCTGCCTACAAGTTCCAAAGCTATTTTTTAGTACACTGTACAGAATATGAGAGGCAACTAGGTGGAGCAGTGGATAAAGCACAGGGCCTAGGGGCAGGAAGACTCTGCTTCATGAGTTCAAATCTGGCCTCAGACACTAGTTGTGTGACCCTGGGCAAGTCACTTAACCCTGTTAGCCTCAGTTTCCTCATCTGTACAATGAACTAGAGAAGGAAATGGCAAGACACTCCTGTATCCTAGCCAAGAAAACCTCAAATGGGGTCACAAAGAGTTGGAACTGACTGCACAACAGCAACAAGTTCTCTTCCAAAATTTAGATCTATAATCCTTTTAGCAGGCAGCAAGGTGGCTCAGTAAATAGAGAACTGGGCCTGGAGTCAGGAAGATGTGAGTTCAAATCCAGCCTCAGACACTTACTAGCAGTGTGACCCTGGGTGACTTAGCCAGTGTTTGCCCTAATTCACTGGAGAAGAAATTGCAAACCACTCCAGTATCTTCGCCAAGAAAACCCCATAAACAGTATGGTCCACAGGGTCATGAAGATTTGGACACAACTGAATGATTAAACAACCACAACAACAAAATGTAAATGTGTCTTAGTTCACAGTACCAAAAGCAAACAAACAAAAACGTACATACCTGGTTTACAAGCTCGGTGGATGTTTGTTAGCAATTGTATGCATTTACCATCTGCCCAATCATGGAGGATCCTAGCCAAAATATACAGATCAGCTTCAGGAATGGGATCTCTGAAAAAGTCCCCTGAAACACAAAAGTGAATGGCCTAAGGTAATACAGCAAGTCAATTCCATTTGGACAAACCTGAGTTATGTCAAAGAATCCTATGTTAGAGCAGCTGCAAAGATACATGGGAAATATAACCCTTTGTTGAGCTGCCTCTCCTGAGGGAGAGTCAAAACCCTCAATAAATACGTTTGAAAACACTGAACAATAATAAATCTATTGGCAGTGTGAAGGTCAGTGCTGTAACTGAGCACCCTGAGCAAAGAGGAGGCAGTTGGGGGTGGGAAGAGAGAGATCACTTGGGGCGCTGCCACTCAGGAAGAGAAAGAGTGCCACATGACGCTATCAGATTTTTACTTTGCTCAAGGACTAGCCACTGGTAAGGAGGCAGAGGAGATAGAAGTGTCCCCTGAGACAAAGTCACTTAGCTGGGGGATAGAACCCGGTGTAAGGAGTTCATGTGGAATGTGGTCATAGTGCAGGAGGGAGCTCTTGAAGGGGCAAATTCCAGGACATTTCTATTACTGTCCCCTAGGCTGAGGCAAAGACCCAGTCACTCTGCACTAATTAAAGTTCAAGTATAGATTATTTTTCCTTAAGGACAGAAAATCCCTGGAAAAGGTGCCAGGAGACAGAATATCCTCCAGAATTTGAACTTGAGTCATTTATCTAAAACAGAAGGCTTTTCAAGCCACAAGCGCCTACAGATCACAACCATGAGTCACACATCCATCATATCAGGAACACCATGCAACCAAGCAACCTCCTTTTATCATTCAAAGCAAATAATCCCGCTATATTAAGTGGACCTGCCACAGTATTAGTTGTGTGTTACACACTGAACCTTTTGCAATGGGGAAAAGGAAAAGGACAATGACATAGCCATATACTTGCAATGCCAAGCATTTAATCTTAGTAACTCTTTCAAGATAACCATGAAGACACTTTTGAGCTAGAAGGGACTCTAGAGATATTTAATCCAAACTCCTAATTTTATGGGTGAGAACCCTGAAGTACTATAAGATTAAGCAATGTTCTTCATTGTTTCTAACCCAGTACCCTGTCCCCTGGACCATGTACTGGCCTGCTTTCCAATGTCTTCTTAAACACTGGCTCAATTCTGGAAGCAACATATTTCCTGGTGTCCTTAAATAAAGGGATCCATTTGAAAATTCTTAAATTAGATGAAATAAAATCTGATGACATTAAACAGCACAAAAGTCCAAAGGTGGTAATTTGGCAGCATCTAAACACACAAAATTATGAAAATATACATGTAGCTATATCCCCAAATTCTTCGTATATATAAATACTGTCATCATATGTTAGAGGGGCTTGGGGAAGACATTTGGAGACATGACAACTGGGTCTATGCTCATGGAATTCCCTATACCTAAAATATAAATCTTTCCTTTCCTTTAGAAGTACCACCAAGGCTTCTACCAAGCCTTCTACTAGCAGGTAGGACTTTTATCTCCATCTTGAAATATCTCCCAGTGCTTTTGCCAGATTTTTCTTTGCATTGATATGACCCTCCTTTGTTTTCCTTTTTTTAATGTATCTTTTCCCCCCATGGGAGGTGAGAGAAAGCCCTTTTACCTCAGTCTCTGGAGATAGTCATAATTTATATTCTGAAGTTTCCAGAAAAAGATAATCGAAGAATAGGAATAAGGCAATTCAAAGATATATAATTTTTTAGAAGTCCACAATGATGAATTTGATGAATATTAACTCAGAGTTTGGGGTTATGGTTGACCGTTTGTAATCATAGAAGCCGTTTAATGTCTTTTGAATTGAATTAAATTACAGCGCTCCTTCCCAAATTTTGCCTTTTTCATCTCACAGTTACTAGAAATCTTTCACTTTCTACCTTGCAAGTACCATTCCTCCTGTAACTGAGTAATTCTCCTTCCCTTTATGACTTCGATTATAATCTAAAAGGGTAATTGAGGAGGTAAGCCAAGATGGCAGGGTTCAGGCAGCAACTCAGATGAACTCTCCCAAATCCTCCTTCATTTGAAATAATGCCTCATATCAAATTCTGGAGTGGCAGACCCAAGAAAAGGTCAGGGTGAGACATTCTTTCCAGCCCAAGACAATTTAGGAAGTCAGCAGGAGAGGTCTGTGACATCAGGGTAGGGGTTTGCTAGGATCACATCCCAAGCAGTGACAACATCAACAGCAGGTCTTAGAGGCATCTGTGACATCCACAGCAGCAGCCTTAGGAGCTCTCAGCCCAGAGACAGTAAGGGGGTCAAGCAACAGATCAGAAAGAAATTAAATAGGATCCTTTGCTGGGTGCAGGACCCTCTTACATTGTCCATACATAGGTCTAGGTCATCGCTGAAGGTAAAGAAGAATACTAGTTCTTGTGGCTACAAAGAAGCAGGGGTCCAGTGTACAGTTACAGGGCAGAAAAGAGTTCATATGATCACTCACAAGGGAGCAGGGGGCCCCGGCCTCAGTTTCAAGACAGAAAGGAGTACTAACACTTGTGGCTTCAGGACAACTGGAGACCTGGTCATAATTCCAGGGCCAAGAGGAATGCTAGCATTTGTGACTACAGGGGAGTAAGATCCCTTCCTGGGTAAAGGCCAGAGCATAGGCAAGTAGAGCAGTGATTGCATCTATCCTTGGTTTGTATCACCTTGGAAGCACCAAAAACTTACAAAACCCTAGAAATAACTTTGAAAATAGCACCACAAAAAACCTGAAGCTTTGGACAGGTGCCCCCTCAGCCCTGGAAGCAGAGCTCAACTTTAAAATACAGTTGAAAGTCAAGAAATGGATGGAAAAATGAGCAAACAATAACAACAAAAAAGAACCTGTCCATAAAATGTTACTGTGGTGACAGGGAAGCTCAAGACACAAACTCAGAAAACATCAATATCCAAACAGCTACAAGCAATGCCTTAAAGAAAAAAAAATATGAATTGGATACAAGCCCAATAAAAATTCCTGGAAGAGCTCAAAAATGATTTTTAAAATTAAAGTGGTAGAGAAGAAATTGGGGAAAAGAAGTAAGAGTGATCCAAGAAAATTATGAAGAGGGTAGAAACCTTGATAAACAGAGGCGCACACACACACACACACACACACACACACACACACACATACACTCTCACACACACACAAATCTGAAGAAAATAACACCTTAAAAAACAGGATTGACCAAATGGAAAAAGAAGTAAAAAAAACTCTTTGAAGAAAATAATTCCTTAAAAATTAGAATTGGGCAAGTGAAAGCTAATTGCTGCACAAAAAAAAAAATCAAGGAACAATAAAACAAAGACAAAGGAATGAAAAAATAGAAGAAAGTGTGAATTATCTCATCAAAAAAAATGATCTGGAAAATAGATTAAGGACAGATACTTTATGAATTATTGTACTAATTGAAGCCATGATCAAAAAAAGGGCCAAGACATCATATTTCGTGAAATTATCAAGGAAAGTTACCTTGATATCCTAGAATCACAAGATAAAATAGAAATTGAAAGAATCCACTGATCATTTCCTAAAAGAGATCACAAAATGAAAACTTCCAGGAATATTACAGACAAATTCCATGGCTCCCAGGCCAAAGAGCAACTATTGCAACCAGAAAGGAATGATTCAAGGATCATGGAGCCAGTCAGGATCACACAAGATTCAGCAGCTTCTACCTTAACGGATCAGGGGGCTTGGAATATGATATTCTAGAGGGTAAAGAAATTAGAATTACAACCAAGAATAACCTATCAAGCTAAACTGAGTATAATCCTTCAGGAGGAAAAATAGATATCTAATGAAATAAGAGGACTTTCAAGCAATCCTAATAAAAAGACCAGATCTGAATAGAACATTTGTTATTCAAACATAAGACTCAAGAGAAGCATAGAAAGGTAAACAGGAAAGAGAAATCATAAAGGAATTTTATTATTATTAGGGCAGTTTCAGGAAGCATTCATAGATAGAGGGCATGGATATGAGTTGACTGATGGGTTGGTATCAAAAAAAAAGGTGAGAAAGAGGGATGCACTGGGAGAAAGAGGAAGGTAGAAAAATAATGCGGAAAATTATTTCACATAAAAGAGGCATACAAGAAAGAGTTTCTACAGTGGAGGGGAAAATGGAGAATGGGCAGTGCTTGAACTTCACTTTCATAAGAATTGGTTCAAAGAGTGGATAATATAAACACTCAGTTGAGTTCAGAAATCTATCTTACCCAACAGAGAAGTAAGACAGGAAAGGGATGGGGGAAGGGGCATTGCTGATTGAAGGGAGGACAGATAAATGGAGGCAGTGATCAAAAGCAAAACAGGAAGGATGGGAGAGAGGGGGGGGAAGTAGGGAGGGAGGGAGGAGGGAGGGAGGGATAAAAAAGGATAGAAGGAAATACATAGTAATCATAACTGGTAATGTGAATGGGTTGAACTCACCTACAAAATCAAAGCAGATAGCAGAATGGATTAAAAACCAGAATCCAAAAACATGTTGTTTAAAAGAAACACACATGAAACAGAGAGACAACAAAGAGTAAAAAATAAGGAGCTGGAGCACAATCTGTTATGCTTCAGCTGAGGTTTAAAAAAAAAAGCAGAGATACTAATCATGATCTCAGACGAAGCAAAAGCAAAAATAGATCTAATTAAAGGGATGAGCACGAAAACTGCATTTTGCTAAAAATGTACCATAGACAATGAAGTAAGCTCAATTTTACATATAAATGCACCAAATGTCATAGCATCCGCATTCTGAAAGGAAAATATAAATGAGTTACAAGAGGAAACAATAAAACTACAACAGTGGGGGACCTCAACTTTCTACTCTCAGAGCAAAATAAATCTGACCATAAAACAGATAAGAAAGAAACTAAGGGGATGAATAGAATCTTAGAAAAGTTATAGATGACAGATCTCTGGAAAAAATGGAATGGTAATAGAAACATTTAGTAAGTGCCTACTATGTTCCAGTCATTGTGCTAAGCTCTGGGGACACAAATAGAGGAACTTAAATCCTAATTTCTGAATGTAGGCAAAGATTCATGTAGTTTGTGAGTGCCTACTATGTCATCCATTGGCCATCAGATCCTTGCTAAATTATTTAACCCTTCTGTTCTTAGAAAGGCCTTTATGAATATACATGAAATAGGATATTCATAAGACTTAGCAATAGAAGAAACCTCTGAATTCAGTATACCCTCTCTTTTTATGGGTGAAGAAACTGAGGCAGGTCCATAATGGGTGAGTCACTTGCCTATGGTTACACAAGAAATAAGTAGCAGCAAAAGGAACACAAATCTAGGCCCTCTGATTCAAAACTCAATGCTCTTTTCACTGCACCATGCCTCCCATTTCCTCATCTGTAAAATAAGTATAATGATAATTAAACTACCTTCACATGGCTGTTATTAGGAAAGTATTTTTTGGAAATCTCAAACTATCATATAAATGTAAGTTATTATTATTTGTATTTGTCCCTTGA
Organism: Phalanger gymnotis; assembly: GCA_028646595.1. Taxonomy (NCBI): domain Eukaryota; kingdom Metazoa; phylum Chordata; class Mammalia; order Diprotodontia; family Phalangeridae; genus Phalanger; species Phalanger gymnotis. The sequence goes on from CM053622.1 coordinate 492,200,514, forward strand.
GGGATAATTTCAAAACTGAGAAGCCAGAATTTGATGATTAAATGATAAAGGGAAGTTTTCATTCAATTTCCATTTATGTTTCCAGCTTGAATTTCCAGTACAAAATGATGAAAAAATACTTCTTAGCCCTGTTTGTAACCATACCATGATATCCCCCCTAATTTCCCATGCAATCTAGTCCCATATATTTGTTTCATTTTGTGATATTGTAGTCATGATGGAAGACAATAAAAAATTAATCATAAAGCAACAATATAGATGATTTTTAAAAAAAATATTTCTGAATATCACTTAGATCCTGAGCAAAAGATCTATGGTTCTTTCCTCTGCCACCTGGCTTCATGGTATCCCCTGGAATCTTCACAGGTGGTGCTTACCTAAGACTCAGATAACAAACAACTTCTATGTGAATGTAAAATTGTTTGAAGTGTTTTGAAGGTCAATTTAATCCAACAAGTACTTAGTAAACTTTTATGATACTCAAGACACTGTGCTTAGGTGCTGGGAATAGAAAGACAAAAGTCAAAATAGTCCCTTCCTGAAAGGATCTTATAGTCTACCTAGGGAATCACAATATTCTGCAGTTCTGATTAAGCCTTTTCTCAAAATGTACTATGGAGGGATGTGTGGTGGTGTCTTACTGCGTACTTGGGAAGGTTCTGAATGCCAACTGTTGACTACAGGGAAATATGAAACACATAAGACAGTACAGGAAGCCAGTTTTATTAAGGGCATATGCTTAAAATAAGGTCAGTCAGCAACAGGTCAGGTGTGCTGGACACCTGGGGTGGGCCACCCCCTCCCAGTAAAGTATGTTGGGCTTTTATAGGGTTCTTATGTGGGTCCATCAAGAACAGGCTTTGGGGAAAAGGAGTAAAAAGCCTGGCCTTAGGAACTGCTGCTAATTCATGATAGCTAGGGCAGAGAGGGGAAGGGGAGAAGGAATGGGAGACTCCTGGAAGGGAATGGAAGACATTCCTTCTACTACCATTAGCTACCATATTCAAACTGGAAAGGGGGATTTGGGCCCTAACCGTTTGTCTCATTGTGACAGCACGACTCAATCCACAATGAAGCTTCTCCAGAGTTTCTTCTTTTATCAGGGTGAGGAGGGTACTATTGGGGTCATTACAGGTGAAGAAGAAGAAGTAAAACCTTTCCAAATATAGTAAGAAAAATCAAATCTTCATGGCTCCCTATGTCCTCTAGGATAAAATACAAAACCTTCAAAGAGAGACAGCCTTGGTTTAAGGTCAAGAGCGGTGACTCTGTAGTCAGAGGACCTGGGTTGGCTTCCCATCTATTCAGCTATTTAATTGTGTGATGAATTTTACTTTACCTCTTGGGCCTCAGTTTCCTTCTCTGTAACATGAAGGGCTTGGACAAACGATGAAAATGTTCCCTTCCAGATCTGAATCTGAGGGTCATCTATTGCTTCAAATATATTTTACTAAGAAAAAATAAAAAGCTTATCCCTTGAACAGTATCTGTCTTTCCTTGTGGATATCCAGACCTACCTATGTGGAAACTGATTCGAGGTTCCTCAAGGAATGGAAAATGCTTTCTTGCCACATGTACCACCTCTTCCTTTTCAAATATTGTCACTTGGCTTTTGGGATATATGGTGATACACTCCTTGGCTAGGGCTCCAGAACAACCTCAAAAACAAAAATAGAAGAAGAATCTCAGCTCAAGATGGAGGTCACACCAGTTGCACAGACATTGCTAATCAGTCAGTTCCAGGGGCCCTTTGTTCAGGATCCTAATTGTCCAGGATCTTCACCTTCTTCCTTTTGCTAACTGCTTTTTTTTTGGTCATTTAATTTTTCACTAGCACCAGGATTCAGAAATTTTCCCTTTCTCCATGTATTTCCTGGGCCCCACCCCATCTCTGCTTAATGATATCTTTCCCCTGCTTCGAGGTCTTCCACAGATGCCACATTGTAGAATTATGGATTTAGAACAGGAAGAGGCCTCAGAGGTAATCTGGTTCAACTCTACTTATTTTTCAGATAAGGAAACTGAGGCCCGAAAAAAATCAAGTGATTTATTCAACACTACATGGGTAGTACCCATTGGAGTTGGAATTCAAACCCAAGGTCTCAGACTCCAAACCCAGATATCCTTCCTATGTGTCACTCTTCTTCCATGATGCCTGCAGTGATCTCCAAAACTAGAAATAAGTCCTCCCCACTTGAATTTCTCAGGCTTACCCCACCTGACTTCTTATGCAATCATTTTCTGACTTCTAATATAGTTATTGATGTATGTGTCTCATTCCATCTACAAGGTTTTAAACTCAAGAACAGGAACATATTTCATGTGTGTTTTATTTTTTATCTTTGAGAAGTCATAATCTAATATAGTACTTGTATGTAATAGGTGCTTAATAATGTCTGTCAAATTTTTTAATTGAATTGATTCAACCTATTTTCATATCTTACAACACAATCTCTGACTTGATCTTTTCTGTTCTGTGTCATCTTTATTGCATTCTTAGAAGACAAAAACTCATGTTAATATAGTACAAGGCACCTCCCTCAAAAGAAACCTCTGAATTGTTCTGTGCAAGTAGGATTATACCCATTTTACAGATTAGGAAAGACTCAGTGAGCATAAATGAAGTGTCCATTTTGACAAAGCTAGTTAAACATTGAGAACCAGGTTTATACCAAGCTCTCTTGAATGCACGTAAAACTAGTTCACTTTCCACCATATATCAAACACCTCTTAAGTGCAAGGCACTATAGTAGATGCTGGGAATAGAAAGACAAAGAACAAAAGAGTTCACTGTACCATGCTACCCCCCCCCCAAAAAAAATCAGGTTCTAATAGTCCCAGGCTATTTGGCCAAAAGATACAGGCAGTGATAAAACCCTAGTTGTAGAAAGCCCTTCAAATCTGAAAGTCCTTCAAATTTAGGTTACTGAGGTTGGCCAGGCACTGAGGAGTTGAGCAAGGAGCCCTACTCTGCTTTATTTTTTAAATGAACAAAAGCCCTTTGATAGTTGCCATGCCATAGATCTCTTCCCTTCTGGCTGCTGGTACTACAAAGGCTCCAAAGACCACTTCTATCATAACCTTTCAACCCTAGTCTTAGTGCTACTCAGTAGAGTTCCTGGACACTATCTCATGCCTTCAGACTATGACAGCACCGTAGGATTTAGTTGGAAGGAATATCAGAGCTCAGCTTGTCCAAAAATCTCATTTTACAATTGAGAGATTTCCAGATATTTGCCCAAGGCTACATAGACCATTATGCTTTGGCTCTTTGCTCAACCGACTGTCCATCTTCACAGTAATACACCCAACCGGATGCATCAAACCACAATTTTCTTGTCTCTGAGGCTCCAATGCTCACAAATCAAGCCTGTAACCTCAAGGCAGCAAAACCTTATGTGGCATGAATGACTAATGTAACAATCTGTAACTGCCATATCTCCACTATATGTTTCCACTGATTATGCCATCATCTTACCTCTGATTAGAGTCCAAATTCCTTAAAGCTATAGGCCATACTACTCATTTTTTAGAAAAAAATATTGATACCTTTTGTTTTTATATCACCTACATTTTCCACTGTATTCCTCCTTCCACCCCACCTAGATAGGCAGCTCTGGTATTGAAGAGTAAAAAGGAGTAGGGGGAAGTTTAACAAAGCTAATGAATAAATCAAAAAAATGTTTTATACAGATAGTGTTCCACAACTAATCTCTGAAAAGAAGTGGAGAGAGATGTCTTCATATCTGTTCTTTGGGACCAAGCTTGGCCATGATATAGATGCAGCATTCAGTTTTTATTCTTTTGTTGTCTGTTATTTCTGTTTCTATTGCAATAGTCACTGTGCATATTATTTTTGTGGTTCTGCTTGTTTCACATTATTATTGTTGTTCAAACTACACCATCTCAGTAAATGTCTTTTCTATGAAGTAACTGTCTATTGGAAGTCTATTCAAGGTAAATTCAAGGGCGGAGGGATGAGCATTGAAGACCCACACTTGTGGGTTCCACATTATGGGACATTGTGGACCCACACAGTACCTCGAACTTGGGTGTAGTTATCCACTGAGTGATCCAACCTTTGCATGTGAGTTTAGGGCAGAGTAACACTGCAAAGGGAATATTATCACAACGTACAATAAACAAATGACAAATTTAGGAAGATGGAGGATGCCATATATTGGAGAAGTTTTGTTTTGCTCTCTTCAGTTTCCTATAGCATCCCTTCTGGGTTACCTCCCTCCACTCATGTTCACTCACAGGCTAGGGCTTCTGGGAGATAAGTACCTTAGGTTTTGGGTACAGTGTGGATCCACAGAGTTCAAGGTACTCTCTGGATACACACTCTTAAAACTACTACTCATGAGTCAACAATGGGTGTCTTATCCTAAATTTCTTAGTCAGTAGACAGAACTAGTCCCAAAAAGAGGTATTTGCTGAGATGGCATAGCAGAAGCAACAGAAACAAATTACCCCCATAAACCTACAGCCGAGTTTTCCCACAACTGCATATAGCATCACTGCAAAGAGGGAGACTCTCCAGCAGATACGGCCTTCCAACCTTCTCTTCATCTTTCCCCGGCTGTCAAGAGCCCATTAGGGAGATCTGGTAAGAAGAGCAACATACCTTGGATGAGTTATGAGTCCACAACTGGGTGCCTAGGAATCTTTCTGGTGACAAGGAAAACTAAAATGTCTAACAATCCGCTGACCTTCCACTGTGGCTTCCAGATTTTCCAGGTCATCTGACCTGCTAATTCATCCTAAGGCCTGGCCATTCATTATACTGGTTGTTGGAAGAAATCTCTAAGTTTTCCCTTCTCCCTTGCAGCTGAACTCTTTTACATGCTTTGTTTGCCCCCAGAGTGTCAGCTCCTTGAGGACAGGGTCTATCTTGCTTTATTCTATTACTAATAGAAAGCTTGGTACATAGGAAGTGTTTAATAAATGTCTTTTTATTCATTCATTCATAGAGTGTATTATTCGAGAAGCATACACTTAATGTATGGTGGCCAAGGCAATTTACTGCTCCAGTACTATGGGCCCTAAAGCCCCTTCTCCTCTAGTGGTGTCCTGGTGCTGTTGCTCCTGGGTGAAGCCCTTCTGATGAGCAGCTCATTCATCTGGGTTACCTGAGGGCTGTTTCTCTCTGAAGACCAAATCCCAAAGATCAGGTCTAATACTATCTCAAGTCACAAGCTTCTTTCAGTCTTCTGCCTTGACTAGCAGGGCCTGCTCTCTGATGGATGCAATGACTCCATCCAGAGAGAGTAGATCCATCATGCTTTATGAATAGAAATCTCTTCTTCATGATACCCTCTCACCCGTTCAAGGGATAATTTCTTCTCAAGACCTCCATAGATGACTCTCTTTTCTGTTACCAGAAGTCAAATTTCCTCAGAATTATTTTCTGCCTAGAAGTGTGTCTTAATTTGTAAAGGTCTGTCAAGGGTATGGCCATTCTTAAGCAACCTAATCATTGCATCAAAATTAATTGAAAAGCTTCTTCACACTTCATAAAAGCCTAACAAAGTATAAAACCTTTCCCTGCACTTTCTTTAAGACCTCAACAATTCATTATCTCTGTTCCCTGATCCTTAACATTCTATAATTTCATCCACTAGGCTGGTGCGAAATAAACTGATTGAGCGTCTCCTGATCAATCCTCCACCACTACCTCTTTCCCAATTTCCTTTCTGTTGAATATTTTGCTCCGAAAGTTCTTCAGCTCAGGCTACTTGTTGTTGTCGTTGTTTGTCCATCATTCTCAAAGAGGACCATGACAATGTGAAGGTGATGCCATGATTTGCAAGTGAATTGGATTTAAGTGAAGGAGTGCTGTGCAATCTGGGTCTAGTGGCAAGATATTGGTTGGTTGGTTGGTTGGTTGGTTGGTTGTTGTCCTTCATTCTCAAAGAGGACCAAAATGACATCACTATGTTTGAGTCAAGATTCTACGTGTCTGACTGTGGCCAATCAGGCCAATACGAGCTCGGAATGCTCTACCATACATCAGGCACAAATAGTCCATGTGAACATTTGGGGTGGATACTCCAAACTTGCACATCCTGCATTTCCTTTGAGCTGTTTCAATTCTGCTTTGCTCATAGAACACAGCACCTTCTCTGATGTGGCAATGCCATGCTGAGCGGTTCTATGCCAATGTCTCCCATGTCACACAATCTATTCCAAAGTTCTTGAGAGAGACCTTGAGAGTGTTCTTGTATTGCTTCTTCTGACCACCATGTGAATGCTTGCCCTGTGTGAGTTCTCCATAAAACAGTCTTTCTGGTAAGTGCATGTTTTGCATTCGAACGACATGGCCAGAATTGCTCTCTGAAGCAGAGTTTGAATGCTTGGTAGTTTAGTTCGAGTAAAGACCTCAGTGTCTGGTACCTTTTCCTGCCAGGTGATATTCAGAATCTTCCTAAGACAATTCAAATGTAAGCGATTCAGTTTCCTGGCATGGCGCTGGTACACTGTCCAGGTTTCACATGAATACAACAATGAGGTTTTGTGGATAAGGTAACTTACCATGGAGTGTACACATTGATAATGAGGTTGGTGCTATCACTGCTAGAGCTAGCTTAGTGTTTGGGAGACTCTGGAGGAAAGTATGGGAGAGAAGAGTTATTAGACTGACTACCAAACTGAAGGTCTACAGAGCTGTGGTTCTGACCTCATTGGCAAGGTATGGAACAGGAGGAATGGAGATAGCCCCCTTAGGCTACTTAATATACAAATGAAAGAGTTGTTTTCTATCTGAGTCTGCTAAGGATTATTGACAGTCAGACTAAACGGCCCTCTGCTGGCAGAACAGCTTTTTCACCCAGATTGTTTCTGAATGGATAGTTCTTTCTTGAGCAGTTTTAATTGTCAAAATATGCAGTTTTGGAATTTACTTGCTTTATTCTATTACTAATAGAAAGCTCGGTACATAGTAAGTGTTGAATAAATGTCTTTTTATTCATTAGTTCACAGAGTATATTATTTGAGAGGCATACACTTAATGTATGGTGGCCAAGGCAATTTACTGCCCCAGTACTATGGGCCCTAATGCCTCTTCTGCTCTAGTGGTATTTTCTCGTGCTGTTGCTCTTGGGTGAAGCCCCTCTGACAAGCAGCTCACTCAGCTGGGTTACCTGGGGCTGTTCCTCTCTGAAGACCAAATCCCAAAGGCCAGGTCTAACACTATCTCAAGTCTCAAGCTTCTTTTAGTCTATGAAGACTATACTAGTGGTTTTTAAAACAGATTCAACAGTATATTTTTCCATTCTCCTCAACTATTTTTTTAAATTTATGCACTATAAACTCTGTGCAGATCCCTCATATGTGTGTGTGCATATGTGTATATATATGTACATATGTATATGTATATTTATACATATATACACATATATATATATATATATATATAGCCCCAGTATCCAGATAGCAAATCATCTACTGCACATTTCAAACCGGATATCTCAGGAGCATCTTAAACTCAACACACCAAAAACTGAGCCCATAATCCCGCCCCCCCAAGCTCTCCCCTCTTCCAAATTTCCATAATTCTGTTGTCACAGTTATTTCCAATGTTGAAGGTTCATAATCTCAATAATAACCTGTGCTCGTGATTTTCCTTCACCCCACATGTCCATTCATTCACCGAATCTTGTCAGTTCTACCTTCAGAACATCTCCTGCATGGCAGACCCTTCTGCTCACTCACACTGCTACCTCCTCACCTCCACCTAGATCATCATGGCAGCTTCCTAATTGGCCGCCTTGCCTCAAGCTGGCCCCAGTCCAATCCATTCTACGTATTGCTACCAAAGTAATTTTCCTGAAGCACAGATCTGACTAAACCAATTCCAGTGGCTTCCCATTGCCTATAGGATAAAATATAAATTCCTATTTAGCTTTTAAAACTCAGAACAACTTCACCCTGACCTGCTTTTCACCCTTATGGAACATTGGTCTCCTTAACATACTCTGCAATCCAGCCAAATTGGCCTTCTCTCTGTTCCTCACTCACGAGCCTCCATCTTCTGTCTCTGTGACTTTAAATTAGCTGTCCTCCATTCCTAGAATGCACACTCTCCTTGCCTCTTCCTCCTAGATTCCCCCTCTTCCTTTAAGAAACAGTTTAGGCACCATCTTGTCCATAAAGTCTTTCCTGATCCCCACAACTGCTAAAATTCTCTCTCCCAAACTACCTCATATACAAATACAAATATTTTGTATTTATTTGTTATATGTAAAATATATACACACATACATACTGTATTATTTTGTATGCATTTGTCTCTCACATTAAAATGTGAGCTTCTTGGAAACAGAGATTGTTTCATTCTTTGTACTTATATCCCCAGCACCTGGCATATCATCAATGCTTAGTAAATAGTACCATCAGCTGGGTGGCACAGTGGATAAAGCACCAGGCTTAGAATCAGGGAGACTTATCTTCCTGACTTCAAATCTCCAGCCTCAGACATTTACTAGCTGTGTGACCCTGGGCAAGTCACTTAACCCTGTTTACCTCAGTTTCTTCATCTGTAAAAAGGCCAGGAAAAGGAAATGGCAAAACCACTCCCATGTCTCTGCCAAGAAAACTCCAAAATGGGGTCACAAAGAGTAGGATGCAACAGAAAAATGACTGAACAGCAAAAGCAAATACTACTTGTTCGATTGATTCATTTACTTAGCTTACTTGGTGATAGAGAGATCGCCAAAGCCAAAGATAGCAAAACATTTGAATGTGAATGATAACTTCTTAAAGTGGGCACTCCTACTACCTTAAGATATCTCAACAAAATCTTTCCTTCTGCTTTATCAAAAGAAATCTTCCACATTGAAATGTCACTGGCTATCAATGAGTGTCTCTAGGTAAGGCTCCTTGAATCACAAAATCATGGATACTGCCTCAGTCTCTGAGGCAAACTATTAAAGGATCATAAGGTTTAGATCTGGAAGGAGCCTTGGGTGTCATATAGTCTAACCTGGCCATTTTACAGATAAAAAGACTGAGGCTAAGTGGCAACTGAGGCCATGTAGAGTTAAGATTGAAACATAGGTCTCCAGACTGCAGATTCAGGCCACTTAGCACTACACATTACCCTACTTTGTCTAAAATTTCTAACAAGCCAACAAAGTAGAGGGAATGTTTGGGGCTCAGGAATTTAGAAATGATTGTCTTTTTGGAGGCCTCAAACTAGAAGGAACTTACCTTTTCTTGGAAGCAGCTGGCGATAAGTGGATAGAACACTGGAGCTGGAGTCCAAAAGACCTGAATTCAAATCCAGCTTTAGACACTCACTAGCTGTGTGACCCTGGACAAGTGTCTTAACCTCTGTTTGTCTCAGTTTCCTCAACTAAAAAATGGGGATAATTATAGCACCTACCTCCTGGGGTTGCTGTGGGATACCTTTCACGCAGTGCCTGGCACATAGTAGGAATTATATAGATGCTTATTCCCTTCCTACAGTTATAGCATGATTCTAATCCTCATGTACAATTTTTATTCATCCTCTATGGAAGCCCTTGATTCTCAGCATTCAATAGAGTGAATTTGAAGCAATTCTTAATTCTTTAGTTAATACTTACCACCAAGATCGTAAATGAGAGGGAAAGGGGAAAGGTCAAATGCAGTAAGCACATCTCTGCCATTAATACTCCAAATTTCATGTAGGCCATGCATGAATTTTACCAGCTCTTCCTCTGACCTAGTAGTCAGAATAATATTTATGTCACATGTTATATCAAGAGACAGTATGAAGACAGAAAGTCAACCTTGGAGTCAAAGAGACTTGGGTTCAAGTCTCACCTCTAACCATACTGGCTGTATTATCCTAGGTAAATCACTTAATCTCTCAGTGCTCCAAACAATTCTCTAAGCCTCCCAACAAAGAGAATGTTACTTTTCAGGAGTGCCATGTACTATACATATGAAATCACATGAGAAGAAAAAGAAAAAAAACTACATTAAATACTCTATATCACTATGAAAAGTGATTAAAGGCAATCCCTAACTAATGTACCTTTAAAAAATGGGATATAGTAATGCATTGGACTTTGCCTAGGCTAGGAAATAAACCTTAATCTTTTTATATAATTCATTTTTTAGTCTTATTAGATCTTACGAGATCCAATAAGTCTTCTGTAACTTTCTCCTGACGAGTTTTATATAATGAAACACATTTATTACCATCGAAGGGGGCTTGTTTCCATTTCATCAAATGACTAAAATGCTTTCATAGAAATTTAATATCAAAGCATTATTCAAGCATTGATGACAAATGTATACACCAAAACAAAGGGGGAAATTACATGGATTCTTCAGATCTAAATGAGATATCTAGCTGTCTTTGCTGTTTACTTAGATTTTAGACTGTGTCTGTATACTCAAAGTGAAATGATTAGGGGTTTAATTGGTGTAGATTCACACTGAGATGACTCAGGACACAAATATGACTTGAGATGGTCAGTGAGAAAAGATTCATTTGGACTCCTACTCCATTCCAATTAGTATTAATCGGTTTGATATTTTACATAAATCATATAAGGATAATGAGATAAGATAGGTCATTATGTCGGCCTTCATAATGGGCCTAAAACTTTAATGTAATATACACTACTTGTTTACCAGTTATGAGGCTCACTTGCATAACCATAAAAATGTTGACAAAGATATCTCCACCCATTTTGCTCAAATTCCATAACCAAGCCTAGCATGGGTAAGATGCTTTGATTTTTTGGAAAGTCCTCCAACTTATTTTTGTGCTTCTGAACCATTCCCTCTTGTCCAACATCAGCAGGTTATAACCACTTAGTCAGCAGAAATACCCTGTGCTTCACCCGACCTGTGACACCCCCAGCTGATATATCATTTTTTGGATGACACCTCATTTTTTGCCCTCAAGAACAAGGTCTACAAACCAATGAGATTCTGTATTTTACCATGCCTCTTTCTCATAGTTGAGTATCAAACCCTATATAAACAAGGTTCAGGGAACCAGGGGTATCTCAGATCATGAGGAAAATCTGAAGTCCCCTTAATTGGAGAAAACCATGGACCTTTTAATATAGTGCCATTCACTCAGAGCTCTGCCTCAGTTTCTTTTATTGTAGGTTGAATAATTTTAAACTTCGCAGGTCTGAATTATATAGTTGGCTATCAGCACTGCTAAAATTATTTGGATAATCACAAGCCTCAGCTTCACTTTGTGTTTTTATTCCTACTTATTCCCTCCAACAGTAATTATAAAGAGAACAGATCATGAGAGTGTTCATTTTACCTGTAGATAGCTTCAAAAAGATCATCTGATGGAATACCAAATGTCCTCATATATTGATTTTTTCCTTCCCTGAGGGAGAAAAAGCTATTATTACTTATGTGTACTCACTGAGCATCAGCATATTACTAGATGTTCCAGAGCCCTGAGTACATATAAACCCTTTCTTAATGAGCTCATAAATACACATGCCCAACTGTAGGCTCCCTTAACAAGCACTGTCCTTCAAGCTGAGCCAAAGAGGATACTCGGTAAGAGGCCACTAAAAAAGGGGGGTGGGGAATGTTTGAAAAATATTCTTAAAAGCAATCTTTAGAAAACATAAGATGGATGGAATGCCATGGGAGACTCATGTCCATTACTATCATGAACATCTTTGGCAGGTATACTTCTGATTTAACCCATCATGTGATATTTATGAAAAGAGAGCTGCTGATCTCCACTGCCATATCTTTTAAGGCTTCTTGAATAATTGTGATGATTGGATGGAAGATTTATTATTGGAAGAAAGCCTTGAAGGCAACATTCGCTATACCAAATAAATGTTTTTATTCGATCAACAATAAGCATCTACAATTTCCCAAAATTACATCATACAGATACAATGTATTATGTAATATTGTTTGTAAAGGCAACATGTTCCTAATGCCCTCAACAAAGATTTCTTCAATGTGTGAAAATGATTTTCTTTAAAATTATATGTAGTTATAAAAGCAGGACTATAAGTTAGTAGATGCTTTTTTGGTTGTTTTTTACAGTATTAATGAGGTCTGACATTTTTTCCGATATTTTTGGTATCTTCCCTTCCTTTATTTTTTTTTGGAGGGGGGAAAGCAGGGCAATTGGAGTTAAGTGACTTGCCCAAGGTCAAGTGTGGCAAGTGTCTGACATCAGATTTGAACTCAGGTCCTCCTGACTCCAGGGCTAGTGCTCTACTCACTGCACCACCTAGCTGCCCCTCTTCCCTTGCTTTAGATAACTTGTAAATAAATCCCATAATATCTTCACAATTGTTTTGACTCCCTTATAGATCTCCTTTAAGTATATTTGGTCTCGTTCTTTGTTCTTTATAATGCCATTTATACAATGTAAGCAAATTTGGGTTGGTGAAGTTAGAGTCTAAGTGTGATGGCTCTACTATCTTTGGAGAAGGAAAAAAAT
>CM053622.1:492221139-492233076 GCA_028646595.1 Phalanger gymnotis
CTGGTCACATGGTTAGCAAGTGACAAAGACAGGTCCTCAAACGGGGTTCTCCCAATTCCAAATTTAGTGTTTTCTCCATTATATCTGCTGCCTTTTTGTATCAAGAACCGATAGCAGGGATGGGAGAGCACCAAGACAAGGAGGAAAGTATATTTGCCATTGTGTTTCTATACAAACCTTTGCAGTGATAAATGAAGAAAGGAAAAGGGAAGCAGCAAATAGAAGTTAAGCAGCTGAAAGAGTCTTAATAGGTAGTTTCCCCTGGCAACTTCCCTATTTCAACCTTTATAGCATTTAAGTAATTCTTGAAACCACTTATGATGGTGAATCTCAAACCTTTGGTCTCAAGACCCATTTACATACTTAAAAATTATTGAGAATCCCAATCTATCAGAAATGTAAATACCCTAGTGTTATTGTGAAAACTAGTTTGACCTTGTGAACTCCTAGGGGTCCATACTTTTAGGACTGCTGGCTTAATGGAGTGAAAACAAGGAGGAAACACACACACACACACACACACACACACACACACTGAAATTTTAAATCACTAGCTCAGGCAGGAGAAAGATACTGGACAGTGAAATTCCTGAAGGACTTTGTACAATTGGAATGAGTTAGTTATTGGCAAATTTATTATAGAAAAACTTCCAGGCAAAAGAAATTTTTTGCCAAAAAGAAATTGCAAAGTCATACATCTGAGTAATATATGTATTTGCCTTTAAGCACATCTTGGCCTAGAGGATCATTACATTTTAATTTCTTCTTTTGCTCTAACTTATTTCAAGTTACCAAAGTCTTAACTGTTTTATTTTTGTACTATAACTGAGCCATGAATGTTACATCAGGCAAGTGGGGACCCTTTTTATCTGTTTGTGTGTCATAGTCTTGCCCGTCAAAATCAACCTAGTAAATTTTTGGGAAATGTTATGAAAATATAGGCTTTATCTGTTTCAATGAAAAGACAGCAGGACTATCCCAATGTCTGCCCGTACAGACTAAATCTGGGGTTCTCTTTCTGCCAAATGGAGATGCTGGATGACACTAAAATGAGTCTATATTTCAAAGGTTCTAAATGAAACAGATTTTATTGTACATCGGTCACCTTCTGATTTTATGAGAACTATAGTCAAGAAGCACTAGCAGAGTGAATAGAGAGGTGACCTCAGCCAGCTGGGTCCAAATCCCATCTCTGCCATGTAATGACTCACCATATATGAGGTGAGTCATTAAACTCAGTGCTACGGGCAATTCTGTAAGGTTATATGTTATAGTGGATGTGATCTACATTGGCAGAGGGAGCTCCCTGTAGCTATAAAATTAGATGGGAAGTCCAAAGAAGAAAAAAAATGGGGAGGGGAAAGGGAAAGGGAAAGGGAAAGAAAAAAGAAATTCATATTAACAGCCTGACACCCACCCACCTAAAGGAATGCTCTCCTTCCTCATTTCTGCTGTCTTGCTTCCTTGAGTTCCTCAAGTCCTGACTAAAATCCCATTTTCTATCAAAAGTCTTTCCCAGTCCCTCCTCATTCTAATCCCTTCCAGTTTATCCTGAATATATCTTGTTTGCACACATAGCTGTTTGCATATCTTCTCCCCACTAGATTGTAAGCTCCCCAAGGGCAAAGACTCTCTTTTGCCTTTCTTTGTATCTTCTGTGCTTAACACAGTGTCTAGCACATAGTAGGCACTTAATATTTATTGACTGACTGGCATCCATAATAAAACAAATTGGTCTTATCACCATAACTGAGTCAAATCTACTGAAGGCCCTTGGACAGATAACAATAAGCACGGCTAGAACAAGCCTCATTATCTAAGCCAGGGCTGTCCAACCTTAAGTTTTTATTGAAACAACAGACAATATATTTTTATTTGCCATTTTAGTGAGAGCTCTGCTGTAGCTAGGCTTTGTTTACTAAAGCATTTATGTAAATTTCTATGCTTGTAGGTGTGCCCCATAAATCGCACTGTGGGACACGGGCCACATTTTGGACAGCCCTGATCTAAGTAAAGGCTCCAAAGCCAATATGCACATCTCTGCTCTTCTTTTTTTTTCTTTTCCAATTGTGGTAAATAACTATGATCACCATTAAAGAATGATCATTGTTCAGCTACTCAGTTGTGCCGATACAGCTTAGCCAAAACAGAGTTACAAAACAAAATGTTTTCCTCCCAACACGTTGTTACTTTATGTAACATTCTTACCTTGGAGACCATGAAACCATTTATGTACTCATTGAGAAGGCCATAGTCAAGGTCCTCTGCAAGACTCATTTTTTTTTCTCAGAACTAGCCAGTTGGAAAGGCCTTGTTTGTCCTCGTTTAAATAAGTTTCTTGGAAATGAGAAGGTCACATGCCAGCAAAATGTTTTGTAGTTGCTTCCAAAAGTCCACTGCCACACCGGGGTTAGTCATAAGCAGATAATTCTGAAGGCTCCATGTACCTTATTAATGGGCTCACACTGGCTCTCCTTGAATTGATTTCTAACGTTACAGTGGTCCTTCCTGCTTCTATGTCCTTTAAGCTATCATGTATATAACCTTGTTGATTCATTAGCAGAATTAATTTGGCCCCCTGAGGGAAACTTGCATCAGGGGAAAAGTTCTTGAAAGCCCAGTCTGAAGACAGAGGAGGTTATCACAGCAGCCCCCAGGGCCCAGGGATAATGGGGATAAATAAAATCCATTGATAATCCTCCAACTTCATTTTAGCCATTAGCTTCAAACTCCTCTCCCAGTAAACCTTTTTCAGAGGTTCTAATCAGAAGCAGCATTTGACAGATTGGCATCCCTCCTATCGGGTGGGGGATGCCAGTTTATGGAGAATCTCCTGACAAAGAGTGAACTAGCCAAAATATTGGCAGGGAAAAAGAGGAAAGAGAGAAAGAATGGGGCATAAAAGGTAAGCAAAAATGGTATCATCAGCAACTTCTGATTAAATATGTGTTGGTTGTGTTTATGGAGGTAAGAAGTACCACAAATCATGACTGTACAAAAGGGACAATTAGACAATATGTTTTGATTTGCTATTTTAGTGAGAGTTCTGCTGTAGCTAGGCTTTGTTTACTAAAGCATTTATGTACTGTACAAAAGGGACAATAGTCAAACATTGTGTTCTAAAGATGCAGTGTTTGATGAGGTTAAAGAAAAATAATGATGGTAGGGAACCATAGGTTTTTAGGGGTGCTCGAGACCCCGAAATACCAACACGCCGGGTCCTGCTGAAAGAATTCGACTCAAGCCTTCTCAGCCAAGGAAAAAGACAAAGTTTATTAAGGATTTGCCATAATGGGTTGTCTTAAGAAATCTTACCATTTGTGACGCTTGTTTTCACAAGTGGGCCAGAATCGACCTACTGGGCTAGATTGAATCTGAGCACCTTCATGGAGGCAAAATGAGACTTATATACAGAAAGATTGTGGGAGGGATTGAGGGGTGGTCTTGAGTAGTCTGGGATGACTAGAGCGGGATTTAGAGTGGACTGGGGTGACTGGGATGAGGTCAGACTCCAGGGTAGGAAATAGCTGAAGACTACCTGGAGATGAAAGACAACAGAAGGCTAGAGTAACAGAGCTAGAGTTCAGGAGCAAGGGTGGGAAGTAGCTGGACAATAGAGGGCTAGACTAGGTAGAGACTTGGGCCTAGTGATAAGGAAAGGCTTATGGCCAGATCTAGTGGGAAGATTCAAGGAGAGTTCAAGGGGGTTCCCGGAGACTGTATTCCAGATTCAAGGGGATTCCCAGAGACTATACCCTCATCAGTGTTGACTAAAGTCAAATAAAATCTCCTAGGTCAAAAACCCAAAGCACACTCAGGCCTGTCCAGGAAATTAATAACAGTTGATCATTCTTCAAAAGACAAAAAAATTAATTAACAGTATCCTCAGATGAGAGCCTTTATAAGCCCTATAGAAAAGCAAAAGGACCACTTCCAGGTATTCTGAGTAGGCAACAAATGAATGAATGAATAACGTTCACTAAGCACTTATCCATCTGAATTCATTTGCCTAATGATGGCACAGTAGAATGATCAGTGAAAGTCTGAACCTGGGTTCATATTCTGACTCTTTCACTTATTGCCTATGTGACCAAGTCACTTAAACTTACTGGATCTCACTTTCTTCACTGTAAAACCAGGGAGCTGGACTAGATGACCTACTAAGGTACCTCCAAGTTCTAAATTAATGATCCTATCATCTACTCAAGTAGATATAATAAAGTAGACTTTCAATATAACATGGTTTGTTCTGATATATATTCAAATATTGTTCTAGTGGAAAAGGGGGAGAATATCATAGAAATAACTAGCTAAGAAATTTGGCAGGAAAGGTTTAAGATTTGTTAGGAAATAGATATTACTGTTTAGGAATCCATGACCTTTTAGGTGACTGCAAGTCCTAGCTCCCGCACCAATACTGAAGGAGTTCCATTGTACTAGGAATCATTGTGCCTGGAAGGCACCTTAAAGACAGAACCATGACTTGGGTGGTGAAGTAGATGCATTGCTCCAGGTACAAAGATCTGGTGGGTGGTGGTGGGTGCACACTTTTTTTTTTTTACAGAGAGGTGCCACTTCATTGCTGTCATCCTGGTCTGCTAGTCTTATCTCACTAATAGCTTAGGAGAGGACAACTGGCAGTTAAAGTCAAGAGATGCAGTGAGGAGCCCTTCTACATGACTTTATCTTCTAGTCAGATTGTTCCTCCTGGTGCCACCTATCTCTCTTACATTCAAAATACCTTTCCTCTTCGAATTCTCGCCACATTTTTATCCCTATCCAGTTGAACCCTAATCTTCCTTAGTTCCTATCATCAGGAAGACCAGAGTTCAAATTCTATCAGACACTTACTAATAAGTAACCCTAATGACCAAAAAGAGAAGAGAGAAGTGGAGGAGGAGAAAAAAGGAAGGAAAAGAGGAGAGGAGAGGAAGAAGAGAGGAGAGGAGAAGAAGAGAAGAGGAGAGGAGAGGGAAGGGGAGGGGAGGAGGAGAGAAAGATTTCATTTGTTACAAGAATTGTGTTTTTCTTTTGTAGGAGAAGAAATAGTAAGAGAAAGAAAGGTAGGGTAAGAGACAGAAAAGAAGGTCACTGAAGCCATTTTTTTTCTTAAAGTACAGAAAAAACTGAATAAAGTTCAAAGGGAAAAATAGACAAGAAGGACAGCTTTGAAAGTAGAATGTTGAACTTACATACTTTAACATTTCAATTAATTATTTATATTTTTAACATTCTTTTTAAATTTTGAATTCCAAATTCTCTCCCTCCCTCCCAGCCCCTCTCACACCCACTGAGTAGGCAAGCAATATGATATCAATTATACGTGTGAAATCATGCACAGCATATTTCCAAATTAGACATATTTCTCAAAAAGGCAAGAAAAAAATAAAGTGAGAAAGAACTGTACTTCAATTTGTACTCAGTTGATCAGTCCTTTCTCCATAAGTGGAAGGCATTTTTTTTCCCCATCAGGGTTCCTTTGGAATTGTCTTGGATCGTTGTATTGATCAGAATAGCCAAGTTTTCACAGTTGATGATGATTATAACATTGCTGTTACTGTGCACAATGATCTCCTGGTTTTCCTTCCTTCATTTTGCTTCTCTCTTACCTTTCCCCTCCTATTCCCTATTAGGTAAGTTAAATTTCTATGGACAAGTAAGTGGATATATATAGTCCTTCCTCTTTGAACCAATTCCAATGAGAATGAGGTAAATGTATTGCCCGCCCCCCCCCCCAAGAATTCAAAGTTCTTCTTTGAATGCCTCTTTTATATGAGAAAAATTTCCCCATTCTAGCTTTCTCCTCCCCTGTGCATTGTCCCGGTGCATTCTTCTTTCTCACTCCTTTGTTTGTTTTGGATATCATTCCAACATAATCAACTCATATCCGTGCTTTCTGTCTGTGTAAACTCCTTTTAACTCTTCTAATAAAGATAAAATTCTTAGGAGTTGCATGTATCATCTTCCCATATAGAAATGTAAATAATTTAACTTTATTAAGTCCTTTATCATTACTCTTTCATGTTTACCTTTTCAAGTGCTGTGTTTGAATGTCAAAAATTTTTATTTACCTCTTAAATATTCAATTTTCCCCTGAAGGTTATATTCAGTTTTGCTTGTAATCCTAGTTCCTTTGCCTTCCTGAATATCATATTCCAAGCCCTCCACTCCTTTATTGTGGAAGCCACTAAATCTTGTGTGATCTTGACGATAGCTCCATGATATTTTAATTGTCTCTTTCCGGCAGCTTACAATATTTTCTCTTTGACGTAAGAGCTCTGGAATTCAGTTATAAAATCCCTAGGAGTTTTCATATTGGTATACTTTTCAGAAGGTGATAGGTAGAGCCTTTCGATTTATATTTTACCTTCTGGTACTAAGATATTAGGGCAGTTTACTTTTATAATTGCTTGAAATATGTTGTCTAGGCTCTTTTTTTTTTAACGTGGCTTTCACGTAGTACAATAATTCTTAAATTCTCTCTCCTTAATATATTTTCCATGTCAGTTGCTTTCCAGTGAGATATTTAATATTTTCTTCAATTTTTTCATTCTTTTGACTGTTTTATTGCTTCTTGATTTCTCATGGAGTTATTAACTTCTACTTGTCCAGTTCTAATTTTTAAGGAATTATTTTCTTCAGTAAGATTTTGTACCTCTTCTTCCATTTGGCCAATTCTGATTTTCAAGGATTTCTCTCCACTGGCTTTTTGTCCCTCTTTTACCATTTGGTCAATTCTTTTTTTTGTTAAGGAATTATTTTCTTCAGCACTTTTAATATCTCTTTTTGCCAAGCTGTTAGTTCTCTTTTGATAATTTTCTTACCTCACTCTCTTTACTTTTACCATCTTTTCCTCTACCACTCATTTCTTTCTTCAACTCTTCCAGGAATTCTTGTTGGGCTTGTGTCCAATTAGCATTCTTTTTTTGGTAGCTTTTTTCACATTGTTGTTTTCTTCTGAATCTATGCCTTGGTCTTCCTGCCACTGTGTTAGCTTTTTATGGCCACATTCCCTTTTTGTTATTGTTTGCTCATTTTTCTAGCCTATTTCTTGACTTCGAACTTCATGTTAAAGTTGGGCTCTGCTCATCTTGGGGTGGGGAGGCACTGTCCCAAGCTTCAGGCTTTTTCATGCTGCTGTCTTCACAGCTCTTTCTGTGGGTCTTCCTGTTTTTGGTGCTTACAAGGTGGTATGATCCTGAGAGAAATGTGGTCACTGTCTCCTTAGTCTGTACTCTTATCTTTACCCAAAAAGGGCCATGGTCCCCTGCAGCCACAAGTGCTAGTACTCCTCTTTGCTTTGGAACTGTGACCAGGGCCCCTGCTCCCTTGTGACTAACCACCAGTGCTCTTCTCTACCCTGGAACTGCACAGAACTGCATATGAGCAATAAAGCTGCCCGTCAGTGCCAGCTCTCCCCAGTGCTAGCAAAGGGTCCTCCATCATCTCTTTCTCACTTGTTGTCCAAATCCCTTATCATCTCTGGCCTGAGAGATCCTGAAGCTGCTGCTGCAGCCCTATCACCACTACTGCCTCTGTGGGCTCTGGACAAGCCTCCATTCCATGTCACAGAATTCTTCTGCTAACCTCTTAAGTTTTCTTAGGCCAGAAAAATGTTTCACCCCAATATTTTATTGACTATGCGGCTATAAAATTTTATTTGAGATGTTATTTTAAAGCTGTTTGGAGGGGAATTGTTGGGAGAGTTTAGCTGGTGGCTGCCCCTAATCCACCTTCTTGGCTCCCTATATATATATATATATATATATATATATATATATATATATATGTATGTATATATGTATGTATGTATATATGTATGTATATATATGTATGTATATATATATGTATGTATATATATATGTATGTATATATATATGTATGTATATATATGTATGTATATATATATGTATGTATATATATGTATGTATGTATATATATATATATTTTAAAGCACGCTTCAAATAATAGGCTTTACATTTATACATACATATGAGTATGTGTGTGTGTGTGTGTGTGTGTGATCCTCTTTGTCCCGCTTTCAATCTGAAAATGTTCTTTTTTGATTATCATTAATTCAAAATAAAAGTAACTATTTTTAAAATGTAGTATTTGTACTCCATAAATTCCAACACAATATAGTGGAAATTATACTAAACATTTAAGATCAAAGGCTGTGTTTGAATCTCAATTGCTACCTGCATGACCTTGGTCAAGTCACTGCACTTCTCTCAACAGTCTTGTTCTACTTGTAAAATGATGGAGCTGGACTAGATTATCTCTGAGTTTACTTCCTGCCCTAGATCTTGCATTCTATAACCATGATTAACAACAGCAAAAATGACTGTCAAGAGTTCCAAATAACAGATGCTATTCACACCCCCTACCTACATGTTTCAATAACAGTAACAGTAGTTGGAATTTGCTGAAGTCCTGAAGCTCATATTTTATATTTGTACCCGAGATAAATATCAAAGACAAAGCCATGGCAACGTGATTTTTGAATTACAACAGATCACATTCCCAAACAGAACGAAAAGGACACAATAACATTATTTTGAATTGCAGCAGATCATATTCCCAAGGAGAACTTGTACCTGAGACAAATATTGCAGATAAGGACACAGCAACATTATTTTGGATTGCAGCAGATCATAAAAGCAGAACAAAAGACTTCAGTAGTTTGTTAGCAAATTTGAGCACTAAAAGCAATTTTGGATGACCTTATCTTTCAGATGAAAAACAAACTGAACATACTTTGAGGAAGAAGACCACAGTAGTGACTAGGGGATCTGAAAGACCTCCCAAAGAAAGTGATGCCTAGGCTGAGACCTGAAAGAAGCTAAGGATTCTAAATAGTGCAAGTGAGGAGGGCCTGAAGTCCAAGCATTCTAGAAAGTGTATTAAAGGACACGGCGGTGGGAGATGGAACGCTGAGTTAGAGGACTAGCCAGTAGGCCAGTTTGCCTAGAGTTGGGCTTCTTAAACTCTTTCCACTCAGGACCCCTTTTCACACTTAAGCAGCATTAGCCGACATTGCATGGCCTGAGGACATGTGCAGTGCAAAGTGTGCATGCTTTGCATCAGAACCAAGGTTGCAATGAAGTTGTGCGATGCAACATGGGGAAGCACTGCCAGAAACACTTTGGATTCATTAGTTGTTTGATTTTTAATTAATATTTGGTCATACACCTGTTGAGAAACTTTTTAATGTTGCCAAATTTTTCATAACACCCCCCCATGGGGTCACAACCCATAGTTTAAGAAGCACTGGCCTGGAGTATAGAATGTGTAAAAGAGAGCAATGAAAAAGGGGTCTAGAAATGAAAGTTGGGGCTAGCTTATGGAAGGCTTTAAAAGAAAGGCTAAATATTTCATCTGAAGGGCAGTAGGGAGCCACAGAAGATTTTTGTGTAAGGTAGACACATTATTGGCAGCTAGATGATGCAGTGGTTAGAGCTCCAGGCCCGGAGTCAGGAAGACCTGAGTTCAAATCTTGGCTTGACATTTGCTAGCTGTTTGACCCTGGGCAAATCATTTAACCCTATATGCCTCAGTTTCCTCCTCTGTAAAATGAACTGGTGAAGGAAATAGCAAAGCACTCCAGTATCTTTGCCAAGAAAACCCCAAATGGCATCACAAAGAGTCAGACACAGCTTAAATGACTAAACAACAGCAAAAGACACATTATAAAACAACTTTTGCATAAAAATAAACAATCTTATCTGTAGCATATATGGGCCCCTCATAGAACTTGTACAGCACTGGAGTGAACCCTGAACTCTTGTTCACAAAGCAAATCCTCAAGTGAATAATTACCCCAGGTGCAAGGCATTCTGTGAAGTCCACATCCCCAAAACTATAACTTACAATTCCCCCATTGATATATTTGCCTTTATTAGACAGTCAGAATACAAAGTTAGTTCCAACCATAAGTATTTATTGCCACAAAATAGCAATAAAAGTGTCAACATAGCATTTCCTCCATAAATTAAAGGTCATCGCTCCCCAAAATACACACAACTCCAATAGTAGGAGTGGATACATGAAGAAAATATGTGTGGAGGTAGACATTCATAGGGGACACGTAACCAGGGTGCATATATAAAGGATCAACAAATAGGAAACATGCATCCAAAGGGCACACATGGATGGACCCCATCCTACTTATAGTGTGCTCCATATTTTTCCCAATTTTAAATCTCTAATTGCTAAACTATAAAGCTTGTTGTTCCATCATGTCAGTCATGTCTAACTCTTTTTGACCCCATTTGGAGTTTTCTTGGCAAAGAGAATGCCATTACCTTCTCCAGCTTATTTTATAAATGCAGAAACTGAGGCAAACAGGGTTAAGTGATTTGCCCAAGATCACACAGCTAGGAAGTATCTGAGACCAGATTTGAACCAGGAAGATGAGTCTTCCTCACTTGAGGCCCCTCACTCTATCTAGTGTGCCACCTACCTGCCCCCCAAACTATAAACTACCGTGTTTCCCCATGCATAAGACGCACTCTTTTTCAAAAAAATTTGAGGTCCAAAAACTGGGTGTGTCTTATACAGTGGCTGTAGATTTTTTTACTCCCATGTCCCACTTTTTTGCACTTGTCTTTGTGCTCATTGTTTCGCATTTGTTGCCGGTATATTAGGTCACATTTTGCCACGTTCTGACCAGAAATGGCTCAGAAAAGATTTTCATACAGTGCTGAATTCAAGTTAAAAGTGATCCAGTTTGCACAATTGAATGGAAATCGTGCTGCTAAATATGTTTGGTCCTCCTGCAACTGAGAAAACAATCTGAGACTGGCTATGGGAAGAAGAAACCCTACTGAAAACGTCACGGCAGAAGGACATGAGACACAAGTCAGGAAAATGGCCTGATTTAGAGAGGGAATTGAAGATATGGATTGAGGAGCAAAGGGCAATTGGAATTCCTGTGTCCACAAAGATGGATCAGCATGAAGCAAGAAGAATTGCTGCTGAAAAAGAAGTTAACTGATTTCAAAGGAGGATACATAATTGGTACTTCAGGGTCATGAAACAGAATGGACTAAGCATATATACACACACCAGACTTGCCCAAAAGATGCATGAAACTTATGAACAGATGAATAAAACTTGAGTTTGAGAACTTTATGTAATACATTTTTTTCAAATTTTGGGCCCAAAATTAAGGTGCCTCTTAAATATGGGGAAATACGGTATAAAGCAGGTAATGATTATTTGCCCAATAATTACAAAATAACTTTAGTATTTGGGATTCCAATTTTCAAACCCTAAGTACCTTCCATTCTTCTATGTAGATAAGTAGGGGAATAAAAGCAGAGATGGATAATGCCAACCCTATGGGGCAAGGTCTCTGTTACCTGCCCAACTACACTCTTGGATTTTGGGGTGCTGATGTAGCAACTCTATATCTGAAAGGAACCTTGCTAGTCATGGTTTGTAGCAACTCTTATACCGCAACTTTAAAGGAATGTGATTCTACTTCTAGCTTTCGAAGGAGAAGACTATGGAATAGAAAGCAGGAAAAGGAGGGCTTGAACTGTGAAAAATATGAAAGCATTGTGCAGGTGATTTGGAGAATTCCAGAGATGTGAAGATAAGAAAAATTAATCCAGGGAAGTATGGGAGAACTTGAGAAGAGACTGAAAGAGAAGGACATAAGATGAAATAGAAGGGTTTGTAAACTAAAGAAGTGCTTGAGCTGAAAGATTGAATTCATTTGAAGTGAGAAAAGGATTTGAAGAGGAGCAGGAGAAAGACTTGAGCAGAATGACTCAAGGAGGAGAATGAATAGTAGAAGTTGGAGTACTCCAGAAGAAGAAGCATGATGAATACAAAGAATACAGAGAAACATTGGAAGATTTGAATTTACTATGAATGAAATAAATAGAATGAAGAAAATAATGATGACAACAATGCAAATGAAATGGGAAA
>CM053622.1:492240392-492255553 GCA_028646595.1 Phalanger gymnotis
CTATTATGATCCCCATTTTACAGATGGAGACACTGAGATTATGTGATTTACCCAGTGAATAAGCTTCTCTGGCCAGATTCAAATTCAGGACTTTCCAACTTCAGGTTCAGTGCTCTAGTTGCTATGGTTGCCCACATACAGGAGAAGAATCACTTGCACTGGAGTCAGAAGACCTGAGTATAGAACTTGCCTCTGAAAGTAGGAGGAATGTACTGGAAAATGTTTAACAACCAGCTCTCTGGGGAAGAATATGTATATACAACACTTTTTTAAGTTTAATTTACATTGCTACCATTTTCTTAGGTCTAGATAAGTAACAAAACCATAAATGAACTTCTAATATTTAGTATTTGATGATTTCCAGAGGGTAAATGCTGAAAATTTAACCATTGGTCCTTGGGAGGTGGTTTGAACCGCCTCCAGAAACATACTTTTCATACTACCCATGTGGGTGTGAGAGCTTGCCGGGGTAGTCATAGTTTGGTCCAATTCCTGATTCACTCCATTAATCAAAGGTGCATAAGATCATAGTATCATAGATTTAGATCTAGAAGGTATCTGAAGCACATTAAGTCTAACTCCCTTATTTTCATATAAGGCAACTAAGGCAAAAAGTAATGAAGTAACTTGTATAGATCTCCTAGAGCTTGTAAATATTTAGGGTAGAATTTGAACTCAGGTCTTCCTGACTCCAAGTCCAACACCTTATCTATTGCACTACCTTGGAAGTTAGACCTCTTCCTTTCTTGTTCCAACAAAGAATTCTAATACCCAAAGATTCTGGTTTAAGTCATCTATTTCAAAGCAGAGGCAAGAGATTACACTGTCTCCTCAATTAAAATGCCTAAAAGACCAAAGCAAAGACTGAGAATTGATGGATATAAGAAAACACTCTTGAAATGGGGTCTCTTAAAGTAAAAGGTGCAAAAGTTGGGCTATTAGAACATGCCTCTCTAGGGAAAATAGAGTTTAAACTGTATTCAGGCAAGGGGTTTCCCTTGTTTCCCTCTAAGACAAGAACAGCAAGCAGCTGTGGGTGTGCAGTTCTCCTGAATCCCTGAGTAAAAGTAGAATTAAGGACGTGTGTGTGCGCGCGCGCGCGTGTTGCTTTGTTTCCATGCTGAAGGGATCAAAGCATTTTCCACTGAGGTGTAGACTTCAGAGGTGGAAGCAAACAACCAATTATCTTATCCACTTTGCCAAACACAAAGCAGTCTGCCTGTTTACTACAGTGCTATAATCTCTGGCCACTCCAGTGCAGGAGTTGAGGCTATTTTTTTCCTCCTTGTCATGGAGATCTAGATACAAGCAGCAGTTTGATATTGTCATGGGATTCCCTGGGTTGCTGCCAAACAAACCAAATTCTAATGTTCCCAGAGGAAATCCCAGGTGCAGGCACCGACCATAGAGATTAACTTAGTGAGAGTCATCCAAGATTAAACCTGTTCCGTGTTATTCTGCACCTGTGGTTCTGGGCCACAGGTTCCATAAAAGTCAGAATACAGTACAATTACAAAATAAACCCAAGCTTCTCGATTCTCCCTTTTGTTGGGCTTAGATTGTGCTGATATAATTAGGTATGGCAAAAGCCAGGGCACTTTGACATAAGGAGCCTGTGCATTGTTGCTCTTCTGGCAGGAGCATTAGCTCTCTATAGTCCTAAAATGTACATGGTGACCCTTATTTTCCCAAAGGGCACCTGGCCAAAAAATAAAGAGAAGAAAACGGTGGAATTTCTCAAATCTTCAGCCCGTTTGATGCATATTTTACCCATGTAACACAGAATGGGACAACCTACCTCTAACAAATGCATAGGGAGGTTTCCCCAAAAGTAGCATTTTAACAGAGGGTGAGGCCCCCATGTGTAAGGTTTAATAGGGTCACCACATATAGTACAGAACAGGGTAGATAGGTACCCCTCATGTAGCATCAGAAGTATAGAAACCCCCTTTCTCAAGCTTGTCTCAATTTACATTATTAATGCCTCTCCACTTATAGAATCCTATTTATGGGAACTTGTGCTTTCCCAGGAGCACTATTTCAATGTGTTTCCACTGTGTCTGCAACTTCCAAATGGAGTCACTGTTTGCTTCTCCTCCCCTCTGTTGCAATTCAGTTGAGCTGAGGTTGGAATGTTTCTTCCTTTCCAGAAATCAAAACCTTCTCCCAAATGTCTACATGCACTAAATTTCACATTAATTATACAAGCATGGATTAGTAAACCACCAGATTTTCTTTTATATAAAGGAGAGGAGAGGAGGGAGTAAAACAGTAACAGTGAGACAATAGAAAGCAAGGAGGGGAACAGTTTGTTTGATAAGGAAGAGCCAGCAATTTGTGCTACTGGCTGCTGAATCAGAATTGATTTCTTCTTTTATTTTTTTTTTCTTCTGGAGGGAGGAAAAGAGAAAGAACCTTGGAGAAGTTGGACAGTTAGGGGAGCTGTTCCATTCCCCCGAATGGAGGCTGGGGGAAGGGAGATGTTGCAGAGAGGTGCTTTCCTTATCTCACCAACCATTGCTCTCTGTTCTCAGCAGTCTCTTTGACACTTCATCATTCCAATCCTTCTATCCAGCAATACTAGTGGCAGCAGCAAAAGTCTATCAAAGTTTTGGAAAGAAAATAGTGGAACAGGCACCCAGAGACAAGGAACGTGTTCAGTCTTGATTACCTGTATGATGACAAGATTGGGAATGATCTCCCTTATTTTGGTTCCTTTATCCTATAATTCTCCAAAAGTACAGTTATAGAAATTCAAGTTCAAAACATGTCACATCAACTGGTAATATCTGAGAGAGCATTTATCTCTATAACAATGCTAGCTACACATTCCTCCTAGGAGCCAGAAATTTTGCATTCCCTTGCAAAAGAAAAAAAATTGCCAGGATATATTTGAAATCACATAGCATGAGCATCAAAATGAACATTAGAAGGGTGATTATCCTGGCCTCTCAGCTAACCATCCTATGATACTGATGAAAACAAATGCACATTAACAAAACACTCAGTAGACATAGCACTATAAAAAATCAGTTGACAGGGTGCTTTAGTGACTAAATTTCATATAGGACACAGCACATACTTGTCCTAAAGGCACAATAGTATATAAGCAAATTATCATAAACAGCAAAAAGTAAAACCCACCACAAAAAATCCAAAACTAGCTAGCATATACAGTGTTATAACACTATCAATTAGCCTATAGAGAACAAATTTGGGTATAATTAATAGAGAATAAAGAAATAAAAAAGTGAGCCAAATGGTGCACAACAAAGAGATAGATGTTTCTACCAAGTCAGCATACCAAAAGTATATATGTAAATAAACACAAAATATTATAACTCATCATAATGTGTAATTCAAACATGTAGTAACATGTACGTCAATCATACGCAATTACATATAATGAACACTTTATATGGGTAAAATCTAGTATTGTCACCTGGCTGTATCTACCACTGTTTCTTCCAGCTCATCTATAACATCATAAAATTAGACATCATAGCTTGAAAATGTCTAGCTCTTTTGTAACCTGTTGACTTCTTTGCCCATATACATATATATATGTATACACACACAAACACATACATGTGTGTATATATGTGTGCATATATATGTATGTGTGTATACACATATATATATATATATATATATATCAACATAGGTTGATCATCATATTCACCATAGCTATAGGCCTATTTGCCTAAATCTGAATTTGTGGAAGGGCCATGCTGGTTGTGTTTTCAGGCTCTGTAGGTTGTCTCTATACTCTAGGAATCTTTACTGCTGAAGTTCCAAGGAAGGAAGGAGTTGGCTTTGGGTTCATTCCTCTTGCCTTGTCTGAACTGGGTTTACCCTTTGTTTGAAGCAAGGTTGTCAGGTAAAAATTAATATGCCATGTCTCCATTGGAAACCTTACTTTCTGAGCCAGCATCTGCTTCAAACAGTATTTGTAAATGGTGGGAGGTTTCTAAATGGTGAGAGAGTTCACTGAGGTAAGTGGACATCTCTTTTCTCCCCCTATTCATTAAAATCCAACTAACTCTCTTTTGGGTAATAAGTACTTGTAGTGAAAAATCCTGAGAAGCTGCCCAGTCTCCCAATAATTTTGTATGCGTTAACTTTCTATCAGGTTGCTAACTTGTGTTAACACCAAGGTACCTTGCCAAATTGCAGTCTTTTTGTTCAATATCTTAACAATGCACTTGGACATCTTCCCAACACATGCTTCTGTCATAGGCATCTGAGCCAGTCATGACTAATTTGTAGGCTTATTTTAGGCTTTCTTTCTCAGTTAAGAGATAGACTGTTTTAAGTATTAGCATCACCTCCATCCTCTGAAATCCCAAAGCACACGTCAATAGGTAGGCATTACTTTCACCCAAACACAAGCAAGTAGGTTATGAAATATATAGCAACATTCCTGGTGTGACTGTACATTTGCATTTGAAATGTGGCATGTTGGCTCCAGAGATTTTTGTTTTAATTTCTAAATTTCTAACATGTCCACTGTGGTACAGTTGAAATGCTTAGAATGTGGGTACCTCTATGGATGGTAAAATATGCTTCTAGACTTCTTGACAAATATTTCCTTAAGTAACCCGCTCTTAAAGACCTTGCCTCTGTCAGAATGGATCTTGGCAGAGAACCCATACACTGAGGAATACTTCTCAAACAATACTTCAGCAACTATGGAGGCTTTCTGGTTCCTCATTAGGTATGTTATACACACCTGGTGAAATGATCAGTCATTACTAAGAAGGACATGTTTTTACTATCTCATTCCAGAGATAAAAAGTCGGTGTAGTCAAGTTCCAAAGGTTTTCTGGTACTTCTATTTTCCAAATATGCAGCAAGAGTTGGCAGTGTTTTTCTTTTTTTTCCCTCTTTTTTTTGAGGGGGGAAGGCAGGGCAATTGGGGTTAAGTGACTTGCCCAAGGTCACACAGCTAGTAAGTGTGTCAAGAGTCTGAGGCTGGATTTGAACTCAGATTCTCCTGACTCCAGGGCCAGTGCTCTATCCACTGCACCATCTAGCTGCCCCCGCAGTGCTTTTCTTTGCATACTTTTGTGTGGTAGGAGGCTACAGTCATTTATATCATCTCTATAACTGAAGTTAGGAAGGAATGGCTGTAGCCTCCTACCACCAGGTATGAAGATGATATAAACGACAGACCCAACCCAGACAAGGGGGTTATAAAATAACTGGTTTACTTAGCTTATAAGGATACAGTTGGCAAACCCAGGGTAAGGGTATGTAATATAAATTAGACCCAACAAGTATACTCAGCAGTTTGACTCTGTGGTCCTGATCACAGCAGCCAGTGTGAATTGAGGGTCTTTTGGAAGAGCAACAACCCCTTTTCCTGCAATTGCTTTTCTCCATTCCTGGATGCTCTATCAGCCTGGGGATTGTTTGGGCAATTGTTCAAACAGGGTCTATTTTACAACCTTGTTTTTTTCCTGACTCTTTCTTCCTCTCCTCTATTTTACAACTGTGTTTACCTGTTCCTACCTAGTTAAATTCTTACTATACTCACTGACCTTAAGGTACTTATCTATGTATAGAAATCAGGCCTTGGCAGAGGGTGCAGCAGGGGCCAACCAAAAGCCCACCACAATATGACACAAGTTTCACACTTGTGCTGATGTGACATCTGCTGCCATTTTGGGCCAGTAAAACCTGCTTCTTGCTAGTTCCAAAGTCTTCTCCAGACCTATATGAACAAAGCCATCCTACACTGCTTTCATGGCCATAGGTATGCTCTAGGTAGGCCTGACTGCTTCTTGGCACCATAAGCAGCATCAGACTCAGTCCAGTCCAGCACAACATTGCACAACTCTGACTTCTGCCATTATCTGGAGAACAAGACTCCCTCAAGTGACTGGAACTTGAGTCCTTTAACATCACTTCCTTGCTTATTGGCTTGTATTATTTCTTCCAGTCCTTCATCAACCATCTATTCTCACTGTCAGTCCCCTATAAACAACTGAGCCAAAGGAGGTTGGTTCAACGAAATGAAGCTCATGGAGTGCTGGCAAGTTCTTTGATGGAAGTCCCAACTTCTCAGTTATACTTCCTCTTGATTGTAGCCCAGCTCTCTGGAGATCATATATAGGCTTCCTGCCTTCTTTTAGTATCTATCACTATAGCTTCACTGTCATGTGACCTTTCGGGACAACACATCCATATCCATATTCGTTTTCTATGGCCTACAGTATATGTTGAACGTATGGCCAGCTAATGTTGCTACCAATCTTTGACATGTGGAACCCAGACTGGTACTTTTAATCCTATTTGGAATTTTACTTTACATACAAAAAGTTTGATCTTTTCAACAATATCCCACTTTAAAGCCAAGATCTCCATTTTTCAAGTTGGAGATATCCTCGCACTGCGTTTCACTATCAGTGAAACCTCTGTTGGAGTGTGCATTGTAGTCTCTGTTGACCATCACTTTCTTGGTAGAGGATAGATTCCAAGCCCTCTAAGCTGGCAACTGCCTTCATGGCAAAAAAGCTTGCTTGTAGCTGTATGGGCCAACCTTGGTACAGGTATAAGGCAATTGATTGAGTCTTTGAAATCTTGTTGACACTGACTTATCCTTTAATCTTTTAATGGCTTTGAGATTTTTAGACAATTTTTCATTTTCCTGTCTTTCTGTTCCTGGGTTTCTTCAATCATACATGAGTGAGTGAGGTCATTCAGTGGTTTACACAAATCATAACATAATTATTAATATATTTTCAATATTAAAAATTCTAAAAAAGTCCTTAAATGTCAAAGTTTCTATGGATATGACAAATTCAGGAGAATTTCTCTCTTTTCTGGGTACCTATTCATACCTTGTTGAGACACTAAGTGACCCACGTATTTGATATAGTTTCTGAAAAACTGGCACTTGATTAACATCTAGGCTTTCGTTCTCCTCCAGCTTAGCTAATACTTTCACCAGTCTCTTATGATCTAGCTAACCTTTTCACCAGTCTCTAGTGTCTTTACAAAGGCAATGATTTCCTCTAGGTACAGCAACACTTCCCAGTATTTCTTAATTCCAACCACATTATAAGTCATTTGAATGTGGCAGGAATCTTAAAAATGTCTTGGACCATATTCTTAAACTGTTGGACACATGAAAACAGTCTCCTCTTTGTCTTCCTCAGAAATAGGTGTTTGATAGTATCTACTATGCAAATCTAAGACTGAGAACCACAAGCTTCCTAGCAGACAGTGTAAAGGATCTTGAAATTTTGGCATAATGTGTGGGATCACTTTTGCTCTATTGTAAAAAAAAGGATTGATGTCTTTCTGCCTATATCTGGATGGAGGTGTTTTTGTATCTGGCTTTTGTGTCTTCCATTCCCCTAGTCTATTGCCTTTCCATAGAGAATAGGTTTGTCTACTACTTCGGCTTTCACTTAATCCTCTGCCTGCATCTGTCTTCCAATTTGCATTTGCATTGTGACTTACTTGTTTGCTTTCATGGCCCATTAATATGGACCATGTTCCTGGTCTAGTCAAGGTTGAGTGATTCTTTGGAGAGGTGCTATGTTCTCTATCTCTGTAAGTATTTGTCTCACCTTGGCTGAAGGTGGCGGCTATACCTGGGACTACAGACAAGTAATGGGCAGATACAGTTCAGGGTTGTATTACAGTGTTTGTTGTAGTCTGATCTTATCTACTTACTGAGGTACTGCTGCCTTTCTTTGGACTAGTCTGTGTAATTGAGTACTGTATCCACTCTGGCTCCAAAATCAGAAGATTTTTCTCCTCTATGCTGAGTAGAATTACCATTGCCATGTTACAGGTCTAGATTTTGCATGCTTATTTGTCATGTGATTCCTGGCTGTGTGGCCTTTAGGCTCTGCACTAAGCCAAAAGGCCATTTGTTTAAGACTATCCTCTTTTGTTTCAGACTAGTCTTTTCTGACATTGGTACTTGCTAATTACTGTAATGTATCTGACCCCTGACGAAGCCAAGACTCTCAGTGTTGTTCTCCAGAGGATAGAGGACCCAGATGGTTACTGTCTTGAGAAAATCCCTACTTGGATCTATAATATTTTTCAGACATTAGAGGTCTGGCCTATAGGGAAAGTATCTATTCAAAGTTAAGCATGGCTCTCAATTTCTTTGGGAGCAAGCCTTTTTTTTTTTTTCTGAGAGCTTTCACATTTTTAAGTAGCTCCACTTCCTCTTCAGAGGGTGGCTTGTAGCTTAATTTCCAGGTACCATCTATCTTTAAATGTCAGTACATCAGGAATCCTTGAATGTTCCAATGGGTCTGGTAGTTCATAGAGCACACCCGAGTGATCTCTGCAGGCTTGAATTCACTAAATTTCACTTGGGAATTTTCCTTTTCCTCTATACTTCTTTTCAATGCTTTTATAATAGCAGCAGATTTTTAATTGGCATCTGTTCCTAAAGTCTGACAATCTCTATGCATTTTGACATTAATCATACTCTGATACTTTTCAACTCATCTTTTTAAGAGACTACTTCACGTTAAATGAGACATTCAACAAAACCAGTAATATTAACTTGCAGTAAACTCATGAAGTAGAACCGCAATAAACAAGGCTATATGCTATGGATACTGGGTGGAAAAACAGTAAACAAATGTGTAATTGATACCAGCATAATAGAAATAAATTCAAGGTCATGAGGAACAGAATTAACATTGTTTTAGCAAAATATAATGGCATGGAATGAGTCAAAACACTTGGATACTTAAACCTGATGTCTCATCAATATCAATTAATAGAGTTAATAAAATACTTCGTGTAACAGTATTTTTATATCAGTGGCAGATAGATTATGTTACAAAGGCTTTCGTATGAGGCTTGGGGACAACATTCAACCAAAGTGGTAAATAAATTTGACTATAAAACAGGATTTTCCTGTAATGAACAGCTATAAAAATTACAGTAGAAAACTAAAAGTATAATGAAATCTGTGTATCCAGTAACTGAGAACAAAAGAAACTGGAAAATGTATTCAAATAGAACTGGAGTAATACCTCTTCATAGTTGAGAAAAGACAAAATAGAACAAAATTTCCAATGTAGTGAAGTAGAAATTCCACTGGAAGCAAAACAAACCAAAAAAAAAAAAACAGCGTTTAAAAGTCACATTGAGAAAAAAAAATCAATAAATTAGATACAAGATTGTTTAACATTAACTGACCAAGACATAAAAACACAAGAAAAAAAAGAAAAAAAAACACAAGAAAAGTGAACGAGACAGATTTTCTTCCAGTCAGTATCAACAAGACATGAGCCTGAGACTAATTCAAACCCAGAACTGTCACAAGCAAAACCAACTACAAGAAGATTAAAATGATCTTTCTTGGGGGTGGGAGGACAAAAACATAAGTTCCAGTAACAGAAAAAAGATAAAATTTCATGATATAAAGAATTTACAAGAAACAAGGAAATCCAACAAATACAGAGTTTTCTAAGAAAAGAGGCTTCCCTACGTAAAGTTTAATTGGATTATCACATGTAGCATTACATGGTTGAATGGAGCTATCTTCCATGGGTAGGATTTAGTTGGTGACTCCCACAGCTATTGCAGATAACTCTTTCCTAGCCCAGGCTTCCATTTGCCTCAAGGGTTTATCATTATTAAATATACAGATCAATTCAAGTTCAAAATAATTCACCAACTGGTGAACTCTGGAATAGCACACTACACTTCAAATGTTTCTGGTACTTCCTCCTCTCCTGGACCCTCAGAATTCACTAAAGACTTCCTTTGTTTCTCATTCTCTGAATATTTTCCAACTATGTAACAAAGGAGATAATGGGTTATACTTCACTGGAGGTGTTCAAGGAAAGCCTAGATGACCACTGGTCAGATATGTGGTACAGGGGATTTTTGTTCAGGTACGCATGTTGGATTAGACAGCTACCTGAGTGAGGTGCATCCTGAGATTCAATGAGTCTATGCACTCATTCTTCAGTGAAGCTGGTTCCTGGCAAGCTATGAGGTTGGCAAGTATCATCTTTTCCCTTCTGTGTCTTGGCTCCTCAAACATTATTCTAGAGTCTCTTCCAATAATTGCCTAGCTAGTGCCTCATGCTGTCGTCATCTGTTCAGGAGTCAAGCAGTTTTTGCTGCTCTGCATTTTTCTGTACTTCCTCTCATCAAAAGGTACTAGGCCTGAGTCCTAAGCCTTCAGTCTTGCTTTCTAAATAGTAATTTTGATCAGGCAAACGAATCTATATTCCTGCTTTAGCCAGCTAAAATGTTTACTCTTCTGCATTGTCTATTTTAACATAGTCAAAAATCTTCAGCAGGCTCGTAATGAATCGCTGGGAATCTTCAAGAACTATGACATAACAACAAGGAGAGATAACAATGGGGGATTACCTTTGGGAGCAAGAGGGTCTTTTGGCACTCCTCAGCCCTTTGGCACAGCCTTAACTTATCTATACAGACCTCTCTCCCTACTATTTTATAGAATAATAGAATTTAGAGTTGGAAGAGATCTTAGAAATCATTTTGTCCAGTATGTATTACACAATACTGTTCCTTCTAAAGAATCCCCGATGGGGTTCTATTCTGCTTTACCATGTCCAGTCATGGAGAGCTCATGACTTGCCAATGGAATCTGTTCCACTCCTCAGAGAATATTTTATATTTTCTATTTCTCTAATATTTTTCCCTTTATGTAAAGTAGTATCTTATCAGGAACATTAAATCCATCCACTGAGGAGCAGGGGAAAGTCAAGGAATAAGAACATTAGACTGGAATATGAATTGCTAACTTAGTGTATTTTATGTAAAGTTTTCCAGAGCTGAGATTTTATATCATATAATTGGGACAGGTCTGAGAAAATTAGGGGAAATGATATTTAGAAATTGGCATTGGTATTAGAACCTAGATAATTAGAGGGTTTAAATTCATTGGAAATAAATTAATCCAGAACAATGAACAACAACTCTGCATATGCATGGATCACCCAATATTTGGGTTATAATCTCATTTTTAAACTTGTGCCTATATCTTAGGTATTAATTTAGAATATCAAATTTGGCTAGTGTCTAGGTCTCTACAAAGAAGAGAAAAGGGCCCTAATTTTCCTAGGCAAGTATTCAAGCTGACCAAAAAAAAAACTTGAATATAGGAAAGATTTTCTTTAACCAACCTAGAATAAATGTGAGATGAAATCTGTGGGTATAGTCTGTGAGGCATAGCAGCCTTCCCAGGCCCTTACTTTCACTCAAGTCTTGGAACATGTCTCTAAGGTGAAGGAATCTTTTATGTTTCTGGATCAGGCTGAGTTTGAGGCAATTTCCCTTTCCATGCAATCTCTGTTCTAGAGGTTCTAAACTTCTTCCCCACCCCTCCATTTCTTCCTCTCCCTCACCCCAACAAAAAGGAGGATTTCTATTAGAAATCTAAATCAAATTCCAGACATCATCTGTTCCATTCTTGGGGTTTAGGACATTCTTGGAATCAGGCGGATTATGTGAAGATGTTGCCACTACTGAAGGCCAATTAGAGATGACTAAGTTCTATTTCCATCTGTCCTTCAATAAAACCTAGGAGAGCAAACTGGCTGTGACTATGCTCCTGCTGTAGGCTGGGCCTAATTTAGGGCAGTATGGTATTTCAGGTTTGGAAATGGAATGAAATGAGGCATTTGGAGATTCAATTGATCCTAACTTCCTGGTTTACCTGCTTCTTTATTGACCATGCTGGAATTCACTAGACAAGCCTAAGGAAAATCAACCTCCTTTGCCTCCTTGTAGGCTGGCTTTTCTACTTGGACTATCAAAATGCTATGAAAAGCCCAATATCTGGAGCCAATTTTAATATCTTTTAAGGAAAAACTAACCTAGCCTACAAAGCAGATAGTGCTTCTACTATATCTCCATTTGTCAGGCTACAGTAACCCTTTGAATTTATCAGCTGAGATGAAGATTTACACAAAAGTGACCTATTTCTATCTCTCTATATACTTCTTTAGGCTTATAGTACCAACCTGAATTTCCTACAAGGGGGAAGCTTTCAGGTTCACTCTTTTTTTGCCCCTTTTCTCTCCAGACCTCCACGTAACGGACATTATCTTCCACACTGTGTACATATGCTGCTCCAGGAATTCCTCAGGTTCTCCAGTAACTGTTATGCTGGGTTCCCATACCCCTGACTGGGCCTAGAAACTCTTCACAGCTGCCTCTGATGCCCTGCAATTCCTTGGACAGGCCTACAGGTAGATCTCCAGGTTTGCTCTCCAGATAACAGCATGTATATTCAGTGTGTTCAGAAACTCTCCTCCTGTAA
Organism: Phalanger gymnotis; assembly: GCA_028646595.1. Taxonomy (NCBI): domain Eukaryota; kingdom Metazoa; phylum Chordata; class Mammalia; order Diprotodontia; family Phalangeridae; genus Phalanger; species Phalanger gymnotis. Next base: position 492,252,682 of record CM053622.1, read on the forward strand.
TTTCTCAATCGCTTTATCACTCTGTACTTTCCATTTTAATGGGCAAATCTGAGAGTCTAAGGACTGGTTGTGAAGCAATCAATCATCCTTAATGGCTTAAGGAAACAAAGGAAATACCTATGACCAGGGAATTTATCTTATCTTATCAACCTTTTTAAAGAAGTTAACCTTATCAAACTATTCTTGGCTCATAAAGTCTTACTAGGCTTCTGTAGGAAATACTTTACAAACACACACTGGGGGGAAGCTGTTGTTGTTTGTCCATTATCTAAGACATCAGGGAGCTGATGCCATGACATGAAAGTGAATTGGATTTAAGTGAGGGAGGGATGTGCAAAATCACCAGCCTCACTTTCTCCTCTGGAGCCATGTGGATCCAGTGGCACCATAGAGATCAAGATGACTGGAGATGGCCCTGGATGCAGTGGGAGACCTTGGCCTTTTTAAGCTAAGGTCTTTAACAGGTCTCAGTTTGACAGAGGCAATGCCCATTTAGTGTTTAAGGCTAGGTAAGAAAAGAGGCAGAGAATGGCTCCTTTAACTAGACAAAAAAAGAAAAAAAATCATTCTGAGAAGGGAAGATCCTTCGTGTTTCTTGGGGTGAAGCATCCATTCAAATTCATCTTTCAACTGGGTGCAAGCTAATATATGCACCTAATTGTTTAACCTTTTTTGGGGGGGGGGGTGGAGTGTACTTGGATAGGGTAGTAGAAGAGAATTTATTTGCAGATCTCCATAGGGAACAGTTAACCGTATAATTATTTTTGTATTATTCCTTGCATAGCAACACACAAATGAATGGCTAATGATTGTTTTTTAATGATGATGATAAAATCTCTACACAGTAGAGGGTACTAAAGATGAAACTGTTGTTTGTTGTTTTGTGTGGGTAATATTAAAGTGACCAAGGGAGTCTTTTGTTTAGGTCTAAAGAGAACAGAGGACAAGAGATTAGGGATAAATAGGAAACATAGGGTTTTTGGTTTTTCTCTCATTGTCAAGGTGCTCCAGGGGAAGGACATTTTGGTCAAAAGTCTTAAAACAGAATTCAAATGTTTTCCTAATCATAATTATTACTTGGGCTATTTTCTAGCCTGATTTTTGTGAATACCAAAGGAGTAATTTCCCCCCTTCTTTATTTCATCTTGCAAACAGTCTAGAAGAAAAAATAGGAAAATATTATACTCAACTCTTGAATCTCCCAAAAGAAAAGAAAATATCAACGTGCAAACAGCTAATAACACTTTTCAGAGGGAATTCGACACCTTTCTGGATCAGAAAAAGAACAGGTTTCAAAAACCAAAGATTTTCACCCCTCCACATCTTTTGAGCTGTTTGTTCTGCTGCAGTGGTTGCACTTCGGCAAAATGCAGTGTCATAGAGAACAGTACTTCTACCATGGTAGCCTGACTTTATTTAGGTAGGGACCGGGAGAAGCAATAATTGTACAAAAGAATTTGGAATTGGAAGGGGCTTTAAAGGACCAACTAACTACTCTAACCCTTTTATCTTACAGGGGCCTGGGGGGTAAATGATTTGTCCAAGGTCACAGGGCTTATAAGTAGCAGAACTCTGATTCAAAGCAGGGATTCTAATGTCCACATTTAGAACTTTTTCCTCTATTTCTCATGAACTTCATCAGGATGGGAGTTATTTTGGGGGGTGGGGGGAAAGGAATTGGAGACAAGAGTTTTACATAATGCCATACTGTATAAAATGGACAAGGGAATTCGATATGCCTTTCTTGAGTACCTACTGTGTCCAAGGCACGGTGCTCGGCTCTAACGATACAAAGAGTAAAATAGAACAAAGGAAAGAGGGAGGAATGAAGAAAGCAAAGAAGAAAAGAAAGGAAGAATGGGAAGAAAAAAGAAAAAGAAAAGGGAGAAAAGCTAGGGAGAAAAGAAAAAAGGGAGAAAGAAAAAAAGAAAGGAAGAGAATGGCCAGAAGGAAGAAATCAATTAGAAAGTAAGGATGGGAAGAAAGAAAAAAAGAAAGGAGGAAGAAAGAAAAACGAAGAAAAGGGAGGGAGGGAGAAAAGAAAGGAACGTAGGAGGAAGAAGAGAAGAAAGGAAGAGGAAGGAAGAAAGGCTGGGAAGAAGGAAGAAAAGAAGTAAGGAAAGAAAGGAAGGGAGGAAGGAAAGACGAAAGGGAGGGAGAAAGCAAGGAAGGAGAGGAAAAAACAAACCAGTCCAGTGCTTGCTTGATAAAACTATCGACAGTAAGTATTAACCTAAGGAGACCAAGCAAGCTGATTTTACTGATAAAGAAACTGATGCCCAGAGAGGTTTAGAGACTTTCCTAGGGTCACACAGCCCGTATAGGATGGAGGTGGATTTGGGGCGCAGGGTCAGCTGGAGCACAGAACGCTGCCTCCTCCTCCTCCCGCACCCGGGTCAATGGCTATTGTTACCAGGGGGGGGTGTTTGCTGAATTTCAAGTCCTCATCCATCTGGGCCTCGCTTATGGAGCGGGGCGGGGGATAAAACAGAGCGGACGCTTCGGTCTCCTTCGTAGACCCCGGCCTGGGCCCCACACTAGCCCCCAAGGTTTTTTTTTTCCTTGGGGCGGGCTGCAGGCACGCAAGGCCCCTTTAAAGGCCTGGACCGAACCAAGGGGCCGGGGAACTTGGGGGAGGGGCAAGGAGAGAGCCCGGGACCGCGGCGGGGGCGGGGAGGAGGGAACGGAGACGCGCGAGGCGAGGAGCGAGGCGGCGCGACGGATTCTGAGGAAGCGGAAATGCGTCACAGGGGAAGGCGCTGGTTGTGTCGAAAGGGTCATGTGACCAAGGAGCCACCGAAGAACTGTGGCTAAAGGAAGGGGAAGGGGAAGTGTTGTTGGGGGGCGGGGGGGGTGGAGCCGCTCCTGGTTT
>CM053622.1:492256053-492278899 GCA_028646595.1 Phalanger gymnotis
ATGTAAACTAATGTACAGCATCTTTTATAATTGTCTGGGCGGCTCAAGCTGGCTAATTTTGTTTGTGCAGCTGTCCTAAGGGACAGGGAGTACTGCTGAACTGAGGTAACCATTGGTAAGCCCGAGTCAGGCTTGTGAGGAGAGTCAAGTCTCTTTTAATTGGTTGCTGTTTAGTTGGAAGGAGGTGCAAGCAGTTTAATTTAGAACATCTGCCTGAGGATATTGTGACTGCAGAACTGGCCTTTCGGCATGGGCTGTTCAGAAATGCATACTGCCTATATTTAAACTTATGCTAAAAACAGAAGGGAGTCGTGAAACGTAACAACCAATGAAATCTCATGTAGTGTCTTTGGTCACCCCGAACTCCCACCCCCAACACAAAGGCAAGTCCCTAACTAGATGGCTACCCCAGGTTTAGAGTACACTGTAACATGTTTACCTTTCATAATCAATTGGAAGATACAATTAGTGAAAAGCAAAAGCATCGTCATCACACAGCTCTATAACTTTGCAAAGCACTTTACAAATATATCTGACTTTACCCTCACAAGAACCCTGTGACACAGGCGCTATTATTACAGATGAGGAAACTGAGACAGAATTTTAGTGACTTGCTCAGGGTCACATAACTAGGGAAAAATCTACAGTCTGTGTTTAAATTTGGTTCTAATGCCATCCAGTGCTCAATTTACTACACCACCTCGTGGCCATATGATGAAATGACATCATAAGAATAGTTAAATAATGAATGCCCTTAGTCCTAGTCTTTTTGGAATGCTCTTCTTGGTCTGGGGCTTGGGTTCCACCGTCAATGATGCACTCTAGCTTTGTTCCCAATTTTCAGTCACCAAAGGCAAGGATATAAATGAAGTAATAATTATTTTCTTACTAAACATCTCTAGCATTCAGGACTCCTATTTTCAAACTCTATATACCTTCTATTCTTTCATGTAGATGAGTTTTTGTTATTTAGTTGTTTTTCAGTTGTATCTGACTCTTCGAGACAAAGCAATTTTAGATCTGAAGTGTACCCTCATATATGTAGCTAAAGCGTCAGAGAGAAGAATGGTGACAATTAAAGAATAGACATAAAGGAATACATATAACCAGGGCACAAACATAGACCGATAATTCATCCACCATTTCAGGGCTAATGATATCCCTGTGCTACTCCTGGAAGGCCTGCTCACCGCTGGTCTCGCATTGTCTCTATATAGGATGCTGCTCATCTAGGCTCTTAATCTCTGCCACCAGGACCTGCTGGTAAAAGTATTTTTTTACTCACAGGACTTGCTCTTTGCCTCCAACTTCTGGCTCAGATGAAACACTTTACTGGCTCTTTCTTAGTAAATAGTGCCGTGCTTTCTCAGCTTTACTGCAGCATTTTTAGATATGGGAAAAAAACCCACAAAACCCTGATATTAGGGATCAGAAAAAGGTATCTTCCTTCTTTATTCCCTCAGAATCTTAGCCTGTCATGACCCCTGCTGCAGATTCTCAGCTTTTCAGCAACCAAGCTCTTTAGAGCAAAGAGCAAAATGCTGTCAGTTAAGTAAAGAATTCCCTTAGGCATAGTCTTTCTTTTGGACTCCTCTGCCTGGTCTGGGGCTTGGGTTCCATGGTCAATGAAGCACTCTAGCTTATTCTTCCCAATTTCCAGTTACCAAAGGCTAGGTTATAAATGAACTAATGTTTATTTCCTTACTAAACATCTCTAAACATTCAAGGCTTCTCTTTTCAAACCCTAAATACCTCTTATTCTTCCATGTAGATGAGTTTTTGTTATTCAGTTGTTTGTCAGTTTTGTCTGACTCTTTGCGGCCCCATTTGGGGTTTTCTTGGCAAAGATACTGGAGTGGTTTGCTATTTCCTTCTCATTTTACAGATGAGGAAAGTGAGGCAAACAGGGTTAAGTGACTTGCCCAGAGTCACACAGCTAGTGTCTGAGGATGTATTTGAACTCAGGTCTTTCTGACTCTAGGCCCAGGGCTCTATCCACTGTACCAACCTAGCGACCCCAATGTAGTTCCTCTTAAAAATACAATCAATCTTGTTCATTCTGTTGTAGTCAGTAAGGGGAGAACAAAGTACAATCTAAGGGTTTCTACTGATATAAGCCCTTAGCTCTATTTTGGGGGGCCTAGGAGGTTTCTTTATCTAGAGAGATGATGTTTCCCCCAAATTCACAGTACTCATGTGCATCTTCCTCTTCACATAAGTATGACATTAACCAAATAAGTTTATAGTATCGAAGTGTCATCAGTCTTGGAATAATGCTTACTAACCTTCAGGTAAGAAAGTAAAAAAAAAAAATTGGCACAATATTTCTATAGTAACACTTGTTCACTGGCTCCCAAGGGGCTGGGTTTTTTTCCCTCCCTCATACTTTAATATAACAAAAAGTAATCATTTACATTAATTTTTAGCTCCATACAAAATAACAGCAACTGAACTATCAGTTGTTAATATTGCCTAAGTGGCTTTTTTAGCAAACATTTGGCTAGAAAGTGTAGTTTTCTATATGCAAAAGGTGATAAAATCCCTTAAAAAAAATCAGACAGATTGGACTAGGAAAGAGAAAGGTGAGAGCTGAGCTGCAAGTATCAAGAGGAAATCCTTAAACTGTTAGACAACCTTCCCTGTAAAAACCATTTAGATCACATTTCAAAGAAGGGTGGGGAAAGAAAGAAGGAAGGGGAGAGATTTATGGTTAGACAGTGTATGCAAAGTAGGATGTACCATCATGTGCAGAGCCTGTGGAAGTCCCTTTCTCTGCTCCACTCCCAACCTCAAAAATAGCCAGGCCCTTCTCCAGCCAGGCACTGTGGTCTCTGAAATCTCAACACCAAAGATACCCTCCTTCTGGTTAAATATTTCCTTTTGCCTAGAGAGTTCTTTTAAAATGCAAATGTTTAGAATGAATTAGTGAGATGCCAAAACCAAACATGGGATCCCTAGAATTTAGATCTCTTTAGGACCTTAGATCCCAATTCCTTTATTTTATATGAGATTAAACTGAGAGCCAATGAAGTTAAAGAATCCTAGGATCACATAATTTCATTTTCAAAGGGATTTTAAAAGTCATCTAGTCCAACATGCTTATTTATAGATAAGGAAATGGAACCTAGTGAATATTATACTGTCAGGAGTGCTGGTATTTACAGGTCCGATAACTCCAAATCCAGTGCTCTTTCCAGTGTATCATATGTTAAAGGACATATCCAATGGTCATACAGATATCAAATATTAACACTCAGATCGAAACCCAGATACCCTGACTTTAGACCAGAATTGAATGTCAGATTTTCTGACTCCTAAATCTGGTCCTCTCTGCTCAAAAGTGCAGATAGGGAGATAGATAGAAAGACAGACAGATACATATATACATATGTGCATATGTGTGTGTGTGTGTGTATGTGTGTGTAGAGAGAGAGAGAAAGAGATTGAAGAGATAGGTAGGTAAGTAGATAGATAGATAGATAGATAGATAGATAGATAGATAGATAGATAGATAGATAGATATTTAGACAGACAGATGATAGAGATGCCAGAGACAGGAAGATGTGGCTAGATAGACAGTCATTGTGAATGGGGCACTAACAATTGGGGAAATCAGAAAATATCACTTAAGTTGAGTCTTCAGGTGAATCTAGGCTTTCTAAGACAGTTCAATGGTGGGAAGATCCACTACCTAGGGAATCTTACCCCTTAGTTTTCCGTTTGACTGGACTACTTGACTACACATAGGGTCTGAAAAAGATGAAAGTCAACAGCTTCATTCATTGAAATGGAGGACTACTATGCCTTAGCATCTGCCCTAACACTGGATCAGGGATTCTCAACCTTATAATGTGCTTTGTCTCTATGCTCTATAATCCCTTACTGCTGTCTTAGGTTACTTAAGTAACGTAAAGATTTCTGGGCCTTGCCACATGCCCAACCATTCCACTCTTTCTGAGTTTAAATTTGGCCTCAGACATTTACTAGCTGAGTGATCCTGGGCAAGTCACTTAATCCTGTTTGACTCAGTTTCCTCATCTATAAAATGAGCTGGAGAAGGAAATGACAAACCACTTCAGTATCTTTGCCAAGAAAACCTTAAATGGGGCCATGAAGAGTCAGACATGACTGAAAAACAACTGAACACCACCAATAACAAAAGTTAACTAGACCCTCAGGGTGGGGAATGATGCATGATTTCCTCTATTCTGTCACCCTTCATTATGTTACTGATGCTATCTGTCTCCAGACCACTTAATGCTTGGCCTCTATTAAAGGAATAATGGCTTGACTGGTACAAGCTGGTTCTGGGGCTCACTATTCAAGGGCTAGGAGACTGGTGATTCTTCTGGAGACAAGGATATATAAAGGATACATTAAGCATTACCAGGCAGAAAAGGAAAAATAAGGGGAAGGAGAGAGAAGAGAATAAAGAGCTTTGGTGTGCGTAAGTAGAACTTATGTAAGGAGAGCGGTTATTTTTTTTTCTTGATCAATTGGATACCAACTGTCTACCAATATGCCATAGAACTGTCAAGCTAAACAAAATCTGGTTGCTTTTCTATACGTTATGCTGACTCCTGGCTTCATCTGTCAGCATGAATATGTCAGACCTTAGATTTTCTTACAAGATGTGCAGGATAGAATGTATGCTATAGGTATTTGGGTGTCTGTTATATTCGATTACTAGATTTTATGTCTCACATAAGTAATGCCATCTTCCATTCCTATGTTTTTGCATTGGCTCTCTTTCATTCCAGGAATGCATCCTAATCTCTATCTCATAGAATTCCTCCCTTCCTTCAAGATTTAGCTCAAGTACCATCTTCTGTGAAAGTCTTCCCTTGGTATTACCCTCTGTCACTAAATAGTTGTATAGAATTATCTTGTATTTATTTTGTATATCCTTATGTATATACACATTTTCTCCTATCCTAGGACATGAGTTCCCTGTTTGGGAGGTGGGAGGTGTTTTGGTCCTTACATCCCTATTGCAAAGCCTGGAACATAGTAGGTGCTTGCTTAATGATTGTAAGTTCTTTCAGAACACGGTCCGTGTTTCATTTATCTTTGTACCCCTGTCACCTCTCATAGTGTTTTGTACATATTAGCTGTTTAATAATTATTTGTTAAATTGTTGCTATGGGACTCACCCAGTATCCAATCTATTGTTTTCTTATGTAAATTGATGAATGAAGATTTTTGATAAAAAGTCTTCACCTATGTTCTGTTTTGGAAGGGAAGCTGTGGTATAATAGAAAGGGCTCTAGACTTAGGGCTGTGCTGGAGCCAGCTTAAACCAAGCCATGAGAGTAAATTATTAAATTTTCAAAGTCAGCCTTCACACCTTGGAGCAAATGCTATAAATCAATTCTTGATTTATTGTTTGTTGACTGTCTAGACTTCAGAAAATAATGAAGAAAATGTTAATAATTCAGATTAAACCTAAAAGAGTGTTGTGCATTCATTTTTTTCTTACCAAGACTCTGTTATCAAACAATTACCAGCAAACTCCTGGAGACAACACACAATAGAGAAATACAAAACAGATATAAAATAGATAAAATATAATTTTATCAGGGAATGTACTAGCATCTGGGAGGACCAAGAAAAGTATCATGCAAAATCTTGAAAGAAATAGGAAGTTTCAAAAGGTGACATTAATGAGAGAATGTATTAGTAAGGGAATAATCACAATATAGATGCTAATTATCAGTATGCCGATGTGGTTCCATATCACAAAATATAAGAGACTCTCCATATAGGAGGTAGAAGAAGTAAACCATTTATTCAAACACCAGAGGAGCAAATCCCATAAACAATAAGCCCAATCCATCACAGCAGCAAGCAACTCCCAAAACCAGTAAATTCACTTTATCATAGCAGCAAGGAAATTAAAACACAATATCACAGCATGGAGCTTCACCATCTCAAAGCCATCCACCCCACTGCTGAGGCGTTCCCACAATCACACTCACAACATAGCCGCTATGTCTGCTCTCTCCTCTGTTCTAACTGCTTTTTCTCTCTGAGCATTTCCTATGGCATACTTTCCTTTTCCTCTCAGCAAAGCTCCTCCCACCACATGTGACTTAGGCTTCCTGTGATGTAAGCAGGTCACATGGCTTATTAATGGGTGGAAAAGATCTTCAAATCAAAATTGTCATTACAGAGAGTGAAACATTCTATGCATGGGAAAAAGCCAATGAAAAAGCATTGAGGCAAGAAGGTCAGTTTGACTTCACTGTAGAGTACGTGAAAAAGAGAAATGTGAAATGAGGCTGGAAAGGTAGGACTCACCCAGCCTCATTACAGACTTTTCCCCTCCCAACAGAGGAGTTTATGTTTGAACTTAGAAGTAATATAGAATTACTAGAGATTATTAAATAGGGCAAGGGGTGTGTGTGTGTGTGTGTGTGTGTGTGTGTGTGTGTGTGTGTGTGTGTGTGTGAATGATATGATAAGACCCACACTTCAAGAAAATTTATTTTGTGGCTTTGTGAAGGATAAAGTAGAGTGGCGAGAGATTTAAGGTAAGGAGACCAACTAAGAGGCTGTTGTAATATTTTAGGCTAGTGCTGACAAGTGTTTAAACTAGTGTGATTGATGGGTGGATAAAGAGAAGGGGCATCTGGGAGAGATTGTGGCAATAGAAAAAATAAGATTTGGCAGTTAATTAGGTAATGTAAGGTAAAAGTGAAGAGTTTAGGAAAACAACTGGATTGTCAATCTGAATGATGGGAGAAATGGTGGTAATGGAGATGGTGATGTCTTCAATAGAAATAGCAAAGTTCAAAATAGGTGTGGGTTTGGGCATGAGTTATTTTTTTGGATATTTTGAATTTCAGATGCTTCAGGAACATTCAAGTGGAGATGTCAAGATAGACAAGATAAGAACTCAGGAGAAAATGAGACTAGGATATCTATATTAAACAGTTATCAACAAAGAAAAGAAAGTTGACTCCAACAGAGCTGACAAAAATGACCATTAGAGAGAATGCAGAGAGAGAACGGGACCCAGGACAGAGCCCTGGTATACATTTATGCACAGGTGGCTTGGTGTCTCATGAGCTGGATTATAAGGTGGAGAAGCAGTTATAGAGTCAGTGACAATTGCAGTCTTGACAATACTCCCTGGGTCTTTTCCTATTTATTACTGTTGGAATGTCTGTACTCAAGGACGTCAGCAGATGCAGAACCCTGACATGGAGGATGCATGTAGGTGAGGCATTTGGGATCTAGCCAGTGTGGGCAGCATTACACAATGCTGGCTTGGTCTTGGTTATTAGACCAAAGGACACTGATGCATGGAAATTCTATCACAAAAAGTAGAGTTTAGCAAAAATATAGCAATGAGAATATTGTGAAAAAGCATTAGTAGGAGCAACATCATGTAGTATATTCTTATTATGAAGCCACATGACTCCCTCAAACAGCTGATATCTAGGCAAGGGAATTTGCTCCCCACTCAACAGAAAAAAATTTTCACTATCAGGACGGTCTCAAAAGTGTTATGAATTGGAATGTTTACACATTCTATAGGGAGCTACATTCAATCACAGAACAAAACCTTCCATGAGTTCCTCCTTGTCACACTCTCATTGCCAATTTAACAAATGGAAGTTGCTGTCTCACAGTTGTTTTGGTTCACATTTCTCTCTTAGAGAATTTGAACAGTTATCTGTGTAGTTATTGGTACTTTTCATTTCTTCTTCCGAGAACTATTTGAAGGAGACAAGAAGGAAGAATTTATAAGCAGGAGAGTTTTTTTAAAAAATGATATTACATTTATTATGAACAAAAAAGAAAAAGAAACCTATATGTAATGGAAATTCATAATTACATGTAAAATCTTATTTTTCTATTCTTTTTTGTATGTGAAAACACTAATTTTATTTGGTGTTTGTTAAGCTCAAAATTAAAAGTACTTTTTAAAAAGAACTGGTCATAGCTTTTGGTGCTTTTTCTTAAGGTGTAAAATTGATTATTGACTGATTAACAGCTTAGAATTTTACTTAATAATTGTAAGAGCCTTTAATGCAAGTGAAGCATAAATAAAAATAAAAACTAAAACTATAAAAACCACATTGCTAGTCTAAATTAATGAAGTCTCTAAGATGTGGCCCCTTTTAGAAATCAGTATCTTCTACGTGATTATCTTCAAAATCTTTATCAGAGATTAACAGTTTTTCACTAAGATAATGTAATTGTATTTCTCTTCCTAGGAAATATTTTGCAAACTAAACAGGAAAAGTTTCTCAACTCTACTTCCTGAGTCATTTTTCCCCCAGCATTTGGGTAATATGGATGTCTTACTAACACTGGTTTTCTTTGTCTTGATGTTTTATTAAACATGAGTATAAATAACTAAAGTTGGCAATTGTTTACATTTTAATTAATTTCAACCTTTAAAGTATCATTACACTATTTTAATCACGTGACACAACTTTATACAAATTCAAATTTCCTAACATTTTGAAGGAGATGTAATACTAGAAATGCAAGTGTTTGTATTTGTGTGTGTGTGTGTGTGTGTGTGTGTGTGTGTGTGTGTATTTCTTCTTAGGAGGTTAGTGGGGAGGGATGAGATCGAGGAAGTAAGAGTGGTGGTAAGCATATCATATCCTGCCTTCACCTTGTTCCTTTACTAGGCAACCAGTTATCAAACGTAATACCATTAAGTTTTTAGTCAGTGACACAGCCTCTGAGATGTTAGCTTCAGACTTTTCTAAGCTGTTCATTGAAATGTTGGAAAGGACCTCAAAGATATAGTGAAATGCAGATCTCTTCCATGACATCTATAATAAGTGAACTCTCAAGGTCTCTCTCCAACTTTGGAATTGATTGTAAGACATAGGAGACTCTGGCACAGGACCACCCAGCATGGCATGCCCAAGTCAGAGAAGGTGCTGTGCTCTATGAGCAAAGCAGAACTGCAGTAGCTCAAAAGAAATGTGAGATGAGCAAATTTAGAGACATCTCCCTCCCAAATGTTCCTATGGATTATTTGAGTCTTCGAAGACATATTGATCTGATTGGACACACTTTGCCTTGACCCCAACATAGTGATCTCATTTTGGTCCTCTTTGAGCATGAAGGACAACCAGCAACCAAGTAAGTGAACATCCTTGATCTTCTACTTTCTTGACTAGAGACCTCCAGTAACAGAACTCCCTGCTCCCTGAGGCAGCCCAATCTATTTTCAGAGAGTCCTAGTTCTAGATCCAATATTAAATTCAAGTAACGCTTCTGTAAATATGTTCAAATATGTAGCTCCTATTTTAAATACTCTCATGGTATATTCTTTCATTTATTTTTTATATAAATTTATTTTTTTTATTTTTAGTTTACAACATTCAGTTCCACAGGTTTTTGGTTTCAAAATGTTCTCTCTCTCCCTCTCCTTCCCACTCTCCCCCAAGACAGCATGTAATCCAACATAGGTTCTACATTTACCTTCATGGGCTGCCACCAGCACCAGGGCCAGAGGAACTGCCATGTTGGTGGGGGCCCCAGAATATGTTTTTTTTTAAATTGAAGGAGACTGCCAGTTGCCACCCAGCTGAGCTGGTGCAGTCGGGGAGCCCACCTGATGGTCCCTCTCTTCTTCCCTCCAACAGTTGAAGCCAATCACACCCCTCTGTAATAGTTAAGTAAGGTGGGACTTTTTGCTGTTGTAATGATTCTGGCCTTTGTTTGAATGGGGCAGATAAAGTGGGATGTTTTTGTATTTCTCAACACTGGGACAATTGGGAGCCATTGATTTGCATCTGATGTGATAAGGGAGGGGGGGGGACGACTTCTCCACGCCCAGGGTGAGGTTGGGGCCCTGAACAGGATATGTAAGCACAGAGGTTAGCATTCTCGCTGGGAGCTCTGAGCCACAGCAGGAGTGGTGACTCTGGGCCAGCTGTTAAAATGTGCTCCCCGGCTGTGAAGACTCAGATATTGATAACTACGAATTGTATTTGGTCTGTAATTTGGGGTGCTGGTTTTTTTCCCCTGAACTCAGTAAATGATATTTGTATACTGTATTAAAGTAAGATTGCTAACCCCTTAATGTTGCTTTCCTTAGTAAAGCAGATGAAAAGGACCTGGGCTTGCAGCATTCTGTGAGCTGGTTGTTGTTGGCTTTACACCCTCACAGCAGCTACTAGCCGGATTGTTGAAACCGCCCAATTCTACTTCAACCCGGAACTGATCTGGCACTCCCAGATATGGAGATTAATCACCAGTTTCTTATTCTTTGAATCAGTTCAATTCACTTTTTATTTAATATGATTTTCTTATATCATTACTGCCAAAGGCTCAAAAAAGTCTTTTTCTAAGACTGGACAGCAGACTTTGCATTTATGTTCCTTTTAGGGGACTCTTAATGACTGTATCCTTCAGAGCTGGAAGGAACTGCCAAGAAGTTGTAAAGACAATCCTCTCTCCTACTCATGCTCTTCTGTCATCCTCCATCCCACTCTGGCTATTCCAAGCTTCTTATCACTGTTGCAGAGGCCATCTATCTCTAGCCCACGTTTTCTGGAACCCCTTCCTCACATAGTGTTGAATGGGCTGCTTCTCTGAGGTTGTGTGAGACCAGAGGACCTCCACTCAGTAATTATAGTTTGACACGTTTTTTTTTTTCTTGAAGAAATATTTCCCAATCAGCCACAGCAGAACAAGAATTCTGAAAACACTTGCTGTTTTGAAGACAATTTCTGATACATCAGACGATGATCCCAATTATAACCCTTTACCTTGAAGAGTGACCAGGAGATTTTACATGGAGTTAAGGCCACCTTTTCTGAGGCTAGGAGGGCCACGTGTAAAATCCACCTGGGAAGGAAGGGCTCTAATGAGATATCCTCTAGAATGGCTTTACTCTTTGCTTCAGAAGTATGGACACACTTGATGGCTTTCCAGTTATTAAATCCAGGAGCACTTTATGCAATAATACACTGTTTAATCCTGAAGAACTCTCTAGCAGTTTGCCTGTGTTTCTTCTCTTGATCATTTTTTTATACTGGTACTGAAAGTGTAATTATTGGAGTAAAAAAATAGAAGAAACATCCTCTGCCAACTCTAAAAAGTGCACACTTACTTGTATGATAAAACATAAGGCAGAACTTTCCCTTACATTCTTTGATAGGAGAACCTGGCGTACATGAAAGTTTCAGAGAAGACAAAATAAAACGGAATTCATTTTCTCTCACTGGAAAAAAATAGAAGGAAAGATTAAATTTTGTTTAGAGGTTAGTGAAACTAAATATGCAATTTTTTTCCATCCAAATTCATTGAATCTTCGAAATCTATCTATAGACTGTGGATCGTATTTAACAACCTCTAATCTAGTTGTAAAGGCAAGCAAAATGGGACTTTTAACTGTTTTTTTCTTTTGGAGTGCTTCTCAGCACTAAGGCAATCAAGTGCCTTTGATTGAGTCTTGCCTTTGTTTGTAGGAAGGCCCACATCCTTCTGCTAATTAGGTCAGGAGAGGTGTGACACCCTTGGGCCCTAAAAAAGGATATATATACTCTGAGGTTAGCATTTTTTCTTGGGACTTACTCACTGGAAGAGTGTCGTGTGATTTGACCAGATGAGACTCTGGGTAGCCATTAGAGCACCACCTCCTCCCCAGCTTTGAAAAACCCAGATGTTGGCGCTTCTTTCTCTGGTAACTATGTATATAATATCTTGGACAGACAGCTAGAAGCCTGTCTGCTGATTTGTGTTATTTTGCTCTGTTTATATAATTTCTGCTTGTAATTTCTGTTTGTGTTTTCTCTGAAATTCAAGGTGCTGACTTTTTCCCCTTAACTAAGTGAATGATATATGTATGCTTAATTAAAGTGAGATTGTAAACCCCTTAAAGTTGCTTTCCTTAGAAAAGCAGATCAAAGAACCTGTGCTAACAGCCCTCCTGTGTGCTGGTGTTGTTGACCTTACACAGCCACAGTAGCTGCAAGTAGCACTGTTGTTAGACTAGCCCAATCATCTCATTTTACAGATGAAGTAACTGAGACCCAGAGACATTCATCAATTTGTCAAAGGTCACACAGAGTCAAGATTCAAACCCAGATTCTCTAATTCTAAGCCTAGCACCATTTTCATTATCTTCTCTCCTTCGCCCATGTAAAATGTTCCTTATAGTGAGTGGAAATTTGCATCCCTTCAGTCACCGTGTAGCTAGTAAGTGGCATAGTTAGGAATGCACCTGGAAGCAAAGATATAGTTCCTAGAAGAACCTGTGAGGAAAACAAAAATAGCTAGTTAGTATTTACATAGTGCTTTAAGATTTGTTATCTCATTGGCTCTTCATAACAACCCTATTATGTTCCCATTTTACAGAAGAGGAAACTGAAGCGGACAAAAATTAAGTGGCCTACCCAGGGCCAAGTTAGTAAGTGTCTGAAGCAGGATTATGAACTTGAGTTTTCCTAACTCCAAGTCCAACAGTCTGTCTACCGTGCAACCTAACTGCCTCAAATGAAATATGTAATGCAAAGTAAGATGATGATACCCTGATAGTTCAAACTTAGACCATATGTGTTAGTAGGGTCATGATTATGAATTGGTAACTACATATTTAATATGATTTCAGGTATGTCAAAAAATCTTTCCTCTCGTTCAATATTCTTCCTCATCATCTTGAATTTACCTTCATGATGAATTTTCCCCTTAGTCATCCATTAGAATTTTGCATTTTAGCATTGTTTGTCTCAATGGCATTAAAGAAAAGGGATTTATATTTTTTTCTTAGGCTTTAAGAGCTAGGGGATCTAGTATTTTTGAGGCAGAGAGAGATTTGGTGGCAGCAGTCACTGAGGAACCACTACATGGAACAACTTCAGATTAGAATTTGGGCATCTAAGAAGAGCTTTGAGTCTTTGTAGCAGGGGTGGGGAGGGGTGGGAAAAGGAAGAAAAAAAGGAAAAAAATTTACATGGTAACTTTATTATATATTTAAAAGGAATAGCAAGTTGTACATAATAGATTTACAGTTTCATGTACGATCATCTTTTTTATTATACTGTATTATGGAAATGTTTGTGTTATTCCATAAATTAAAAATTAAATAAATTAATTTATTAAATATATTTTTTTAAAAAGATCTGGACCTCAGCTGTATGTCCTCTTTTTCTCATTGTACTTGGATATTTCTTCACCAATGGTAATTACCTGCCAACATCTCAACAAGGATAATTGCATCTAATTGTTTGCTGAGTACAAGTCTCTGAGGAAATGAGACATAGGCTGAATTAAATCATATAGGTTAGGGGTAGAAAACCTAAGGTCATCAAGAAAAAAATGACAAAGGCAGTTAAAATAAACTGACTGCATATTCATATATAGAATCAAGGTTACCCTCCAAGAAATAAAATAAAAATAACAATAATAATAACATTGAAGATGAAGATAAAAATAATAGTAGCCAACATTTATCTAACATTTTAAGGTTTGGAAAATATTTTGAATATACTATCTACATTATGTTTTTGCTTTTTTTTTTGTATCTCCAGCACTTATTACAGTGCCTGGGTACATAGTAAACAATAAATGAATGTTGATTGATTATCCCATTAAAAATTACTAGATAGCCTGAGTTTGCACACAGACACTGAATTTAAAAAGTCACACAAGATGAAAAGGTATAAATGGGTTGCTTTGATAGAGAGGGAGTACTCAAATCAACAAGTAAAGTAAACAAGCAGTGTTTCCTACACTGAAGAGGAAAGCATGTTGGGGGGAAAAGTCCAAAGACTCAGCAGTAGAGACAAGAGAGGAATGAAGAAATGAACATGGATGGTCCAGGGCTGGGGAACCTGTGGTCCTGAGGCCACGTGTGGCCCTCTAAGTCCTCAAGTGTGGCCCTTTGACTGAATCCAAACTTCATAGAAAAAAATCCCCTTAATAAAAGAATTTGTTCTGTAAAACCTGGACTCAGTCAAAAAGCCTCATGCAAGGACCTAGGCCACGTGGTCCTGAGGCCACAGGTTCCCCAACCCTGGTAGGCATTTTCCTTGACATGGAAGTCTCAGGAACAATTATCTAACCAGGGAAAGAGACTGCAGGACAGAGTAATCTTTCAGAAGGCTTCTGTAGTGTTGTGGAGAAATATGTCCAGAATCTGGAATGGAGCCCAGAAAGGAATTGCTATATACACTTTGATGAGATCGGAGACTCATTTAGATATTCTTTAAATCTTCATCAGTAAAGTACCTATCAATGTGGGAAGACTTTGATATCCAGCCATCTCCAGTCATCCTGACTTTTGTCTTGCCACAGGACTTCATGACTCTGGGAAAGAGAGAGAGAGGCTGATGACTTCATGCAACTCTGCCTCACTTAAATCTAATTCACTCACAAGTCAAGGCATCATTCCATGATATCATAGGTCTTCTTTGAAAATGAAGGAAGAACAACAACAACCTGTCCATGTGGAAAGATATTGAGATGTATAGATATAGATATATAATTAAATAATCACCCCTAAGGAAAAAAGAATGTACTACTAAAATTCTGTTATGTATCATCTTGGTGTAGAGTTGACTCAGTGTTCCCAATGGACTATATACCAAAAGAACATAAGCTGTAGTAGTCCCCATCAAATTAGAAACTTTTCAAAGATGATCCTTGTGGCAGACTATATGCCTGTTGTTTGAGAAACGACCTCTGTTGGTAAGCAGTAGTTGAAATTCTTAGAAATAGTAATTCATGAAAGGAGGTTGCAGTCTATATTGATGAAAGGAGCATTCACACATGAGATAATAATTTGATCCTTGAAGTATGGAAGCAAGTTAGAAGAATGCTAGAAAGCACTTACGATTTTGTAAAAAACTGGTAGTTATGTACTCTGCTTGGAGTCATGCAAGAATACAGTCTCCAAAGAACTGAAAATAAGTAATACCTATAGGGTGATGGAAAGACACATGGTAAGCGTGAGTGCTGAAAACCCTTATAAACAAGAAATTATGAAAGAGAAGCTGAAAAAAATGCTGTCATCAAAAAGTGAACAAGCAAAAAAGATGGGCTGACCACAAGGTCAGAGTGAGGGATAATTTATGGCTTTTGTCTTCCATTAAAATCTTCATGATGTGAAGAGAAAGCAAGGAATGATGGACCAACTATGGCAGACTTACAAGAGAACATATGAGGGCCACACAGGATGAGCAGGCGTGGATGAATTACAATGACATATCCCTTGGGTATTGTAAATATCATTAATTCAACAAACTTACTGTAACAGAACAAGAGCCACATAGCCGAGGGATGCAGTCTAACTTCACATCAATAAAGTTACAGTATCGTAGACTAAGAGCTAAAAGAATGTGTTTCCATTCCATATCAGTTTCTCATTGACAAACTAGGGAAGCATGTTCTTGACCACCATATAGTATTAAGTTGGCAAAGAATAGGTTTCAGGTTTGTGCCAGATAGTAATGATTTGACTATCCTTGAGAGATATCCTAGTTTTTTTTTTCTTTTTTTTTTTTGACAAGGAGCAAGTCATTCAACTTGGTATCTTTATTGACTATCTCATATCCTTTGGGGAGTATGTGAGGCAAACATGTATAAATGGATGGAAAGAGACAGATTTCCTCCTCCATCATCCCCACTCCCTCACTTATCTTCAATCTCCCCCTGTCTGTTGGCTGCTTCCCTACTGATTACAAACCCACCCGTGTCTCCCCCAACATCAAAAAACTCTCATTTGATCCATCTATTACCATTATCATATCTCTTCTCCCTTTTGTCACTGAGAAGGCTGTCTTTGATAAGTACCCCCACTTCCTTTTCTCTCACTCTCTTCTTGACTCTCTCCAGTTTGGCTTCTGATATTGCCATTAAACCAAAAACTGCTCTCAAAAATCACTAATGATCTCTTAATTGCCATCTAATGGCCTTTTCCCAGTCCTCATTCTTCTTCAGTTCTCTGCAGCCCTTCAATACTGTCAGTCACCCTCTTCTTGACATTTTCTTCTGTATAGGTTTTCTGAATTCCCTCCTGATTCTCATCCTGCCTATTCAATCACTTCTTCTCAGTCTCCTTTGATAGATCTTAATCCCAATCATGCTCAGTCCCCCAGAACTGTTTTGAGCCTTCTTTTCTTCTCCCTCTATACTATTTCACTTGGGGGTCTTATCAGCTCCCATGAATTCAATTATCATCTCTATGCTGATATGATTCTCAAATCTACTTATCTAACACTAATCTCTCTGCTGACCTCCAGACTTGTACTTCTTACTGCCTATCAGAGACCTTGAACTGGATGTCCTATAGGCATCCTAAGATAGGATGCCCTATCTTAAACTCAATATGTCCAAAACTGAACACATGATCTTTTCCCCCAAAATCTCCCTCAATCTGAACTTCCCTATTATTCAAAGGAACCACCATTCTCCCAGTCACTGAAGCTAGAAATCTAAGTGTTATGCTTGATTTCTCCTTCTCAGACACAACATCATATCCAATCTGTTACCTCTCTCACATATGCCTCCTTCTAGTTTCTGACATTACAACTACCCTCATCACCCCATGACTAGACTATTACAATAGTCTGCTCGTTGATCTCCTAGCCACAAGTGTCTCCCTACTCCAGTCCATTCTCCATTCAGCTGAATGATTTTCCTAAAGTGCAGGTCTGACCACATCAGCTCTCTACTTAATAAACTACAGTGGTTCCAGGATCAAATGTGGTATACCCTGATGTTCAAAGCCCTTCATAACCTGCTTTGCTACCCTTCTTTTCTTCTTACATTTTATTCCCCTTACCCCCACATTTTACCCCTTCAACCCACTAACACTGACATACTTTCTGATCTTGGAGCAAGGCATTCTATCTCTTGACATAGGGCATTTTCATTGGCTATCCCCCATTCCTGGAATACTCTTTATCTCTGCCTCCTAGCTTCCCTGGCTTTCTTCAAATTCCAGCTAAAATCCCACCTTCTTCAGGAAATCTTTCCCAATCCCTATTAATTCTGATATTTTCCTTCTGTTGATTATTGCCAATTTTTCCTACAAATTGTTGGTGCATAGTTGTTTGCATATTCTTTCTTCCCATTAGATGCTGAGCTCCTCAAGGGTAGGGCCTGCATTTTCAGTAGTTAGCATAATACTCGGAACATAGTAGATGCTTAATAAATGGAGAGAGAGACAGACAGAAGGAGAAGGAGGGAGGGAGGGAGAGAGAAAGAGAGAGAGAAGGAGGGAAGGAGGAAGGGAGAGAGAGAGAGAGAGAGAAGGAGGGAGGGAGGAAGGGAGAGAGAAAGAGAGAGAGAAGGAAGGAGAGAGGGAGAGAAAGAAAGAGAAAGAGAGAGAGAGAAAGAATCCAAACTTCATAGAACAAATTCCCTTAATGAAAGGATTTTTTCTATAAAACTTGGACTCAGTCAAAAGACTGCATCCAAGGACCTAGAAGGCCACACGTGTCCTTGAGACTGCAGATTCCCCACCCTTGCTCTAGAAGATAGAAATGAAATTCAAAATGACAGTAAGAACTACTGAGTTTTTTTATATGATTGTATATGAAGAAGAATTCAATTCAATATGATTATTATGCACTCTGTGAGTGAAGAAGACAGTTTAGTAGAAAGAGATCTGAATTTAGAGTAAAAAAAATCTATGTTCGAATCCTGTGTTTGAATCCTTGCTCTGCCCCTTTCCAGGTGAGTCATCTTGGGCAAACCCCTTAACCTCTCTGATCCTCAGTTTCCCCATCTGTAAATTGCACCATCTACTTCATATGGTAATGTCAAAGATCAAGGTACTTAGTATGTGTGCAGCATCTTATAAACCTTAAAAGTGTTCTTTGTTACTACATAATTGTTCTGTGATTCAAAAAACAAAAAAGAGAAAAATGAGTTTGGGAATATATCCATGCTATTTTGCCAGCACATTCTTCCATTTTGTTTTAAATAGTTTGTATTTTCAGTTACTAAATAATCAGTATATTTTTCTAAATAGTTTAAGCCTCTCCACACCTTAGATTCTATAGAAAATGAGGTGACATCGCTGGAGGCCACTGTCATAGCCAGTCTGCAATGTCAAACTACAACCTTTTCAACATAACCCTGGAGGTGATCAACAGCTCATTGTTCAAAAAAATATTGCCCATCATCTCCCTGATCACCATCCCAATCGGCATAGCACTGAATACTTTCCAGTTATAGGTCCACTCTTGCTACTCCAGGCCCTGAACTCCTCTCATTGCTATTAACCTGACAGTTAGATACCTACTATACAGTTTGGTACTCCCCTTTCCAGTGTTCTACCATCTGCAAGTCAATAACTGGACCGTTGGCTTTGCTCTTTGCTGCATTCTCACAGTCTTACTCTATAGAAACACGCAGTTTCGTGATCATCAGTATTAGCTCTGAGGACTGCCTGGGCAATGCGTACTCATTGCATTTTAGATATTTCCAGAAAAAGGAAATAGCCATTCTGACATGCATCTTCATCTGGAGTTTGGTTTAAATAGTTAACTTCCCTTTCATGAACAGCTGAATCTAGACTTCATTCTAAGAAATAGAATCGCATATTGAAAGTGTTTTTTGGTTGTCGTTGTAGCAAAGAACTAGAAGCAACAGGGAAGTCCTTGACAGGGCACTGACTTAACTACTTGTTGTATATACATGTAATTGAATGGTTTTGCACAGAAAGAAATAATAAAAGGGACAGATTCAGAGAAACCAGGTAAAGCTTGTATGAACTAACTCAGAGTAAAGGGAGCAGAACCCCAAGAACACTTTATAAAATAACAATAGCATCATAAAGACAAACAACTTTGAAAAATGTGAGAACCCTGAACCACGCAATGACCAATCGTGATTTCAGAAGACTGATGAAATGTGCTTTCATCCTCTGGCAGAGGCAGGGGACCAAGGGGACAAAATGAGACATACTTTTTCAGATGCAATTAACATATGTATTTGTTTTGTTTGACTATATTTATTAGTTTTATGAGGAGGTTTCTTTTTTTCTCTTCTTTTCTTTTCTTGGTTGAAAGGGAGAATTGAATACGGACATAACTTAAATATGTTGAGGGTTCAATTCCAGACCACCACAATGAGGCAAATATCACAATAAAGCAAGTCACATTAATTTTTTTCATTCTCCAATGCATATAAAAATTATATTTACACTATGCTATAGTCTATTAAATGTGAAATAGTACTATGTCTGTATCCTGGGTCACCTCCAGTCATCCTGGTGAATATCAGGCCACTGGACCCAGATGGCTCTGGTGGGGAAAGTGAGGCTGGTGACCTTGCACAGCCCTCCCTCACTCAAATCAAAGTCAACTGCAAGTCATGCCGCCATTTCCCTGATGTCATGGTCCTCTTCGAAAATGAAGGACAAACATAGTGCTATGTCTAAAAAAACCCACAAAGTACATGCCCTAATTAAAAAAATACTTTATTGCTAAAAATGCTAACCATCATCTGAGCCTTCATCTGTCATTATCTTTTTGCTTGTGGAGGATGTTGCCTTGATGTTGATGTCTGCTGATTGATCGAGGTGGTGGCTGCTAAATTTAGGCTGGGGTAGATGTGTCAATTTCTTAAAACAAGACAACATTGATTGACTCTTCCTTTTAGAAAAGATTTCTCTGTAGCATGCAATACTGTTTGATAGCATTTTATCCACAGTAGAACTTCCTTTCAAAATTGGAGTCCAATCCTGCCATTGTTTTATCAACTAAGTTTATGTAATGTTCTTCAATACTCTTGTGCCTCTGGGAACAGGGAGGCCCAAGGAGGGGGAGAGAGTTAGGGGAATGACCAGTTAGCGAGCAGTCAGAACATATATAACATTCATTAAATAAGTTTGCAGTCTTATATAGGCATGGTTAGTGGTCCCCTAAAACAATTATAATAGAAACATCAAAGATCATGGATCACAAATCACATAACAGATACAATAATGAAAAAGTTTGACGTGTTACAAGAATTACCAAAATGTGATACAGAGACATGATGTGAACACATGCTGTTGGAAAAATGGTGCCAATACACTTGCTCAACACACAGTTGCCACAAACCTTCAATTTGTAAAAAGAAAGAAAGAAAGAAAGAAAGAAAGAAAGAAAGAAAGAAAGAAAGAAAGAAAGAAAGAAAGAAAGAAAGAAAGAAAGAAAGAAAGAAGCTGAAGCCAACAGGATTAAGTGACTTGTCCAGGGTAACACAAGTGTCTGAGGTCAGATGTGAATTTAGATCCTCCCGATTCTAGACTCAGAGCCTACGCTTTAAAACACAACAGATAGGAACTGGATTTGATATTTCATTGATATAGTGAACTCTCAAGGGAGGAAACCACTTCTACCACTCTGGATTATCATCTACTTTTCAATTTATAGTCTTAGAGATTTGCCTAGAGCAGCAATATCTAACTCAAATAGAAATGGGGCCACTAAACTGTATGTAAGGATTCATGATGCTGCATATTGACTTAGAAAACCACATATCAACATTATAATGTGTTTTATTGTGCTTTTATTTATATTGTTAAATATTTCCCAATTACATTTTAATCTGGTTTGGGCTACAAAGAGAAGTATGTAGACCTTACGTGCCCATAGGAAGTGGGTTTGACACGTCTGGCTAGGAGCATGGCTTGCCCAGAATCACACAGCCACTATGGAAGAGTAAGACTCAAACCACAGTCCTATAGCTTCAAGGCGCGCTGTCTATATACTCTGACATGCTGCTATACCAAACTATATGTATCAATTCATGATTTCATATACAGTTCACTTTTTCTGTTCTCTTTGTATTGAAATCTTTATGCTCATTGATTTTTTTGGAGGCAATTAGGGTTAAGTGACTTGCCCAGGGACATACAGCTTTTAAGTGTCTGAGGCCGGATTTGAACTCAGTTCCTCCTGACTTCAGGGACGATACTCTATCCATTGCCCCGCTTTGCTGTCCTGCTCATTATTTTTGAGCTCATAATAAAATAGAAAATTTAAATTTAAAAAATAAAGAAATAAGACTATGTGGGTGTATACACACAGACATGTTTGGCTAGGGGGATGGAGGAAAAGTTGGCCTAAAGTTAAATTATGGAGTCATAAAGTTTGTCTTCAGGACCCTTCCATACTGTTCTCTTTCATGAAATCCCACTCAGTCATCAGTGCCCTCATTTAGCATGCTAGTGATTTCTTAGCAACCATTACTGAAGTGGCCCATACAAAGTACCTATTTCTTTTTCCCTTCAGAGCATCGACTGTAAGCCATGCTTGAAGATAAATGTTTGTATCCTCGCCAGATTCACAATGATGTATGTGCTTCAGGTTGGTGCAAAGACAAGCTGAGTGGGGGATACAGGGAATAGAAGTAAACAAGAAAATTTTGAGAAATGTAGGCCCAAGTCAACCAGCTCTTTATCAATATTAGCAGTAAACAAAGGATAGAATCTACATATCAGAAGTTACAGGTATGTTTTGCATGACTTCATCTATATGAGTATCATTTTTCTTGCCTTCTCAATGGGTGAAGGAAGGGAGAAAATTTGGAACCAAAAATAATTTTTAAAAAATTAAATTAGGCCAGAATCATTCATAAGGAGAATAGAATAATGAATCACAACCATAACTGAAAATACTGAACATGACAATAAGCGGGGAGGGACAAGAAAGGAACTATAGATAAACTCCCCAAAGTCAAAGAGATACTGTTCTTGATAGGATGGACTGTTGTCCTGCCCAGAAATTCATGTGGCTTCTGTCTAGATCTTGATTCTATCCCCTAAGAAGGGGTGAAGAAGCAAATAAGAAGTCAATTTGACAAGTCTATATGGTTTCTTGGACAGAAGCTACCTAAATAATACTCACTAAGTTATTATTAGTAACCAAAAGTGGTTAAATGTGTTGCCTCAAAAAAATTTTCATCTAAATGAGAATTATTGGACACAACACTTTAGTCCTCAAAGATAGATCTCCAGTAGAGAAATCTCAGGCAATTATACAAAGATTGGGCCAAGGGATCCTTTCCAGGCTCTGTCCACTAAATATGACTTCCTAAGGATTACATGAGAGGTAGCATAGAGTACTAGATTAAAAAGGTGGTCTCCAATTCAAGTCCTATTTCTGACATTGTGGTGATATCACTTAACCTCTAATGCCCCATGCAACTCTCTTATACTATAACCTGCAAAGCAAGTACTCACTTGCTTTGGTATAGGTCCTAGACTCTAAAGTGTTTTTTCTCTGGAAATTCCTTATATCGCTGAAATATCAGGTCAGTACTAAAAAAAAAAATTTATTTAAATATGACATGACATCCTCCATTTTTGTTATTTTCCTGTTTCTTTGGGAACTTAAACCCTCTCTTTTTTTTATCTTCTTCCTCCTTCTTTCCTGTGGGGTAGGATACCCAATTGAGTATGTATAGTATTCCCTCCTCAGGTCAGATCCCATAGGATGCATGATTTATTCATTCCTCCTCACCTGCCCCCTCTTCCCTTCCTAGAGAACCACTTTTTCTTGCCACTTTTATGTGAGATGATTTACCCCATTCTATCTCTCCCTTTCTCCCTCTCTCAATATATTCCTCTCTTACCCTTTAATTTGATTTTATTTTTTTAGATGTCATCCCTTCATATTCAACTCACTCTGTGCCCTCTGAATGTATATATATACATATATGCATATATATACACACCTACATATATACATATACATTGACACACACATATGTGTATATATATACATACACACACATATATATATGCATATTTCTTTCAGCTGTTATGATACTGAAGTCTCATGAATCATACACATCATCTTTCCATATAGGAATGTAAACAAAACAGTTCAACTTTAGTAAGTCCCTTATGATTTCTCTTTCTTGT
>CM053622.1:492279399-492297166 GCA_028646595.1 Phalanger gymnotis
TGACCCAGCAATACCACTTCTAGGGTTGTATCCCAAAGAGATCGCACAAGTGGGAAAAGGATCCATATGTACAAAAATATTTATAGCAGCTCTTTTTGTAGTAGCAAAGAATTGGAAATCAAGGGGTTGCCCATCAGTTGGGGAATGGCTGAACAAGTTGTGGTATATGAAGGTAATGGAATACTATTGTGCTATAAGAAATGGGGAAGATATGGACTTTATAATAACATGGAAAAACCTACACAATATAATGCTGAGTGAGGGGAGCAGAACCAGAAGAACATTATACACAACCACAGATATGTGGATTCTGTGATGACTAACCCTGATAGACTTCACTCTTCTCAGCAATGCAAGGTGCAAAGACAACTCTTAAGGACTCGTGATGGAGAGAGCTATCTACATCCAGAGACAGAACTATGGAGTCTGAATGCAGATTGAGGCACACCGTATGCTCTCCTTTTTTTCCCTTTATTTTTCCTCTTTTTTTTTGTTTTGTTTTGTTTCTTCTTTCTCGTGATTCATTCCATTGGTCATAATCTTCCTGTACAACTTGACTATTGTGTAAATAAGTTCAATGCGAAGCTATATGTAGAAGATATATCGGATTCCATGCTGTCTTGGGGAGAGAAGGTGGAAGGAGGAGAAGAAAATCTGGAACTCAAAATTATGTGGAAATGAGTGTTGTAAACTAAAAATGAAAAATCTTAATTATAAAAAAAGAAAAAGAAATGACAAGCAGGGGCAGGTAGGTGGCACAGTGAGTAGAACACTGGCCCTAGATTTAGGAGGACCCGAGTTCAAATCCAGCCTCAACACTTGACACACTTACTAGCTGTGTGACCTTGGGCAAGTCACTTAACCCCAATTGCCCTGCCTTCCCCCCTCCAAAAAAAAAAAAGAAGAAGAAAACTAAAGAAACGACAAGCAAAATTCTTTCAGAAAAACCTGGGAAGACTTACACAAACTGATACAAAGTGAAATGAGCAGAACCAGGAGAACATTGTACACAGTAACAGCAATTATAATGATCAACTGTGAATGACTTAGCTATTCTCAACAATACAATCATTCAAGACAATGCCAAAGGACTTATAATGAAATATGCTATGCACCCCTGTTAAAGAACTGATAGAATCTGAATTGAGACATGCTTTTTTTTAAACTTTCTTTATTTTTCTTGGGGGGGGGGCGGTGCTGTCTGCATTTTCATTTGTAATATGGTTAATCTGGAAATGTTTTGCATGACTTCACATATATAGTCTATGTCAAATTGCTTGCCTTCTTAAGGAAAGGGGAGGAAAAGGAAAGAGAGAGGGAGAATTTGGAGCTGAAAAAAAATTTAATGAATGTTTAAAAAATTACATATAATTGAGAAAAAACAAAAATTTTTTAAAAATAGTTTGCAATTCGTAAATTTTTTCTGTATCACAAATTAGATGTCATGCTTCTCTCACATAGTAAAAGGATGTTGCAATGTGGACATTTTTAGAACTCTAAACAAAAAAAGACTTAGGAATAAAAAACCCAGGAATTCATGTTCTGCCTACACAAAGTTCGATTTGGGTTCACAACATTTATAGTCTAACCTTAAGGAAATGGGTCCTTCCATGCCTCATTACAGGGGCTTTCCTTACTCAGATAAGAAAGGGAATAGAAACCTATTTTGCCCAAACTGTTTCAAATAATTTTGGACAGTTTAAAGCTATACAAGATATAGTTTGAACAATTCAGTGCAGAGAGGAAGTGTGCTTATAAAAGAGAAGCAAGTGACATGTCATCAACTCTGAACACGTTTTGCTCTGATGAACTTGGCTCTATGTAATAGTCAGCATAGAGTTAAACAGGAAATTTCAAAAATAGTTTCTTCTCTGTCTATATGTCAGTACCAGTCATGATATTCTGCTCTGGGTTTGAAAGTAACACTTTTTATGAAATGTTAAATCAATTGGATTAATGGGATTCATACCCAACAACTTGAAATATTAGAAAGTCTTCACGGCAAATGAGGCACACCGCATATTCTGAAATGAAGACTAAAGCAGTATCAAATTAAGAGACTTCAAACTGTTGACTCTTGCAGGGTCATTTCCTGGGTAAAGTGCTTTGAGGAATAAGCAACTGTCAATGTTTTCTGAGTTTAAAGAAGTTCCATGCTAGGATGAAGGTAAGCAGACTAAGTTTTCACTTTCTTTACAACTTTAATTGGGGATCTTTAAGGATTGTCTGTGCTTCGTAGGAGCAGTTCTGCATGTGTGGAGGTAGGGAAGTAGTGTTGGGAAGAGGTGATGGAAGAAGTAGGTTAGAGAAATGGAATATGAAGGAAAAATTCAGTTTTTATTTAGGGATACATTAAAAGGGAGCTCAGAATTACCAAAAGTCTCAAAGTGTTAGGATTGATGAATAATTTAGCTAAGAATTAGGCAATGGTCTGTGAGTTGTCACTAAGTCACTAGAAACATTCCTTTATTGTTTTTTTAAAAAAATAACTGGTCCACAGGAAGGATTTTCTTCTGAAGCCAGATGTAAGCTGTGCACATTCCTTGAAGAGAGACAAATGAAGCCAACAAAATTTAAACAAAGGTTGGGAAGACGATAAAAGCTCTTCACCTCAGTGATATCTAGTCTGAGATGAAAACTCCCTGTAATAGCTTTGTTTAGAATTCTGTGTCATGTATGTCCCTTTATCAGTTGTAGTTATTCCAAAAGGATCCCAATAGGCACACTCCACAAGTAACTGAGAGTCTAGTTTTTAAATTTATAATATTAAAAAGGGACTATGTGCATAGATTTGGGTCCCACTTGCGGTTGATGAAACAGAACTCCCATGCCTTTTATTTTTACAGAATTATGGGATAAAGTTTTATTTTTGTTGTTTATTATTGTTGATTTTAATGTATATCTTCAAGTATTAGAAGTATATAAGTTTTCTTTTTTTAATGTTTTAGCAATGCTCTTAAAAAAGCCCAACATAACTCTGCTACCTTCCACTGACTGCCCATCCCTATTCCTTCAACATAATCTTTAACAAAGAAATAAATTTAAGCAAAACGAATCTAACACACATATATGTATGTGTTACATATGTCAAATATATGTGTATATATGTATGTGTGTATATATATATGTATATATAATTTATATGTGCTTCATTCTGTGATTAAAGCCCTCCTCCTTTATGCCAAGAGGTGGGATATATTTCCAAGATCCAGCAAAGCAGACTTCTGTAGATATCATGTCAGTTGGTCAAAAACCCTATTTCAACCAAGCCCTTACTGTAATGTTCAAATAAGTATTCCCTAAATGCCTATTGACAAACTTTACTTTTTTTAAACAAGCAAAAGAAATCCTCCTCCAATTCTTTATTTTGACTGTCATACTGGATCTAACTTCTGATTTAGAACTTTAAAGGCTATACAGATATCAGCTCCTCTTAAAAGTCAGCTCAGTATCCTTATGTCGTAGGAAGAGCATCGGACCTGGAGTCAGGGGAGACTTGGAACTTCAATTCTACCTCTGACATTTATCAATTCTATTATTTAATTCCTCTGAACTTAACTGAATTTAACTTCTCTTTTAGACATAGAATGAGAATGATAATACCTGTCATACTTATACAATGGAGTCATTGTGAGGATCAAATGGAATAATGCAGGGTGATCCTCAAAGTCTTACTGACCATTTTAGCTACTAAAGCTTAACCCTGCACTAAGATTTCTGGGAAAAGGGCTTTACAAAGTTTGAAATGATATGTGTTGACTGTCACATTATTCTCTCAAAAGTTTTATTGATAAAAAGTGCTGTTTGGATATAGTTGTTGCTCATACTTCCTTCTCAAAAAAGACCAATGACATCAGGAGGATGATGTTTTGACTTGTGAATGAATTGGCTTTAACTAAGGCAGGGTTGTCCAAAGTCATTGGCCTCACTTTTTTCCTCCAGAGTTATCTGAGTCCAGCATCAAAACATAGGTCAAGATGACATGGAATGGCTGCAGATGCAGTGGGAGACCTTGGCTTTTTAAGCTAAGGTCTTTCCCAGGTCTCAGTTTGTCTGAGGCAATGCCCATTCAGTGATAAAAGACTAGGTTAGAATTGAGGCAAAAGATGGCCTATTTTGCCTTTATAAAAGAACCAATCTGCTTGGATATAGTAATTCATGATAGAAAGACAATTAAATTCTAGAACTCTGTGAGGAGTATGTGTTTATCCCAAAGCCTAAATTATTTATGTGGCATTTGCCATAAACCTGGTATCTGCTATCCAAGAATAAGGAGCTGGGTGGAGAAATCAGGAGGAAGAAGTAGATGCACTTTTAAAATTCTTAACCTAGTATCTACTCCGAACACGACTGAAAGTGACATATTTATTATCATTTTATCCTTGAAGAAATGAAAAAAAAGTTAAACATGGTAGACAAAAGGACACAATCCAGAAACTATTCAGCAAGTTTGAGAATCTTATGTTATGGTTTTTATATTGAATGACTCATTTTGTTTACCCTAACACAACCAAACCAATATTTTCATTGTTACGTGAAGAAAGAACTCTAAACACCAGGTCATTTCCTGGTTATGGGTAACCAAGGAAGCCTAAGACGTTTGTTTAAAGATACAAAGATTTACAGCTTTGTGGCCTTGTACAGAAAGCATCTGGGCTTCAATGTTATCATGTGTAAAGTTAAGCAGTGGTACATTCCATCAATCTATGATTCTAGAAAAAGAAGAATCCAATAAATGCCAAAGGCCTGTTAGCTGGGTGTCTTTTTCAGGAGTGCTGCTCTTTGGTCACTATGTATTAGTTGCAAACATTGTCTAAGCACTGCAGTTGTTGGATTGCCAGTCTCAATTCAGCTTCTAATGGCTAATCTGCCCTCCCTCAGGTTGTCCTCTGGGAATTTCAGAATTCGGCTTGTTTTGTCTTAGTGTAAAGATTTGGCTGATGTCTTTCCTTAAAATGGCACGGGGAGAGGGGGGCAGGGGGCAACTAGGTAGCACAGTGAATAGAGCACTGGTCCTGAAGTCAGGAGGACCTGAGTTCAAATCCAACCTCAGACACTTGACACATTCACTAGCTGTGTGACCTCGGGCAAGTCACTTAACTCCAATTGCCCTGCCTTCCCCGCTTCAAAAATTTTTTTAAAATGGTACTCAGATGTAAGCTAACAAAATAATGAATATAAGCCAGGACTTATTTAACATAACAAAACCACCAAAATACCCAAGACCATAAATAGTGAAGTCCATCTGGTGGGTTCCAGGGACCTGTTAGGTCACTTCAGACCAACCCCCAATCATACAGAGAAAGTACTTCAGTTGCTAAGGAGCCAAGCAACCCTTTGTTGCCCTCCAGAGAACCTCTGCTTCCCCAAGAACTCATATAGTCCTCCAGACATTATGCTATCTTGAGAAGGGTGACCCTTTGACAAGAAAGAATGTAGGGTTTCTAAAGAGCCAACCAATACTCCTGTGAGTTCCTTGTTCCTTAAGGATGTATACAGTATACATGACTCAGAGTACCAAGAAAGAGTTAGGTCCATTCCATTCTTCCATATTGTGACCTCTGGATTTGTCGATCCATCCCCCCCCTTCATAATCTACTTTTAGCAATGGAACCCGCTCTCCTGTGTCTCCACATAACTTTTATTCCTATAGTAGTCTGAAGGGCCATGTAATTGCACAGGTATCTCTTAGAGGCCACATCTGTACATAAACTCCCTTCTCCTTCTCTCTGTATTTCCTTGTCTTTTAAAGTTCAAGTGCAAGGATATAACTCAAGTGTACAAATTATACATAAACTTGAGTCAGTGAAGATGTCCTGTGTAAATCAATGAGGACTTTTAAGAAGAGTAGATAATTCCTAGTATAGAGAATTTATACCCTGTCAAGGAGAATCAAAAGGGTTGAAAAGATTACTTGGCTTATTGTGAGGCATATACCTTCATGGTTATTCTATGGTTGTGTCAACATACAAATCAGAGTAAGGGACCTAATTCTATTAAAAGGGGGGAAGAGAGGGGGTGCAGAGAGAAAGAGAGAGAGAGAGAGAGAGAGAGAGAGAGAGAGAGAGGAAGAGAAAGAGAGAGAAGAAGAGAGAGAGAGGAAGAAACAGAAAGAGAAAGAGATGGATGGATGGGAGGGTGGTTGTTGAGTTTATATTATTAACTACTTATGCCACTGTCTATATATTTATTTATTGCCTATTTTTACTTGCATTAAAATCTTACCTAGATACCTCATTGTGGCATGAAGATGTCCCTTAGTTCTCAAAAGTCCTTGTCCATAAGCATAAGCTCCAAGAGGTCCTACCAAACTAGAAAGGCTTGAAGCATGACTTAAGTGAGGGCTTGTACACTAAGAGATTTATGATAAAACTACCTGTGTAACAATAATATTCATTCTACATTATAGAAATGGTAATATAGTATATTGGAAAGAATCTGGGCCTAAAAGAGACAGTATCTCTAAGGCCAACTCTTGGTTCTGACCTATCTCTCACTGTAACCTGGGCAATCAAAATATAATCTAGAACCAAAAAGTACCTTAGTGGCAAAATTCTATCATTTTACGTACAATAAAACTGAGCCCCAGAGCAACAGGTAATATTGTCCACAAGTAATATTAGTAGCTAGCATTTATATGGCACTTCAAGGTTTGCATAGAGTTTTACAAATATTATCTCATTTGATCCTCACAACTACCCTGGGAGGTAGGTTGTGATTATGAATTTTTTTTTTACAGATGAGGAAACTGAAGTAGACCAAGGTCAAGTAACTGGCCTGGGGTCATACAAGTAGTGAGTGTCTGAGGTAGGATATGAATTTAGGTCTTCCTGATTCCAGGACCAGTGCCATAGCTACTGCACCACTTGGCTGCTTCTAATTTTTTGGAAAATAATCATTTGAGATCATTGTCTGAAATGTGAAGATGAATGTGGACTTTTATTGCACAACTTCAGAAATGCCATCTGAGGGAATGTCTCATTTCCTACTAGACTCAGAGGAAATTTGGCGAAAGCCCAAACACTTGGGCTTTTTCTTCATGTTTCTTGAATTATTCTACAACCAGTCTCAAATTCTGTTTTTCTGGAAACACTTTTATTGTTGGTTATGATGTCTATTAAGAAGACAAAGCAACTTCAATAACTTTGCACCTTTGATAGTGTATATCTTAGAGGAAGATCCTTTGGAAACTGCACTAGAAGATGTTTAAAAAGATATTCTGTTAAAGAATATGGTAAATTTGAAGCAAACACCAAGGTAATATGGTCTCTTTGTGGTTTAGCTATGTGGTGTGTGTTATACTAACCTTATTAATACTTTCCACTGCCTTTTTGAGTGACTCACAAGATCTCTAGCAATTCTCACGCTGTGCCATTTTTAGGTAATTACAGGCAATCAGGAGGGGGAGAATGATGTCTTTATTAATCTTATTCATGTCAGACAAACTGAGACCTGGGAAAGACCTTAACTTAAAAAGGCCAAGGTTCCCCACTGTATCCGGAGCCATCACCAGTCATCCTGACATGTGTCTTGTCACTGGACACCAGTGACTCTGGAGGAGAAAGTGAGTCTGATGAATTTGCACAGCCCTGCTTCATTTAAATCCAATTCACTTTCAAGACATCACCCTCCTGATGGCATTCATTCTCTTTGAGAATAAAGATCGATCAAAAAACAACAGCCATAGAGTAGGCCCCACATGTGTCAAGGAGGCCCGTTGTTGTTGCTGCATGTGTGACTTGAAGGGAGACAAAATAGACATCTCCCTTCTCCAAGGGAGACTTTCATTCCCGCCAGGACAGGCGGAGCAAGTGGTCGGGGCTAAAGGCCACCATAGTGAGAGGGGGTACTGGGCTAGAATATATGTATTTGCTCCCTTAAATACTGTTAATCTAAAAGATATGATTGGATTTGAACTAACTTTCGATCACTCATTTTGGGGAGCAGGGGGATCCCATGCCTTATAACCAAGGCTTAACTCCTTTCACACCAAATACTAGTTCCATAATGAACACACTTAGAGAAGAGCAGAGAAGTCCATTTATCCAAATCATAGCAAAAAAGAAATGAGAAGGTTTATGTAGGTGAATATATACTAAATAACACAGAGCGAAGGAGCTTTCCTATTGGGAATCAAAAAACACAGCTCAACTGAGAGAGAGAGAGTCCAGAATTTCACCCAAGGGGAATTTCCCTAAAGTCTCTAGAGTAGCAATCTGAGAATAGGGACATAATGGAGACTGCCTGCTCCTCTCAAGTCTTATTAGTCCTTTCGCTCAACGACTTGAAATAAGGTTGGTCTCTTGCATCTTCTCTCTGAAAGCCAAAAGCCACCTGGATGCTAGGCAAAGAAGACCCTTGCTTGAACAGTCCCAAAGGAGGACTCCCACTTCAATAGTTCCCAAAGAAGAAGTGATGAGAACTGTCCATCTCTGTCTATCAACAATTCCTCTCTGCCCCTCACTCAGGACAGTGTTTTCATCTCCACCAGTAATGAGAACCTCTTACCAATGGGCTTTAAAACAGGAGTTATATTCATATCCCCAGGGAAATGCTGGAGCCAGCTCAAGCCAGCTCAAGTCTGCTGTTATATTTTTAACATGAGCATTCACACCTTGTAAATCAATAAAGCTACAAATCAGGGCTTGATTTCTTGTTCTGTTGATTATCAAGACATGAAAAAAATGGAGAAAATGCTTAACAATGCAGATAAAACTAAAAATCATGTTGAGCCTTTTCTGAGAGCTAGCACATTCTTGTATTCCACATATTTATATAACATCAAAGAGCCACTTATCATGAGGCTGTGATAGAATCATAAGGTATGATCTCAATCCTCAAAAAGCTGACACTTTTTTAGGGAGATAAGATGCTCATTCGCCCAACATTTAAGCAACAGCTATGTTCAGGCTACTCAACGGAGGGAAAAATACAAAATTTAGATAATTCCCAGACTATACTCTCATAAAGGTTTTAGCCCAATAAAGAAATAAGATGCAGATAGAGATAACTAAGATATATTGTATTACAAGATAAATGCACTTGAGAAGCAAATACGTGAAGTTCCAATGACATTGAAGATTCTTCATGGGAAGACATCATAGAAAGTCAAAATATGAATTGTGTTCTAATGGATTAATAGGTGGACTAGGGGAAGGGAAGCCATTCTGTACAAAGGGAAGAGTATAAACAAAGGCAGAGAAGCAGAATACTTCAGTATCAGTGAAGTGTGTATGGAGTGCCGTCCCTCTCCAAGCACCGCCTAATGGTTATTTTTGGGCTCTCCTGGCTCAGAATGAATGTAAATAGTAATTGTTTCTCTTTTGGCCAGAAACACTGAGAATCTTCTCCTCTCAGTTTGATTTTTTTTTTTATTGAAAGGGTTATCCCTTGACTCACTTCTTACAGAGTCCTATTCACTTAATGGGCTTTACCTCACTCAAACTGAAAACCTGAAAAGACCTTAGCTTAAAAAGGCCAGGGTCTCCCATGCATCCTGGACCATCTCCAGTCATCCTGATGAATATCTGGCTACTGGACCCAGGTGGTTCTGGAGGAGAAAGTGAGTCTGGTGACCTTGCACAGCCCTCCCTCATTCAAATCAAAGTCAATTGCAAGTCATGTCATCATCTCCCTGATGTCGTGGTCCTCTTCAAAAAAAAAAGGACAATATAAATTAATATTTAATTGAAATTAATTATAACATAATATTAACATAATATAAATTAGAGCTACAAAGGTAGAATCATGCTAGCTTGTGCAAGGTAGGCCATGTAAAGAGCCACTGAAGATCTTTTGAGCAGATGATTAGTGTGACCAGATCTATGCAATGGTATAAAAGATGGCTTAGGACCACAGTGGGGGGATGGGGTGAGAGTAGGGTAGAGGGAAGGTAGAGAGTAGAGCTGGGAAGATCCTCCCTGATCTACATGGGTTTTAATAAGGACCTTTACCATGATGGTGACAGCAAGAAAAGACAAGAGAAGTCAGATATAAGAAATGATGCAGAGGTTAATTCTAGGGGATGTGGTCCTCAGATATAAATGATGAAAAAGAGGAAATAGTCAAATCAATTAGTCAATTAACATGCATCTGTTAATATTGTGATGTAAGAAATGAAGACAACGATTTCACAGAAATCTGGGAAAAGATGTATGAACTGATGCAGAGTGAAGTGAGCAAAACCAGAACAATTTATATAATAAGAATAACATTGTAAAGACAAGCAACTTTGAAAGACTTAGAAATTCTGATCAACACAATCAACTACCACAATTCCAGAGGACTCATGATAAAATATGCTATCCCCATTATTGTAGAGAGGTGATGGACTCCGAGTATACATTGAGTTTTTTTTTTTTAACATGGCCAATGCATGGATATGATTTGCTTAACTGTACATCTTTGTAACTGGGGTTTTACTTTTCTTGTTTTCTCAATGGAGAGGCAGAGAAGTGGGAGGGAGAGAAGCCAGATATTTTGAAAAATAAAATGAAATTTCATTAAAAATAAACTAAGCATTTGTTAAAAGCCTACCACCTTCCAGGCACTGAGCTAGACACTGGGGATACAAGGACAAAAACTAATTAGTCTGTTCACGTAAGGAACTTACATTCTATCAGAAAGATAATGTCAGGCACTCGGGTAAAGCATTTATTAAGTGCTCATTCTGTGCCTGAGCCTGTCCTAAGTGCTGGGGGTACAAAGAAAGGAAAAACCAGTCCCCATCCTCAAGGAGTTTACTTTACAGAACATGTAAATAACTAGGCACACATCAGATAAATACAGAGTAAATAGAAGTTAATCTCAGAGGAGAAGGCACTAGGAGCTGAGGGTATTGGCAAAAAGCCTCTTGCAGCAGGTGAAATTTGAGCTGAGGCTCAAAGGAAGCCTGGAGAACGAAAAGGTGATAGTGAGGTTGCAGATCATTGTACATGAGGAAGAGAATGGCCAATGCAAAGACAGGAAATGGAGTACTATATATGAGGAGAAGAAAATAGGTCAGGGTAATTGGATTATAGACTGTGTGGAAAAGAGTAAAGTATGAGTAGAATGAAAAGGTAGGAAGGGAGGTTATGAAGAACTTCAAATGACAGCAAACCTAACATTTGATCCTGTGGGTAACAAAGGGTTATTAGATTTATTGTGTGTTGAACAGAGGGTCACATGGTCAGACCATGGCTTTAGAAAAATGACCTTGACAACTGAGTGAAAGATGGATTGGAATGAGGAAAGACCTGAAGGAAGAAGACCACCTAGAAGGTGCTTTCAAAAGGTCCAGGCAAGAGGCTAGAAGAAGGGACTGAACTAGAATAGTGGCCACGTATGTGGAGAAAAAGGAATGTGTATGTGTATCTTCCTATCTATATTTATATGTATATGCATATAATAGCATATATTATACATACCATATGTTGTAAAAATAGAAATGACAAAATCTAACAATGTAATGATATGCTGAATGAGTAAGAGTGGAGTTGATGATAACTAGGTAACTAGAAAGATGGTGGGGCCTTGATAACAACAGAGTAGTTGGAAAAGAAGGAGGATTTGTGAGGAAGGATAATGAGTTCTGCTTTGGACATGCTGAAATTGAAATATCTACAGGACATCCAGTTCCAGATGTCCAAAAGGAAACTGGTAATGTAGGATTATAACTAAGAAGAAAGACTGGGGTTATACTGAACTCATGGGAGCTAACGAGAATCCATTATCTGACCAAGTGAGACAGTGTGAGGGGAAAAGAGAAGAGAGCCCTGGACAAAGTCTTGGGGGACAAACATCTTTAGTGGATGTGACGTGGATGAAGAACCAGTAAAGTAATCTTAGAAGAAACAGTCAGATAGTTGGGAGGAGAACCAAGAGAGAGCAGCATTGCAAAAACTCCAAGAGAAAACGGCAATCAATAGTGTCAAATGCTTCAGAGATAAAGAAGAACAAAGACCGAAAAAAGGCTTTTAGATTTGGCAATTAAGTAATTACAGGTAACTTTAAACATAGTTTTGAATGATGAGGCTAGAAACCAGACATAGAGAGTTAAGAAGAGAGTGAGAAGAAAGGAAGTGAAGGCACCCATTGTAGAAACCTTCTCTAGGAGTTTAGCCACAAAAAGGAAAACTATGGGATGATAGCTAATGGAGACAGATGGATCAAGGGAGGATATTCTTAGACTGGGGAAAACATGGGCATGTTTTTAGGAAATAGAGAAGCAGCCAGTATACAGGGAGAGATTGAAGATAAGTAAATGAGGGAAATCAAAAGCTAGATTACTGATGGTTTTAAAGGCAGTGAGAAGAAAGGAAATGGAAACACCTAATGTAGACTGCATTTTTTTAGTTTATTCAGGAAAGGAAGATGAGATACAAGACAACAGAATCATATAATACCTATAGAATATGTTCTAAATAAATATAAATGCAAAGGAATTTTGGGAGGGAGAGTATTAGCCACTGAAGTCGTCAGGAAAGACTTCATGTGGAAAGTGGCATTCGAACTGAGTTATGAGGGAAACAAAGTATTCCATGAGGTGGAGTTGAAGAAGGAAACCATTCTAGGCATGTGAGATACCTGGTGTGAAGGCACAGAGACAGAAGATAGTGTTGTGTATTAGCACAGCTTTAAGTCAAGTTTGCTTAGACTGTGGAGTGAAGGAAGGGGAGTAACCTATAATAAAGCTGACAGAGTTTCAAAGGGCTTTCAGTGCCAAACATAAGAGCTTATACTTGATCCTTGAGACAATAGGGAGCCACTGGAGCCTACTGAGTAACAGTAACATAGCCATATCTGCACTTTCAGAAAATCACCTTGGTAACCGTATGAAGGATGGATTGGAGTGGGAGGAAATTTAAGGCAAGGAGACCAATGAGGATGCTATTGTAATAGTATGGGCAAGAGAAGATGAGGATCTGAATTAAGGTAGTGGCTATGGGGTTTTTGAAGAGGCCAGGTGCAAGAGATGAGAAAGCTGAAACAAAATCCACAAATTGACTGCTCATATGGAGTTAGGGAGAGTGAGAGGTTGAGAATAACACTCAAGTTGTGAATCTAGGAGACAAGAAGGATAGTGATGCCCTTAATAGAAAGAGGAGTTTGTAGGAGAAATAAGTTTTGGGAAAAGAAAAGGAGTTCTGTTTTGGATGTGTTGAGTATGGAATACTAATAGGACATCTAGTTTAAAATATCCAATGCACCATCTAATGCAAGACTGGAGAGAGGAGACTAAGGCTAGATATATAGATCTGGGAGTCACCTGCATTGAGATGATTAAGCTCATCAAGTCACCAAATGAAAATTTGTCATAGAGAAGAGAAGGGAGCCCAGAAACTAGCCTTCAGGTACGCCTGCAGCCAGGGGGTATGCTATGGATGATGAACCAGCAAAGGAGACTAAATAATTGGTCCAAAAGGTAGAAGAACCAAGAGAACGCAGGGTCAAGAAAAGCCAGAGAGGAGAGAGTATAGGAGAAGGTAATCAGTAGTGTCAAATAGTGGAAAGAGATAAAGAATAAGAACTGAGAAAAGTCCATCAGATTTAGTAATGAAGAGAGAGCTCATTGATAAATTTGGAGAGAGAAGTTTCAGTTGAGTAATTAGATTTGGAATTGGAATGCGAAGAGTTGATAAGCGAGTAAGAGGAGAGAAGTGCATCCAGTGAGTGTAGACAACTTTTTCCCAGCAAAAGAGAGGACACATATAGGATGATAGCTTGAAGGGATGGCAGGATCTTGGGAGGGTTTTTTTAAGTATTGGAAAGACTTGGGAGTGGAGACGAAGCATCAGATAGGAGGAGAATGAGAATGAAAATTATGGAGGATGTTTGAGGGATTCATGTAATGGAAAAGAAAAGAAGGGATATGATTAAAAAGTACCTGTAGAATAATTAGCCTTAGTTGGAAAAAAAAGGGCCACCTCTTTATGAGAGATTGGAGTGATGGAGGAAAGAAGGAGACATAGTATAAAGAGTTTTGAGATACAGAGATGGGCAGAAGAGGGAGCTCACAGCCAATGGCCTCTATTTTCTCAAGTAGAGCCAAAGCTGAGCTTTTTGGTGGAGAAAATTGGAGTGAGGGGAGATGTAGGAGGTTTGGGGATAGGAAAAGATTTGGAACATTATCAGTGGGGAGTAGGATAGAGACTCAATTAGGGACGAATCGAAGGATTGCCTTGTTAAAGTGAGGACCTGGTTGAGATTAGATAACAAATTTGTAGCAGACTCAATAAGCTCAGTCTTACAGCTTTCTCTAGGTCCGTTCAGCAGCATTTGAGTAGGTTTGGCTTTGAAAACCCTTCACAACCTGGTCCCCTCCCATTCTTCCAATCTTCTTACACCTTAGTTCTCTCCACACTCTATCTCCTGACCATGCATTTTCACTGGCTGTCTTATATACCTGGAATTTACTCCTTTCTCATCTGTCTCCTGGCTTTTTGGGCTTCCTTCAGATCTCAACTCAAATCCCACCTGCTACAAGAAGCTTTAATTAGTTTTCCCTCTGAGATTTAATCATCCTTCCCTCTGAGATTTTCTCCAATTTTTCTTACATATAATTGTTTTACATAGTTGGTTTGCATATTGTCTCTCCCTGTTACATTGTGAACTCCTTGAGGGCAGGACTGCTTTTGTCTTTCTTTGTATCTCCAGCACAGAGTTCAGCCCCACAAAAAACATTTAATAAGTGCTTTTTGACTTGACTTAGTGTAAATATGCTCATCTAACAGCCTGAGAAGATTCTGTAATTCAAAACAAATCATGGTCTCCCCTACCAATTATTCTGGTGTTTGGATTTATTTGATGATTTTCCATACCCTGAAGGTTTTCATAACTATCTGTAATCTCATTACATTCAACTAATCTAAATAACAGATGCCCCTTTGAATGCAATCTTGAGTAAGGTTTTTTAAACACACTTCAATTCCATTTTACGCAATTCATTTTCAACGCCATTTAAGCCTTCTGGTTTTGACTCATTCACACAGGAAGCCAGACGAGTGGGCCCTCTGAAATACCAGCCACAAGAAGCCAGTTAAAATCCCAGTGGTATAGCCTGTATGGTTGCTGTTGCAATCCATAGTTCTATTTTTAACTTTTAAAGAGGCTGTATTTTTTAAACAATCATGCAAGTTAATAATAATCTTGACTTATGTAAATATAGTAGATATTATGTTAACACACCATTTACCAAGAAGAAGAAAAATGCTTCTCTTATGATTGCTAAGAAGATAAAATGGCACATTGGAAAGAATACTAGTTCTGGATTCAAGTCTCACCTCTGGCACTTACTGTATCTGTTATTTTGAGCAAGTTATTTAGGTATCACAGCAGACAGAGATCTGTGCTGGGAGTAAGGAAGACTTTAGTTTAACTCTAGCTTCAGACACTTAGGTTATGATTCTGAACAATTAGCTTTTTTATACTTCAGTTTCCTTATCTATAAAAGTGGAGATAATAATAGTGTCTACCTCCCAGGGCTATTGTATGGATAAAAATGGGGTAATATTTGTAAAGCGCTTTGGAACTATGTAAATACTGTTGGTGATGGTGGTGGTAGTGTTATTTACCTTCCAGGCCTCAATTTCCTCATTTATAGAAAAAGTGAGAGATGTGGACATTTAGAGCAACAGTCTCTTGATTCATGTTTCACTCAAACACCAACATTACAGCATGGCATGATGGATACAGGCTGAAGTCAGGAAGAGTTTGGTCAGGATCCCACCTCTAGTATTTTACTAGGTCTTGGACCTGTCACTTAAGTTTCTCTCAACTTGTTTCCTCAGCTGCAAAATGAAGCTGGTAACGACTCCCTCAAAGGGTTACTGCGAGGCTCAGAAGAGCTAATGTGTATAAGGCACTTAGTAGTCTTAACAAGTGCTATATAAACATAGGCTGTTATTCAAAATGGGTTTTCTGATTGGTTTAATATGGGCAGCTAAGTGGCACAGTGGATAGAGCACAGGGCCTGGAGTTAGACCTGAGTTCAAATCTGGCTTCAGATACCTACTAACTGTGTGACCCTGGGCAAGTCACTTAATCCTGTTTGCCACAGTTTCCTCATCCACAAAATGAGCTGGAGAAGGAAATGGTGAGCCACTCCAATATCTTTGCCAAGAAAACCCCAAATGGGGTCATGAAGAGTTGGACATGACCAAAAAATGACTGAGCAAATTTTAATCATTACCTGAACTCTCCACAGCTCCTTTTAAACATGCCTGTGATCCAACATCATCTTGATCGTAGTTCCTTTCACAAAAATCTTCCTTTACTTCTGATACCCTTTCACAGCTCTGGTCCCTAGCACTTTGTTATTTTTTTTTCTTTTTGTTTTTCTGACAAGATTTTTTAGACTTCTTGGCTTGGCTATTTGGTGGGTTGATAAAAGATGATGTGTTAAGAGTTTTGACCTAGCATGAGTTACAACATTAGGCCAATTGCGGCTGTTATCATGATTGTGGTTAACAAGTATGGCCAACACCAGATAACAGTAATCTGCCTCCTACACTAACCAGAAAAATGAACATTATTAGCTCATGAACTGTGGTAGAGAGACCAGATTTATTTTTCTTGACTCTAGAGGGCACAACTAGAGGCAATGTATGGCAGCTGTAGAGTCAGATTTAGGATTTACGTTAGGAAAAACTTTCAAAGAGAGGCTTTTAAAAGTGGTATGAGCTGCCCCAGAGAATGCTGGGTCCTCCTTCACTGAAGATTATTGTGTGCAATAATAGCTCATATTTATTTGGCACTTTAAAATTTATAAAGCATTTTATACATATCTCCTTTAATCTTCTCAAAAACTCTGGGAAGCAAGTGCTGTTGTGATGACCGTTTTATAGATGAGCAAAGTGAGGGAGACAGAGGTGAAGTGATTTGGCCAGGGTCATTCAGCTAATTAAGTAGCTAAGATTAGATTTTAACTTAAGTCTTCCTAACTCTGAGTCCAGCAATCTTTCTGCTGCACCCCCTCTCTGCCTCTTGTTGTAGAGGGCATTCCCCTTCATTTATGGGTTGGGCCAGATGACTCTCAGCTTCATTCCAACTTTTAGATCTTTAATTGTGTCACCCTAGAACATGAATAATATCAGGGCAGGCCCAAAGAAAATAAGCCTATGGGCCCAAAACACACACACACACACACACACACACACACACACACACACATACACACAAACTGTAGAAAGTATCTATGCTCTTTCTTTTGTAGTAATTTCAGCCATTGAGGAAATTTCCAGACAACTAGACATCTACTTCTAATTTCAGATTGTCTGCATAAAACTGAGAAAATGGCAAGATGATCAGAACTGCATTTATTTCATCATAGACCTAATAACATGTTTGAACTTCCCTTGGAAGGTAAAGAGTCCAACTAGTCAACCGAAGCAGCTTGTTGTTCAGTCATGTTTGACTCTTCATGACCCTACAGATCATACTGAACATGGGGTTCTTTTGGTGAAGTGATTTACCATTTCCTTCTTCAGTGGATTAAGGCAAACAGGGATTAAGTAACTTGCCCAGGGTCACACATCTAGTAAATTTCTGAAGCTAGATTTGAACCCAGGTCTTCCTGACTTCAAGCCTAGTGCTCTAGCCACTGAGCCACCAGCTTCCCTTCCCTTCCCTTCCCTTCCCTTCCCTTCCCTTCCCTTCCCTTCCCTTCCCTTCCCTTCCCTTCCCTTCCCTTCCCTTCCCTTCCCTTCCCTTCCCTTCCCTTCCCTTCCCTTCCCTTCCCTTCCCTTCCCTTCCCTTCCCTTCCCTTCCCTTCCCTTCCCTTCCCTTT
>CM053622.1:492297266-492313742 GCA_028646595.1 Phalanger gymnotis
TTAATCATCACCCTTTTAGAACATAACCTTTCTTCCACACAAGCCTAGGGAAGTTATGCAAAAAGATATATGACTCTGCTGGCTGATAAAACGTTTAGTGAAACAGCATTTATCTGTATAAGAGATATATTTCAGTTTGTTGAGAGACACGTAGAGTAAAAGACCTTTAGGGAGGCAATTCATAGAGAGACATTTTTAGTATTGTACTAGAGTTCTCTGAGACAACATACATATGTGGGAACCAGATATATCATGTCCCTTGACATCCAGGATTTGTAATTCTAGAGAATGCAAAGAATAGACTTCTTTAGGTGATATCATTATTTTTTTCTTATGTGTTCTCAAGCTTTCAATAAATTCAAGCAATACCTCACACAACTATGCATAAAACTGCTCATCATTCTCTCAGTCAGTCAAGAGTCATGTCTATCTTCAAACACATAGCAAGCAACCCAGGGGAGTGTCCCTCTGCAAAACCATTCCAGGGTTTGTTGGGCATAAACAGGGTTATATTCATTTAAGTCCTCTGATAGCACAAAATACAAGATAATATTAACAGAAGGAAAAGGAAGCATATTGAAAAGTCACAGAGAGAAAGAATGTAGTTCAGGAGAGGGCAGGGGAAGCGTGTAGTTAGAGAAGAATGTGTATATTCTAGTTATTCTGCTCAGGTTTCTTTCAGTAGATCAATCACTCTGATCAGAGGCAGAAAAAAATCTAACTATAAACTTTAACATTATAAATTTGATTACAGAGAATCAGAATGGTTTACAGGCCAAGGCAGATAAAAAAATAGATGGGCATCCAGAGACATGGGGAAATGAATGACTACAGAGAAAGAGAAGAAAAGAATTTATGATTTGAGCAAGATTAAATGGTGACTTGGTATAGTGAAAGGAGCACTTGATTTGAAACCAGAAAATGTGGGCTCAAATCTCATCTCATCTCTCTCTCTCTCTCTCTCTTACTAGTTTCATATCTTGTCTATTTCTTCTTTTTCTCTATATCCATAAAATGTGGTAAAAGGGTAGAAACAATGAACTCTGAGCTCTCCTCCATTTTTAAATCCTATAGCCTCTAGGAGGAAATACTGATGAGAAGAGGGCAGTGAAGAATTATATCCTGTACATAGAGCAAAAGGAAATAGGAAGCTATCTATACAGCAAAGGAAGTTAAAAGAAGAATAGCTTCCTCGTGGATATTTCATGCTGGACACAGTTGTCAGCAGCTCTATTAGTCAGCTGCTTCATGAGGTTGAAATCATAGGTTCAATCTCTTCATGAGTTTAGTATTTTTGCAGCAAGAAAAATTCTTGTTCTTGTTTATAAACTCTATTATTCTCCTGGTACTGCTACTTTGGAGATGCATAACATTAGTTAGACAGGGAATTGGGGTCAGAAGGTATGGATGC
This sequence comes from Phalanger gymnotis, assembly GCA_028646595.1. Taxonomy (NCBI): domain Eukaryota; kingdom Metazoa; phylum Chordata; class Mammalia; order Diprotodontia; family Phalangeridae; genus Phalanger; species Phalanger gymnotis. Next base: position 492,298,678 of record CM053622.1, read on the forward strand.
CTCATAAAAACCCATCACCAGTATTTGTTAAAAAACAAAAACAAACAACCAAAAACATGCCCTAGCAAGCTCTTCATAAGAGAGTTTCACAATTTCAGACACAACTAGTTCCTTTTGGGCTACAATGTCTATGGAAATATTCATTTTATCTGGTGTTTGTTCAGTTCAAGATAAAAGAAGAAAATATGCTTTACTGGTATAATCACATATATAGTATAGCGTAGTATGGATGTAGCATCGTCTTTGCCTATAGACATAGAGTTCTTATTATTACTGCTGTTGTTGTATAGTTATCTGAATTACTAATGTAAGGAGACAACGAGATTTGTTGCTTGTCTAAGGACAGGCTGACGCCTCTTTAGGGTATAGCTGAAGCTACCTAGATAAAGACAGCCAGCCAAAGCCCTCCCAGGCTATGATTGCCTGTTTTTTTAACTGCTTTGCCCAGAACAAATTTGGAGCCCCTAATACCAACTATGTGACTTAGAAAACTCCTTATAACTCTTGTTTTAACCTCATATGAGCATCTTACTCCTCTAAAGACCATTTTGAAAACTCTGCCCCCCTGCCCAAAAAACCTACAGAAGCTCTGTAAAAGTTAGGGCTGAGATGCCCAATTTACTCCCCCAGTGATCTTTGGCATGCTAATAAATTTGATCAAGAATACAAGTTGAGATAACATGGTCTTGAAGTCATAAGACCATAATTTGAATCCTAACTCTGTCGCTTACTACTTGTGTGACCTTAGGGAAGTCACTTCCCCTGTCTGGAACTCAGCTGCTCAGGAGTAAAAAGAGGGAATTGGACTCTCAGTACCAGTTCAGCTCAAGATCTTGGATACTAAAAGCTAGCTGAAAAAGGCAAGTTCATCCCTTTCCTCCATCCTAGACTACATTTTTTCTGATAGATTGATAGATAGATGGATGGATGGATAGATAGATAGATAGATAGATAGATAGATAGATAGATAGATAGATAGATATAGATAGACAGACGGACGGACGGACAGACAGACAGACAGACAGACAGACAGACAGACAGACAGACAGATAGATAGATAGATAGATGGATAGATGGATGGATAGATGGATGGATGGATGGATGGATGGATGGATAGATAGATAGATAGATAGATAGATAGATAGATAGATAGATAGATGGATGGATAGATAGGTAGATGGATGATGGATGAATATAGACTATATACATATACCCTCTCCATAAATATACTATATATTTCTGACATACATATACACACACTTTAGTACATATGCTACTATACTTTAGTTTACTTGTATTACGTGTATATGCCTATACATATACATATGTGCGTGTCAGTTAAAAAACCAAGCCAAACCACCCCTGGCATTTGTGTCATTCCATGGCCAGAATAAAATCTCATTGTCTCCCTACATTAGTTATGAATGCAGTAGCTAGAGCAGTCATGTAAAAAGGACTGGGTTCTACCAGCTTCAGCACTTATCAGCTCTATGACCATAAGCAAAGTCATCCTTCATTTTAAAATGAGGATAATAAAGCTCATACGGTTCACTTCATCAGGAGGAAAGCATTTAATAATTCTTAAGGCTATAGATAAACTTAAGTTGTTTCTACTTCCGTTTGGCATTTGCTTCTCCTTCTTCTTCTTCATTTGTTAATATGATTATGCAAAGAATGTTAAATTCTAAGCACTATTCCTTTTTAAAACCCAGTCTTAATAAGAACATTCCACCTGCTAAAATGTTTACTTGGTTAGTCCCCAAGTTGGACTTGTGGCTTCTTGAAATTGGTATTCATTTCTGATGAGAGAAAACCAAATCGTTTGCCCAAGTGGTGAGATGGTTAGCCAGAAAATACACAGATATGTACACAGATATGTACAAATGCATGTACACACACACACACACACACACACACACACCTTCGAAACAGCCAAAATAGCTATGTTTTTGGCAAAAGACTTTTTGTTGTTTTGTTTTGTTTTTGTTGATTTGTTTATTGAGAGCAATCTGGAGTTCTCCTTTTCCTCTCTCAAGAATATCTTCACTAAGCCGGCAGCAAGGACAGTTTCAGGATTTCCCTGCCCCAGTCAACTTTCACATTTTCTAGCTCAGTGATGAAAGGCTTCCGTAACTCTCTTTTGCTCTTGCCTGCTTCCTGGGTGTTGACTTCTCTTGCCCAGCACTTCCTCACTCAGTTATATAGACAAGTCTAACCCCACCTTTTCTATAAAGAAGAGTTCTATTTCCCCCTGTGAAGATTTATCTTCCAATTCTAGCCCACAGTGACCACATCTCCAAACTACCCCGAACTTTTTGTATCACTCATCTTGACGCAAAATCTCACATTGCAAATTGACTCTTTCAGGGCTAGCATTTGCCTCTCCAGTGATTTTTAAAAAAATCAAAATTCAACTAACTAAGGCCTTCCCGGGCCTGAGTTTCCAAATGAGGGGGTTGGATGAAATGAGCTTTGAGGTACCTTGTAGGTCTAGGTCCATGATCCTATACCCCTATGACTAATTAACTCACAAATCATTATCATAGAGCACTTTCCAAATTGGAAACCCTGCCCAAAATGTAATCAGAACTAGAAATAGAACCAAATGCCTTTCTTATAATTAGGGCCCTTCAAAACTGAAATGGATCTCCTTGGAGCGATAATGAGTTCCCCAACCCTAGAAGTCTTCAAGAGGAGGCTGGATGACCACTTCTCACAGATTTCGTAGAGAAGATTCCTGTTCAAGTATAAGATTAACTAAGCTAGCTCCTCTGAACTCCTTCCTAGCTCTGGGACGTCATGATTCTATAAATCCCTTAAGAACAGCACCCCCTCACAACACACGGAGCTCTGCACCTAGTAAATACTTAATAAATATTGGTTGACTTGAATCAAAAATAACTTGAGTAACAGCTTCTATTGCAAAGGAGCTAAGATATTAAAAGCAGGCAGCAAGTACCATGATACACCCTTAGCAACCAATTTGGTGAATCTGTGCATGGACAAGTCCAGTGATGGGGTGAAGAGAGGGTGACAGAGGACATAAAATAACACCCGCTTGGTGATTAATTAATTAATAGATTGATTGATTAACCATAGTCTTATCTACTCTGAGTGTAGATATCTGTCAAGAGATCAAAGTTTGCCAACTTGAACTGAAGGCACAATACTCAATCTTAATGTGTTGGATCCTGTGTTAGACTCACCTCTTCCTAGAAGGACTGTATAACATATATTAATTTTTTATTAAAAATAAAATTATTTTTAAAAATGCAGATTTTACAACATTCAGATAATTTTATAATGGAAAAAGCACTGACATTGGAGTCAGAGGAATTGAGTTTGAATATCAACTCTACTATCTCTATGGCCTTGGGAAGTTCACCAGACCTCTCTAACCTCAGTTTTCTCATCGATAATAATAGTTATAACTAACATTTAAAGTTTAGGAAGCTCTTCACATATGCTATTATCATTTGATCCTAACAACAACCAAACAAAGTAGGTGCTATTATAACTCACATTTTACAGCTGAGACTAAGGAAGATTAAATGACTTGCCCAGGGTCACAGAGCTAATAACTGTCTGAGGCAGAATTTGAAATTAGATGTCCAGCACTCTATCAGTTATACTTCTTTAAAATCTTTTTAAAAGGGGGAGGGTAGAGCAGACAATTTTGATGTTTCTGATATCCTATAAAGTAGGGATACTCTGAAATGGCATCAGTGTTATCAAGTGGAAATAGCTCTGGACTTGCAGGGAGAGGGCCTGGGTAGGAATTCCAGTATGGTCGTTTACTACAATCTGTGTGATCCTGTACAAATCTGAAGAGACTTCATTCCTACAGATCATCTCAGTTTTTTCATCAGTAAAATGAGAAGGATGAGGATCTCTAAAGCCCTTTCTAGTTCTAAATACTATGATCTTTTCATGTAAACAAGCCAAGCCAGGGCTGGGACTCCCTGCTTGGGAGGGGGGAAGGGTGGAGGGTGGGAAGTTGAGGGATGTTACTTTCTTGTTTCTTGTTCTCCATCTGAGTCTTAAGTTCTGTTCATGGTTTTTTTTCTCTAAATGAATCATTTCAACCTTTTTCAGTGAGCTAAAAATACCTCAATTTATTTTTTTTGAGGAGCACCCTATAACTTACCAGCAGAGACCACCAATACAAGTATCTCACAGATACCTCCCAAAAAACCCACTTCAAACATTGACTTTGGTTGTGGGGGAAAGAAAAGAGTAGGGGCAGAATGAAAGGCAACTCTGTTCCTGTGGTCATGATTATGAACCAGAGCAGGGCCAGTTGGGTGATGCTCAAGGAGAAGTAAGTTTCTCAGGGCTTTGTCACTGAGATATTGTAAATTCAATGTTTTAAGAGTGTTTTTATACTATTCTTATTTCTTAACAACCACACTAAAATAAGAAAAATACCCGCCTTTTTAAAGCAAGCACTTATTTTTCCTTACAAATCCAGTTTGCATAAAAGTAAGTACAATATTATCAGGGAGTAAATTGGCACATGTGGTTGTCAATGTCTGTGTCTTAATTTTGGAATGAATCTCTTTCCTTTTTCAAAGTTATCTAGATATAGAAAACTCATAATGGCAGCCAATGATGAAGGCTCTGTCACTCCAAATACATGATCTATCTATTATTTCCATCTATAAGCATCTATTGCTTCATCATTGACTGCCACTGAGGCCAGGTCCTCCACATGCATCATGACAATAATACACATTGTTATCTCACTTTGATAGAATGAAAGTTCCTTAACAATAGGAAATCTTTCTTTCTTCTTTTCCTTTCTTCCCTCCTTTCTTTGTTCCTTTCTTCTTTCCTTCCTTCCTTCCCTCCTTCCTTCTTTTCTTTCTTTCTTCCTTTCTTTCATTCCTTCTTTCTTTCTTATATGTTTATTTATATATATGAATATACATACATTAGACACGTGTATAAATATATACATAAAATCTTACCTTGTGGTTCAGTTGTTTTTCAGTCATGTTTGGCTCTTTGTGACCCCATTTGGAGTTTTCTTGACAAAAGATATTGAAATGACTTGCCATTTCCTTCTCTAGCTCATTTTACAGGCGAGGAAACTGAAGCAAATAAGGTTAAGTGACTTTCCCAGGGCCACACAGCTAATAAGTGTGTAAGGCCAGATTTGAACTCAAGATGATGAGTCTTCCTGACTCCAGGGCCAGTACTCTATGCACTGTACCACCTAGCTGCCCCATTTTATTATGTATCATCTATCTTAAAATATAGCATATATGATATATACAAGAATAGGTGGATAGATAGATGATAGGTGGATAGATGTGTGAGTAGACAGATTGACGGATCAATAATATATGTATGTGTACATATACACATATGTGTATTATTATATGTATCATATAGTAGATTACATATAATAATTATATACTATATAATAATATATACTATATAGAAAATATGACATGCATAGCATTGTGTTTATAACATATTTTTAATGTATAATGTCTACATATGTCTACGTATATGTGTGCAGGTGTACATGCATATATGTGTATGTATACATATATGTGTGCATATATATGTACATACATATATATGAAATTTTCACCCTCTCCACTATGCAAAGTCTAAGATTCCTCATAGATTTAGAGCTAAATGGGATCTTAAAGTTAATGAGCATATTAAGACTCCCTTATGACCTAGTGACGTTTGATAATGGATATGAGACATTCCCATTAGTACTAAATAGGGGATCCTTCAGGAAATCACCTAAAAGTGATATTTGTTTGCTCTTTTGGTCTGTGACAGTAACTTTTGTCATTACTGCTGGGTAATTAATGTTACCTCTGCTGGAGGTATTTCCCAGTGCTTGGGTATGGAAAGCTTTGGGTATGGGAAACTACTCTTATATATGTCCTAGTCTCCTGGAGATATGGGAAACCAGAAATGGCTATCCAATAAAATTCAGAGAAACAGTACAATGTTGAATCTGGTCCCAGATCTCACTATTACTCATTTACCCAATTCTGAGGCCCATTATGTATGAGCAACGCAGCAACATGAGCCATAGTTATGTGTCATATTCTGAGACACCACAATAATAACATGCTAGGTGCACTTTTGTGTCCCAGACTGAACAAAATTCTTATGCAGGGGAATTACAGACTCCCACCAAACACTCTCACTACCACATTCTCTCACATGAGCATATGCTAATCTCTACATACAATCGAACCACTGTACATCAGCCTCCTTCCTAAAATATGGTATCCTTAAATGGCCCAGAGGAAAAGCCTATACAACTATCCACATTTCAGCTGTTCCCCTCAGAGTCAGTTGCACACTTCTTACAGTACCTCCTACATTCCCTTATACTTACCAACTCTCCTAAAGTGCCTTAATCCTCTTATGGCACTAAAAGAAAAAAATACACAAAGAATATATCATTTAATTCTGTATTTAACATGAAGACATGTGCATATTTAAATGTGTAAGATCAAAAACAAATTAGTTAATTAACTTTGGAGATAAGTGGGTAGCTCATTGGATAGCATGTTGGATTTGGGGTAAAGAAGATCTGAGTTCGAGTTCTGTTTCAGAAACTAATAGCTGTGTGGCCCTTTGGCAAGTCATTTAACCCCTCTCAGCCCCAGTTTCTTGATAGGTAAAATGAGGATAATAATAGGATCTACCTCACAGGGTTATATGTAAATGTGTATACAAGTACAAATGAATAAACCAAATGATATCAAATAGAGCAAAATGAAAAAACAATACCTCTAAGCACAAAAGATGTCATATGATGTTCAACTTTATTGTAATAACTATACTTTGGCCATCTCAGTCTCAAGATCTCAATCTCAATCTTTGTTTATTGCCTTCATTCACTAAAATGTAAGCCTTTTGCAAGTGGGAATTATCTTTCTTTTTGCTTACATTCCCAGAATTTAGAACAGTGCATAGCACATAATAAGAATCTAATAAATGCTTGATATCTTCCTTTGTCAGCCTACCAAAACAGTCCATGAATCAAAAAAAGGTTAAGAACCACAGTCCTGGGGCAGAGCCAAGATGGAGGCTAAAAAGCAGGGACTTGCTTAAGCTCCCCCCCAAATTCCTCCAAACACCTGTAAAAAATGGCTGCGAACAAACTCTAGAGCTGTAGAACCCATGAAATAGCAGAGGGAAGCAGGTCTCCAACCCAGAACGGCCTGGGTGGTGGCCGGGAAGGGTCTATCACATGGTGCTGGGAGTGGAGTGCATCCCAGCATGGGCCGCGCCTGGACAGACCAGACCAGGAGTCAGCCAGGAGCAGGCCTTAGGAGTGGAAGTTTCCAGACTTCTCAACCCACAAACGCCAAAGACAACAGAGCAGGTTAGTGGGAAAACTGCTAAATCGGGTTAGAAAGTAGTCCAGCTCCAGCCCTGGGGGTGGCGGAGGTGGTACAATGGTGGTGACAGCAGCAGCAGGAAGCTACCACATCTGCTCCAGCATCAGATGCTTCTGGGGTCCTCGGCTCACACAGTGGGAGGAATCAAGTGGCAGACCAGAGCAGGAGTGCAGGGCTTCCTCTGCTCTGCTTAGATCTGGGTCACAATCCTGGTTGGAAGTTCTTGGGGGAGGAGGAGAGCTGCTGTGGCAGAGCTTGTGGTGACAGCGGAGTAGAAGTAGCTCTGAAAACAGCAGCGCAGCCCCTAAAGCTTGGGATAAATCACTCTCTACTCTACAAGCAGTCATACCCTGATAAAAAACCCAAAGGTAAAGGAATTGGCTGGGAACATGGCCAGGCAGTGAAAAAGGACACAGACTCAGACTCAGACTCAGACTCAGTCTCTAGAATCTTTTTTGGTGACAAAGAAGATCAAAACATACAGCCAGAAGAAGTCAACAATGTCAAAGAGGCTATGTCAAAAGCCTCCAAGAAAAATATGAATTGATCTCAGGCCATGGAAGAGCTCAAAAAGGATTTGGAAAAGCAAGTAAGAGAAGTAGAGGAAAAATTAGGAAGAGAAATGAGAGAGATGCAAGAAAACCATGAAAAACAAGTCAACAACTTGCTAAAGGAGGCCCAAAAAATACTGAAGAAAATAACACCTTAAAAAATAGACTAACTCAAATGGCAAGAGAGCTCCAAATAGCCAATGAGGAGAAGAATCCCTCGAAAGGCAAAATTAGCCAAATGGAAAAGGAGGTCCAAAAGACCACTAAAGAAAATACTACCTTAAAAATTAGATTGGAGCAAGTGGAAGCTAGTGACTTTATGAGAAATTATAAAAGAGAACTAAAAGAATGAAAAAAATAGGAGAAAATTTGGAGCTCAAAGTTTTGAAATCAGATGCTCGAAAGAAAAAATTGTTTTTGCATGCAACTGAGAAATAAGATATATAGGGAATGGGGCAAAGAAATCTATCCTGCCTACAAGAAAGTAAGGGGAAACGGGATGGGGGTGAGTGTGGTGACAGAAGGGAGGGCTGACTGGGGAATGAGGTAATCAGAATATATGACATCTTGGAGTGGGAGGGAGGGTAGAAATAGGAAGAAAATTTGTAATTCAAAATCTTGTGGAAATCAATGCTGAAAACTAAAAATATTAAACAATGAAGTATGGAATTCGAATAGATAAATAAATATCTGACAATGAAAATATTAAATAATAAAATAATTTTTAAAATTGAATTAATTAATGAATGAATAAATTAGGCTGGATTTATAAAAAAAGAACCACTGTCCTAGATGAAGGGGAAAATTATTGAGCAGTTACCAGTGATCTAAGTAGTCTCCAACAGAGACATTGTTACCTAGTGCATTAGTGTTACAATGATGGTTAGAGATCGCTGTAAAACATTCTAGGAAAATAAGCAAGTAGCCAGGTAACCAGGGTTACTGATTCTGGCCTAGTAATGCCTTCACTATGTATTCTTTTAGAGGTTGAATATACAACTGGTGTGTAACACAATTCTTTTGTAGTTGTCCAAAGGCAGTCATGAAGGAAAGCCATTGTTCTTGCTCTAAACCACACGCAACTATGGAGGAATGGTAAAATCACTTTCTTTGACACGGAGATAGATCTAGGATTAATTCTGTTTTTCCAGTTTAAGAAGAATTATTTTCATTGTTCAAAGCAGAAATGCACCATAGAATTACAATTATTAAATTGATATGAAATTATAATTTCAGCTAATAAACTAAAATTTTCAAAAACAGTAGTGGACTAACCAGTTTCGTTATCATTCCCGGTCCTCCTAAATCATGGTGATTAGGAAAGGAGTTAGAGTTACTAAGTCCAGACACAAATATATGTGTACATATATGTATGCATATACACATATATACATGCACCTAGTGCATATATACATACATATACATAAGTATGTACAGGGTGTGCATAAAGTCCTTGTGCATATACAAAGTTACAACTATTTTAAATTGCACACAGACTTTATGGACACCCCTGTATATACCTTCCAAGTACGTGTTCTCTATATGTGTGCCTTCTCCATTGATGATCTGGTAGACTAGAGAAGAGTGTATTTCCATGTTCACACAGGGGAATTCTTGTTTTGTTACTTCATTTGCTATGCAGGTTAAATAACATATTTTGCTTGAACTAATATGTCCTCTAGTTTTACTAGACTAGTAAATATGTATATTTCACTGTGAGTTAATTAGCTATGGTTTTTAAATGGGTGCTGACCCATTGACCCCTTCAAACGTGGTATAGCTCTGCTAGCAGATTCATGTAAGAGGGGTGTGCCTGAGAGTTTACATACTGATTTTAGATTGTATTATGAATGTTCTGCCTGTTTCTATGACAATTAGTTTGGATTCTGGATTCAGACAAACTCTCTGAAGTGGGGAGAATGCCTAAAATCTCTACATGACAGCCCAATGGGAAGAATGGAGCAATCAGCTTTGGAGTTTGAGAACCTGAATTCAAATCCCAATTCTGTCACTTACTATCTGGGTGACTTTGAACAAGTTGCTTAATCTCTCTGGACCTCAGTGTTTTTAGATATAAAATGAGAGTGCTGGACTAGAAGATCTCTGAGGTTCCTACCAATTCTCAATCAAGATCCTATGATACTATGACTTCTCTATTCCTTTGTGCCACACATGGAGGAGTCTGGCTGTGCTCCCGGGAATTTGTCTGCCTTGAACCAGTAAAGCTACTTCTCTGGATGTCTTTCACAGAAATTCTGAGAAGTTCCAGATTTGTCTACTATATTGACTGCTAGCCTAAGGAAGTGAATGTCACCTTAGTTTTGGGGAACAGCGAGAAAGGATAGAGTAAGATGCCTTCTTCTGTCTCATTGTGGTGTGTGTGCATGGGGAATATGTCCCATCATTCAAGGACATATATTTGGAGTTTTTTAATTAATTTATTCATTTTTTAGTTTTTAACATTCACTTCCTTAAGGTTTTGAGTTTCAAATTGAGTTCTCCATCTCCTTGCCCAAGATGGCATGCAATCTGATATAGGCTCTACTTATGCATTAATATTAAACATTTTCACATTAGTCATGATGTAAAGAAGAATTAAAATTAATGGGAAGAACCACAAAAAAGAAGAAACAATACAAAACAACAAAAGAAAAGGGAAGCAAATAATATTCTTCAATCTGTATTAAGACTCCATAGTTCGTTCTCTGGATGTGGACAGCATTTTCAAACATGAGTCTTTTGGAGTTGTCTTAGATCCTTGCATTGTTGAGAAGAGTTAAGTCTATCAAACTTAGGCATGTGGTTGTTACTGTGTATATCGTTCTCCTGGTTCTGCTCACTTCACTCAGCATCACTTCATAAAAGTTGTTCTAGGTTTTTCTGAAGTCTGCTTATTCATCATTTCTTATGGCACAATTGTATTCCATTATATTCATATCATATATACAACTTGTTCAGCCATTCCCCAGTTGATGGACATCCCCTCCATTTCCAATTCTTTGCCACCATAAAAAGAGCTGCTATAAATATTTTTGTACACATGAGTCCTTTTTCCCATTCGTGTGATCTCTTTGGGATACAGACCTAGAAGTGGTACTGCTGGTTCAAAGATTATGCACAGTTTTATAGCCCTATGGGCGTAGTTCCAAATTGCTCTCCAGAATGGTTGGATCAGTTCACAACTCCACCAATAATGCATTAGTGTTCTAATTTTCCCACATCTCCAACTTTTATCATTTTCCTGTTTTGTCATGTTAGCCAATTTGATAGGTGTGATGTGATACCACAGAGTTGTTTTTATTTGCATTTCTCTAATCAATAGTGATTTAGAGCATTTTGCATGTGACTGTAGATAGCTTTAATTTCTTCATCTGAAAACTGCCTGTTCATGTCCTTTGACTATCAGTTGGGGAATGACTTGTATTCTTATGAATTTGACTCAGTTCTCTATATATTTTAGAAATGAGGCCTTTATCAGAGACACTGGTTGTAGAAATTCCCAGTTTTCTGCTTTCCTAATCGTAGTTGCATTGGCTTTGTTTGTGCAAAAACTTTTCAATTTCATGTAATCAAAATTATCCATTTTGTATTTCATAATGTTTTCTATCTCTTGTTTGATCATAAATTCCTCTGTTCTCCATAAATCTGACAGAAAACCATTCCTTGATCTCCTAGTTTGCTTATAGTATCTGCCTTTATATATAAATTGTGTACCAATTTTTACTTTATTTTGATATACGGTGTAAGATGTTGGTCTATGCCCAGTTTCTGCCATACTATTTTCCAGTTTTCTCAGCAGTTTTTGTCAGATAGTGAGTTCTTATCCCAGAAGCCGGAGTCTTTGGGTTTATCAAACAGTAGATTACTATAATCTATAGTAGTCTATAGGCTACTGTGTCCACTGATCCACAACTCTATTTCTTAGCCAGTACCAAGTAGTTTTGATGATTGCTGCTTTATAATACAATTTAAGATCTGGTAATGGCTAGGCTGCCTTCCCTTTCAATTCTTTTCATTAATTCACTTGATATTTTGGATCTTTTGTTCTTCCAGATGAACTATTGTTATTATTTTTTCTAACTTAATGAAATATTTTTCGTTAATTAGATTGGTATGGCATTGAATAAGTAAATTAATTTAGATAGAATTGTCATTTTTATTATATTACCTAGGCCTACCCATGAACAACTGATGTTTTTCCAGTTATTTAGATCTGACTTTATTTGTGTGAAAAGTGTTTTGTAATTGTGTTCATATATTTCCTGGGTTTGTTTTGGCAGGTAGACTCCCAAATATTTTAGACTGTCTACAGTAACTTTAAATGGAATTTCTCTTTCTATCTGTTTTTGTTGGGCTTTGTTAGTAATATACAGAAATACCAAGGATTTATGCGGATTTATTGTATATCCTGCAACTTTGCTAAAAATGTTCATTATTTCAAGTACTTTTTTACTTGATTCTCTAAATAAACCATCATATTATTTGCAAAGAATGATAGCTTTGTTTCTTCTTTGCCTATTCTAATTCCTTCAGTTTCTTTTACTTCTCTTATCTCTAAAGCTAACATTTCTACTACCATATTGAATAACAGCAGTGATAATGGACATCTTTGTTTCACCTCCAGTCTTATTGGAATTGCTTCTAGCTTATCCCCATTACATATAATGCTTGCTGATGGTTTAAGATAGATGCTACTTATCATTTTAAGGAAGCTTTCATTTATTCCTAGGCTCTCTAGTGTTTTTTATTAAGAATGGGTGTTGTATTTTGTCAAAAGCTTTTTCTGCATCAATTGGGATAATCATATGGTTTCTGTTAGTTTTGTTGTTGATATAGCCCATTATGCTCATAGTTTCCCTAATATTGAACCAGCCCTGCATTCCTGGAATAAATTTTACCTGGTCATAGTGTATTATTCTCATGATAAGTTGATGTAATCTTTTGCTAATATTTTATTTAAAGTTTTTGCATCTATATTCATTAGGGAAATTGGTCTATAATTTTCTTTTTCTGTTTCAGCTCTTCTTGGTTTAGGTATCACCATCATATCTGTATCATTAAAAGAATTTGGGAGGAATCCTACTTAGCCTATTTTCCCAAATAGTCCATATGGTATTGGAATTAGTTGCTCTTTAAATGTTTGATAGAATTCACTTGTAAATCCACCTGGCCCTGGAGATTTTTTCCTAGGGAGTTCATTGATGGCTTATTCAATTTCTTTTTCTGAGATGGGGTTATTTAAACATTTTATTTACTCTTTGCTTAATCTGGGCAATTTATATTTTTGTAAATATTCATCTATTTCACTAACATTGTCAAATTTATTAGCATACAGTTGGGCAAAATAGCTCTTAATTATTGTTTTAATTTCCTCTTCATTAGTGGTAAATTCATCCTTTTTATTTTTGATACTGGTAACTTGGTTTTCTTCTTTCTTTTGTCAATCAAATTAAACAGAGGTTTAACTATTTTATTGTTTTTTATAAAAGCAGCTCTTAGTTTTATTTATTAGTTCAATAGTTTTCTAGATTTCAATTTTATTAATCTCTCCTTTGATTTTCAGTATTTCTAATTTGGTATTCAATTGGGGATATTTAATTTGTTCTTTTTCTAGCTTTTTTGGTTGCATGACCAATTCATGGATCTCGTCTATTTTATTCATGTAAGCATTTAGAGATATAAAATTTCCCCTAAGAACCACTTTTGCTGCATCTCATAAGTTTTGATATGTTGTCTCCTTATTGTCATTCTCTTGGATGAAGTTATTGACTCTTTCTAGGATTTGTTGTTTGACCCACTCCTTCTTTAGGATTACATAATTTAGTTTCCAATTCTTTTTTAGTCTATCTTTCCATGGCCCTTTATTAGATGTAATTTTTATTGCATCGTGATCTGAAAAGGATACATTTAATATTTGTGCCTTTCTGCATTGGATTGTTAGGTTTTAAGGCCCTAGTAAATGGTAAATTTTTCTGTAGGTGCCATATACCACTGAGAAAAAGGTATATTCCTTTCTATTCCCATTTAGTTTTCTCCAGAGGTCTGCCACATCTAACTTTTCTAAAATTCTATTTATTTCCTAAACTTCTTTCTTATTTATTTTATGGTTAGATTTATCTAGTTCAGAGAAGGGGAGGTTGAGGTCCCCTACTAGTATAATTTTGCTGTCTATTTCTTCCTGTAACTCCCTTTACTTTTCTTCTAAGAATTCGGGTGCTATACAACTTGGTGCATATGTGTTTAGTAATGGTATTACTTCATTGTCTATGGTGCTTGTTAGTAGGATGTAGTTTCCTTCCTTATCTCTTTTAATTAGATCTCTTTTTGTTTTTGCTTTGCCTGACATCAGGATTGCTATCCTTGCTTTTTTTTTACTTCAGCTGAAACATAATGTATTCTACTCCAGCCTTTTACCTTTACTCTGTGTATATCCCTCTGTTTCAAATGTGTTTCTTGTAAACAACATATTTGTAGTGTTATGGTTTTTAGTCCATTCTGCTATCTGCTTTTGTTTTGTGGGAGAGTTCATCCTATTCACATTTAGAGTTAGGATTACTATACATGTCTTTCTCTCCATCGTGTTTCCCTCTCCCATTTATGCTTTTATTTCTCCTTTCTCCCTTTCCCTCCTCACTAGAGTTTTGCTTTTGACCACTTTTGACCTCCCTCAATTTGACCTCTCTTCTATCAGCCCCCTCCCTTTTCTTTTCCTTTTTCCTTACTACTTCTTCCTTCTCTTCTAACCACCATCTTTCTTTTCTTTCCCCTTTCCTCTCCTACTGCATGTAGGGCAAGTTAGATTTCTATACCTGAGTATGTTATTCCCTCCTTGAGCCAAATCCAATGAGAGTAAGTTTCAAACAATGGCTTATTTCCTTCCCTTCTTTCCCTCTACTGTAATATGTTTTTGTGCCTCTTCATGTGATGTAGTTTACCCTTTTTCTGTTACCTCCTTTCCTCTTCATGCATTACAATACCCTTTCACCACTTAGTTTTTTATCATCACATCAAAGTCAATTTATATCCACACCCGCTGTCTATGTATATCCCTTCTAAATGTCATAATAAAGATACAGTTCTCAAGTGTTACAAGTATCTCATGTAGAGATGTAAACAGTTTGCCCTTATT
>CM053622.1:492314242-492334562 GCA_028646595.1 Phalanger gymnotis
GTGTAATGAAGTCGAGGTTCTTTTGGCATGGCTTGCTCTTGTTGCATCTGGCAACTTCGCTGCAGCCTTGGCTCTGACCGCAAAACATGAGCACTTTGCACTGTGCATGTACTCAGGCCACGCAACTCAAACAGATGCTCCAGAAATTCGAAAAGGGATCACAAGTGGAAAAAGTTTAAGAGGCCCTGGCCTAAAGCATTGAAAGGATAAGGACTTGCCCACAGTCACACAGCCAGTATATATCAGAAGCAAGACTTATACTCCAGTTACCTTGGCTCCAGCTACACCTGGCTGCCTCATCATCTAAAGTTACATTTAGTAAAATGACTGAATTGACTTAAAGGGAGGCCTTAATTTTGTGGTATTTCAATTTGATTCAACAAGCATTTACCAAGAACCTGCTGTGTGTGACTAGTGACTAGTCTGGGGATTTAAAGACGAAAGGAAAAGTAGCCTCTGCTCTCAAAGAGTTTACATTCTCTTGGGATGTGTTAGTTAATCTGTTTTAAAGGTTGTTCCCAAAATCTTAGTGCAGTTTTATGCTTTCATAGCTTTAAGTTTCAAAAGTTTAAAATGGCACTGAGACTTTTGAGATACCCTGTGTGCAGAAAGACATTACCTTATTCTATTGGACCGAGAATAATAAAAATATTTTCTTGCTGAGAAACACAGATGATTAATAAAGAAAATCATGTTGTTAACTGCCACCAACTTCCCCCAGCCCATGTAGTCCTTGTGGTCAGAAACTGGATGAAGCTCTGACTGACGGAAATCGCATAATGAGATGATTGATCTGTTTCCAGCTGTTTCAGCAGCCAGCATGGATTGCGACAGAGCTGACTGCAAGCTCTGGGGAACTTAAGGTGACAAATTCAAATGAATCAATGGAAAAATTGTTGATTCAGTTATCTGGTATAGACAGGACCTGCCTTAGGGATTTGCATTCACAAAAGTAAAGGAAGTCTTTTGTGTTCCTCCAGTATTGTTGCCTTTCCCTCTCTCTCCCACCTCCCCCCAACCATGGCTACATCTATCTTTTGTCAGTCACTGTGGAGAAACTTAGCAAGAGCAGAGGAATATTAAACCAAATGGCAAAAACAAAACAAAACAAACTTCTTTAGATCTAAGATCAGAAGGGATCATAGAGATAAACTATCCAGTCCTGTCATTTTTCTAGTTGAGGAAATTAAAATTTAGAAAAAAAGAGCTGAGATATCACAATGTCGTCTTTTATGAATGTTGTCCTTTTTACTTTTTCTAAGTTCTATCACACAGGATAAAACCGTCAACTTAAGTGTCTGAGGCTGGATTTGAATTCACGTCCACCTGACTCTAGGACCAGTGTTCTGTCCACTGAGTCACCTATCTATCTTCCCCCTTGGTTTCCTTTTCTACAAAGTGGGGGTAATGATAGCACCTACCTCATGCAGATGCTATGAAGGCCAAATCATATGTGTGAAGTGACTTACGAACCTTAAAATACCAAACAAATGCTAGCTACTTTTATCGTCCAGTTGTGCCAACTCTTTGTGACCCCATTTGGGATGTTCTTGGCAAGGATGCTGGAGCAGTTGGCCATTTCCTTCTTCAGTTCATTTTATACATAAGGAAACTGAGGCAAACAGGGTTAAGTGACTTGCCTAGGGTCACATAGCTAGTAAGTGTGAAGTGAGATTTGAACTTAGGAGGATGAGTCTTCCTGTCTCTAGACCCCATCATCTACCCATTGTGCCACTTAGCTGCCCCAAAATCTTGCCTTTTTATGAGCCCTCATCTAAGAGAATCACTGACATTCTAGTTGGCTTTGAACAACTCACCGAACCCCCGATAACTCTTGGTTCCTCACTTTGTTCAGCTATAAAAAGGTGTAGGCTACAGGTCTGTTTTGAGTAAGGGCCGATAAAACAACTTATTGTCAGGAAGACTGAATTTGAATCCTGCTTCTGTGGCTTCATAGCTATACGACCCTGGACAATTCACTTAATCTGTCTCAGTCTCATAGTCCTCATCTGTAAAATGGGGATGATAATAGCACCTTCCTCACTAAATTGTTGTAAGGGCCAACTGAGAGAATGTAAGTAAAACACTTTGTAAGGTAAATGCTGCTATTATTATTATTATCTGAAGAATATAAAAATGCCAGACACAAATGTCCCCCATTCATCTCCTCCATTTTTGGGCCAACACTCCTGCTAGAACATCACCTATTTCTTTCCCTACTTGCCATCCCCAGCAGCACATTAGGCATATATGGATTCAGTCTTTTGGGGAACTCAGCAATATTTATCTAGCTTTAATTAGGTCTATTTTCCTAGCAGTCCTATACCTAATCACTGATGGGGTAAGACATTTGGCTGGTACTATGTGTGAAAAACTGTACTTTTTTGCACCGTCCCTAGAGTCAGGAGGACCTGAGTTCAAACCCAGCCTCAGACACTTGACACACGCTTACCAGCTCTGGGACCTTGGGCAAGTCACTTAACCCCAATGGCCCTGCCTTCCCCGCTCCAAAACAAACAAATAAACAAAAAAGAAAACACTGCATTTTTTGTTTTTAGAGAGGTGCAGGAAGAGAGGGAATTTATCCACTCATCTTATGGAAGTAACCCCTTACACAACTGAGGGAAGAAGTCAGCCTGAGTGAATATTACCGGCCTTTATACTATCCTCCTCTGAAATCAGTCAGTGAGGCAAGAGATAGCTCTGCTGAATGGAGGACTGAATTTGCAGGATCTCTGTTTTTAAATGGAAGTGATGCATAAGCCACATGAATTATTGGTCTTTAGGACATAGTGGGTCTGGAATGTACTTGGGGAAAATGGGAACTGAGAAGAGATGGCCATGAAGGTGGGGTCAGTATAGCTGTTGGCAGGTCAGGGACAGGAAAGTTGGAGCTGGCTCTGGGCAGCATACATGGAAGCTCATTTCCAGCTGGCACTTAATTGACTTCTATCTCAAAGGGACTACTGAATGGCACTAATGCCGTATGAAATATAAGCTCATGGAGGACAGGGACTATTTGGTTTTTATCTTTTTATTCCCTCGAACATAAGAGGCATTTGATAAATATTTATTTAAATCCGCTGGGAAAGATGATACCTGATAGAATAAAATGATCACAAGATCTGGATTCAAGGGTCCCAGCTCTGCCACTTCCTGCCTGGGTGACCACAGGCAAATCACTTAACTTCTCTGGGCCTCAGTTTTCTCATCTGTAAAATAAGGAGAATGATATTTCCAATTATCTCATAAGGTTAATGTGAGGATCCAATGACATAAACTACACAAAGGGTTACATATAATGGTGAGTTTTTATTTTTCATCTACCTCAAGTATGGTTATTTCTAAGGTTGAAGTAAAATTGACATTCAGTGTAACACACTGCCTTATTTATGCCAGACATATAAGTTATAGTTGTTGGTTTTTTTAGCAACTGCTGAGTCCACTTTCATCTCACATCTCTTTGGCATGCTCCGTTCATAATGACTGAAGAGGAAATTTAGAGCATGAAAGAGATGAGCAGATTTCAAAGGAGAATGAAAAGCTATTCATCTGAGGCTCAGTATGAACTTGAGATCACGTGCTAAATACCCTTCTCATACAGATGGGGTAAATGCACATGAAAAATATCCTTATCTATTTCTCCTGTCATATTCTCACTTATTGCAGAAGTAAAGCTTACAGTAACTTAGGGCTTATTTGCATACAATTGTGTATTTTTGTGCTTTTGATCTTGTCAAGTGAGAAAATATTGAGGGTTGCTTTTTTTAAAAATCTCTTTCCTTTTTTTCAGTGTCACACAAGTCAGCACAGTTTTAAGACAGGTTTCATGCATCTTGGTTTCCATACTCACCATAGAACAGACTCTGCTACAAATTATACAGCATAATTTTTCCATTACAGTTCTGCAAGACCTGACATCTTTTGAGCAACACCCACACACTATCAGAAAAGTATTTTCTTGTTGTAACTGTGAAAGATGCCAGGCTTGGTCAATAAGGCAAGAACAATAGGTAAATTCATTCATTAGTGGTCCATTCCTAGGTCTTTTGGTTAGAATGACTCCTTGTTAACCATTTATCAGACAATGAAAAGAATTCTGGCCTTGAAGTTAGAAGATCAGGATTTGGGTCATTGAAGATACTTTTTCTTTACTTTCTTTTTCTTGTTTTTTTTTTGTCTTTTTTTCACAACATAACTTACATGAAAATGTGTTTTCATGACTATACGTGTATATCCTATGTCAAATTGCTTGCCTTCTCAATGGGGAGGGGGAGGAAAAGGAGAGAGAAATTTTGGAACTCAAAATTTGAAAAAAGAATGTTAGAATTGCTTTTATATGTAACTGGGAAAAATAAAATATTAAATTAAAATTTGAAAAAGAGATGAAACAAAAAAAAAGATTAGAATTTGAGTCCTGGTTCTCACATGAATTACCTGTGTGGCCCTTTGAATTTCAGCTTCCTCATTTGCAAAATGGGGATAATAGTACTTGCATTAGTTAACAGGGATATTATGGGAAAGGCACTTGTTGGTAAATCCTGCAGATAGGAGCTACTGCTGTCTTAAGTACTGCCTGAACACTATTATTCTGTGAAAATACCTACTGAGGGTGGGTTTTTTGTTGTTGTTAAGCTGTGTCCAACTCTCTGTGACACCATTTGAGGTTTTCTTGGTGAAAATACCAGAGTGGTTTGCCATTTCCTTCTCTAGCTCATTTTACAGATGAGGAAACTGAGGTAAATAGTGTTAAGTGATTTACCCAGGGTCAGATAGCTAGCAAGTGTCTGAGGCCAGATTTGAACTTGGGGACATGAGTCTTCCTGAGTCCAAGCCAGTCACTCTAACTGTTGTGCAACCTAGCTATCCTGAAGAGCAAAATGTTAGGTTTTACAAAGCACTTGTCTCCCAGTGTGACCTTTAAAGCTAGGTAGTGCAAACAGCACTATCTTCATTACTGATGAAGAAACTAAGGCTTGAATATGGTAAATTACCTTCAAAGGCCTGGTATTTAAATCAGCAAAGTGACAAGCAAAGCCTGGAGGGGAATAAATGATTCCAAGGGCTGGTCTGAGCCCCTCCTCAAAATGGAGACCCTGGGAAGAATTCAAGATAGAGGGATGGTCCAGGATGAGGAGGCCCCAGTAGCTGAGGTAGCTGAAGCTTGGTGTTTAAGTCAGGAAAGTCAGAAGCAAAGCTGAGTGGCCAAAGGATGGCCAACCTGGATCCCTCCTTAAAATGGAGGCATAATGACACCCTTACTACAAAGTTCAAGAGTTGTTCTGAGCATCAGGCAAAATAATATATGTAAAGTGCTACTATTAACATCCAAGTTTACACCATCCTACCTTGTGGTTCCTGGGGCTAAAAAGCAAGGGGGACATTTAAATACATGAAATAGTACTTATTTTTGAGAATCTCACAGTTATCAGTAGATTTCAAAGAAGACTGTTCCTAAGGTTCTACGGAATTGAGGTGGATGTATCTTCTTACTGATGGGAAACCTGAGAGGGAAAAAAAGAGAAATCCAATGGCTTTCCCCAATGCTTCTCAAAGTGGGTTCGCAGATGCCTGGGGGTCCCTAAGATCTTTTCAGGGGAATCCACAGGGTCAAAAATATTTTCATAAGAAGATATTATTTGCCTATTAAAATACTCCTCCCTTTTCCAATTACACATCCGTGGGAGGCTCAATTTTCTTCACATACTTCAACCGAAACAATAGACTGCAACAGATTGAATGAAGAAGCAGGTAATGAGAATCCTGCTGTCTTCTGTTTGGCCAGATATTAAAGAGTTGCAAAAACATATAAAACAATTCTATTTTTCTCAGTAACTTTCTGGGTTTGGAAAATAGTTATTTTCATAAAAATATGTTGCTTATGTGAATATATGATTGGTTTGTTTTTATTATTTTAAATAGGATAAGTAAATATTTAAAAATTTATCAGTTATAATTTCTACAAGGGTAAATATCAAATGGTACAATTCAAAATTAAAAAAAAAAGCATTTAGGGGTTCTCAATTTTTAAAAGTGTAAAGAGGTCCTGAAACCAAAAAGTTTGAGGACTGTTACCTAATCCAATTAAATGATAGGTACGTGGTAAACAATAATCCCTATCCTCCTAATTCTCAGCTTAGTAACACAATAGTATTGCTAGCCACAATACTAGCTAGTATTCATATAGTCCTTTGAAGTTTACACTACTGGATTGATAGGGAAAAGTTGAAGACATAGTGAACATTTCACCATGGCATTTGACAAAAATTTCTCATGGTATTTTGTGGATGAGGTACAGAAATAGGGTTGATAATAGTGCAGATGGATTAATTAATAACGGTAACAGTAATAATAAAATTGTTGGCATTTATATAGTGGTTTCATTCATTTATTCATGAGTCGGCTAGGAAGCACAATGGTTAGAGCGCTGGGTATGGTGTCAGGAAGACCTGAGTTCAAATTTGACCTGAGGCACTTAACTGTTGTGTGACCCTGAGCAGGTCAGTTACCCTTTGCCTGCCTCAATTTCCCAAACTGAAAAAAAGGGATAATCATAGCACCTATCTCCTAGAGTTGTTGAGAAGATCAAATGAGATATTCGTAAAGTACTTAGCATAGTGCCTTGTGTATATTAGTGTTTAATAATGCTTTTCCCCTCCCTCTTTCATTCAATCAGCATTTATTCAACCAGCCCCTAGAGTTGGGCTAAAACTAACAAAATCATTAAGAACAAGTTTAGGGAAATCTGGTGATGATATCGTTTGTGGGGAATGCAGCAAGGAGCTTTTCCTCCTCCTTTCTTTGTGGGCTGTCCTCTGCTCATGCTGCTGCTGCCTTTGCCATGGGCCCGGGAGCCACACCAGCCCATTTTGTCACGGAGGACTGCCATCAACTCCGTCCGTCTGTGGTACCACCGTGGCTGGTTAGGGCTACCTCACATCGTGCCACATCGCAGCAGAGAGCATGGCGGTCCTCTTCTTCCATACTATGAATTAAAACAACAGGATCCCAGGGACTCCAGCAATTATTACTTTGAGCTCTCTGAGAGTCATGGGGCTCCTATCCTCTATTCTGTCTGGGCTGAGATGGGCTTCCTGCCAGAGGCTGAGCTGTTGAATTTGAGAAAGATCAACTCCATTTTAGATCACTACCCAGTCCCCTGAGCAAGCCTTTACAGACCTGGCTACTGGCTCCCTGGGTGAAGGGCTTAGAGCAACTTATGGAATGGCCTGTATAGGCAAATACTTTAGACAAGACCCAGGGAGCTGTGTGGGAGTCCTTGGCCTTTGTGCGATTCTACAAGTTGGACAACTTGGTTGCCATGCTTGACATTAACCAGGTGGGCCAGAGACCCTGCCCCACTGTAGCACCAAGTAGAAGTATAGTAGAAGTCATGTGACTCCTTTGGGCAGAATGCAGTCATGGTAGATGAACACAGTGTGAAGGAATTCTGGAAGGCCTTCAACCAGGGCAAGCATAAACCACTGGCTGTCATTGCAAAGACATATAAGGGCAGAAGAATCTCAGGTATGGAAGATAAGGAATCTTGGCATGGAAAATCCCTTCCCAAAAATATGGTGGGATAGGTTATTGAGAAAATATGTAGTCAAATCCAAAACAAGAAGAAGATTCCAGTGACCATCCCCAAAGAGGATGCCATCACAATTAACATCACCATCCAGATGCCATCTTTCCCAAATTAAAAGCTTGAGGACAAGATGGTCACCCATGAGCCTAGGGCATGGCCCTGGATAAGAAACTCATTTTCGATAGCTCCTGTGCAATGAATGGCTGAATTCTGATTATGGAAGACCATTACTGTGAGGGTGGCATAGGATAGGCCAAGGCTACTGCCATAGTGGGTGAATCTGGCATCACTTTTATTTGCTTGATGGTTGGCAGCATCCCCAAGAAGCAGGAAGCTGGTAATGCTGCTGAAGATGTTTCTGATCAACAAAAATGCCATTATACAGGCCATTAGGAAGACCTTTCTTAAGCTTGAGAAGCCTGTTGGCAATGCCAGACCAAAACAAAGGGTAAGAAAAATAGAGAAACATTCCTGTAACTTTAAATACATAAAGTAACTTTTGTTACTGCTCAGAATCAATTAAAATAATAAAAATAATTATTAAAATGTTTTGAGAAAAAAAGCAATAAGGAATTTTAAAAATTTGAATCAACAGTGTAATATGGATGTTAATAATAAATCTAACGAATTTGGAACTATGCCCCTAAAGTTAATGCCCTTTAACCCACAAACTAGGCCAATTACTCAAAGAGATCAAAGAAAGAGGAAAAAAGAACCACATGTACAAAAATATAGCAACTCTTTCTGTAGTAGTAAAGAACTAGAAACCAAGAGGGTGTTCAGTTTTGGAATGGCTGAACCAATGATGGTTCATGAATGTAAAGGAATGCTATTGTACTATGAGAAACAATGAAAGGGACAGATTAAAGAAACCTCTAAAGACTTGTAGGAACTGATAAAGAGTGAAATGAACATTACAAGAAGGACAATTTATACACCAAAAGCTACAAAAACAAACAACTTTGAAAGCCTTAAGAACTCTGATTAACGCAAAGATTAATCATGATTCCTGAGGACCTGGGACGAAACTTGTTGCTCACCTTCTTTCTGATAGAGAGGTGATAGACTCAGGGTGTAACCTGGGATATATTTCTTCTGAACACCACCAATAAAGGAATTTGTTTTGCCTGACTATGGATATTTATTATTTGTTACGAAGGTTTTCTCTCTTTTTTCTTTTTTTTTTAATGTTGGGGAAGGGGAGGGGGAAAAAATCTCTTTCTGTTTATTCAAAAATATAATGTATTTAAAAATAGTAAAGTGCAGTTGAGCATTACATATAAATGTGTATATATATATACACACACATATACAAACAAGAAGTTTCTGTATATATAAAAAACTATATTTGTGACTATACAATTCTATAATACATATACACACACATATGTATATATACGTATGTATGTGTGTGTGTGTGTATGTGTATACAATGTTCACCAATCTGACCAAGGCCTTGCCCAGAGAAGTTCATCAGTATTGTATGCCAGGAAGACAGGGTTAAATCAAGCAAAATTTCACAGAAATTTAGATCTCATACATTTCTTTTTTTCTTTCTGTCCTAGTCACTGTGCCAGGTTCAAAGTATACGTATACAAAATCAAGACAGTTACATTTCCCTGGAAAGTGCAATGTTGGCTCCTAAAGATATGTATGAGTGAGGGAAGAAGGAAAATGCTGTCAAATGCTGTTAAAAAGTTATTTTAAACATTAGAAAATTAAACTTGGATGAACTAGTATATTTAGTAACCATTCCTAAGGCAGCTGTTCAGAGCTTTGGCTCTAGATTTTTTTTTTAATGATTAGACATTCTTTTTTCAACCACATTCTGACAAAAATTCCTTTGTCATCAAACCAATGGAGAACAAATAAGTTGGAAGAGGAATGGGTAAATTTGGTATTTCCCAGTTTTGGATTTGTCACACCCTAGTGTTTGTCTAGTTTCTCTAAAGATTCACGGACATACAAAAAACCCCAAAAGCTGAGTTTAATTCATTTGACTACCGAAAATTGACTGTATAAGATATGATATCATTGTGATGGGGAAAGTAGATATATCCTGAAATCAGTGATAGAACATCATAGTTCCAGAGAAGCTGGGGATTATTGGATCCTTAGTATGTGCGACCAGACTTTACTTTTTTAAAAAAGTAGGCATGGACAGATGTAGTGGCATTTGCCTGTTGTCCCAGCTGCTGGTGAGGCTGGGGCCAGTGGATTTGAGTTTTGGAGTTTTGAGATGCCATAGAACTAAAGCAATCAGATGTCTGGTTGAACCAGCTCAATGTGACAAAATGGAGGTTAAAGCTTTTGGGCTAAATAGTACTGTTATCTGGTTTCTGAGTGGCCCAGATGAGGTAGAAGGGGAGGAGGGAGGGAGGGAAGAAGGAAGGAAGGGAGAAAGAAGGACAAGAAAAAAAGATAGATAGAATAATAGAAGGGCACACTTCCGAGGCAAAGTAAGTTGCAGAGTAAAGGCAAAGACTCACCTGAGCTCTCCCCCAAAACCCTGCAAACACCTTTAAAAAATCATTTGAAACAAATTCTAGAGTAGCAGAGCCTACAAAAAGATGGAGTGAAACAAGATTCCAGCCTAAGACAACTTGGAAGGTTCGCAGGAAAGGTCAGTTACACCAGAGTGAAACAGGAGTACAGTCCAGTGCAGGCCAGGCCAGTGCAAACCTCCCCTGGAAAACCCAGAGTTGGCCTCTGGGTGACAGAATCACTGGTAGCAGTGGTGGTTTCCACACCTCTCAGCCATAGATGCCAAAAGCAACTTAGAAGGTCAGCAGGACCATCACACCTGGGTGAAAGTAAAGCACAGTCTAGCACAGCCCTGGCTCCAGAAAACCAGGAGCAGGTCTTGGTAGTAACCAAATCAGCAAGGGCAGTGGCAGCAGCTGCTTCTGGAGCTCTCAGCCAGGAGACCATAAGGAGATCAAACAATTGGTCAGAAGGAGATTACAGGGGTCTTTTTGGTAGCACTGAGGCACGACTCTGTTGCTTTGCCCATACTTGGATTCAGGTCTCAATCCTGGGTGGCAGTCCCAGGGCAAGGAGCAGTAACACAACAGAGCTTGTAGCAGGAGTGGGGTGGAGACCCTCCTCGCAGTTCCAGAGCAGAAAAGAGGGCTTGTGATTATTCACAGACCATAACACAGGCCAGGAGAGGAGTAACACCTCTCCTTAAATCATACCACCTTGGAAGAACTGAAAACTTACAGGTCCCTAAAAGTATCTCTGAAAACAGCTGCACAAAAACCCTGAAGCTTGGGACAGTATGCCCTCCACTCTGGAAGCAGAGCCCTACTTTAACAAAGAGTGAAAACTCAAGTAATAGGCTGGGAAAATAAGCAAACAACGGAAAAAAAACCTCTGACTATAGAAAGTTACTATGGTGACAAGCAAGATCAAAACACATGCTCAGAAGAAGACAACAAAGTCAAAGCTCCTACATCCAAAGCCTCCAAGAAAAATATGAATTGGTCTCAGGCCATGGAAGAGCTCAAAAAGGATTTTTAAAATCAAGTAAGAGAGGTAGTGGAAAAACTGGGAAGAAAAATGAGAGCGGTGCAAGAAAATCATGAAAAATGAGTCAATAGCTTGGTAAAAGAGACACAAAAAATATTGAAGAAAATACCATCTTAAAAAACAGACTAGGTCAAACAGTAAAAGAGCTCCAAAAAGCCAAATGATGAGAAGAATGTCTTAAAAATCAGAATTGGCCAAATTGAAAAGGACGCCCAAAGGCTCACTGAAGAAAATAATTCCTTAAAAATTAGAATGGAGAAAATGGAATCTAATGACTTTATGAGAAATCAAGAAACAATAAAACAAAACCAAAAGAATGAAAAAATAGAAGACAATGTGAAATATCCCATTGGAAAAACAACTGACTTGGAAAATAGATCCAGAAGAGGTAATTTTAAAATTATTGGACTACCTGAAAGCCATGATCAAAAAAGAGTTTAGACATCATCTTTCAAGAAATTATCAAGAAAAACTGACCTGATATTCTAGCACCAGAGGGTAAAATAAAAATTGAAAGAATCCACCAATCATCTCCCCAAAAAGATCCCAAAATGAAAAATGCCAGGAATATTATAGCCAAATTCTAGAGCTCCCAAGTAAAGGAGAAAATATTGCAAGCAGCCAGAAAGAAACAATTCAAGTATTTAGCAGCTTCTCCATTTGAGGTTCAGAAGACTTGGAACATGATATTTTGGAGGGCAAAGGAACTAGGATTACAATCAAGAATCACTTACCCAACAAAAATGAGTATAATCCTTCAGGGGAAAAAATGGAAATTCAATGAGATAGAGGACTTTCAAGCATTCTTGATGAAAAGACTAGAGCTAAATAAAAAATTTGACTTTTAAATACAAGACTCAAGAGAAGCATGAAAAGGAAACAGGAAAGGAAAATCATAAGAGACTTAATAAGATTAAACTGTTTACATTCTTACATGGGAAGATGATATTTGCAACTCATAAGACCTTTCTTCCTATTAGGGTAATTAGGAGTATATACAGACAGAGAGCACAGGTGTGAGTTGAATATGAAGGGATGATATCTAAAAAATCAAATTAAGGGGTAAAAGAGGAATGTACTTGGAGAAAGAGAAAGGGAGAAGTAGAATGGAGTAAATTATCTCATATAAAAGAGGCAAGAAAAAACTTTTACAGTGGAAGAGAAGAGGGAGTAGCTGAAGGGGAGTAAGTAAACCTTACTCTTATCAGAATTAGCTGAAAAAGTGAATAACACACACTCAATTGGTTATAGAAATCTATCTTACCTTATAGGAAAGTAGGAGGGGAAGGGGATAAGAGAAGATAGGGTATGATAGAAGGGAGTACAGATTGGCGGAGGGGTACTCAGAAGCAAAACAGTTTCAAGGAGAGACAGGGTGAAAGGATAGAGAGAATAGAATAAATGAGGGGGAATAGGATAGAGGAAAATACAGTTAGCAATAGTAATTGTGAAAAAAAATTTCGAAGCATATTTTTCTGATCAAGACCTCATTTCTCAAACATATAGAGAATTGAGCCAAATTTATAAAAATAAGAGCCATTCCCCAGTTGATAAATGATTAAAAGACATGATAAGTTTTTAGATGAAGTAATCAAAGCTATTTTTTAACTGTATAAAAATACTATTGATTGAAAAAATGCACATTAAAATAATTCTGAGGTTCTATTTCAAGAGGACGGAAAAAGTAAATGACAAATGTTGGAGGAGATGTGGGAAAAACGAGACATTAATGCATTGTTGATAGAGTTGTGAACTGATTGAACCATTCTGTAGAGCAATTTGGAACTATCCCCAAAGGGCTATAAAACCATGCATACCCTTTCAACTAGCAATACTATTACTAGGTCTGTATCCCAAAAGAGACTTAAAAAAAACCCAAATGGAAAAGGACCAATATGTTCAAAAATATTTATAGTTGCTCTTTTCTGGAGGCAAAGTATTAGAAATTAAGGGGATGTCCATCTATTGGGGAATGGTTGAACAAGTTGTGGTATGCGATTATGATGGAAAGTTATTGTACTATAAGAAATGCTGAGCAGGACGTTCTCAGAAAATCCCGGAAAGACTTACATAGGCTGAAGCAAAGTGAAATGTACTGCGTACAAAGTAAAGCAATATTGTAAAATGATTAGCTGGGAATGACTTAGCTATTCTCAACAATACGATGATCCAAGAAAATTCTGAAGGACTTCTGATGAAAAATGTTATCCATCCACAAAGAAAGTACTGATGGTGTCTGAATACAGATTGAAACATACTTTTACTTTTTCTTCATTTTTCTTGATTTTTTTGTCTATGTTTTCTTTCACAACACAACTATTATGGCTATATTTTGCATGACTACACATTTGTAACCTATACAGAACTGCTTGCCTTCTCAATGAGGGAGTGGATGTGGGAAGGAGAAAGGAAGAGAATTTGGAACTCAAAGTTTAAAAAAAAATGTTTAAAATTTTTTTACCTGTAACTGGGGAAAAATAAAACACTAAATAAATGTTTTAAAAAAGGAAAGGAGACAGAAACAGAAAGAAAAAGAAAGAAAGCTAGCATTATCTCTGAAGACTAAATGGACATTTGGTCTGCCATTACATCAATAAGTTATTTCTAAATCACTAAGTCAGAAATAACTTTGTGATGCATAATTTTATTCTAAATATGTTAAGCAATCTTCACATGTGTAACTCTCCCAAAATGTCTTAGGATCCTCTTACACACATGTTTACTGCCTTGTTGTCCATCACATTTAATTCAATTCAGCAAACCTTTATTTAGCTCTTACTATATGCAAGGTATTGTAATAGAAAAATCTCCACATACCTCTGTTCTCTGTGGCCCTTCCTTGGTGTCTACACTTCATTGGGATCCACCATTCCTTGAGACTTGAAAAGTCTCCAGATCTCAGATGTCATATTCTATCTCTATCACCTTGTACACAGCTATAGCGAGGGATCTTTTCAGGCCTAGGCGACAGAATCATAGTACAGACATTCCTGTTTTGAATTTTCTGCACTCGTTTCACTGAACTTTTGGTCTGTGGTTGGGCATAACTGATTTAATCTCCAGTTGTGCTTGTGTGTATCAAGAGGAAGAGATGTCACGTACCATTTTGATTGATAAGTTAACTCCTTTCACTCAGGAAGTGACAGTTTACTGGTTGAAGATATCCAGGAAGATATCATTTTCCTTAATTTCATCTTTTTGTTTTCCCTTTAATGTGTGCATTTTTATTTGAACTGGTCTTAAGTTTACTTACAGGTAAAGCTCTCCCTCTCCCTCAAGTACTGACCCCAATCTCATTTAACCCTTGGAGAGGCTCCTGTTGGAGGACATAGAGAGAAAGAGTAGGGCATTATCGCTCTGACAATTAAAGAAAAAGGAACAAGTATTAAAGTGGAGGATACAAAAAGATTTTTTTTTGAGGATTATACAATTTGCATTTGAGCAATATAACTACCTCCTTCCTTCCCCTTTCCTTATCTAGGTTTATGCAATTAACTCCTATTTTTTTTTTTAGAGTAGGGAATCCTTCAAAGAGTCAAGTAACTTTATGCATCATAAAATAAGCAAACATAGTCCTGAAGACACAGTGTAGAACGTTAAAGATGTTTGCCTCCAACACACTTCTCGTAACCTTCACTGTTCTACTTTTCAAATCTTGATGGTCATTTTGGTGTTGATGTCTCAGAATGAATATAATTGTTTCTGTTCTGTAGAGAAACTGAGGGTCTTCTCCTCCCAGGCTGATACTTTTGTGAAGGTAAAGTAAGCCATCTTTTACCTCAATTCTTATCTAACTTCTAATCACCTAACGGGTGTTGCCTCAGATAAACTGAGACCTGGAGAAGACCTTAGCTTAAAAAGGCCAAAGTCTCTCACTCTATCTGGGGCCATCTCTAGTTGTTCTGACTTATGTCTTGCTACTGGACTCCAATGACTCTGCAGGGGAGAGTGAGGCTGGTGACTTTGCACAGCTCTGCCTCACTTAAATCCAACTCATTTGCAAGTGAAGACATCACCCTCCTGATGTCATTGGTCCTCTTCGAGAATGAAGGATGAACAACGACAATAATTTTAAGTTTTTATTAAAGAGACAAACAAAAAGCAAAAAAAAAAAACAAATAAAGCCATGCTAATCTCATCTCTTTTGGGGCAATATCATGTCATGTCCTTCGATGAAAAAATAAAACAAATCCCCTCCACCAGTCCATTTAGAAGCATTTGTGTAGATAGTGGAGTTCCCAGATTCATCATATTCTTACTTGTTGATCCACATCTGCTGGAAGGAAGATAGGAGGGAGACCATGAAGGCACTCCCAATCTAGATATAGCACCCCAACTCAGGTGGAGCAGTTGATCTTGATTTTCATAGTTTAAGGGGCTAGGGTTGTAATCTCCTTTTGCATTCTGTCAACAAAGCCTAGGTACATGGTGGTAACACCAGACAATACAGTCAAGTCTCTATTAATGTGAATAAGGAATTCTGTGAAATTGTTGCATATTTGCATTATTTGAATTTGTACTTTTGAAAATTTAGTAATTTGTTCTAGCCCAATGGGAATATGAAGTGTTGGTTTGAATAATGCAACTGCTTCAAGTGATAAATTATTGGCACTAATTGTGACCTAACTATAAGTTGGCTTATAGATCTTTATGGATGTCAAAATCACAGTTCATGATTGAGTTACGTGTAGTTTCATGGTATTACAGGATTCCACACTTAAGAAAGAGAATTGGAAGGGAGTTTCTGAACATCTGAACGTTTCATTGTCATTGAATGAATTGTCATTGAATGCAATTCATTACTCAGAGAAGAGTTAGATGCAGCAGTTTCCAAGTCCTGCTCTAAATTTAGGACAATATGATTGAGAGCTTCTCCTTGATGCCACATACAATTTCAATTTTAGCTATGTTAGTGAAGCAGTAACCTCTTTTTCTGTCAAGATCTTCATGAGGTAGTCCATTAGGCCAGCCAGAGCTAGATGGAGGATGCTATAAGGAAGAGCATAACTTTCATAGATAGGCACAGTGTGGTGACACCATCACTGGAATCCATTGCAAAACTAGTTGCAATGTGGTTAGAGGAATATAGCAAAGTCTGGATGGTAACATCCATGTCTGGGATATTGAAGATCTTAAACATTGTCTGTGTCATCTTTTCTCTAAAGGCTTTGGGATTCTGAAGAGAACAAAAGATGCTCCTGATAGAATCACAGCCAACATTCGAGAGGTTTTTTAACCAAGCTTTCCTACCTCTGGCTATATCCTTTAAACAGAGTTGACTCAGAAGGCAAAGAAAACAGGGTGTTGTGATTTTAGGAGAGCTAAGAAGACCCCATAGTTCAGTTATCTTTCAACCAATGACTGATGACTGAACCACTAGCATTCTTTAGTTTAAGGCTCTGATACAGAGTGTGCTAGAAAATGTGTAACCATCAGCTGTTTAAAATAATAATGTAACCAGGACATTATTAACACTTTTTCCATTTTTGCTGTATTAACACTATTTCTATCACTTTTTAAAATTGAGATAATTATCAAAACAACGAAACAAGTCCTGATTTGTAGAATTTGCCCATTTCTGAGGTGTGAAAGCTCACTTTGAAAATGTACCAATCAATTCTCTAGCTAGAATGGATTCCAGCATATTCCTGCTTTGATCACTGTTATAATCCAAATTCTTTTGGATATAATAATATTTAAGGCCATGAGGTGGTTTATAAGACACGCTTCACGTGATTGAATAAGTATTGGGTACATATGAGGATGGAAAGGACTGTGCTCCACAAAGGGAAAGAAAGAGAAAGAGGGATATCAAAGACATTTCATTGACTTCACAATTCTGTCTCTGGCTGATCTCTACCCCTAGCTTCCAAGTTGGCCCTACTATCATTTCTTGGAGCCTAGAGGATAGAAGATATTGGGACTATATATACTGGGCCTCGAGAGGCAAGGTTTAACATCCGAGTCTAGAATTGTCTGTATGACTACAACCTTAGCACAGTGGATTGCCACTACCATCATTCTAGAGTCCTGGAGTTCTTAATCTGAAGTCTGTTAACTAGTTTTTATTTTTTTATAACTATATTTCAGTACAATCATCTTCCTTTGTAATCCTGTGTATTTTATTTTATACATTTAAAACCATTATTCTGAAAAGGGATCCATAGATTTCACTAGACTGTCAAAGGCTATGGCACGAACACACACAAGAAAAAAATGTTCACACCCCTTGCTCTTGAGATAAATGATTATTAATAACCAATGATTTGGGGAGATTCACATTTCCTTCTTTTTCTTTTATCCTCATTTGAAGATCTCGGTCTCTGAAAGTTGAGCTAACCTCCTTCTCTATCCAGAGCCCATCCAGCTGGGGCAAGCCATCATGTTTTGTTTAGATGGAGGATGCTATAGGGAAGAGCATAACTTTCATAGATAGGCACAGTGTGGTGACACCATCACTGGAATCCATTGCAAAACTAGTTGTAATGTGGTTAGAGGAATACAGCAAAGTCTGGATGGTAACATCCATGTTTTTTTTTTTTAGAGGAGAGAAGGCAGGGCAATTGGGGTTAAGTGACTTGCTCAGGGTCACACAGCTAGTAAATTGTCAAATGTCTTAAGCCAGATTTGAACTTAGGTCCTCCTGACTCCAGGGATAGTGCTCTACTCACTGCACCAGCTAGCTGCCCCAGCCATTATGTTCTACTTCAGTTTGGTGGGGACAAATTCTTTGAATAGACTTTCCAAGGCTGGAGTTAACTTAGAAGTAAATGACATATTCTAAATTCAAGTCCAGCCCTCATTGTAATATTCATTCTTTTATTACTTTTTCTTCCAATGGACATATAATAAGCCTGAGTTCACCCTTGCCATGATTGTCTTTGGTCTAAATGAGAGACTGCCAAATGACCATCCTTTTTATTAAAATGCTGGCATTATTAATAAAATGATTATATTACCCAGAAATTATGTCTTTTAAATCTTTTTAAACACCACACTCTAGACTAGAGGCATCAAACACACAACTCTAGAACCTCATATGGTTCACAATACTCCTGAGTGCCAAAATATAGTTTCTATTTGATTTTAATGTGTTGACACATTAATTAAAAAGAAATATATAAACACATGCAATTTTATAAGCCAATATCCCTCAGGGATATTTATGTGACTTAGTCACCCATATTTGTAATTGTATTGTATTGTATTCTATCTGCTTGGACCATAGTAATGGGAAGGGATTGGTTGTAAAACTCTTCTAGTGTTGAGGACTTTTGAGGAAATTTTCGTTTCATTTCAAGCATTGCCAAGTATTTGCTACTGCTTAATTGCCGGGGATTGTGTATTTCTGCAACAAAGTTGTTTGAAGTCAACGTGTGAAATGTCTAAGAAAACGGACATGGTGGTTTTGTTTCTTACCTGTTCAAACATCTTAAGATGTATGAAATAAGCATCTTATATAGAAACCTCAATGTCATTATAGGTTTCCCCAATAAGTTTTGTATCTTCTTTTCAACTTCTTTGTCT
Organism: Phalanger gymnotis; assembly: GCA_028646595.1. Taxonomy (NCBI): domain Eukaryota; kingdom Metazoa; phylum Chordata; class Mammalia; order Diprotodontia; family Phalangeridae; genus Phalanger; species Phalanger gymnotis. Next base: position 492,332,889 of record CM053622.1, read on the forward strand.
ATATCCCCTTTGAGCAGTTATTTTTCAACTTCTTATAGTTCATTTTTAGGTCATATGAACAAATTAGGGTTTACTGGGTATACATGTAAATTTTTTTAAAACCACATCAGTTTGTTAAACTATTTCCTCACAAATATAAAAACCATTTTCTTACAAATATATGTCCTTTCCAGGAGCCAAGATGGTCAAGTAAGCAGTAAGTTGCTTTTACCCTCACTTATTGACCTTGAAAAACCCAGAAAATACTCCCCCAGGAAAAATCCTGGAAGAGTGGAGGCAGCAGAAAGATGGGGTGCAGCAGGTTTTTAGCTCATGAGGCTGGGGGATTAACAGGAAAGGTCTCTCTTGCTGTGGCTGAAGGGTACCAGTGTAGGATATGAGGCATCCCGGCAAACCAGCGGCAAGCGCCACTTCAGGGGCCCAGTGAGAGATCATGAGCCCCAGGGGGGTGGAGTGAACAAGAACCAACACCAGGACCTTCTACATACTTTGGCACAGCCAGGGGAACTGGCAGAAGCCAGTATGGAGAACCACCCCTTGGTGGGTGTCTACCAGCGGCTGAGCCTACCTATATTCTAGCACAGCCCTGTGTGGGGAGGTGATTTCCAGAGGCCAAACTATCCACATCCCCACACCTCACCCCGTGAGCTTCAGTGTAACCCTGGGTAAATGCAGAAAAACCCCACCTGGCCTCTGCACACACCAGCCACTACCACCTGCTCCAGCTCGACACCAGGTAAACTACAGCCTTTATAGTCTCCAGCTGCCAGCACCAGAGGCCCCAGCACACAAAGCCAGTAACCAGCCCTAGCCCTCAGCACAAGAAGCTTGGGACAGTGTCCCCTGTGTCCCAGAAGTATAGATCAACTTTAAAAGTAAGGAAAAAGGCAAACACCAAAAAACAAAAAGCAACATAGAAAAACAAAGACCATAGATTCTTACTGTGGGGATCAAAACACAAATTTAGAAGAGAACAGTATTGTCAATATACCCATGTCTGAAACCTCAAAGGTGAATATGAACTGGTCTCAAGCCCAAAAAGCTTTCTTGGAAGAGCTCCAGAAAGATTTTAAAAGTTAAATTATAGAGGTAGAAGAAAAATTGAACAATTCCTGTAAAAGTAGAATTGCCAAAATGGAAAAGGAGATACAAAAGCTAACTGAAGAAAACAATTTGTTAAAAATTAGAATTGGGCAAGTGGAAGCTAATGACTTTATGAAACACCAAGAATCAGTCAAACAAATCAAAAGAACGAAAAAAATGCCTCATTGGAAAAACAACTGACCTGGAAAATAGGTCCAGGAGAGATAATTTAAGAATTATTACCTGAAAGCCATGATAAAAAAAAAAAAAAAAGAGCTTGGGCAGCATCTTTCAAGAAATCATCAAGAAAAATTGCCCTGAGGTCCTAGAACCAGAGGGTAAAATAGTCATTGAAAGAATTCACCACTTACCTGCTGAAAGAGATCCTAAGATGAAAAAGCCAAGGAAATTCCTATAATATAGCTAAATAAATAAATAAATAAAATAGCTAAATTCCAGAATTATCAGGTCAAGGAGAAAATGCATCAAGGAGACAGAAAGAAATAATTCAAATATTGTGGAACCAGAGTCAGGATTATGCAAGACCTTGCAGCTTCTACATTAAAAGATGAAAAGGCTTGGAATATGATA
>CM053622.1:492335062-492356696 GCA_028646595.1 Phalanger gymnotis
TTATGTCCCAAGCAAGGTTCTAGGCACTGGGATACAAAAGATAAAAAAATGAACCAATTCCCGCTCCCAAAGAGCCTCAGGAGAGAAAATGTGTGCCTATATATGTAAGGATATACAGAATAATTACAAAAGAAATACAAGGCAGTTAAATAGAAGTTAGCTAGGAAGGAAAAGCACCAGCAGTTGAAGGGATCAGAAAAGGTTTCATGTAGGAAGTAGTGCTGCAGATGAATCCTGAAGGAAGTGAGAGATGCTATGAGAAGAAGTTTCAGGCATGGAAAATAACCAGTGCAAAGTCACAGAGACAGTAGCATGTGTGAGGAATGGAAGGAAGGCCAGTTGCAAATTATTAAAACTAATTACAACTAATTATTGTCCTCAAGAAGCTTACAATCTATTAAAGGGATAACATTTAGGACAGTGCCTGGCCCATAGTAGGCACTTAATGTTGTTGCTGTTCTTTGTTTTCGAAGAGGACCAATGACATCACAGTGATGTCATGACTTAAGCATAAATTGGATTTAAATGAGGCAGAGTTGTACCAAGTCATCAGCCTCACTCTCTCTTCCAGAGTCATCAAAGTCCACGGGCAGGACAAAAGTCAGAATGACTGGTGGGGGCCCAGGATGCAGGACATGACTGTGGCATCTTTGATGTCTGACTAAGCACTAAGTGCTCCACACCGCCTGCATTAGCTGCCTTCATGGTCAATGGAACAAATTGTTCTCGTCCATCCATTCCACTAGGGAAGTCTTCGCATGCTTAGTGCAGACATCCCCCTAACTCACTAATGGGTTTCAGACCAGTCCGTTATTCTAAACCTGGTTTAGCCCATCAACCAAGATGGTTTTACCAGGGTGTGGCCACTATACATGCTACAGCTTGGAGCCATGGGTAAGAGTTGGACAAAGTTGGATGAGCAGCCCTGAAAAGGGCTTGGCAGTCCCTCACACCGGAGATGCTAGTCCTCCCTGAACATCCCATAGACCCTATAAGAGTTATTGATTGATGAGACATGTACACAAACAACTATACTGCCAATGAATGCCCAAGTTCAAATCCAACCTCAGCTGTGTGACCCTGGGCAAGTCACTTAACCTCAGGCTGCCTCAGTTTCCTACATCTGTAACATGGAATAATAATAGTATCTGCTTTCCAGGGTTGTTGAAAGGATTGCATAAAATAATATTTGTAAAGCACAGTATAGTGCCTGGCACATAATAGGTACTTAATAAATGTTTGCTCTCTCTTGCTTAAAAGTGTAATAAAGGTTAGGAGGGGTTAGAAGAATGTGAGATATTTAGGGTGAAAGGGATCACTTCTCTCTGTAGGGATCAGGAAAGCTTTACAAAGATGGTGGCCCCTAAACTGGAGCTAGGGAAGTAACTGTGTTGTAGTGAAAAGAGGACTGAATTAGGGTCAGCAGACCTAAGCTGAAGTCTTTAGGCTTCTTCAGACTTGCTTCAGGCAAGTCACTAAACCTTCCTAAGACTAGATCCTCCTATGGGAAATTCTAACAATAATAATTTACATAATGCTTTCAGGTTTGCAAAGAAAGATTTAGAGAAATTATTTCATTTGATCCTCACAACATCCCTGAGAGGTAGGTACTAATATTTTCCCCATTTTACTGTTGAGGAAAGTAGAGCAGTTGTCCTTGTTATTCAGTTGTGTCTGACTCTTCATGGCCTCATTTGGGGTTCTCCCGGCAAAGATAGTAAAGTAGTTTACTATTTCCTTCTTCAGCGATTTTACAGATGAGGAAACTGAGGCAAACTGGGCTAAGTGACTTGCCCTTGGTCAAATAGCTAGTAGGGGTCTGAGGCTAGATTTGAACTCTCCTGACTCCAGGCTCAGCATTCTATCCACTTTGTAACCTAGCTAGCCCAAAACAGAGCAGACAGAAGTTAAATAACTTGTCCAGATTCATAGTTAGGAAGTGTCTGAAGCTAGATTTGAACTCAGTTCTATGTTCTATCTACTGTGCCACTGAGCTGCCTTCATGGAGAGGTAATTAACATTTGCATTTTTTATTTTGCTGGGTTTTTGTACAGAAAACACTTTGTTAACTTGAAGATCCTGTAGAAAGATATGCTGCTTCTGAGGGTTTTCATCACTTCCATAGATGGAAGAGGTCAGTGTGAGTGACCAAGAGAGAGGAGGGTGAAGAGACCTCAGTTGGAAATGTGCTTCTACCATTTACTGGCCATATGATCCTAGACAAGTCACTTCAGCTTTGGGGGTCTCTTTTTTCATCTGTATAAATAAAGGGGCTGATCTCTAAGGTACTTTTTAGTTGGAACAATCTATAAAAACAAGACATCAAAAGAATTTTTTCCAGGCTGGGGAGGGGGATGGGGCAGGAAAAAGAGGAAGCTGAACAAATGTGCAGTAGTGGGAAAGGACAGGATAATATTAGGGACTGGTGAGTTTGGCTGGAATGTTAAATATATAAGGAGAATTTCCATGAAATAAATCTGAAGAGGATAACGCTAGGCTGGGCCTTGAATGCCAGATTAAGGAGCTTCACTTTTTAATTTTGTGCTCTGAGTGGCCATCAAAGCTTTCAGAGCAAAGGACTGACTTGATCAGACCTATGGATTGAGAAGACTATTTTGGCAGCAATAGGAAAGAGAGACTGAAGAGGGAAGACTGAAGGGAGAGGGAACAATGTGGAAGCCATTATAATAACTTATTTGAAAGGTTTGAGTCCTGCCGGAGTCAGAGTAACCAAATAGAGGCAGATGGATGCAAAAAAAAAAAGAAATGTAAAGGCAAAACTGAAAGGATTTAGCAACTGATTCAAAATGTGGCCATCTACCTCCAGAGAAAGAACTATGGAGTCGGAATGCAGAGTGAAGCAGTCTCTTTTCTCTTTTGTTTTTTTTTCTTTCTTATGGTTTCTCCCATTCATTATAATTCTTCTATGCAACATGACTAATATGAAAATGTGTGGAATAGGAATGTATGTGTAGAGGACATATCAAATTGCATGTTGTCTTGGGGAGGGAGGGGGAGAAAACTTAAAACTTATGGAAATTAATGTTGAAAACTGAAAATAAATTTCAAAAATTTTTTGATGTACTGAAGTTTAATATTTAAGTTTAATATTTAAGTTCTTAAAATAAATATATGTATATATACATGTATGTATATATTTAATTTTATTTTATATGTAATTATATGGAGAGAGAGAAAGAGAGAGAGAGACAGAGGGGGGAGGGGGGAGAGGGAAGGAAGGAGAGAGAGAAGGAGAGAGAGACAGGAGAGAGAGAGAGAGAGAGAGAGATACTTACGGTCCTTGAACCATGAAACCATAAACAAGCATGCTGGTTATCCTGAAAACAAGGGAAAATGCAGACTCCCAACTTAGACAACCTGAGGATGGTGGCCAAAATTATCAGTTACTGTAGATTTTACACCTGGGTGTTAACTAGTTGACCAGAAAATTCATACTCAAAGTGAAACCTTGAACGTTTTAAAATTAGTTTGAGGAAGCTTCCTCATAGGTTCCTTAAAACAGTATCAGAGTTGTAATAGATAGTAGGACAGTTACGGAGAAAGATGGAGAAATTCAGGGCTCTCTGATTAAAGATGGCATATATTCCAGAGGTAAGTCTTAATCCTATGTGTTGACCTATTTTTAATGTGCCCATCCAATTTCCACTGGGGGAAACCTTTATGAGTCATATCTCACATCAAGGCAGCCCTGTGGGTAACTGTCATCTTCAGTGAAAGGGAAAGAATAAAGTATGGTCTATTTTATGAAAAGATACAGAATAAAGAGTGGGTGACCTGCTAAGATACATGAGTTTTCTACAAGAGATTTTATAGCCCTACCATTTCCTGAAATGTGTACTTTTGATGATTTCAATTAACAAAATGCTTCATTTGTCTAGAACCTCAATTCTGTTGCCTCCTAAGCTAACCAGAGCATAGCTGAAAACCTAGAGGGGAATGTAATGATCTCTCAGATGTCAAAGTAGATGTGATAAAGCCCATTGCTAAAGTTCACACCCATGACTCATAAAATGGCATTGTAACAGATGGCCTTGCTTCTGGGATATGGAATAGAGTGCCATTTTTTTTCTGAAGTGATGGTAATACTTTATGTAATGAGTTATATTTCTTTTCCTTTTTCTTGATTGAAATAAGGGAAAATTAAATAATATTAATTGGATAGGAATGCATGTGGAATACTTTCCAAACCCAATATGCCAACAGAAGATTATCTGCTTGACTGAGAGGGAGTCAGGGATTATAGAAAATCCTGGATGGGCAAATCTCCAGTTAGCATAGGGATATGCCTCCTTAGAAGGAGGCCATTCTCTTCTGGAGGGGTCACAAAGAAGCTAGCAGGTCCATGGACAAAAGGAAACAGGTAGCCAGTTGAGTCCAGAAAACTGTACTAGAAATTGAGTACCTTCTAGTCTATAATTCAATTCAGTTTAAATCAGCAAGCAGTACTTGAGTATCTACTGTGTGCTAGGTAGGCACTGTGCTGGGTACTTGGGAAACAAGAGTAAAAAGAAAATGCAACGGTTCCAGGCCTCAAAGAACTTACTACTGGGAGGAAACAACATGTAACCAGATGAGTAAATATCAAACACCTACAAATAAATTCAAGTTAATTTCAGGTTTGGAGAACATTAAAACCTATGATAATAAATGAAATCCTCTTGAATGAGGTGGCATTTGAGCTGATATTGATGGGACCTAGGGTAGAGGTTCTAAGAACTATAATTTTCTTTTACCCACATTTCTAATTATCTTATCTGCTATATTATTTCTAAATTTGCATATTCTATTTTCTCTTGTGAATGTGTTGATGAATGGTAATTCCTCTACTGATATGAACTGTAGCATTACATAGTATTGTAGCTACTGGAAAGGACTCTGAAGATCATGTGGTCATAAACCTTCATTTTATAGATAAGTAAATTGATGCCAAAGGCTATTAAGTGACTTTACCAAGATCACACATGTAATAAGTAGCAGAACCAGGATTTGACTCAGGTATCCACTATTCCATACAGCCTCCATACGTTCTTGTCATGTATAGATTTTTTGTTCATTCTTTTATCTAAGTTCTCCAAGGAAGATCTACTCAATATTCCAAAGGCCTTCTCTTGGTTCTTTTAATATTGACAGATTCTAGTATGGTAGTTTGGTTGTTCCACCATTGTTATATAAGTAGCCCATCTACTTTTCTGATAATATATGTCATTGATGATATTTTTAATGTACGTTAGTGTTCAAGTCATCATTGGAAATTTCACTGTTTCAGAGTTAAAAGAGATACTTTGACTAGATTTAGTCATTCCTGACAATAAAATCCATACTGCTACAGTCAATGATGTTACTTTACCTTTTGAAAATAGATATTCTGCCTTTCAACTGGCCAAAGAGCTGATCAGCACCTGGCTCAGGAAGGACATAGACAATGAGAGTGCAGACTCTGGAATTTTGGGATCCAGCTAATAATTATCAAAATTGAAATTATCAAAAATTGAGTCATCATCAAAATAAGAAATCTGCCTTAGGTATGCAAATCCTGAGGGAAATTATGGTCTACTTTCACCCACCCTGAATCTGTCATTGCCCATTGAATTACTTGCATTTTTTTTTATTCTTCTGAGACTGTGGTGAGTTGTGATTTTCAGTCATCCATTCACTGGGAAAACATTGGTAATAACAGCTATTTTTCCGAAACGTAGTATTAAAAAGATGGGCTTCCCCAGCACCAAGCAGCTGGAATAGGCGAAAGCCTTGAGCAATTTCTTTAAAATAAATAAATAGCAATAACGATAATACTAACTAACATTTACATAGTGCTTACTATGCGCCAGGCACTGTAAAAACAGTTTTACAAATATCATCTCATTTGAGCCTCAGAACAACTCTGGGAGATAGGTACTATTATTATCTCCATTTTACAGATGAGAAAACTGAGACAAACAAAAGTTGAGACCCCAAAAGTAACCCATACTGATTTCCTTCTATTCAATTCTGAGGCCAGCTTGTCGTCTTTACCACCTGTCCAAGGTATACATACTAAAAGACAAATTCAATGGGCCACTCATCCAAATATCCAATCCAAATATCCAATCTGGGCAATAAATGATTTTCATCCACTTTGTTTTTTCAATATAAACAGCTAGACCAATCTTCAGGCCCTGTAGTGGTCCAGGGCTCAATGCAAATAAACACGTCATCTGTTAACGAGACTAGTTTGAATTCTACATCCTCCACGACATCCTCCACGATTCTGGTAAATGCCCTAATGAAACTTATTGTAATAAACCATAAGAAATCCATCATTATGGTCTGTAGCATAATATGATAGAGTATGGAAATCAGGACAGTGGAGTAGGCCAGATGCAAAATTTGCAGTAATATTAGCAATGGAGGAAGAAAGGGTAAAAGGTAGTTAGATATTAGTTGTGTCAGCAAACATTTATTAAATATCTACTATGTGCCAGGCACTATGCTGAGCTCTGGAGATAAAATTTAAAAAAAAAAAAGAAGCAAAAGACAGTCCCTGCCCTGAAGGAGCTCACAAGCCAATGAGGAAGATGGCAAGCAAAAAAATATTTATAAATAAGGTATTTATAGAAAAATAGAAAATAATTAACAAAAAGAAAGCACTGGAATTGAGGGGTTGGGAAAGGCTTTCTGTTGTGATTGTTGTTCAGTCTTTCCAGTAATGTACAAATCTCTGTGACCCCATTTAGGTCTTTCTTGGCAAAGGTACTAGAGTAGTTTGCCATTTTCTTCTCCTGAGGCAAACAGAGTTAACTTGCTCAGGGTTACACAGCTAGCGTTGGAGGCTGGATTCAAACTCAGGAAGACAAATGTTCCTAACTTCAGGCCCAGGGCTCTATCCACTAAGCCACCTAGCTACCTCACACTTCCTGTTGATTTTTGTTAGGACTTAAAGGAAGCCGGGGAGGGCAGTAGAGGGAATATAGGATAAAGAATGTTCCAGGTATGGGGACAAGCCAGAGAAAATACTCAGAGCCAAAAACACCATGTCCTATACGTGGAAAAACAAGGAGGCCAGTGTCTCTGAATCCAGGTAACTCAACAGGATCAAAACTAAAGGTCAAAAGCCTCCAGAATCTATTCCAAGAAGGATCTGGAATTTCTGGGAAGGCAATCAAGATTAGTAAGGCTTTAAACCCCTGAAACAGAATCCTCATGAGACCTTCAGGCTCTCATTCACACCCTAGTTACTCCTACTATACCTACAATTCTGACAATTCTTGATTTTCAAGCCTACCGCAGACTAGAAGTAGCAAAATAAAATCAAGGTCAAAAAGAAAGGTAAGAAAAATGGCAGGCCAGATCTAATAAGAACAAGATGTAAGGTGATATTTAATAAAAATACGAATGCAAAGTCTTACATGCCAATTAAAAAAAACCCAACTACCCAAATACCATTTAGAGAAATATAACTAGAAGATAGTTCATGAGGCAAAGTCTTGGAGAATATGAAAAGCATGACTCCCACTTCTTGGGAAGGAGGTAATAGATTTGGTTTGGAACCAGGCTATGCTTTAGTACAGTTTAATAAATCTTTATTGATTAATTGATTGTCACATTAATCAATATGTTTGTCAAATTTGTCAAAAAGTGATTGATATGTTTTGCTGTACTGTACTTGTTCTTTGCAAAAGAAGGTTTTATTGGTTGTGGAACCAGAGAACTAGGTGAAGGTGGGGGATGGGAGGGAAATCTCTAGGGAGTAGCTGTGGTCTTAAAAATAAAGAACAAAGAACATGAACAAAACTTTTTTTAAAGACGTAGGGGTTTTCGTGCACTGCAAACTTAATATGAATTATTAGCCTGATATGACAACTAAAAACACTAAGGAGATCTTAGCAGTATCGATAGAAACATAATGTCAGGATGAGGAAGGTTCTTTTTGTCCAGCCGTAATATTCTATGGTTAGGCCACATCTTTCAGAGTTTCATAGATTTGGAGCTGAATGAAATGCTGTGAATCCTCTAGTCTAATTCTCTCGTTTTATAGAAGTGAAACCTAAGACCCAGAGAGATTCCGTTCCATGATTTGCCAAGCTCACACAGATAGTATCAGAGGTGGGATTTGAACCCAGGGCTTCTGACTATAAATCTAACACTTTCCCCACAGTACTATGTTTCCTCTGGAATTAAATGTTCACTTCTGATTGCCACAATTCCAAAATACTGACAAATTAGAATGTGCCCAGAGAACTAACTCAATGATGAGGTAACTGAAAACTATGTCACATGACAATTGGTCAAAGGAAGTAGGAACTGCTTAGACTGGAGAAGAAAATAATAAATGGGAATTTTTATAGCACTTTAAAGTTTAGAAAATTCTTTACATAAGTTATCTCACCTAGCACTCACAATGACCTTATGAGGGAAATGCTAAAGTTATCATAAACATCATTTTATAGATGAGGAAACTACAGCTTAAGTATCTTGCCCAATTTCATACATTATTCATATTCATATTAAGTGGCAGTGGTTGCATGATGAACTCAGATCTTCCTGGTTCTAAATCCAGTACTCTGCCCATTGTAACACAGTGCCTCTTTAACTTAGAATAGTAATTCTCAATTTCAACACCCAGGAAAAATTCAGATGAGTGTGGAAGATAACTGAGTAGCCACTCCTATGGTTGACTCAGACTTGAAACAAAAAGTCATGTTGGGTGAGGAGGCTGAGAAATAGGGAGGTCAGGGTGTTCAAAGGAGAGCAGAAGTTAGGATAGAGAAGAAAACTGTGAACCAGGTCCTGCACTTATTTTGGCTGAGGGAGAGTGATGTTGAGGTCCACAGATGGCAACAACAAAGATCCAGGCATGGATTATAAAGGTGAAGAAGTAGTTGCTGAGAGATAGAGGCAGAGGGAGGATCTAGAAGTAAGGGTAAAGGATATGCCAGCTGAGTTTGCTGACCCTGTATAAGGGGGTGGGAGAGGATAGAAGCAACCTTTGGGGAGATGTGATTCCAAGAAGAAGCTGGTTCTCAGTAGGTACCAGAAATTGGAAGGAATATGAGAGAAATAGATCCAAGACGAAGGAGAGGTTGTTGTTAAGGCATAGTGGAAAGGGAGAGAAGCAGAGCATGAGGACTGGGAAACATTAGGGATTAGTTGAATAGAGATCAGAGGTAACAGGGAAAAAGGGTTTTCGTTAAGGGGAAGGTGGCTCCAAAATCTTAGAGATTAGAGGAGCAGGAAGTGAGAATTTGCCAGCTGTAGTGAGTGATTGAGGAATTACAATCAATCGATCAATAAACATTTATTAAGCACTAATTATATGTCAGTAACTATGCTAAGCTCTGGGGAGAGAGGAGACTAAAAAGACAGTCCCTGCCTTCAAGGTGCTCTCAATCTAATAGAAGAGACAACATGCGAACAAATACATGCAACGCAAGCTACATACAAGAGAACATACAAGGAAATAATTAACAGAGGGAAGGGACTATAATTAAGAGGGGTTGGGAAAGATTTCCCGTAAAAGCTGTGATTTTAGTTGAGACAAGAAGCCAGGAAAGTCAGTAGGCAGAGGTGAGGAGGGAGAGCAAATCAGTTCATCAATCCACCAATAATTACAAAGCATCAGTAAAGTAAATTGACTTAAAGGTCTGGCTGGTATGGTAGCCAAGAGGCCCTGCAGATCCAGACTCTGAAATGGGGCCACTTTAACTGATTGGAAACAGATCTGTTTGATAGGAAGCATTTCAATTATAATCATAATGATTGATAACAGCTTATTGAATGCTTACTTTGTTCGAGGGGTTCTACTCTATTACAAGAGACCAGGGGAAGCTATAAGCCATGGTCCCTTTCCTTAGAGTTTACTCGGGGGCCTGGAAATGACTAAACTTTGCCACTAATGCCAGCCCCACCACCATCTGGCTCTGTCCAAAAGACAGGCAGGGCAATTGAGAGTCAGGGGAAGAAAGGAGTAATACAGCCTAATGCAAAGGCATCCCCTTGAGAAGGACAAAATTACCCATTCCCACTCTAGTCACAAGTATCTGAAAGACTGTCAAATGGAAGATAAATTAGACTTGTTTGGAGTTTGGTTTTGGTTGTTTTCTTTTTCATTTCAGAAAACCAAGCTAGGAGCAGTATATGGATGTTATAGAGAAAAGCTTGATACCAGGAAAAATTTCTTAACAATATTCAGCTATCTTTAAACCATATTGTAAGGTAAGAGGAGTGTTGAAGTATAAAATGGATAATTCTGATTACTTTAAATTAAAATTTTTCTGTATAAATAAAACCTATGTAGCCAAGAATAGAGGGAACGCAGAAAAATTGGGGGGGGGATTCTCACAGACAATCTCTCAGATAGAATGTGATTGGGTCAGAATATTGTAGTGGTGTAGGAAATGATGTGCTAGTAGATTTAGAAAAATGTGGAAAGATTTGCACTCATAAAGGAAGATGCTATCTACTTATAGAGAAACGGATGGTAAGTGGAAATAAGTATAATGCGGTCTTACATCTATGCATTTGAGTGTATATGCGCATATATGTTTATGGATATCTATGTGTATGTGCATATGTATAAATATGTGGTGTATATGTGTGTATGTGTGTATATATACACATATATATATATCAACCTATCTATATATGTCCTCATTTAATTGTAACCTTGGTCAGGGGAGGAAGGGGAAAAAATGAAGCAAAAGGTACACGGCAGAGGACAAAAAAAATACAAGGAAGCAAAGAAAAGATGTACAGCTTTGAGAACAATGTGTAGTATTTATTATATAGGTTTTCTTGAAATGAAAATCCATTGCTTTATATTGAATCCTCTCATTTCTGCTGTGTACATGGCAATATTTTTTTCTTTCATTGTTTTATATTTAAGTTTAGAATAAATTGAAATATAATGGAAAAACAAAACAAAACAACAACAACAAAAAAAAATGTTCAGCCATCCAAAAAGTTGAATTGGCTGCATTGAGAGGTAATGAGTTCCCCACCACTAGAGCTTCGAGTGGAGGCCAGATGACCAGTTTGGGGAGTGTTAGAGAAAAGATTACTACTTGGATAAGAGATACGCTAGTTAGCTTCTTAGGTCCCATTAAACTCGGAGCTTCTATGATTCTAAAAGGGGAAGGAGAACAATTTACAGGCAGACAAAATGTTTTTGTTTTGGGTTCTTTTTTAATGCCTGCTGACAGTCAGGCTGAAAAGAAGGAAACTAAAAAATCATACAAAGCAGATTTGGAAAACTCAAGAAGACTAATAGTCTGGGATCTTTGAGCAGAAGCAGTGTGGCTTCATGGATAGAGTGCTGGACTTGGAGTCAGGAAACCGATCATCTGATATTCGCTCTGTGACCCTGGGCAAGTCTCTTAGCTTTGTTAAATGTATTTTTTCATCTTTAAAATGGGATTATAAATACCTGTAATACCTACCTTGCAGTTATTGTGAAGCTGAAATGAGATAAAGTATATAAAGCAAATACTATGTAAGTGTCAATGATTCTTCAGAGCCAACACCTCTGCTACAAAATTCAGTAGGTCTCAGAGTATTTTGGTCCCTTAGAACAAATATTATTTATAAAGATGACCCTCAGCTATCAAAAAAGGCTATGTAGATTTGAGTCTTCTTCATTTAATACAATAGGGAAGTGTTTACCCCATTTTAGAAAAATTTCCACAAAATTGGTTAAAGTTGGTTTTTTAACTGTTGGTACTTTAAGGGGATTTGGGTACAAAGAAGTTTAACATAAGGGAAAACTTCCTAATGGCTTTCTTCTTATCGTTTTTGCTCGGTTGTATCTAACTCTTCATGACTCCATTTGGGGTTTTCTTGGCAAAGATACTGAAATAGTTTGTTTTTTCCTTCCTCAGTGATTTTACAAATAAGGAAACTGAGGCAAACAGGGTTAAGTGATTTGCCTAGGGTCACCACCTAGCTGCCCTTCCTCCTAGCTAGAGCTCTTCAAAAGTGGAATAGACTCTTCTAGAAGGTTAATGGGTCCCTCTTCATTGGAGGTAAGGTCTTCAAGCAGAGGCTGGTGACCACTAGCCAGGTACATTGTAGCTAAAATCCTTTTTCTGATCATTCTAGATGTAATTTTAGGTCCTTTTCAACCTTACAATAACCCTTACCTATTTCTAGTGACTCCTTCACCATGGTCTTATGGTCATTCTGCCATTTTTTTAACTTGACTTGAAAGTTTGATAATAATAGACAGGAGTATGCTGGAACAAGCTCATAACAGAACAAACTGTTAAATTTTCACTATGAGCATTTATACCAGGGAAATCAGCAAATGCTACAAATTAGGACTTGCTGTACTGTTTTGTTGATTGTCTAGACAAAGTGATGGAGAAAATATTAATCATGAAGATTAAACTTAAAAATGTGCAAACTTTTTAGAGAACTGGTTGTTAAACCTTGACCAGCACACCATTGGGTATGTTGCAATGGGGATCCTTTTTCTGGTTGAGGTTAAACTAAATGTCACCTTAGGTCCTTTCCAACCATTAGATAACCTTTAGCCATCCCTAGTGATTCCTTTTCCATGGTCTTATTGTATTTTTTTTACACTCGACTTGAGAATTTATTGACTTAAGGAACTCCCAGCGAGGAAGTTCTCTCTGCCAATGTAATATCAACACCTACAGTACTTCAACTCTCAGAAAAGTCAATTTTTAGTTCAGCTTTAAGAAAGGACACTTACATGGTATTCCAGTAGCTGTTGGAATCTTGAAAACATGGACTGTCTTTTACTGTGCCTAGAATACAGTGGGTATTTAATAAATGCCCATTAATTAACAGTTGACTGCTGCTATTAACTCCTTGTAAGCAAACATCTGCCATAAGATCACAACTTTCATAATTCTTCCTTCCACCCCTAATTCTCAGGGAAGGAAATTCAAGTTTTATGTGCTTTCTCATATTTTGCCTGAAGATGAAGAATATCTGGTGAACTAATATGCTGTATTTAATAGATACCAATCACAATGGAACTTTTAAAACTTTATTGAAGATGCTGGATCTACTTCTTAAGTGAATAAAAGTTTTCTTCATACTTGGTTTTTCCCTTTCATTTTTAGTACCATGCAACTGAGCCAAATTTGTATCACCTCTCTGAATGTTATGAAAAATATTTACCCTATTTTTAACACATGAGATTTCAAGGTCTATTTCTGACATCAAAACAAAGATGAATGCAATTTCAATTATATCTATATTATCACTGCAAAGTAAAAAATGGAAGCAAAAATCAAACCAAAAGAAACACGAATTCAGGCCAAAAACTAACATATGTGTCTGTCTTAGGATCCACTGACATTACCAAAGTATGTGCAAATGAGGAGATTGGTCAATAGACTGATAACCTGGAAGATGCTTTTACCTCTTTGATCCTATGATCCATTAAAAAAAAATCAAACCTAATGGCCATAAGGTATCCTATACATAACAAGACATTCAGTAGACATATGCCTGCTAGAAATGTTTTTTTTTTAATTAATTTTAGATTATTCTAATTTAAGCATTCCTGCTTAGGGACAGGACCAAAAATGGGCAGAACCACCACATAACTCTGAAATCTCTCTTTTTCTCGTGAAAATTCATAGTTCCAATTATAGCATTCCTGGTCAACAAACAAAATTTGACATTATAAAACATCCTAACAGAGCTCAGGGTAAAAGTTCAGCTAACTATTTTCTTTTCATCAAATAGTCACCCTTGAAGAATTATTTTCTTTGATGTTTCATTTTCCATTTAATTCCTAAAACCACTAAATCTCTCTTTGTCCCCTCTCTTCAAAGATTCCACTCTCCAACTAGTCGATACCACCATTAACCAAGGTAGTTAAAAAGACTTCTTCCTTCTCTTAGATTGGAGGTTCTTAAGATTTTGTGTGTGTGTGTGTGTGTGTGTGTGTGTGTTTATGTGTGTGTGTGTGTTGTGTGTTTCATGAATTCCTTTGACAAGCTAATGAAGCCAAGGATGCCTCAGGAAAAAAAAAAGTTTCCTTTAAAAAAAAATCATTATTGGAGGAAATGCCAACTCTCAGTTGGAGGTTAGTGAAAATAAAATTTTCTCCTCCAAGATCACAAATCCTTTGAATTATCCCTATGAACCTGTTGGAGACCTGTGGACACTAGGTAAAGAATCTCTGTCCTCGTCGGAGATTATTCTAATCCTTCAGGGCGTGAAGAAAGAGGTTACTACTCTTAGGTGGATTAAAGTGCCCCTTGTCCTCATCTAATCTCTGCCCTAATTATTTTGAGAGAAGAGTCCTTCTTGGACTTATCAGAGACATGAGATCAGGATATTGTTTTGAATGGACAGTTAAAGAGACAGATGTGTCTTTTATTTAAGATTAGTATGAAGGCTTTAGATTAAGATAATTTTGAATACTTTCTTAATATTTCCAAAAGAGGCAAGAGAGGACAAATAACCCTTTATGTTGGATCTTCATTGGTGCTTGCTTTCTGTGTGTGCTTAGATTGTCAATCAAAGGTGCTGGGTGGCAGATTTCTGAAGGCTCTAGTCATCAAGTCATCTAGCATTCTTGAAACAGTAGAAAAAGAACTGGATTTAGACTCAGAGGACCTGGGTTCCAACTGAACCTTAGTTTCTTCATCTGTAAAATGGGGAGGATGGACTAACCGGCCTTTAAGATCCCTTCCAGCTCTTAGTCTATGTTTCTATGATCCTATAAACCATGGTATGTAAGGTGCCTGATGTGGCCAGTGTCTCATTAAAAGTATACTTTCTTCACTGGATGTGGTATCTGTCCTGGAAAATTTGGGAAGAACATTTGCTAAACTTATTAGAAATGGGGTGAGCAAGGGAAAGTATGGGTAAGGAAATGATGAGCAATTGTAAATATAACTTGATTGTTTTACCTAGCTTATGTCAACCTAATTGAGAGATAACCGGACATAGCAGACAGACCGCTAGCTATGGAATCAAAAACACTTGGATTCAAGTTCTGCTCTGACACATACTAGTCATATGGCCATGGGGAAATTGCTTAACTTCTCAGTGTCCCACCCAGTCCTCTAAGAATGTATGTTAAAGGTAAGTTGTGATCTGCATTGGCAGAAGAAATTTTCAACTTGAGTTGCTCACCAATGAAATCAAGGGTCCAGACTCTCCTCCCACCACCCCACCAAAATGAACTTAATTGTTAATGCAACTAAAAATTGTAACCTGGAGATTTTTGTGCTTGGGACAAGTTTAGGGAAAGGAAGCTCATTTGGGGTGTACTTCCTTTTCCCAGGAAACCAAAAGGTTTCTACACTGCTGGTGTAGGACGAAGAAAAGATAGACTAGGATAAATCTGCCACCACCAGGGAAGGAAATAAGTAGGAGAGGAAGGATCTTCTGGGATGACTATCACCACTTTCACTTCAAGCCTAATGATGAAATTGACACCCTCTAAATTTCCTGCCTCAGGGCAAAACTTCGATTTTCCTTTCTTAGGGCTTTGCAGCTAACTCTTACAGTCAGTCAACAGTATAATTAAAGATCAAAACTAGAAAGGAGAGTTTATTAAAAATATTGGCCAGTCATACCAAATGCCAAAATAATATTTTACGAAATATTCAAAGGTAATCATTTATACCAAGTGATGCGGTTCTTTTACAAATGTTACTATAATCAGTATCATACAATTCAAAATGTTACTATAGTATTTGTTGTGCTTTGTTGCGCATAATTGTTACAAGGACTTCATTTTTCTTTTTTTCAAGTTGGGGGAGGTGGAAGGGGGGGTAATGATCATTAATTGAAAAAATAAAATGCAGCATAACAGTTCCCATGCTCTAATAATGCATATCATGTCTTTCTTCCCCCCCCCCCACCTCAGCTTTGTACTACATTTTGATTGAAGTTTGTCAAAGCCCTAAAGCTTCGACTTAGAAATTCCACCCTGTGAAATACTAGGTCCCTAGGGATCAACCAGTTTAGTTTTCTTTATGCTGTGAATGCTAATCTGGTGCAATTAATGTTCTTGTCTGCCTCTCCTGGGGTCTGTCAGTCTTACGTTGATCAGAAGAAAAAAAAAACCCATAAGCTTGTTGGAACAAAATTATCTTTTCATTCGTTTGCTGAAGATGTGAATTCAGGGCAGCAAACCACAAATTCATTCTTTCTCTGCCCATTGGTTCGGGAGATTTGCGAGCTGTCTCTTTTGCATTTGCATTCTTGCATGAAAAGGTTATGCCTTGCCAAACCAAACAACAGACAGGTGTCTCTAGTACATACCACTGGCTCAAAAGAAAGACTCAAAGAAGGTAAGATCCAACTTCTCTTCAGCTAAAATGCTATGTGGCCAGCTAAGAGCTCATATATTGTTTAGTGACAAGGAAAATATTCAGAGAAACTCTCCCAAGCCTTAAAATGCTTTGCTTTTCCTTATACTCTGCATCTCATCCCCTGTTTTTGTGCCTTTACTCAGGTTGTCCTTCATTCCTAGCTTTAAAGGCTCAGCTTACAGACCACCTCAGGCTGTTAGTGCACTGAAATTACTTTGTATTTACTCTCTAGATGTGTTAATTCCCAAATAGGAGAATGTAAACATCTTGAGGATAGGGACAGTTGGGGTTTTATCTTTGTATATCCATTATCTGGCACAGTGCATCAAATAATGTCAGTTTTTAATAAATGTTTATTGAATGAATGAATGAGTTCCATAATCACAATAGCAAGAGGGGTAAAAATAATTGTGTTATTATTGCATGATATCCAGGAACAATTAGAAATATATTTGGGACAAACTCCCTGACTAATTAAGGAGGAAAAAGGTGAAAATATGCCATTGAGGTTTTCAAATCAAAATTGTTGTATTGACATACTGGTATTTATCAAGACTTGCTTGGCTTACCTGTATTTATTCTTCTGATTTCTTTTTTTCCTTAATCCATACCTGTGATTTGATTGGAGATTCCAAATTAGGTAACTCCTACCAACACTGACTAGCCTCTGTTTTCCAGTTTAAGAGTGTAAGCTTCTGGGGGCACTGAGATTTTAAGCAACAATACTGGATTCAAACAACTACTGCCTGATAGAGACAGAATTTGAACCCTGTTCTTTCTGGCTCCAAGGTCAATTCTCTATTTCATTATGCCTCCTCTTAGTCTTTTTATTTCTTGTCAAATGACATAATGATTTTAAAGCACTTAGCCCAGAGCCTGGCATTTAGTAAGTGCTATATAAATATCATGCAGCAACAACAACAAAACCTACCCCTAGGTTTTGAGCTGTTACGGTCACTGGCCACGGGGTAGTGAATGAAAAAAAAAAAAAGACCTGAGTTTTTTACTTATACAACCAATCTGTAAACTCCTCCTCCATTAAACTAAGGAAATTATGGATAAAAGCCCTTGGGGCTCTGTGACGGATTTTGAGGCTTTGTTCCCTCCTTAAGACTGGAGACCATGATGTACAAGGATGAAGTAATTAGGCACGTGTAGGCTGGAGAAGAGAGTATTTAGAGGACACGATAGGAGGAAAAATTAGATTTGGAGTCAGAAGACCCGATTTGAATTCTGACTCAGCCACCAATGACTTATGTGATCTCAAGGGAATCGCTCCACCTCTTTGGGCCTCAGTTTCCTTACCTGTAAAATAATAAAGGTTGTGCTAGATGATCTCTGAAGTCTTTTCTAACTCTAGATAATATGAAACTATTTGAAGGCCCCTCATGCAGATGAACCATTGGGCACACTCTGGCCCCAGAGGGCAGAAAAAGGTGCAGTGAGTGTAAGTTTGTAGAGAGACAGCTTCTATATAAGGAAAAACTTCATGACAACCCGAATGACATACAAGTGTAATGGTCTATTTTATGAGTTCCAAATCACTAGAAGGTTTCGAGTGAAGGCTAGATGTCCTCTCAGGTGTATTGCACAGGACATTTCTGTTGGTCAAGGTTGACATAGACGATCTCTGAGAGCCGTGATTATTTGACAAGTCACTTGGATAAATATGTCAGGAGTGTGGGTAAGGGTAGAAGGACACCGGACAATTTGTCTGAGCATCCTTAATTGGAGGGATACCCATGACTGGGTTTTATTTGGCTTTTGGAAGACTCGAGTCCAGTCAAATCAATAAGCATTTATTGAGGTCTGGACGCAAATTGATTTGTGGAGAGAGGTCTGATTTGGAAGCAGGGCCACAAATGGAAAAAGAGAAAAGTAGTAATGATAGCAGAAAAAGCTGTCTTTAATATAGGACTTTAAGGTCTACAAAGCACTTTCCACAGATTATCACATTTGATCCTCACAACAATCTCGTTCAGTAGGGGTTGTTATTATCCCCATTTTACCATTGAGGAAAGTGAAGCAAGGAGAAATTAAAAAAAAAAACTTGCACAGGTTCATAGAGCTAGTAAGTATTTGAGGATAATAAGCATATAAGGAATGAGATCTGTAGTACTATTATGGTGGACATAGCCTTGGATTTAGACCCTGGCTCTAATGATCTTGGGTTAGAAACTTAGCTTCTCAGGGCCTCTTTTTACTCATCTGGCAAATGAGAGGATAAATCTAACTGGTGTCTGACTTTCCTTCTACCTCTAAATATGACCTGATACTCAAGAGGGTGCTGGAGCCAGCTCCAAACAGGAGCTGATTGTTAAATTTTCAATGTGAGCATTCACACCTTAGAAATCAGCAAATGCTATACATTAGGGCTTTATTTATTGTTTTGTCGATTGTGCAGACTTCAATGATAGAAAAAAATGTTGATTATGCAGATTAAACTTAAAGGTATGTCATGCATATTTTTTTTTCCCAGAGAGCAGTTTGTTAACCACTTACCCCCCTGCCTATGTCTTATAGTACACGTTCTTGCTTCTGCAAATGGTTTATGCTCAAAACCAGGATTCAAATTGTGGTCTTTCGCACACTGTCCTTTTGTGTCTAGATGTTCTACTTCAGTGATCTGGTTTAATGATCTGAACAAATTGTTCTGACCCTAGAGCAAAAGCTAACTTACCCTAAATATGCCATCATTTCTGATTTCTGTTCTTCCAACCTTGACTTATCTGCCCAATACACATCCTTTCGCATGTGTTTTTCTGCATGAATGTCATGTATATGTGAGGAAAGAGAATTTCTTAAATGGGTCTGTGTACTCTTAGAGTTATCATTCCTTTCCAAAGTAATTTCCCCCCTTCTCATTCTGGCTTTTAACTTTAAATGCAGTCTACTTTGATGACTTCAACCAATCAAGAAACCCGTATTAAGTACGTACTAAGTGCTAGGTGGCTCAGCAACAGAGCACTGGTCTTGGAGTGAGGAAGACCAGAGTTCAAATCTGGCCTCAGACACTTACTAGCTATGTGACCCTGGACAAGTCACTTATCCCTGTTTGCCTTAGTTTCCTCATCTGTAAAATGAGCTGGAGAAAGAAATAGCAAGCTACTCCAGCATCTTTGCCAAGAAAACCCCAAATGGGATCATGAAAAGTTGGACACCACTGAACAACAAGTGCTAGATGCTTTACTTGAAACTGAGGACACAAAGACAAGAACTAAATATTACCTTCTTCTCTTACATTTTATCAGGGGAGACGTCACGCTCACACATATTCAGAATAAATGCAAACTAAATATTCAGCAGTTTTAATGGAGGTGGAGTTGAATTAGCTACTCTGGAGAACAGGAAAGACTTCAAGTAAGAGATGAGAATTATTTAGAGATTCTAGTTACAAATATTATGAGATTTTATATATTCTATAGGTGATTCTGATACAATGAAATTATCTATTATCACTAACTCTCCTTTATATCCAGTCTGAAAGACCCACAGATAGGAAAGGACATATTCCTGGGTTCCTATGACCTGGCTTTTCCTCACAGGACAGGTGGAACAGAGACTCAACTTATTAATTTCTTTTTTATTTTAGTTTATGAGTTCCACAAGTTTTTGAGTTCCAAATTTTCTCTCCCTTCCTCTCCTCCTCCCTTCCCCCACCCAAGACAATATGTAATCCAATATAGGTTCTACATATACCTTCACATTGAACTCATTTACATAATAGTCCAGTCGTAAAGAATTATAACCAAAGGAATGAATCA
Source organism: Phalanger gymnotis (assembly GCA_028646595.1). NCBI lineage: Eukaryota > Metazoa > Chordata > Mammalia > Diprotodontia > Phalangeridae > Phalanger > Phalanger gymnotis. The sequence goes on from CM053622.1 coordinate 492,355,131, forward strand.
TGAGAAAGAAACGAAATCAAAAAGGAAGGGAAAAAAAGGGGAAATAGTTTGCCTCAATCTGCATTCAGACTCTGTAATACTTTCTCTGGATGTGCATAGCTCTTTCCATCATGAGTCTTTTGGAGCTGTCTTTGAACCTTGCATTGATGAGAAGAGCCAAATCTATCAAAGTTAGTCCTTACAGGAACCGTGTGTTTGTAATTGTATATAATGATCTCCTGGTTCTGCTCCCCTCACTCAGCATCAGTTCATATAAGTCTTTCCAGGTTATTATGAAGTCCAACTGCTCCTCATTTCTTATAGCACTTATAGTAATTCCATTACCTTCATATACCACAACTTGTTCAGCCATTCCCCAACTGATGGGCATCCCCTTGACTTCCAATTCTTTGCCACTACAAAAAGAGCTGCTGTAAATATTTTTGTACATAGTGGTCCATTTCCGACTTTTGTGATCTCTTTGGGATACAGCTCTAAAAGTGGTATTGCTGGGTCAAATGGTTTTTATAGCCCTTTTATTTTTATAGCCCTTTGGGCATAGTTCCATATTGCTCTCCAGAATGGCTGGATCAGTTCACAACTCCACCAACAATGTAACAATATTCCATTTTTCCCATATCCTCTACAGCATTTATCATTTTCCTGTTTTGTCATGTTATCCAGTCTGACAGGAGAGATATAGTACCTAAGAGTTATTTTGATTTGGATTTCTCTAATCAATAGTGATTTAGAGCATTTTTTCATATGACTATAGATATTTTAATTTCTTCTTCTGAGAACTGCCTGTTTATATCCTTTGACCATTTCTCAATTGGGGAATGACTTGTATTCCTATAAATTTGACTCAGTTCCCTGTATATTTTAGATATAGGCCTTTATCAGAGACACTGGTTGTAAACATTCCTTCCCCGGGGGCGGAGCCAAGATGGCAGCTGGAAAGCAGGGACTAGCGTGAGCTCCCCGCCAAGTCCCCCCAAAAACCTATAAAAATGGCTCTGAACCAATTCTAGAACTGCAGAACCCACAAAATAGCATAGGGAAGCAGGGCTATAGCCCAAGACAGCCTGGATGGTCTCTGGGTAAGGTCTATGCCACACTGAGCTGGGAGTGGAGGGGAGCGGAGCTGAGTGGAGCATGCCCTAGCTCCCTGAATCAGTGAGCTACAGCAGTTACCAGACTTCTCAACCTACAAACACCAAGGACAACAGAGTAGGTTAGTGGGAGAAGCTGCTGGGGACTGGGATAGAGTTTGCAGTTCGACCACCGCCCCAGGGTGCAGCGGAGGTGAGGTAGCTTTAAAACTACAGCTGCAGTTGCTTCTGGCCCCAGGCCTACCTGGTAGAAGGAATTAAGTGGCAGATCAGAGCAGGAGTGAAGGTCCTGCTGAAGATCTAAGTCCAGTCCATGTTGGGGGTTCTTGGGGAAGGAGGAGTGCTGGTGTGGCAGAGCTGGTGCATCCCCCCCCAGGCTTGGAACATAGAAGTCTTTAGTTTACAAGCAGTCATACTCCACTGAAAAACTCAAGGGTCAAGTGAGTTGGCTGGGAACATGGCCAGGCAGCAAAAA
>CM053622.1:492357196-492380377 GCA_028646595.1 Phalanger gymnotis
GAAAGGGTTATACATAATGATACGCATGTGTCCCGTGTTGAGTTGCTTGACTTCTTAGAGAGGGTGGGTGGGAAGGGAAGAGGGGAGAGAATTTGGAACTCAAAGTTTTAAAAAATAGATGTTCAAAAACAAAAAGTTTTTGCATGCAACTAGAAAATAAGATACACAGGCAATGGGGCATAGAAATTTATCTTGCCCTACAAGAAAGAAAGGGAAAAGGGGATGGGAGGGAAGTGGGGTGCCAGAAGGGAGGGCTGACTGGGGAACAGGACAACCAGAATATACACCATCTTGGAGTGGGGGGGAGGGTGGAAATGGGGAGAAAATTTGTAATTCAAACTCCTGTGAAAATCAATGCTGAAAACTAAATATATTAAATAAAGAAGGAAAAAAAAGATTCCTTCTCAATTTTCTACTTCTCCTAATCTTTGCTGTATTAACCTTGTTTGTACAAAAACTTTTCAATTTAATATAGCCAAAATTATCCATTTTCCATTTTGTAATGGTCTCTGTCTCTTGTTGGGTCATGAATTCTTCCCTTTCCCATAAATCTGACAGGTAAACTTTTCCTTGCTCTCCCAAATTGCTTATAGTATAAGCCTTTATTCCTAAATCATGAACCCATTTTGGGAAGAAGAATTTCTTGGCCCTATATTGATCAGGCCAGACAATATCTCACCTTTTTGGGCCCCAACTCAGATAGACCTTTCAAGAGTAACTTTCTCCCAGGGCAGCTAGGTGGCTCAGTGAGTAGAGCACCAGCTCTGGAGTCAGCAGGACCTGAGTTCAAATTTGGCCTTAGACACTTGACACACTTACTAGCTGTGTGACCTTGGGCAAGTCACTTAACCCCAATTGCCCTGACTTCCCCCCTCCAAAAAAAAAAAGAGTAACTTCCCCCCTCCTCACCTATATGAAACTTTTGTTCCAATCAGATTGGCCTTTACGTAGTATCCTTGTCATGCCTCACCTTTTTCTACCTTCAATCCCAGTGGATTAAGGTAAAGGAGTTACAGGTTCATGACCAAACAAAAGATAGAAAGCATTATGAAGTGTAAAATAGATAATTTTGATTGTATTAAATTAAAAAACTTTCGTACAGACAAAATCAGTGCAACCAAGATTAGAAAGAAAGCAGAAAACTGGGAAACAATTTTTACAGCAAGTGTCTATGAGAAAGGCCTCGTTTCTCAAATATATAGAGAACTAGGTCAAATTTATAAGAGTACGAGCCATTACATAATTGATAAATGGTCAAAGTATATGAACAAGAAGTTTGCAGATGAAGAACAAAGCTATCTACAGGCATATGAAAAAGTGCTCTAAGTCACTTTTGATTATAGAAATGCAAATTAAAACAACTCTGAGGCACCACTTCATACCTCTCAGATTGACTAATATGACAAAAAAGCAAAATGATAAATGTTGGAGAAAATGTGGGACAATTGGAACACTAATGCATTGTTGGTAGAGTTGTAAACTGATACAACCATTCTGAAGAGCAATTTACAACTATGCCTAAAGGGCAACCAAACTGTGCATATCCTCTGATCCAGCAATACCATTACTAGGTCTGTATACCAAAGAGGTCATTAAAAAAGGGAAAAGGACCTATATATGCAAAAATATTTATAGCAGCCCTTTCTGTAGCGGCAAGGTATTGGTAATTGAGGGGATGCCCATCAACCTGGGAATGGCTGAACAAATTGTGGTATATGAATATAGTGGAATACAATTGTGCAATAAGAAATGATAAACAGGCAAATTTCAGAAAAATTTGGAAAGACTCGTATGAACTGCTGCAAAGAGAAACGAGCAGAAACATGAAAACATCGTACACAGTTATCAGCGACATTGTGTGATGATCAACTATGAATGACTCAGCTCTTCTCAACAATACAGTGATCCAAGACAAGTACAAAGGATTCTTGAAGGAAAATGCTATCCACATGCAGATAAAGAATTGATGGATTCTGAATGCAGATCAATGCACACTTTTTTTCCCTTACTTTATTCTTTTTAGATTTTCTTTTCCTTTTGATCTGTTCCTCCTTTCACAACTGTGACTAATATGGAAATGTGTTTTACATAATAGCATATATATAACCTATATCAAATTGTCTAACATTTTAGGAAGAAGGGAGGGGGGGAAGGGGGGAGGGAGAAAAATTTGGAACTCAAAATCTTGCAAAAATTGATACTAAAAATTATCTTGACCTGTAATTGGGAGGGGGGGAAAATACTGTTAAAAAGTCCAAATGGATTCACCATCCTCCTATACAGAATACCTTCTTTCTTCTCCATTTAACTAAATTTCACTTCAAGCACTGGCTCAAATTTCTGTCTATTTCTGAATATTATCTAATATTGCTAGTTAAGCTTTTTGTGTGTATAGTTCTCTCCAAACATATTGCAAGCTCCTTAGGAACAGGAATCAAATCTGATGCATGGGGTACTACCAAGAAGGGTAGTCTTTGAAAAGGACAGCAATGAGGAAGTCTGAGGACTTGGGAACTGGACCACGGGAATTAAGTATAATTGGGAAGGAGAGAGAGGAAAGTAAGGGAGTACTTCACACATTACTTCATAGTTTTATAAAGGGTTTAAGCCAGTCACAGGCTTAGTAATAGTGCTGATCACTCACACTCACACACACACACACACACACACACACACACACACAAAATTAAAGATATAGCATTGCTATAAGAAACTCCCTTTGTCAATGCAGATCAGCTCCTATTCTACAATATTTAATCTTAGAACAAAGATACTTAACCTGTACAGGAGTCCACAGACTTTTGCTTTTTAATATTTTAATATAATTGTTTTCCTTTGTTAACCTATATATTTTATTTTATACACATAAAAACATTAACAGAGATAATGCTGAATCAATAGCTAGAACAACAATGGATAAAGATCTGGGACTGGAATTAGAAAGACCTGAGTTCAAATCTAGCTTCCGTCTACCTCAGTTTCTTCATCTGTAAAATGAGGATAATAATAGCACCTACTTCCTAGGTTTGTGGTGAGGATAAAGTGAGATAATAAAAGTTCTCTGCAAACTGTAAAGTGCTACATAAACTCTAATAAAAAAATCATCAGGCAGCTAGGTGGCGCAGTGAGTAGAGCACTGGCCTTGAAGTCAGGAGGACCCGAATTCAAATCCAGTCTCAGACACTGAAAACACTTTCTAGCTGCATGACCTTGGGCAGCTCACTTAACCCCAATTGCCCTGCCTACCTACCTCCCTCCAAAAACTAAAAAATAATAATTTAAAAAATCAAAATAAATCAGGATCAAATTCACTATGCATTTTTTCAATGTGTTCCTGATTATTTCTGTTTTTTTTTCCTTTCAGACTTTCAACTGAACATTCAGGATATGATCCCTCTGGTGTTGAGAGATCCACAAACTTGTGAATTATGAATAGCAACATATCCCAGCTAGATAACGAAACAATACGGATGCTTGAGAACCAAACCATTGCTGTGGTCCTCCCAATTGTGTACTCATTGGTGGCCCTCATCAGCATCCCTGGGAATCTCTTTTCCCTCTGGGTACTGTGCCGAACCAAACCCAAATCACCTTCTGTCATTTTTATGATCAACCTTTGCATCACCGACCTCATGTTGGCTGTAGCGCTTCCTTTTCAGATCTTCTATCACCTGAACAGCAATAACTGGACCTTTGGGAATGTCCTCTGTAACCTGGTGACAGTTGTCTTCTACACCAACATGTACTCCTCCATACTGACCATGACCTGCATCAGCGTAGAGCGGTTCCTGGGAGTTGTGTACCCCTTGACCTCTACCAGGTGGAGAAGAAAGAGATATGCAGTTTTGGCTTGTGTAGGCATATGGCTCCTTTTATTGCTTGCCCTGTCCCCCTTGGCTATCACAGACCTGACCTATGAAGTAAAAGCCCTGGGGATCATCACCTGCTTTGATGTCCTCAAGTGGAATATGCTGCCCAGCCTTGCAATGTGGGCCATCTTCCTCTTCACCTTGTTCATTCTTCTCTTCCTCATTCCCTTCATTGTGACTGTGGCTTGCTACACTGCCACCATCCTCAAGCTGATCCGGACTTCTGGAAGATATGGGAATGGACAGAAAAGCCGGTCCATCTGTCTCGCTGGCATTGTCCTCCTCACCTTTGTCACCTGTTTTGCTCCCAACAACTTCATACTCCTAGTGCACATGGTAAGCCGCCTATATTTCAACAACAGCTATTATCACATCTATAAGCTTACTCTCTGTCTCAGCTGCCTCAACAACTGCTTGGACCCCTTTATTTACTATTTTGCCTCCAAAGAGTTTCATCAGAAATTAAGGAAGTTCCTTGGCAAAAATGCGCTCTTCAGTGATAGCTCAGAAGCCAGAAGGGAAAGTTTATTCTCTGCCAGGACACTGTCAGGAAGGTCAATGTCAAGCGGACAGGGGGAAGGGTCAGCTGGAGGCAGCCGGGCCTGTTTGCAAAAGCAGGAAAGCTTGTTTTAATGATGGTATGTGAGCCAGAAGGGCAAAGCTGAGGCCCATGAGAGATGAATGTGAAGGAATGAAGATAAAAAGCCTATCTTTTACAGGTTTGAAAAAGGCTTGAGGTTTCCTCTCGTTACTGGAGGCAGTAAAGGTCCTTTCTTGAGGAGGTGGCTAAAATCAGCTAAAGTGGAAATACTTCCCTTACGTCAGGCACAGAATACCCTGTGGGCTTCAAAGGCATGGATTCCTGAAAAGAAAAAAAAAAGGAAAAGCAAAGCAAAAGAGTGAGAAATAATCAGGGCCATTCTCTGGGTAGGAAGTCAAAGATTAAATACTTCTTAACCTGGAGAGAGAGAGAAGAATGCCTTTCACAGACTCAGCTACTCTCCTACCTCTGTCTCAACTACAGATTCTCCTTCAGCAAGATTGTGCTCACAGCCCTTGACATGCCAGATGCATCCTCCCCTCCTGGCCCTGTCCTAGAGTCAGGTGTTGGACTAGATGACCCCCGAGATCCTTCCAGCTCTAAAGCTATGATCATATGACTTTATGTGCTCACATGGCCAGGTTTTTCCTTGCCATTTGTCATTTGGGAGTGTTTTCTGATAAAAAGACTAACCAGGCCACTGTGGAGGGTTATAGATGAGTGGGCATTTTTTGACCAGTAAAGGCATTAGCCAGGTCCAATCATCCCTAAAGACCAAGCCACTGCACAGGTCACGAGCAATCAATGTCGGGTGTTCACCAAGAGCTGACAAGATGACCCATGACACCAGACTGTCTTTGCTGTGGTAAATTTCTGCAGCCATGGAAAGACATGGTTTGAGAGTTCCTTGTTTGGGGTATGCCACATCCTCTATGAAAAAAACTAGAGAAAGCTACATGTTGAGTAGTGTCTCCAAGTGTACAATGTGGTATCAGGTGCACCATTCTAACTGTATTGGATCAGCATTAACAGAGTTGCCCTTAGAGCAGCCTCCTGCCACTAGATTTGACAATTCTCTCATATGCCCGATGGTAAAATCAGGCTCTTTGTGTGCTTCTGAGCCTTTTGATGTGGTTTAAGTTTCCTGACATATGTCTTTCTATACCTAAGTCTTCCTTTTTCTGAGAGTTGCCAATTTGTGACATTTAGCTAAATAATATTGCGAGATGAACCAAGTTGACCTCACTGAGAGCTAATGTGGTTATGGTGGGCAATGAAAACTGGGGGCGGGTGGGGGGCGGGCAGGAAAGGATGATGGCCTATGGGTAAGTAAAGCAAAGGGATTGGTCTACCCTCTGCTTGCAAAGCTCTAGAGTTAGGAATATACTAGATGCTAGACCCAGCCCTGCTAAAATGGTATCAAAAGCTAAGGGGCATAAAAAGAGAGGGGGGTGGGGAAATGGTGAAGGAGGGGAGAAATTAGACCTATGATTTCATTCGTATATAGAACTCTTAGTGAGTAAACTCACAGACCTTCCCGTAACCCAAGGATTTTTCCACAGCAGGAGTAAAAGAGAGGGAAGAGAGTGGGCTGAAGTTGGAATCAGAGAACTATAATACTGGAAGGCCAAGGACTGGTAGTCAGAAAAACCTGGATTCTAGTCCTAGATACACCATTGGCTTATCATGTAACTTTGGAGAATGTACACTCATGATGAGCCAACTATGGATGTCCTGCTTGTTTTGTTTATCCAGAATTGACTCTCACAGAAGGTACACCTTGTGTTAAGCCATTTGTCTGAATGGGAACCCTATCCACCAAAAGAGTTCCCTCATCTGTAAAATGAAATGATTATCCTAGAAGTTCTCTGAGGCTGCTAATAGTCTGTGTTTTACGGCTAGATTGTGGTCATTCTTCTGCTTTATTCTCCCCTTTATCTGAAGTTTGTGAATTTTTACAAGGATTAGCCATCACATAAGGGCACTAATAAACTGAGATGTGCCAAGGTTTCTGAATGTCAATCTATTTTCCATTGTATATCGTTGGAATTATCAGGGCAGGAGAACGTTCTGTTGCTCTTGACTTTATACCAATAGAACATGAAAATACCTGCAGTGTTGGATGGGGGTTGAGGAAAGTTCGTGGAAACAGAGTCGCAATTATGCCAGGACAATTGGGACTGTGTCCCAGGGAACGGATATCAAAGGTGATGCTGCTCATACTGAGCTAAGACCAACCTCCTTTCCTTACTTAGTTATAGGGCCACAACCTTCCACCTACAGCATCTCTTCCATGTCCTTCTTGTGGGTCCTTTTGCCATTACTGCGTTGGGACCGACCAAGATGAATCACCCTATGTCACATGGCCAAACCTGAGGACCTAACATCTGTGGGTTGTCCAAGATCATCAAGGCAACCGAGATCAGGGACAATGAACTCGTCCCTGCTGCTTGAATTCCTAGTTTATACCTCTGAACATGAGAAGAGAGCAAAATGTAATGTTGTTTTGTTATCCAAGATACTATACTGATGGTTTTGCTTAGCAGGGTAGAATTTTACCAAATGTCTTAGCAAAAGAAGCCTTCGCCTGGTTTGCAAGTCACAGAAGAAAAACTGCATGACCCTGTGGTGAGCTGTGCAAATAAAAAGCATGTCAGGTGTGTGCATATGCTTGGGGGAGGAGGTGATGAAGAGAAGGGGAAGCATGCCCACCCAACCAGCAAAAAATTGTGTAAAATAGGTGTCACTTGTTCTGAACACAAAATACAATTGCACAAACCTTGCTATGGCCAAGATATGCTGTAGAGTGACCCTGGAGCCAGAAGAAAAGGCTTTACATTTTGCATACTGTTCTTTTATTTGAAATGCTAATGTTGACTGCATGTTATTCTCTACAGCAGGCATTCATTCTGTTTGGTTTGGGTGTTCATGCAGAAGGCCCAGTGTAGGGAACTTAAAAAAGACAAGTTTAAACAACTTTTGAACAATGCAGGGGAGGGAAAGAGGTGAAGAGGTGGAGGCAGAGAGATTGGTCAGATGCACTTTCATGGTCAGTCAGCTGTGGAAAGCCTGCTTGTTTGGCCAGAATTGACCCTTGAAGAAAATATGCCTTGCATGAGGTAATTTGGCTGAATAGGATCCCTACCCTGCAAAAGAGTCCAGAGTTCATTTATACTACAAGGTCCCTAGGTGGTTGAGAAATACAGATGTTCTGCATGCTCTTCTTTAAACAATGTATAGTATATCTACCATGCCAATGTAGGAGACAGAAAAATAATACACAGGCAGATCTATATAGACACATATATCTGTACAGATATCTATATCAATACTAATATATCTATATCTGTATAGATATATATGTGACTATATAGATCTATTTCATGCATGTAGTATATAGATATAACATATAGATCTGTAAATATCTGTGGATAAATATATATATATATATATTCCATGTATATAGAATATACATATTCTATGTCTAACTTTAAAGAAGCTGATACTGAATCAACTGAAAAATTATTGTAGCCTTTTTCCTTTGATGTAGAAAGAGAACTGGGATGAAATGAGAAGACTTGGATTCTAGTCCTGGCCCCGCATCTGTGACTTAAGCTGGTTATGGCATCCTCATCTGGAAAATGGGGATAATGCCTGTTCTGCTGACCTCACAAGACTGTGAGGATTGACTGAGATCAAGGGCTTCATAAAAATAGGATGTTCTATATAAATTGAAGGCAATTTATTCATTTAGCAGGCATGTATTAAGCCTCTGCTCTGTGGCTGATATTTTTCTAAGCAGGGATACAATGACAAAAACTGAAAAATCCCTGCCCTCACAGAGCCCAGGCTCTGGTTTCGCTTACTTTCTTTTCTTCAAATAATATCATATTTGCTTAAACATTAAAATTTAGAATTTAAAAAAATTCTGTCAACAATCTCCTCTATGGTTGAAGTTATAGAAACTCATGTCTAAGGGAAATAGTCTACCCATTTCTTTATCACCTTGCAACATTTCACCCATTCTAAATCTCAGACTAAATGAAAGAGCTAATCATAGTCATTTGTGTGGTGATATTGTGACAAGAAGTCATGCTTGATAATGTAGAGGACCCTGAAATCTCTTATTTCTCAGTTAAACCAGAATCTCTGTATAGATTTGGAGGGTGAAAGGTTGGCTTCATAGGCTACAGTCTTGCATCCCTAACTTTCCAAATGCACCACGGATTCCATGTTGGTTCTAGAACAGCTTCAAATTTTTTTATTTTTATTTTTATTTTGTAAGCCCTTATCTTATACTCAAAACATTCTCCCAATTTTATCCTCCCACAATAACGGCAATGCTAACAATTGAAAATTTACAAATTTACAAATATTATTTTATGAATATTAACCAGTCTTACAAATATTAACTAGAGACAAATTTTGACCTTTACCCAAATCTCTTACTATTAATGAGTTGGGCACTGAGTTGGTGCATTATTATCACCTCTATCGATTTACTCAGATGAAGAGAGAACGAGTTAGTGGGTAGTGATAAAGGTAAACAGGAAGCAAAGAACAGCATTAAAGGTTTTTTTTAAAATGTTCAGAAGAGAGCACAAGTAGGATAACTTTGTTACTATTTTACTCAAATGGATCTTAATGAGTTTTACCTCACTCAAAGTGAGAACCTGAAAAGATCTTAGCTTAGAAGGGCCAGGGTCTCCCATTGCATCCTGGGCCATCTCCAGTCATCCTAAAGAATTTCAGGCCCCTGGACCCAGATGACTCCGGAGGAGAAAGTGAGGCTGGTGACTTTGCAACAGCCCTCTTTCTCTCAAATCCAAGTCAACTGCAAGTCATGTCATCATTCCCTGATGTCATGGTCCTCTTCAAGAACGAAGGACAAATACAACAACCAGCTTATAAATTCCAGTATTCCTTCCAACAATGCATAGCACAGCTCAACCAAGTTTGCCAGTCCTGTGCAACTTCCATACATTCCTCCAAAAACTTCTCCATAGAGGGTACATTGTTTTCTTTCTTTTGTTTACTTTCTTTTGCTATATAGCTAAGGTATCAGTAGAACAATCTGACCACCATCCACCTGTCATCCCTTCCTCTCAAAATCTTATCTTAATCGCTTTAACATACTTAAAAAATAAACTATGTAACATGTTTATGATTTCATACGCAATCATATTATATTGGAATGTTTGTGTTTATGTATAGTTATGTTTGTAATTAAAGAGTTTTAGAAAATGACTAGGAAAAAATTTGCTGACTGCAGGAATCTATTTGATGGTAAGCTAGTAGTCTATAAATATGTTAAAGATTTATTCTGTTACCTTGGACAGTTATTTAACCTCCAAGGGATTATACAAGGTCATCTCTAAATTCTGTTCCCAGCTCTAGAATTATATTTTTCCATCCCTTGTTAATATCTTACTATCAGGGAAAGATCTTGGCCACAGGAAAAATCAGGCTTTCTATGTATTTCCAAAGTGTTTCCTGCCATTTTCATTAGTCAATCTTCAAAGCAGTCCTCTGAGATAATTGAAATATACATTATTCAATTTTCCAACGAATAAGAGACTAAGAAGAAAATATGACTTTAGTAAAACTGAAATTAGACAGTCAATGTGAAGGCAGGGAAAGAGCAAGGAAACAAGTATTTATTAAGCACCTACTATGTGCCAGGTACCTTACAAATGTTATCTTGTTTGATCCTCACAACAATTTTGGGAGGTAGATGCTATTATTGTCCCAGTTGAGGAAACTAAGCAGATAGAGGTTAAGAGACTTGCCCAGGGTCACACAGCTAGTAATTGTGTGAGTTCACATTTGAACTCAAGTTTTCCTGATTTCAGGTCCTGTGCTCTGTCCACTGAGCCATGTAGCTTCTGAAGCACATTGAATTTAGAGTCAGAAGACCTAGCCTGGAATTCCACCGCTGTTGTTTAGCACCTACATGATCTTGGACAAGTCCTTTCTCGGGGTCTCAGTCCTCTATATTTAGGATGAGAGGATTGGGCTATATGATGTCAAAGGTCCATTCTAGTTCTGAATCTGCGATCCTAAGCATCTAAGCTGCTATTCTGCTATAACCATATTTATTTACCCTCAAAATTTAACCCCAGAAAACAAGATCTGATACTCCATTATTCGTGGACAGAAATAGTGAGGAAATACTAATCTCAGGAATGGCACGACATTGCAAGTCTTGGGGTGGGGGTGGGGGGCTGTTAGCTTTGTAGAAATTGTTCTAAACCCTGTGGAATAGGGGGTGGAGGAAGGGAGGGAGATGGAGATCATCAGCCTATACATATAAGGTACATAGCAGTATTTGGCCTTCCTCATGAATAGACTTAGAACCAGGTGATAGGATATATGGGAAATTTTTGCAACCCTTTGGTTGAACTATAACTGGGAATCCTTTAACCTAGAGCAAAAACAATAGAGGATAAGGTTGTCAGAACAAGTGCATGGGATTGTCCAATGTGAGTTCATTTGCCTGGGGAAGGGTACAGCCTGCCAGCCAGAGAATCTTTCCTGTGCTTCTGTATGAATTAAGGGATAAGGCAGGCTCCAGGAGAAGAGTGCCATGGCCAGTGGGCCTTATGGGTGGGACTAGGTAAGGGAGCCAGTTGAAATCCCTAAGGCGGGGCTGTCCAACCTTAGGTTTTTATTGAAACAATAGACAACATATTTTGATTTGCCATTTTAGTGAGAGCTCTGTGGTAAATCATTTATGTAAATTTCTATGCTTGTAGGAGGGTCTCATAAATCACATGGCATGGCGCCCTGGGGGGTCGCATTTTGGACAGCCCTCCCCTAAGGTATGAGAATGATGGACCCCAGAAGCAACCTGCTACCTGGGAGCGTGCGCGGCACACACGCACACGCACATGTGTGCACACATGTATGTTATTGCCCTGAAGCAAAGATTGCCTTAATTATGATTCTGCCCTTTGAACCTTCTGCATCCCAAACATAACAAATAATAGCAACTTTTGTCTCTAAATGGTTAAATGTTGTCTTTATGAAAATGTGTATACAGTCATTCCATCCACATCACAACTTTCCCCAGTGCAGTTTCAATATATCATGGGTCAGCATAAGAAATTAAATGAGTATTTTGAGAGTTTTGCAGAAGCTGCAGATGACACACAAAGGCTAGAAGACAATACACAAAAAGTTTAGAAATACATAAAAAATATGTATAGTGTTATATAATATCAAGGCAAATTTTATAATACGGTACTGTAAATACCCCAAAAAGAAAAAGAAAACGAATCAGACTTCTTTTCTGGTATGAAGGGAGGGCCAAAAAATTTTATGCGGATTTTCCAGATCACGGAGGCATCCTGTAATCCCCTCACAATGTGGATAGGACAACTGTATTCTATTTCCCTTTCTAGATATAATGTAAAAATATGATCTCTAGCTTCAGTGACAGAGACAGAGTTTCTCCTCCCTTTCTAACATTAGCCTACTTTGTCATCTCCAAAAATTCATTTTCTTTTTAAATTTTTCAAAAACTTATCTTTTGTTTTTTACATAATTTACATTTCCTAATGTATCTCTCCACCCTCCAACTCCCACAAAATGATCCTTTATAGCACAAAATAAAAAAGAGGTTGCAAAACAATTTAGTAAAATTAACCAACATATCAAAAAAGTCTGGCTTTATACTACTACATACATGCCTGTAGTAAGAGATTAAGATAAGAACCAAGATAAGGAAGGAACCTATGATTTCAAGGGTATAAGGAACATTTAGGTCAAAAAATACCCTCTGCCAATACAGAACAGCTCATTATCTGAAACTGTGTGTGTATATACATGTGTATATACATACATACATGTATGTGTTCATATATACATGTATGCAGGCATATACAACTTGTATGTACATGTCTATATTATACATATACGCATATATAGTTTTGATGTTTATATGTATGTGTATGTATGCATATATTTATATATGTTCATATAAATGTTGTACAAACCTATATAAACTTTCAGAGAAACTTTAAAATAAGTTGTTATATGCTTTCTTTGAAACTTTGTATATATATAATTTATATATATAAACATTCTATAAATACACTGTATATAAACAAAATTTCGAAGAAAATGTATACATATGTACATATTTGTATTAAATATGTATATATGATGTATATTTACATGTACATGTGTACATATATATTATTGTGTGTGTCTGTGTATTTTTAAATTAGGCCTATGATTCCATTCTTAGAGGAAACTTCAGGATTCAGAAACTCCTTCTCCCTGAGTAGATATGCATTTACTCTGAAACCTATAGCCTTTATGAAAGAGTTAACTATGGCACCAAGTAACTTGCCCAGGTCACATAGCCAGTATGTGTCATTGTTACAACAATATGGCTAGCAGCTGTAGAGGTGTGAGACCCAACAAGACCAGCAACAAGGGCTGCCAGCACTGGTTCTTTGATCTGCTTTTCTAAGGAAAGCAACTTTAAGGGATTAACAATCTCACTTCAATCAAATAGACATATAGCATATATACCTAGTTCAGGGGGAAAAGCCAGCACCTTGAACTTCAGAACAAATACAAATAGAAATTACAAAGAGAAAATATCAACAGACCAAATAACACAATTCAACAGACAGGCTTTGTCTGATCAAGACATCGCATATATAGTTATCAAAAAGAAAAGCACCAACCTCTGGGTTTTCTTCAAATCTTAGGGGGGAGGCTCCTCCACAGAGTCTCCACACCAACACTCTTCCAGTGAGTGAAAGCCCCAAACCAAATGCTAATCTCTGAGTTTATATACCCTTCTTAGGGCCTGAAGGCTTCATACCTAATCATCAAAAGGTGTGGGCCTGGAGCTTAGCACCTTCTAAGACTTAATCAAAGGCCCTTGATTACTTTAGCATTCCCAAAGAGAAAACAGTATAAAAAAAAAAGTTCCACCTTGATTACCAATACAGTCATCAAGGGCAAGATCTGAACCTCAGTCATGTCACACACACACACACCATGCAGCCTCTCTAAAATGGATCTTTTAAAACTTAACCATAATGCTGTTTCTTCCTTCATATCCATTGTTTCTTTACAATATCATGAGATTCCAGATCTTTATTTGTTCCAGCTAATCATGGTATATGCTTAATTCATTTCAGAATGGGTTTTACCATCCTGCTCCTTATCTATTTGTCCCTAAACCTTTGAATACACATTTTTCAGGCCCAGAGGCTCTACATATGACCCACAAAAGGTCCTCTAGACTGTAGAAATTCTATTCTAATAAAACTGCTTTAAATTTGGAAGAGATTTTGCTGAGAAAATTTGAATAGAATCAAGAAAATCATTTTCACTTACCTCTAGAATTTTCAAAGCTCTACTTCCAGTTAGATCTTTCTCATTTCTCTACTATGCAAAATTTTGACATTTTATCTGGGAGGGAAAAATTACTTCTGATTAAATTTATCTAAACAACTTAAAAGCTTTTTTTTAAAAGCCTAAAATTGCACTAAGACTTTTGGGACACCCCATATTAAAAATTTTAGTCACATGATAAGTGAAGAATCACTATACTTTCATTGTCTTAGTATAGTTTCAAGAAAACTCCATAGGATAATAATTCTGCTGCTTCCAATCTCTACTTCACTTCCCTTTCCCTTTTCATCAAGGAAGTTATAATCTATTATTTCAGCAAGTTACTCAAAGTCATCTAACTTAAATCCAAGTAGTTATCAATTTACAGTGGGAAATACGCTGCAATTGGCTTTTGGAAATCCTAAATCATCAAAAAGAGGTCCTGAAAGAATCAGCTTCAAATGAAATTTAAGTAACAGGCCTTAATGCCCTGAGTTTTAAGCGCTTTCCCAAATTCTTGCTGGCGTGGTATATGAAGAATTAGAGACATAATTAGATTATAGAGTTAGAGCCCAAAAAGGTTCTCAAGTATAACCCTTTCATTTTATAGATAAAGAAGCAGAGATCCAGAGAAGCAATGTATCTTTCCCAAGGTCAAAGAGGTGAGAAGTGGCAGAGCAGGTAGGTAGATCCAGGTCTTCTAGCTTCAAATTTGACCCTCTTGCTATTGCATTGCATTGAATCTTTCACTAAAGAGATTGAATTTGAATTCCAGCTACTTTTAGAGAGAAAGTGATCCATCCCCCAAGTCTGGACCTTGTTACCACCACCACCACCAACCCTTTCAGAGGGGTGCCAAGAGAACCAAGGATTGGCAGCCAAAGGGCTGTTGTGCACAACAATAGGGGCTGATAGAGATTGGAGGGTCTTGGAGGAAACCCACTTCCCTGGATGTTGACTTTGGAGAGTTTCTTAAAGTTTGGTGAAAATTAAAATGCTAATAAAACTTCATTAATTAGGAGTATACTTCTAAACCTCAGCTTTAATAACTAGTATTTGTGGTAATGTTACCGCTATTTATTACCCTACTTGTGGTAATGTCTTAATGTCCTTCTCTGAGTTATAGAATCTAACACTATAGCACTGTGTTCCTATTATTTTGAGAAATGCACTAATTAGGTTTGCTTTTGTCCTTTCAGTAATGATTCAAGGCTCTGGACTCCATAGAGTGTTACATTAAAAGGTATTATTTCCTGACATTTAGCAAACCATTCAGATGTTTATAAACAGACACACACACACACACACACACATATACAGAAATACACAAATACACACACACACACATATATATATACACACACATATATGCTCTTACTAAATTTTATATATCTATATCTATCCATATACTCTCACTAAAGATGATTAGCTGGTGTGGATGGTGAGTGCTAGAAATGAAAGTATTCGAGCTGCCAAAGCTATATCCATCCCACACCTGGCTCCTTCCCCAGCTTCATGCTATTGAGAGTAATGTGGTCCTGTGATGAATTAATCAGCTAAGAGTGTAGTATAATATTTGGCCACCAGATGGTGCTCAAACAACCTATGTCCTCCCACTGTGGCTGTGGGGCTGTGCCTCTCTGTCCTTAGCTGACAATGAGATTTATAAGGCCACTTCCAGAGAGGTCTAGATGTATGATTTGGAATATGCCCCACTCACCCGAATTCAAAAAAAAAATACAAAATTTTCTCATTTATTCTCTCCAAGTCCTCATTCTGAGGTTTCATTCTCTCATTCAGAATCCCTATTCATAGGGTTTAACATGACTTTTATAATGACCATATAATTTGATTTGTTGAAATAATTAGCAGAAAAACATGCAAATTGTAACAGATTTTTATTCAACAAAGTGAAGGAATCATTATAGCTTGGATTGCCTATCTTTTCCCTACAACTTTCCTCTCAGCCAGTAAAAGGGAAGATGAAAAAGAAACCATGACAAGCTTTTAAAGCACCAGCCCTGGAGTCGGGAGGACCAGAGTTCAAATCTGGCCTCAGACACCTGACACACTTACTAGCTGTGTGACCTTGGGCAAGTCAGTTAACCCCAATTGCCCTGCCTTCCTCATTGCAAAAAAAAAAAAAAAAATTAAAAAAATTTGCAGAGATTTCCTTCCTACACCCTTGGAGGACAGAAGAAGAGGAAGCACTGAGGTCAATTGGGCTCTATCTCATCTGTGACTGTTCCATGGTACAGCATTAACATCTCACCTCTGTGCTTCCCAATTCTAGCTCTGCTTTCCCTTGGCTTCTTCCTACCTGTTCTACCTTCACAACTTCCCATCTCTAGGAAGGAGGGGGCAGGAGACAAAGGGGAGGGGAGGCATAGCTCTCTCCATCTCAGAGCATCTTGTCCTCTTCTTTCCAACCTCCTGGACAGAAAATCCAAATTAGAGTTCAGAAAGGCATCTGTTTAGAGGCCTAAAAGCTACAACACAGTCAAGAGCAGTGTGCCCTTCACCAGACTATCAAGGTTTCATGTCTTGAATGGGGGAAATGAGGGAGGGAAAAGAGAGACAGGATGGTAAATCTAACTGCTGAGAAAACACAACGACCATGACTAATTGTACTATTGATCAAAGCATAACATAATTAGGAAAATGAGACCTTATATAATATTACAAAATACTTAAGAGGCCAAGGTTACCTAACTTTACTTCCTGGTGTGTTTAGAGGGTGAAAGTGCCAGAAATATCCACGATCCATTATAAGCAATGCTTCCTCACCTCTCCCCAGCTCCCCCCCCCAAAAAAACCCCAAACTAATGTATTTAATCTCACAGGCATTTAATTGTGCAAGGGGGAAAAGAGAAGGATACTGGCTAATAAACCCAGTAATCTCCATATATACTTCAGAGCATAGACAGGCATTGTTTCTGTGCTGCACTAACCAGATGACTTGGTCCCTCTGTTTCCTGACTGCCTTCTGGTACAGGGGCAAGAAATGCTATAGGCCTCCAGGTGAGGAGAAAGCCTTGGGCTCTCTTTACCTCCCCAACCGGCCCCCCACCAGTTAGTGCATGGCCCTGCAATGGCTTTGTCTCTGTTGTTTCTATTCTTTCCTATGTTAGGTGAAGAGCATTGATGATAAAACAAACCAGTGGGAAACTTGTAAGGTTCAAAGAGTCAGAGAACCAGAGATCCAGTGACAGTGCTAATGAGGCCTTGAAGGAACCAACTCAAGCAGCAAATTAAACCAACCGGAAGTAATGTAATCACTACCGCTTTAACTCTGTTACACAACAGATGAAACGTGCATGAACAGTTTTTCAAAATTTTCTTATTTTCTCTACTTTCCTTATGTTTCCATCTTCTTATTTTTATTCAATGCCCCTCAATTGCACCCAAGGCTACTACCGCCCCACCCCACCTCTCACTCCACCCCCCAGGGGGAGGTATTACATACTTTGGGAACATATGCCTGATACTTTGAAGGAGGGGGAAGGATCCCTTCATTATTACTTGGTGCTGTGATTACCTCTCTAGAAAGGACTCTGCTAATCCTTTTTATGATACCGAGACATGAACCATGTCTAAACTTTATTGTATAGAATTTATTCAGAACTCTGTAATGGGACCAAGGAACAGAGAATATTTAAAAACAAACAAACAACAAAAACACACCTGACTACCCTTTTTGAGGTCAGGCTTTCCTCAGGACTGAATCTGGGCTTCACCTGAGCCCGCAGCTAGAGCTATGTGTGGAAAGCAGGCCCCTAAGCCAACCTTAGTTAACATCTTTGAATTTAATGGCTTCCCATAAGTCAAGGAAAATTACAGGATATTGAAATGACTTCAAAAACATAATACAAGACATCTATTTTTTGCTGTCAGTTAGATATCAGCTTCTGCCAGTTCAGAATGACAGAATTGTAGGCTTCTCCTTGGTCTGAGCACCCTACCCCGGTTACTTTGCTTTTGCTTTTGCTTTAGTCTGGGCAGGTGCTGAAGTCAAGACCCCACGCTGGTGCCAGAGTCCCACCACTGCTGCTCACTTCTGTTCCTAAACATTTTTCAGTATACAACCTTGGGACCTTGAATTTTCCTTACCCTTACCCTCATACACTACCTCTAGGTGCAGACACTCTCCTCAGTCCACATTGGATCTGGGACCTAATTCTGGATCATGAACAACAGAGCTGTATGTTTGTTCCTTCTCCTTGCCTATTGTCAGGTCCATACATGCTAAATGTGGAACTGTTGAGGGTTGAGGGAGATGAAGTCCAGGAACCCCAAGACTGGAGTTCCCCACCCGGGCCCTTGAAGGGGAGTGCCCTTCAAGGACCCGAGTGCTGGAGAGGGTTGGAGCCATCTGGAATGAATTCATGATCTCAAGCATTCTTTAAATCAAGGTGGCAAAGATTTATTATGCTTTACAGTGGACAAGAGTTCTTAGGGCCTGCAACCTTACGGGGGTGCAGGAAAGCTTTTATAGGAGATTTGGGGGTGAAACATGTCAATTAGGTGTTTTGAGGTGGAATTAGGGAGTGGTTAAGGGATAGTCAGTTCTCAAAGGAACATGCACTTTCTGTACCTACTGTGCAAGTATCTTACCCAGAGTTCACTGGGAAATAGCCCAAGGCAGGGCAACCTGGAAGTATGGTTTTGACTGTGAAATGTCACTAAGTTAACTAATGGTCAGGGCTGACTGGGAATATCCAGGTGGCTCTCATCAAATGTCTTGTTAGACAAGATGAATGTAAGACATGTCTAGGATATATATCAGTAAAGTCAGTCAGTAGTAAATATCATTATGGCCCACTGAACAGCCAATTAGCACGTACAGAAGGACGTAGACCAATAAATTCTATATGTGCAACTGGCCACAGTATCAGGAGGGGAGATAAGCGTTTTGCTAAGGCATGCTGCCTTTGAACTGGAGAGGAACTGCCTCAGGCAGTATTTTGAGGCTAGGGAGAGGCATGATTTTAGAACTGGGTGTGATTTTGGACTTGGGATCCAGGCACAGGCACCCAAGCAGAGGCTAAGGAGAAATGTTAGAATTAGGGTCCAAGCACAAGCTCCCAAGCACCCCATCAGAACCTTTTCTTGTCCTGATGCACAGCCGCAGGCCTCAGTTGGCTCCCCACATAAAAAGGGCTCTGTACCCTCATGGTTAGATCCTGTTCCCAGTGTCCATAGATCTGTCTGTCTATACCAACGTGGGCTAGAAAAAATGCCTCACCATGGTTGTTCCTATTTGTTCCTTAATTAAGGTTTGGTCTGGCACTTTTCCTAGATCTTTTTTGAAGTAGTTATGGGAGAGACCTAGACTGGGTTGCTTCCTTCTCCACCACCAATTTGGCTATAAGCTTGATACTCCCCCAGTATTTCAGCTAATTGGGCTTGAATGTATCACCAAAGAGATTAACACCTCTTAAAAAAGGTACTCAGTGCATGAAATAGGTATCTAGTATGAGAGCTATTTTCTCTGCCACAAACAAAATGTTTAAAAATGTAAATGACTCATAGGCACAATTAACAAATACTTCAGACATAAAACAATAAGCCATCAGCATCACTATAATATCCCTGAAAGGCAAAGGCTTTATAAGTGACTATTGAACAAACATGTGCCTTTTACTTCAGACCTGCACTATTGAAGTAACTGACAAGGCTCGATCTCTTGGACAGCAAGTCTTCTCAGGTTCAGAATGATCATCTCAGCGGTTATTCTCTCCTTAGAGAAGTGGAATACTTACAGGAAGCACCTGCTGCTGGGCACCAGCTCAGAAACCCACAAACTCTTTAACTCATAAGGTAGAAATTAATGATGGAAGTTTACATTTCTCAGAATTTCTGATCACTCATTATAGACCTGTTCTCACAGAAGAATCATAAAAGCAGAAAAGCTATCAACTTGAGGTCCAGTCTGAGTCCCAGTGAGGTGAGCACATGTAACCATTACAGTATGATTTAGCCACTAGTGCTGCTGGGAAGAGGGAGAAAATTTCACATACACACACATACACATACACACACATGCACACACACGCACACACGTGCGCACGCACGCACGCACACACACACACACCATGGAAAGTCCAAGGAAAGCCAACAGAGTCTCAAAGTAACATGTTCAAAAAAGAAAGAGGGGTGGGGCCTTTGTAAAGAGGCATCTCTTTCTGGCTCAATTGCCTATCTTTGCCGGCTCTAACCACTGAAAATCGCAGTGACCAAAGAAGATATTAAGCATCGTCCCAAAGAATATGTCCTTCAATCAGTGAATGAATTCTCCAGAGTCTATGCCCAACTCCACGAGAAGTGCTTCATAGTAGATCAATATGTTCCCATGAGCACCATTTCTCTATAGCAGAAAGAATTATAAAATGTATAAGTATGTCACTTTATGAGTTAAAATAAATATTATCCGACTTTATAAATAAGGTCACTATTGATCATAGAGATTAAGTGACTTGTCCAAAATTACACAGTTAATAATTAATGAATACATTTTGTTTGGATACAGCCAACACTTCCCAATAAATACTCAAGCCAACCATTAAAAAGATATATCAAGAAAAAAAATTAATTGTAATCCCCCACCTCAAGTGAACTTTAGAAATTCCCTGAAGGACAGCCCTGTGATGCTACATATGCACAGGAAGATGGCCATTCTGGTTTCCTGAGAGACCTGTCTCTCAGGACATATACATATTTCTTTCCAGGAAATTTTAGAGAGACTGAGGAGATGAGAAGGAAAGGCACGAACTTTGAATTGTTGATGAGAGATCTCCCCTGAGCCATAAGCATATGGGAAAAAACAGCCCTCCATCATGTCTCTTGATTCCCAATGCCTGTTCCCCTCAAAGACTGCTAAATATAGACTTCTTCAGGGAGATTCTTCCTTCTCAAGTTGAGCTGAGATCTTTATCTTGATTCTGTCATAGAGTCCCCCTTCAGTGTTCTTTCATATAATCTAATACGTATAATTTCCCTAATTATTGTTTGACTATTTTTGATAAATATATTTGCTCTCTTCTCATGAATAGACAATCGTGTAATTTGTAAAATAAGCATTTGGAAGGAACGAGCTAAGCTCACCAAGAGTAAGCTGTTATTGTCTCTTTTGGGTCAACAAAGGAAAGGGATTTTTATCTGAAATCCCAAAAGAGCATTGTACTCCTACACCGAAACTATCCAATGTGTATTAAATAGATATAATTCTGTGTCACTGCCCTCTGAGAGGTAAGCTAATGTAGGAATAAGCACCTACCTACCATCCTCCTCCTACTCCCCACAAAGACAGAAATTGATGGGGTAGGTCAGATCTCAGATCATACTTATTTAAATAACTATCCCTACTATGCACAGGCCACTCCAAACCCCTGCGGCTCAAGTCTTCTATGTTAGATGTTTAAATATACTAAATAAACAACACTCCTAATTGCATGTTTAAAACTGGTATGACTTTAAATTTTTATAGTTTTCTGATGATTAGCAGAAAAGAAGAGTGTCTTTTAACTTTAATAATAGAATTTTAACACTGTCCTGTGTATTTAACCTTAGTTTTATTGCTTTTTGTTACTGACTTTATTTCAATTTTTGTAGTTGTTGGTAATAATGATATTTTGGTTCTGTTGTCTTCTTTGTGTGTCGCACCACATACTTCACACATCTTTCTCTGAATTCTTCATATTTGTCTTTCTTGATGGTTCCATTACATTGACATACCACAATTTCTTCAATCACTCCTCAACTATTGGACATATTTCAGAATAATTTTAATTGCTTTCCAAGAACATGAGATAACACGGCTGTAGAGTCAAGGAGGAAACAAAGTAAAGATAAAACAATTCAGGAACAGAGGGTGACAGGTATATTATTACAGAGATTATGCTGCTCTATTAGTTCTAAATACTCATAAGTGGGGCAGGGAGACCCCCCATAAATATGATGAGCCCCCCAGTCACCTTGATGATATAGGCTTTTGTTTAGAGGCATCTGTCACACAACTCCTATAGAGGTGCGCATGAACACTTATGCTTTGCTAAAAGGACCCACAGAAACTTTGTGATTGGTTCCCTGTGACTCAGACTCAAGGGGATGGTCTAAGGGACCACTTCGTTCAAAATTCTATAAAAGTGAGGGCATCGCATATACACTCTTATTTTCATTATTCAGGATTCCTTCTGTACATTTTCCCTTGTGCCTCCTTCCACAATATGGCAAAGGAGGAGTGGGATGGGATTTCTCCTTTCCCATTTCTGGAAGCTGTAATAATTGTTTATAACAGAAGTATATAATGGTAAAGATGTTTGCAAGTTGTATGAAATAGAAAGCAGCTAGGTGGCATAATGGATTGAGTGCTGGACGTGGAATTAGGAAGATCTGAGTTCAAATCCAGCCTCAGACACTTACTGTGTGACCATGAACAAGTTACTTAGCCTCTGTTTATCTCAGTTTCCTCAACTGTAAAATGGAGAAAATAATACCATCTACCTCACATGGTTGTTGCCAGCATTATATTCAATGCATAAACATTGGAAGTTTTCTGAATAAAGACAGGAGTAAAGCCAGGATGCCTGCTATCCCTGCTATTATGTGACATAGTTCTATAAATGTTACCAAGAATAATAAGACAACAGAAGGAGACAGAAAAAAAGGAGATAAAATCATCTTCGTTTGACGTGATAATTAATTTAGAAAATTCTAGCAGAACAGCAAAGAAATGAATTGATGATTTATATCTTCAGTAAATTTGTTAGAAAATAAACACACAAAAATCAATAGCAACTCTGAACAATGATGACAAAGTCCAGGAAGAAATAAGAAAAGGGAAGAAATAAGAAAAGGAAGAAAAAAGAAAAGAAATAAGAAAAGAAAAAAGAAAAGTCCCATTCGAAATACCTACAAAATTCAGCAGTTATCTTGAAATCAGTATACCAAAACAGTCACTACCTATATAGATAAAATTCCAAAACAGTTCTTAAAGAAGCAAAGAACAAATTTATTAATAATAATAATAATAAGGAGGATGATAATTATCATTTATATCTCACTACTATGTGAAAAGCACTGTGCCGAGTGTCTTACAATAATAATTATTATCTCATTTGATACTCACAACAGCCCTGGGAGGTATATGGTATTATCATCCTTATTCTATAGATGAAAAACTGAGTCACATAGAGGTTAGGTGACTTGTCCAGGGTCACGCAGTGTAGTAGGAAGGCCGAATTTATGATCTCAAAAAGGATCATATAAATATCAGAATGGTTCGAAATCGATGGGTATACAGAATTCTCCAAGCAGAAGGCATCAAAAAATTTATTCAGGGCCCAGAGCAACAAATTAGCGAACCAACCTCCCCATTCCAGTATTGTGAACACAAGCCTCCAGGCCCAGTAGGCC
>CM053622.1:492380877-492396030 GCA_028646595.1 Phalanger gymnotis
CTCTTTGACTTTGTTGACTTCTTCTGGCTGTATGTTTTGGTCTTCTTTGTCACCAAAGAAAAATTCCAAAGTCTGAGACTGACTCTGGGTGCGTTTTTGCTGCCTGGCCATGTCCCAGCCAACTTACTTGACCCTTGAGTTTTTCATGGGGGTATGACTGCTTGTAGAGTAGAGAGTACTATGTTCCAAGCTTGGGGGGATGCGCTGTTGATTTCAGAGCTAATACAGCCAGCTCTGCACACCAGCACTCCTCCTTCCCCAAGAACCCCCAACCCAGACTGGACTTAGATCTTCAGCAAACTCTGCACTCCTACTCTGATCTGCCACTTAATTCCTCCCACCATGTGGGCCTGGGGCCAGAAGCAACTGCAGCTGTAGTTCCGTAGCTGCCCCACCTCCGCTGCCCTGGGGCGGTGGCTGAAAGAAGAACTCTATCACCCTGACCTCAGCAGCTTTTCCCACTAACCTTCTCTGTTGTCTTTGGTGTTTGTGGGTTGAGAAGTCTGGTAACTGCTGCAGCTCACTGATTCTGGGCACTAGGACATGCTCCACCCAGCTCCTGGTCTAGTTTGCCCGCGCTGCCCATGCTGGGCTCTGCTCGGCTCCGCTCCCAGCTCAGTGTGGGATAGACCTTACCCAGAGACCATCCAGGCTGTGCTGTGCTAGAGTCGTGCTTCCCTCTGCTATTTTGTGTGTTATGCAGTTCTTCTCTGTTGTCTTTGGTGTTTGTGGGTTGAGAAGTCTGGCAACTGCCGCAGCTCACTGATTCAGGGCGCTAGGGACCGCTCCGCCCAGCTCCTGATCTGATTGGTCCGCGCAGCCCACACTGGGCTCAAGTGTCTTTCTTTCTAACATGATGGAGGAGGAGCCAACTTGACGGTATGTTTGCCTGCAAATCCAGAATATATTTTTAGGTGTATTTCATTTCATGAATCATTAAAAATGTTTTAAAAATAATTTTCCTTTAAAGGGATATCAGCTATGAAATTATTTAAATGACACTGTTTTTTTTTCTTCTACTGGTTATTGAATGATAATATCAATAGACTTCATTTTGATAAACATCACAAGCTCAGAAACCCTGAAAATTCCAGCCTTCACTGACAATGGGAAAGTGGAATAACTTTTCTTATATTACCTCACCCAAGACTTAGTTTCAATTTTAGGGGATCATTTTGCCCAGGAAAAAGTAAGTCATTGTCATGATTAATTCCATACCTGTGCCGAAGAATGATATTTAAAATGAAGAAGTCTAACTTGCTAAGGAGGATTTTACCCAAATTGAGAAAACTAATCACAATATACATTTGGCTCATGAATCAAATGGGAGATTAAAAAAGAAAAAAAGACAACCCCTACACCCCTCACCCCATTTCTGGATTCACATTAGAACAGATTAATTACTTTATCCTTTCCCTTTACAACTGTCAGTCAAATGCTCCTGTGCTATTTCCTTAGTAATCAATTTAACTGGAGTAGGTAAAAGATAATAAAAGAAAAATAATAATTCGTATGTAAACATAATTTGTATATCCTATTTTGTCTCCAGTTACAGTCTGTCTTCCCAAAGACCAAAATGCTCATCATGTTGCAATTTCTGTTTTTCTCATAGTCAGTGTCCAGCAGGGAGGAAGATAGTTAACTCAAAACATCAATGTATGATATTTAGACTTCCCATTTCCCAGTGAAACGGATGATACAAGGAAAGATGCTACAAAGTCATAACTGGTTTAGACGTAGGATAACTAGTCATAACTGGTTTAGAATTTGGAAACTTTGGTGATTCTGTTGGTCACAGGTACAAAAAGGACAGCAAGATGAAGCTGTGAAAATAGTTCAGTGAAAATAACACCAGCTTGGTAGTCAGGGGAATTTGGAGCCCCAAGAATGCTCATCCTCAGGAGTTGTAATTTCACTGTGCTTTGGTCTGTCTAGGCTTGATTCTCTGGGACTTAAAACAAGGTGATAATAAACAGCCACAGAAGCTAAGACCCACGATGTACTGTCTGAATATCATAAATCTAACACTGACACTTGCAAGAGGACAGGCTTGGTTGGTGTCATTGTGTCCCTCAGAAGTCTCTCTTTACCTCTTAATCCCTAATTTCTCTTAATCTCTTAACAGCTGAAAGTCTATGCTTGGGCATTCTCCCCTGCAGGGCCTGCGGTTCCTTTAATTCAAGCTTATGCCAAGGAGGCTGCCTCACCTGTTCAACTTGATCCAATTTGGAAGTGAGGCCATCCCCTCTCCCTCCAATTTATACAGCATAGCCTAGTATCAGATCAGAGGGTTTAGAGTCTGATAATTGAAGTTTGAACTCTGGATTTGCATTTTACTCTCTGTGTGAGGTAAGGCAGGTCGCTTAAACTTCTCTGAGTCTTACCTTTGCCACATATAAACTGGAAACCGTAATAATACCTGCCAGTTTGTCTCAAAACATTTTTGCAAGATCCAAATGAGTCACCATTACCATCTCAATCATCGATATTTTCTTTAATCCACCTCTTGCATCCAATATAGTTTAAAACAATCACTTTTCATTGTTTTTTTTTTCTGTTTATGTCAATCTAAGCACATTCTAGGCTGTAGGGTTCCTGATACAATTTTTTTTTCAGACCATAGTACTTTTAAAAAATTTCTCCTCAGCTTCTTATCCATGCTTCTTTCTTCTATGCATATCTAAACAATCTGAGTGTGTATGTACATTCCTGTAATCCACATTTTTTTTCTTTTAGGCAGCTTTTTTTTCCCCTACCCACTCCCATTTAGGTCTTAAGAATCTCATATTTGGGTCACCTTCTCTTGCAAAATATTAAGATATTAGATCTAATCTTTTCTTTCACTGAATCCTTTGAAATGTCTTTTCCCCACTTTTAGGGTCTATAACAGATTATACTTGGCTCTGCTCCCTTTTTCTATCATGCTTCTAAGTAACACTTGCTCCTGAGGTTTCTACCATTTCTACTTCAATAATCAGGTCCTTCTCATTGCTAAGAATTGCATCTAAAATAGCTACTTCCCTTGTCATTTCCTCTATCTTTCGAAGGCAAATCACAAATGTATTAGCTTTTCTGCTCTTAGCAAAAAGATTTAT
The DNA here is from genome assembly GCA_028646595.1 of Phalanger gymnotis. Taxonomy (NCBI): domain Eukaryota; kingdom Metazoa; phylum Chordata; class Mammalia; order Diprotodontia; family Phalangeridae; genus Phalanger; species Phalanger gymnotis. Next base: position 492,383,973 of record CM053622.1, read on the forward strand.
AGATAATTGAAGTTCCCTTTTACTGCAGTATCAGGCTTTGAAGCTAGATTTGTGACCTGCTTCTCACATTCTTTATCTAATCACTTCTTCAGTCTAGTTGTACTGTAGAATATTCTTATAATAATATTATGTCTATTTGTACCTCCATCGCTTCTCCCTCAAAATGCTCAACAATCCATGTTTCTTCCCTGGATTTCCTTACATTTGGTATATATTCTTAATATATGATGATATTCCATCTCACTCCTTTTAACTTTCTTTGAATAAAGCTTTAACAAAATCTTTAACAAAATCTCAGTGATGCCTTTAAGGTCAAATTTCATTGGATTATAATCTTGATTTCCCTTTTTTTTTGTACCTGTACATTGTGTAATTGCAGATAGCAGTCTGAAGTTATGGGTTGTATTGCTAGCTCTCTTCTTAAATGTAGTCTTCTGTAAATGACTGTTTTCTCATTTCTTATGTTTTCCCCTTTGTTATAAGTGATACCGTCTGTGGTGCCAGACTTAATAGATTTATGTGCTTAACCTCCCTTTTCAATTTAAAGGCCTTGATTAGATGCTTGAGACTCCAAGCAAATGGGCTTTTTCTGGTCTTTGTTAGGGTCACTCCAACCCTGATAAAGAGCCCATAATTCCTAGTAAAATCAGATGTCACCATGGAGCTAGGAGTCTATATTCTCCTCACTTTCTCTCCCAATGAGAAATGAGGTAGGGCCAGAATCTTCATAGATCACTGCTTCTTCCTACTTGGCTGGCTCTGAGATGGTATGGACCCCTATAGCCTCTACTTATTTCCCACTCCTTCATGGAGTTTTGGTGACGGGGAAATGCTTAGACTCAGGAACCTGCTGCCATACTCTCCTAGTGAGTTATACTGTATGGTTACCATAATAATAGATATTTAGGACCCCTTAGTCATTAGAGAATTCATTAGCCAAGTCTATGAGGAATCACCTCTTTAGCTTAGATGGTCTTGACCACCAAGCTAGGATGTGAGGCTGTAGCCTATATAGTCTGTGAAATATAAAGCATTCAGAGCTACAATCTCTTACTCTGCAGAGGTGTTCAGAGGCATGCTCTGATCATGCCTTAGAATAAATCAGTGTAAAAGTGAGGGTCAATTCTGTGTCTAAAGGAATCAAACATACAAATGTCATTTGATACACTGAGGGAGTAGTTTAAAAGTGAAATGGGACACTTTGGGTTCAAGTCCTTTCCTTTTAGGTGGGTGGGTGGGGAGAGAAGGCAGAGACAGTAAGAGGAGACAGAAGATGGCCCTTAGCCATGTGGGTTCAAAGCCCAAGCAAGGTAGTGGTGATCCACCACCATGTTTGTCTCTTATTTGTGGATTTTCATGTGCTTGTGGTGAACTCTAGGAGGACTCAAGTGTTTTCCACTCCCATGTGCTGCCACCTCTCAGCTCTTCTTCCTCACCATCTTGTGTCTTTCTTTTCTTCTGCTGCTCCTTTTGCTGCTACACCAAGTATTCCTTTCTTTCCGTATCTTTGTATGTTTGTCCCCAACTCTACCCTGTTCACATTTCATAATCATTCTTTAAGATCTCAAATTACATTTCTTAGAATCCCCATGGAAAAAAGAGAATTCATATCTTTACTAAGAAGGATGTTACATTCTTCCATGAGCTTTGCAATTTTTCAGTCCCTTGCAAAATCAGCTATAGTACACCTCATCTATGGAATAATATCAAATACACATCAAAACAGAATAGAATAAAAATGATTAAGCCATTATCCCAACTAAGCATGTTAGGGTGCCATGAGTAACATATATACCAATAATACATGTAACAGCATGACATAAAACATCAGGTCTTCCTAACTTACAAAACTGGCATTTGTCAATTGAAAATTTCAGGCCATTTTCCTCCTACCAATTGAACACTTTCATTAGTGTTTCATAATGTTATTCCTCAAAGGACTCTCATTTTTCCAAAGACAATGTGTCATTAAAGTAGGTGGTTTATATTTCCAACTAAATTCTCCATCAGTCTTTGGAACATTTTCCAAAGGTATCCCTGAGATGTCATGAATTTTCTATGACCACCCACTTTGGGTATATGTTTAAACAGGTAAAATCCGTATGGACAGATGGAAGCAGTCTTCTTTTCTCCCTCTTTTTTAGGAATTTGGTAATAACCACTATACAAGTCCAGTATAGAAGCCCCTAACTAACTACTAGGTAATTCAAGGCGTATTGGACTCTTCAGGTAATTTGTTGTCTAATTATGCTGTTGTTTAAGGTTTGGTAATTATATATTCATAACTTTCCATTTTTCTTTAGTATCACTATTCTGGGCAATGTATTTGGACTATTGGACTCTGTGCTAGTGCCATTCACCAATAGGTTCTTTGACGCCATCGAACACAGAGGAATTTTTTCTGTACCTTACTTGAAATGGCTGACAGTCAGTGAGCTGGACATTGTAAACTACTCCTTGGGAACATCCTATGTTCCACTCATGTGATGAAAACATTCCTGTCCTCTTGCTAAATTTCTGCCTCAGCAGTTCCTTCCATGCCTCTAGTAGGGGAGGTTATCAAGGTCAAGTTTCTCTGGTTCTGCTTCTGAAAAACCAGGTTCTTGTATTACTAGATTATTCTATATTCTTTGGTATAAGTTTCATGGAAAGCAAAAAATACCTAGATATTGAATCTTAGATTGCTGTTGCCAGTATTTTGTTAGTATCTTGAAGAAAATGGAATTTTTTTCCAATTAAAAATGATCCTCCATTGACACATATTGGGTCTGGACACACCAAAGCTAGAATACCCATTATTTTGTTTATGCTAGCATTATTTTCAGGAAATTTCAAAGTCATTTCAATGTATCCCAGGCTAGTCCTTCAAAACCAAAGCATTTGAGAGGCTATGCAGACTTTGCCTTCAAATGTTTATTAGATAATGATAGGAACATGATGGTCATTTGTAGTCTACATTCTCAATTTTCATAGCCACCTCCACGCAGTGAATTATGGGAGAGACACATTAGGTATTGTTGGTAAGGTCACAGTCATAGCTTGTGAGAACCAGGTTGAATACTTTTATGGCCCCACTTTTTTTTTTTTAAATTTGGCCTGCGCCGGGTAGTTTTTATACTTCCAAAATTATATTTTCCTCTCAAGTATATGCAATCCATATGTGACTATCTTCATTACAGTTGTAGCAGAAGGTGGCTCTAACTTTCTGGTTTTCTCAATTTTTTTTTTGGAGGGGGGAAGGCAGAGCAATTGAGGTTAAGTGACTTGCGCAAGGTCACACAGCTAGTACACATGTCAAGTGCCTGAGGCCAGATTATGAACTCAGGTCATCCTGACTCCAGGACTGGTGCTCCTAGCTGCCCCAGACTTTCTGATTTTCTGCCAATGACAGGGTTTGTGTGCCAGCCTGCCATTGCTTTGTGCCAGTGTTTTTAAAGGAGACCATTGCTCTTCATGATATTATACTTCTGAACTTTTGGGCTTCTCCGTTAGGCTCTACATTCTTAGTGTGATTGTGTTGCCTTGTATTCTTAGGTCACGTTTTGGGGGTGTTTCTAAAGCATTTGTATATGGAGCTTCACGATAAGAATCCTTCTGAACATCATTGAGTCTATTTTCCAACTAGGGCACTGAGTCTATCGATTTTTCCAAACCACATAGATTCTATGTAAGGTATCAGCTGAGCAGTTGTGTTCTTGTTTATTCTCTTTATCAGGCTCTTGTATACTATTCAACCTGACCTTGCCTCACTCCCCAGGCCTCCCCTCCCCCAATAACTGCCATTGTTTTGCTTTCAAGCGAATTATAAGCTTTGTTGGTTTTTCCCCCTCTGTGCCGAAATATAGAATATGTTCCAATACACTTTTCATGTTTCTTCAAACAAGTTGTCAATATGTTATATCTAGTTTATCATCCACGAAGCCCTTCCCCTTAGAGACTTTCTAAGTATTTTCATTAATGCGCTCCAACAGGCTGTCCCTCTTCTATGTCAGAAGTCTTCTAAATCGTAATGCCACTGAAATCTATGTAATTCAAGTTTTACCTAGTTGTTTCCCAGAAAAGCATGAGTCCTCTCTTGAGAAATTTCCCAATTTGGGCCAATAGTGATTCTTTGTTATTATATATGTATGTATATCTAGCTGTATACATACAATTTCCGGTATATGAAATACACGTATATCTATCTATGAACAATTATGTGTGTATATAGCTAGATCTACATACATGTGTATGTGTATGTATGTATGTATGTATGTATGTGTAAAATTTCCCCATGCCAACCTTCAGGTGATATTTTGCTTTTCTGCTTTATTCAGTGGATCTATCTATCCTTCCTCTCATGTTCAGGTGAAGTATCTTTGTGACTCAGGGATTTGTATGATTACATACAGATGGGGTACTAAACTTACCCTTATGACTTTTTCTATGAGGTAAGTGATCCATCTTCCATGGATACCGAGTGCTTAAGTTTGGACCATCTCCCTAATGCTGCAATCTATAGGGTGTCCCTAAAGTCTGTACACACAGGAAAACTCATTAACATCTCATTAACCATTTCACCGAAGACTCTGTGTCGTTCAGTGACTTCTTTTTCTGGGGTACGCTAAAGGTGAAGGTGTACTCAATGAAAATCACAGATGCAATACACTTGATTGAACACATAATGAGTGTTCTAAACGAGTGTGCTAAAATTGATGGCAATGTGGAGTTATTGTATCAAGTTCGTGTGAATCTTGCAAAGCACATCGACCTTTGCATCATAAATGATGGAAATCATATTGAAGATGTTATTTGCTAATATTCAAATTAAATAAAATGTTGTTGAAAATTTCATTCATTTCATTTCTTGAACACATTCTTTTTTGCCTGTATGTCCAGACTTTAGGAACACCCTGTATAGAGAGAGTCAACATCTTTGGAGAAAGAAGGGGAAAGGAAGGAAATAAGCACCTAGGAAGAGAGAGAAAGAGAAATTCCATGTACAAAATACTTGGGATTCTATCTGCTAATACACACTCAGGAATCTTATTGAACACAATTACAAAACATTTCATACAAATAAAGATGGATCTAAACAATCAGAGAAATACTAATTGCTCATGAATAGACTGAGTCAACATATTAAAATTTACAATCCCGCTTAAATTAATTTACTTATTCAGTTCCATACCAATCAAATGACCAAACAATTATTTATAGAGTTAGGAAAAATAATAACAAAATTAATCTAGAAAAGCAAAAGGTGAAGAATATCAAGGGAATCAATGAAAAAAAAAGTGAAGGAAGGGGCCCAAATGGTACCAAATCTCAAACAAAGCAATAATTATCAAAACAATCTGGTACTGAATAAGAAAAAGAGTGGCCGATAGTAGAATAGATTAGGTGCACAATATACAGAAATATATCACTGTGGTAATCTAGTATTTGATAACCCAAAGATCCCAGCTTTGGGGGCAAAAGCTTATTATTTGACCAAAAGAACTGGGCATACTGGAAAGCAGTCTGGCAGGAACTAGGGATAAATGAACATCTCATACCAAGATAAGGTCAAAATGGGTATATGATTTAGACATAAAGGGTGATATTAGGGGAGCATGAAAAAATTATCTGTCAGATCTATGGATAAGGGTCTTCCCTATATTTATGATCAAACAGAGAGAATCACAGAAAGTAAAATGGATAAAAAGTTTTTGCACAAACAAAACCAGTGTGGTCAAGATTAGAAGGAAAGCAGGAGAAACTTGCTGTAAAATATTTTTTTTTTCTCCCAACTTCAATAAAGTACACAACTAGAATGAAAAGAAAATTCAGTATACAGTAATTCTAAAAATTGGTCAAGATTATAATGAATTCATTTCTAGTGTCAAGTCGTAAAAATGAATTGGTAACTTATTAAAATGCAAATAAAGAATAGGAAATTCAAAATCAAAATTGATTTTTTTTATGTTGCAGCTGTGTAATCCTCATTGTGGCACCCTGATATTTGAATTGTTTCCTTCTGGCTACCTGCAATATTTTCTCCTTGACCTGGTTATTCTGGGATTTAGCAATAATATTCCTTGGGGTTTTCATTTTGGGACCTCTTTCAAGAGGTGATTGGTGTGTTCTTTCAATGTCCATTTTGCCCTCTGGTTCTAGGATGTCAGGGCAATTTTGTTTGATAATTTCTTGAAGTATGATGTCCAGGTCCTTTTTTTTTTTTTGATTATGGCTTTCAGGTAGTCCAATGATTCTTAAATTAGCTCTCTTGGATCTATTTTCCAGATCAGTCATTTTTCCAATGAGCTATTTTACATTTTCTTCTATTTTTCATTCTTTTGATTAATTCTTGATGTCTCATAGAGTCATTAGCTTTCACTTGCCCAATTCTAATTTTTAAGGAATTATTTTACTCAGTTAGCTTTTGTACCTCCTTTCCCATTTGCCCAATTCTACTTTTTAGGGAGTTGTTTTCTCTTTCCAAGATATTGACTCTTTTTTCATGATTCTCTTGTATCACTGTCATTTTCCCCTCAATTTTTCTTCTATGTCTTTTATTTAATTTTTAAACTCCCTTTTGAACTCTTCCATGAGTTCTTTCTGGACTTGAGACCAATTCCCATTCTTCTTTGGGGCTTTGCCTTGGGTGTTTTGACATTGTTGTCCTATTCTGAGTTTGTGTCTTCATCTTCCCTGTGACCATGACTTTCTATGGTCAGATTCTTTTTTTGTTTTTGTTTTTTTCTCTCTCATCTTTCCCACTCTTTTCCCTTACTCTTAAATTTGAGCTCTGTTCCCAGAATGGAAGGGACATTGTCTCATGCTTCTTGTGCCAAGGGCTACAGGCCTTGACTATCTGCCTGGTGTGGCACTGGTATTACTCTGAGGCCCACAGGAGACCTCTGTGTCTGGTGCTGCACTGAGGGCCTGAAGTGAGGGGAGGGAGATAGCACTGCTGGAGGCAGTAGGGGTTTGTCAGCTTACCTGGCTCTGTGCTGGCATTTTCCTATGTTCTGAGGCACTATGGGGGGGGTCCTAGTGCTGGTATCTGCCCTTTTGCCTGGCTATGCTGAGGTATGTGGGGGGGTTCCCAGTCCAACGGTCTGCCTCTCGTGCTGCACTGGGGCTTAGGAGGTCCTTCTGGCTTGCTAAGGTAGGACCTGCTGCTGACTTGCTGGGATGCTTCCTGTCCTGGACTGCACTCTCCTTATACCTGAGTGAGACAGACCTTTCCTACCAACCTTCTAAGTTTCTTAATTGTCTTACTCTATCTTTTTTGATGGTTCTGCCTTTCTAGAATTTGTTTTGGTACACTATTTTATAGTTGTTTGGAGTGAATATGGGACAGTTAAAGAAATTTCCCGCTTACTCTCCTATCTTGGCTCTTGGAAGTCCCAGAAGGTGACTTTCCACTTATAATATTAAGTGTTGCTGTATCCTTCTCCTTCCCAATCAGAAAAAGGGGTGGGGTTGATATCTTTATAGATATTAATATGTTCACCTACTGCATTGGCTTAGAGAGGCCTTTTCTCCTCACTCTTGACATTTCTTTCAAAGTTGCCCTCTGATTCTGAACATTCTGATTTTGATTAAAGACATATCTGCACAATACTGGGAACAATTTTTTTTTTTATCTAAAGTGATCAGTCGTACAAAATACCATTTGCTACGTTGAAGAAGGTGTCAGATAAATAGGACACTTTAGGTTTACATCTCATCCCTAAATGCATACCTTCCTGCATTTTGCGAGTCTTGTTAGCAAGATAATAGATCTCCCTTAGTTGTGCATGGGTATTCAAGGTTCATTAGTAATATGACAGATCTCCCTGAATTCTGCATGGGCAGTAAGATATGGAGAGATAATTTATTTTTTAAATTAAGGTGATTTATGGGACAACTTAGCTCAGAGAAGAAGGCTGAACTTCTGAACTTGTAATCTTCTTAACTCAGAGGCAAAGAAAGGTACTTAGGTAGTAATACAAAATACAGAACAAAATCAACTACAAATAGAATTAATTATAAAAATGGAATTGACTAAGAAGTGGAATAAATTTGAATATTTTAGCACTATACACAGTAAATGCTACCCATGTTGATGGTGATGTTGTACTTTTTCCATTTTGAAATCAGACCTCATTCTCTCTGATAATTGGAGAGTAAAAATGCCTTCTTCAAGCCCTGTCATTTTCTTCTCATACTACTATTAAGTATCAGAGGCAGGATTCAAATTCAGGCTCATCACGTCTCTGCATCTAATGTTTTTTTCCAGTACACCATATTGCATAAATGACAAGTATTATTATTATTATTGTCCCAAAAGAGGTAGTTTTGGGGTCTAATAATTTGATTTTATTTCTTTCAGATGGCTTACCCGAAGATTAAGATGATCCATGTTTTCATTATTATTCTTACGGTTTCTTGTTTATGTTTGATCATATCTAAGATGATCTCATCAGAAATCTGCATCATTTGCATAAGAAAAGAAGGTGCTGTAGTTTTCAAGAAAGATAGTGGGAACTTTCTTCAGCTCCCAGATATAGATTGCAAAAAGAATCCTCCATTTTTGGTTGTGATGGTGACTTCAGCCCACAATCAGATTAAAGCGCGAATGGCTATCCGTAAGACCTGGGGAAGAGAAAGAAATGTAAAAGGTAAACGTATAATAACTTATTTTCTGCTGGGAATCACAAATTCAAAGGATGATGATGCGGTGATGCAAGAAAGCCAGAAATACAGAGATATTATCCAGAAAGACTTTTTAGATGTATATTACAATTTGACTCTTAAAACAATGATGGGGATAGAATGGATTCACCATTTTTGTCCTCAATCTGACTTTGTGATGAAGACCGATTCTGACATGTTTGTAAATGTCTACTATCTAACCGAGCTCCTTATAAGGAAAAACAGAACGACCAGATTTTTTACTGGTTTTTTAAAGATGAATGAATTTCCAATTAGAAATATATTTAGTAAGTGGTATGTAAGTAAATATGAGTACCCATGGAAAAAATATCCACCTTTTTGTTCTGGAACGGGTTATGTTTTTTCTAGTGACATTGCAAGTGACGTTTATAATGTTTCAGAAAAAGTCCCTTTCATTAAACTGGAGGATGTTTTTATGGGACTCTGCCTTGCAGAACTAAAAATTGATCTAGAAGAACTATACTCAGAACAGACATTTTTCCCAGGTGGGCTTAAATTTTCTACCTGTCGCTTTAAGAAAATTGTAACCTGCCATTTTGTTAAGCCAGTAGAACTACTGATGTATTGGAAAGCTTTGGAGAATTCATTAGATGAAAAATGTCCAGCTGTTTGAAATGATAATAATGACACACAAGGACAAATATTAGACACTCTGCAGCGACATTTTGGAAGGAGAAACACATTTTTGAATGACATCGTTGAGAATCACAACCTATCAGCATTAGGGAAGCAGAAGAGATCAGAGCCATATTCCTCAGTGTTCTGAACACAAGACTAAAATTTAAAAACCCAAATTGTAGTCCTGAAATGATTTATACATTCCAATTTTGAGCTCCCTCAAAATTAAAATAATCAAGTAACAATTTATTGGCACCTATAATCATTCTTTCTGCCTCCAACCTATCCTAACATCCCTTGATTTTTATATTACATCTGATTAACAAAGACATCATCAATATAGATGTCCCCAAGTCCCTGGCTTCATTAAGACTTGGCTAGATAAAGAAGGAAGCCTAATGTTCTCTGTTTAGTATTCAGTGCTTCACTGAGATGAATCATTATATCTCAATTCATCTCTAGACAACATCCAGTTCTAAATTGGACTCAGCACTTATCTGGACCTTCTATTTAAAACCCCAAATGATAAAACACCGAGTATGCAGAACATTCTGTTGTACTACTGACTCTTATTAGAGCTTGAGTTTGTCTCTGAGCTATTCTGTTGCTGAAATTTAATTCTATATGTCATTGATTGTTCATTTAGCATAGAAGAACCACTGTTGGGAATACATGGTCACAAGTACTCATCTCTCCGTGTATTCAGCTATGCGAACCAGTTTAATGGTGGAGTATCTCTCTAAGTAAGAGGGTCAGCCCGTTGTCATACTCATTTGCTTGCTAAAAGCCTCCACCACATTGTCTGTGTGATGATACTAATTTTAATGAGTTTCGATTTGTGAATTTTAGTCAAAGTCTTGATTTGGGTTTGGGTCTTTCCATTCAGGTATGGGGCAGATAGTTTTTTCTACACAGTAAAATGGATACTAAGCATAAAAGTAAATTAATGCATGCATTAACAGAATAATTAGACAGAATTTAGTAATTTAACTAAGTATTGGTATATTCATTTGGGAGGCTAATATTATGACACACCAGAGTTTAAAGCAATTGGGCAATTCTGTTAATTTCACCTCAGCACATCCCCTGCTATGAGCTACTGCTGCCATGGGGATGCTGAAGCTCCTTTTGCAAGCTTCTCAAGAACTTTGGATCTTTTGAAACTTACAAAGTTCCAGTCCCGGACATAGTCATCATGGGATAGTCCTTCATCTAAGATGAGGAAGAAATAAACACAAAAGAATATGTTTGGCTCATAGCTGCAAGGAGATTGGATGGGAGATAGGACTCAGCTCTCAGGTTGCAGCTCTAGGTACTTTTCACACTTCATAGCTAAAAAGAGGAAATCAAAGGTCCCAGTAGCTTGCTTTTTTATATACTGAGTCATAAGTTCTTTCAGCTCAGCAACCAATTTAAGACATTATAATCATATAGTGCAAACTCTGCAAGACATGAAATATGCCCCACTTAAGTTTCTGTGTGGTGGGTTAGAACCAGGCAGAGGGCACCCAACGTGCGTGTGTGGCTTCTTTTGACCAATTTGCCCATGTTATATTTAGGTAGAATGAGATGAGCTGCAGTATTTCTAAAATTTTCACATTTAAGGGAACTTAGGGTACAAATATTAGGGTACAAGCATATTCATTGCAGGACTCTTAATGCATGAATTAAGTTTTTACTAAGTTAGTATTCCTTTATTGAACATGTACTGTGTGTCAACCATTTAAGAGTTTCAGAGACTCAACCTTTTGGGCTGCTCTAGCCAGATAGATAAGAAACTCTTGAAGTTTGAGTTTTTGAGTTTTCTCTGTAAATTTTTTTTTCTGAATGGAAGTCTGAATGTACCTTTTTCTCAGCAATGTGGTGAAAGTGAGGTAACTTTTTGCAAAGGACTTCAAGCTTTTTGGAAACATGCCTTATATAATGCAAATTAATATTTTGTTACTATTATTTATTATTATCTCACCAGAGTTTAATGGGTGATTATTATAAAATATCTCAGAAGTGTAGAGAACTAAATAGTAATGTTCTTATGAATATATCTGAAATGAAATTAAAATCTTTTTCCTGAACCTGAGATCCTCTTACATTTGATACAAGATGGTCATGACAGTTTAGATGACGGTTTCAACAGTTCCATTTTACAAAGCCAATATATTCTTTTGAATAGACTTATAAAATGTTCTCTCTTTGTTTTGAAGCTGCAGTGTATATTTCATTCAATTAAATAAATATTTATCGTGTCTATTATGTGGAAGGCACTAAATATGCAAAGAAGAAAAAGATACAGCCTCTGCCTTTGAGGAGCTTACAATAAAATGGGGAAGGGGTAGAGAAATAAGCCATGAACACAAATAACTATAATATAAGGTAGAATACAATATGAGAAAGGAGAGGTCAACACAAAGTTCAAAGAGAAATTTGAGGAGGTAGAGATCACTTTTGAGTAGACAATGAGTAGAGAAGTCTTCATGGAGGAAATGGCCTTGAAATATCGGAAGTATTTCAAGATCATTATTTATTTAATATTTTTAGTTCTCAGTATTAATTTTCACAAGAGTTTGAATTACAAATTTTCTCCCCATTTCTACCCTCCACCCCACTCCAAGATGGCATATATTCTGATTGCCCTGTTCCCCGGTCAACCCTCCCTTCTGTCACCCCCCATCCCCTTTTCCCTTACTTTTCCCTTACTTTCTTGTAGGGAAAGATAGATTTCCATGCCCCATTGCCTATATATCTTATTTCCTAGTTG
>CM053622.1:492396530-492413605 GCA_028646595.1 Phalanger gymnotis
GAAAATAAGATACACAGGTAATGGGGCATAGAAATTTATCTTGCCCTACAAGAAAGGAAGGGAAAAGAGGATGGGAGGGGAGTGGGGTGACAGAAGGGAGGGCTGACTGGGGAACAGGGCAACCAGAATATATGCCATCTTGGAGTGGGGAGGGAGGGTAGAAATGGGGAGACAAGTTGTAATTCAAACTCTTGTGAAAATCAGTGCTGAAAACTAAATATATTAAATAAAATTTAAAAAAGAAAAGAAAAGAAGAATGAAAGACACTTACCACAGTACCATAGCTTGGTCTTCTAATCCCTTTCTGGGAAGGAGTTACCTGAATAATCCTAAAGAGAAAAAGTCCTGCCAATTGAAAAGGACCCAAGCTATTTCTCCAGAGGAGGCAAGAACCTCAAGGTTGTGCAATTCTACCATGGGAAAGAATTAATGAAGGGAGGGAAGAGGGGAAAGAATTTGGAACTCAAAGTTTTAAAAACAGATGTTCAAAAACAACAAAAAAAAAAGGTTTTGCATGCAACTAGGAAATAAGATACATAGGCAATGGGGCGTAAAAATTTATCTTGCCCTACAAAAGAAGGGAAACGAGATGGGAGGGGAGTGGAGTGACAGATGGGAGAGCTGACTGGGGAACAGGGCAACCGGAATATACACCATCTTGGAGTGGTGGATGAGAGGGTAGAAATGGGGAGAAAATTTGTAATTCGAACTCTTGTGAAAATCAATGCTGAAAACTAAATATATTAAATAAATTAAATATATTTTTAAAATGTCATACCATTTGATTCTCTCAACGACCTTGGGAGGTAAGTACTATTATTATCCTCATTTTACAGATGAGGAAACTGAGGTAAGTAGAGGTTAACTGACTTGCCCAGGCTCACATAACTAGTTAAACTAAATTATTATTTGAGATTGGATTTGGAAGGGTATTAAAATGATCAAACTATTTCCTTGAATCTTTACAATACTAACGTAGTTCTAGTTGATGGAATAGCCAATACCCCAAAGGAATTTTAGAAAAAGATCAAAATGTTTATCTTAATGCCTAAGGAAGCTTGCTATTGACTTACTGGGGAATTATCTGAAATAAGCAAATGTGGCTGGATAGATTTTTAACTTGAATTTCTTGTTCTAATGGAGTTTCTAAATCTGCCCCTCTAACTGTACTGACCTTTATCCACTTTGGCTTCAAAATATTTGCTGATGGAATGATGGAGGACAGAGATTGTGGTTTTTACATACTTGGTTTTTAAATACTTTAAGGATTATAGATCCACGATTTCATCTGTGTGATTATGCCCTCGACCAATACAGATTCCAGAAGCCCCATAAAAAACAATTTCTTGAATTGCTCTAACCAAAAAGAAAATTAATGTAGCTAAACTGGTTCTCACATGATCCACCCAAACTCAGAGTCTTTCCATTTTGTTAGGACAGATTTTGAAACCTCATGCCATCACCTTCAAGAGTCCAGGATTACCTTTATTCCAATGACATGCCACAGGCATAGGACTTTGGTGGTGGTGAGCAATTTTTCAGCTGTGTTCAACTTTTCATGACCCCATTTGGGATTTTCTTGACAAGGACATTGGAGTGGTTTGCCATTTCCATATCCAGCTCATTTTACAGTTGAGGAACTGAGGCAAACAAGGTTGAGTGACTTACCTTAGGGTCACACAGCTAGCAGCTGTCTGAGCCAGATTTCAACTCACAACGAGGTGTCTTCCTGAGTCCGGGCTCAGCATTGTATCCACTGAGCCAAATTGCTGCTATGTAGGACTTTAGCGAAGGAGTGTTTCTACGTAGTCTTAAGTAATTGTATTACTTAGCATATTTAAATTAATTTCAAATTTTGTACATATTATCCAAAGTGCTGATAAGGCATAATTTATTAAGGCATAACTCCCTAAAAAATATTTCTAAAATAATTTGATCTGGTTTTACAGACAGACTCAAAATCTTGGGAAGTATTACTTTAGACTAGAGCAACAGTTCTCAAACTTTTTGGTCTCAGGACTCTATACTCTTAAAAATTATCTATGACCTCCCAAAAAGCTTTCGTCATGTGTGTTATATCTATCAATATTTCTCATATTAGAAATTAAAGTGCCTTTGTATTATTATGAAAATTGTTCTTACCTCCCAGACCTCCTGAAAAGGTCTTAAGGATCCTCAGAGATCCCCTAACAACACTTTGAGAACTGCTGTTTTAGAGACTTTCAGCAAGCTAATATCATGTCCCTTGAAAACATAACAGGTCACAGAATAATAAACATTGAAAGGAAAACATCCTGCGTAACAACAATAATAATGTAAATAAAGACAGTGCTAAAAGTAATAGAACTTAGATCGAATGCAGAGATCAATGATGACTCCAGCTGACTGATGTTGGCCATCCTTCTAAATGGCCCAGTGGATAAACACTGGGCCCAGAAACAGGAGAACTTGAGTTCAGAAATGGCATCAAACATTTACTTCTGTCTACTTTAGTATCCTCAATGTAAAATGGGGAAATTAATAGCACTTACCTCTGAAGATTCCTTCAAGGCGAGCCTGTTGGTATATAGTAGGTGCTTAACAAATACTCATTTCCTTCTTCTCAGAAGACTATGGAGAAAGAATGTATATGCTCTGTTAGTTGTGCTTACTGTATCAGATCATTTTGCGTAAGTATTTTTTGTCCTTTGTTATAAAGGAGGGTGCCAGGAAGGTGATGTTTATATTGGAAGGTCTGGTATGAAAAACAAAGTTAATCCATAAAACATAATAATCATAACAATATGCAGACGGGCGTAGTATAGAGAGTTGCCTGGGAATGAGGAAGTCCTTAAATCAAGCCCTTTCGCTGACACATACTTGCTTTGTGATCCTGCGACAAATTAACCCTTTCGTGTGGAAAACTTCCATCCTGGATCCAGCTGTCCCGATTGGTGAATACCCAGCTCCCCAGATCTAGGAGGTACCAGCCATGTTTTACTTTATTCCCTGCACATCTACTCACCAGTCATTTTGCTGCTTGGACCAGAGACTGTATCTAGAGTATTTATCCTCTACATCTCGTCCAGAGAATGTTTTGTATTTCTGAAAATGACTGAATCGATATTGCCTCGGTTACTGGAAAAGCTATAGCAGTCTTCTCCCATGTCGGTGTCCTCCCGTATGCCTCTGCTCACCATTCTGGTAACTTTTTAAACCAAAACTCCCTTCTCTGTACATCTCATCTATCCTTCTTAGACTGTTAGCTCCTTGAGGGTGTTAGGGGAGAAATATCTCCTCTTTGAGTCCATGTAATCTACCAGAACACAGAAATTATAGAAGTAAAAACCTAAGGTTTATGATGCTGAAGAATTCAGAAAAATCATTTTGAACCCAGACTGGAGTTTCTGACAAGTTTTTATAGAGAGAATTATGCTAGAGAGACAAACATATTCTTTTATATACTGCAATCTCATATATTCTTTTAGGTATAAAAGTTTAAAAGATTCATAATCCCACAATGTCACAAAAGTTCAACAAACTTAATTAAACAGAATCATAATCTCATACATCCCTTAAGGAAACAAACCTAGTTAAACAAACTCTATATACAAACTAAATCAGGTTACAGATTAAACTACATTTAGAGGGTTCACAATGAGCTGAATTAGAGCCTATAGAGTCAACTGGAGTAGAATCCCTTCAGAAATAATTAAATCACCTTGAGAAGCTCAAAACTCCCCTTTGGCTTCTTACTGGAGGAATGTCAAAAAGTCCTACCTTACTATTATCATTCCATGAGTCAGATTTTAGCTAGGTGAGGTTAATGTTAACAGAAAACAGGCTTCAGTTAACCCAAAGTCTTCCAGGAGGAATGGTATAATTAAAATTAATAAAAGGAAATGGAAAATTAAAAAATATCATCACAATGATAGGAACTATCTTTGCTTTTGTATTTGTATGCCCAGTATTTGGCATAGTGCTTGGCACATAAACACAATATTTTTTTCCATTCATATACTTAACGTCTTAATACCCCCAGGCAACTCTCTAAAATTATAAATTGTAGGATCTACTTTGGTAGAGGGAGTTTCCTCAATCAATCTAACAACCAGCATTTATTAAACATGTACTGCAAAGCAGAACTGAAGTAGCTCAAAAGAAATGCGAGATGCACAAATTTAGAGAACCCACCCCAGATGTTCACATGGTATATTAATGCCCCACCTGTAGGAGAGCATTCTGAGCTCCTATTGGTCTGATCAGCCATAGTCGGGTGCATTGCGACTTGACTCTAACATAGTGATGTCATTCTGGTCCTCTTCGAGAATGAAGGACAAAAATCAACCAAGCACCTATTATGTGCTAGGCACTATATTTGGTACTAGGGATATAAAGACAAAGCTCTCTATCAAAAAAAAAAATTACAGATCTGGACCAAATGATTTATAATTGTTGATGATGTGATAACTAAACAAATACACAAATAACAAATAGCCCTTTTAGATCTAAACCAAAAATAGAGGTAACATGGAATAATTACTAGAAGGACAACCTTGGAGTCCAGGCAATGTAAGTTCAAGACACAAATTGGCTATATGACTAGTAGCTTAACCTTTTCATGCTCTCAGGCAATTCTGATGGAATAATTACCTATCTTCATTTGTGGCGGGCTTTTACATACAGAGGTGGAACACAGGTCTGCAACTACAACAACAACAAAAATAAATAGATGAATGAATAAATTAATAAATAAATGAATGAATGAATGGATGGATGGATGGATGAATAAATAAATCAATGGATGGATGGATGGATGGATAAATAAATAAATGAATGAATGAATGAATGGATGGATGGATAGATAGAAAAATAAATAAATGAATGAATGAATAAATAAATACATAAATACATACATACATACATACATACATAAATAAATAAATAAATAAATAAATAAATGAATGAATGAATGAATGAATGAATGAATGAATAAATAAATAGGTAAGGGCATGTAGTAGAGCAGTAAATAGAAGAACTCCTTTCCCCTCTAGCTACTGACCTCTCTGACTTCCCTTAAGTGCCAACTAAATCCCATTTTCTTTTTTTTTTAACAAGAATTTTTTTTTATTTTTAGTTTACAACACTCAGTTCCACAAATTTTTGAGTTCCATATTTTCTATCCCTCCCTCTCCTCCCCCCTTCCCCCGAGATGGCATGGAATCCAACATAGGTTCTACATATACCTTTGCATTAAACTTATTTACATAATAGTGAAGTGGTAAAGAAGAATTATAACCAATGGAATGAATCATGAGAAAGAAGAAACAAAACCAAAATAGAAGGGGAAAAAAGGGGAGAGCAAATAGTTTGCTTCAATCTGCATTCAGACTCCATAATTCTTTCTCTGGATATGGCTTTTTCCATCATGAATCTTTTGGAGTTGTCTATGAACCTTGCATTGACGAGAAGAGCCAAGTCTATCAAAGTTAGTCCTTACAGATATCATGGGTCTGTAATCATATATGATGTTCTCCTGGTTCTGCTCCCCTCACTCAGCACCACTTCATGTAAGTCTTTCTAGGTTATTATGAGGTCTGTCTGCTCCTCATTTCTTATAACACAATAGTATTCCATTACATTCATATACCATAGTTTGTTTAGACATTCCCCAATTGATGGGCATCCCCTTGATTTCCAATTCTTTGCCACCACAAAAAGAGCTGCTATAAATATTTTTGTACATACTGGTCCATTTCCCATTTGTGTGATCTCTTTGGGATACAGCTCTAGAAGTGGTATTGCTGGGTCAAAGCATATGTACATTTTTATAGCCCTTTGGGCATAGTTCCAAACTGCTCTCCAGAATGGCTGGATCAATTCACAACTCCATCAACAATGTAACAGTGTTCCAATTTTCCCACATCCTCTCCAGCATTTATGATTTTCCTGTTTTGTCATGTTAGCCAATCTAACAGGAGAGGTGTGGTACCTAAAAGTTGTTTTGATTTGCATTTCTCTAATCAATAGTGTAAAATGTCATTTTCTACAGGAAACCTCTAACACTTCTTAATTCCAGTGCTTTCCTCCTTTTAATTATTTCCAAATTACCTTGTATGCAACTTGCTTTATATATTAATTTTTTGCAAGTTCCTTGAGGGCAAGGACTGTCTTTTGCCTCTTTTTGTATCCCCAATGCTTAGTACAGTCCCTGACACATGGTAGGCACTTAATAAATGTTTATCAATTGATTAATTTAGTGAATATTCTTGTTTATAGAGAAAGGAATTGAAAAGCAATCATTACTTCTCTAATTAGTCTGGGAAGGCTTTGTGGAAGATCCTATAGATACCTTTGTCCTACAGTTAGCTTGTTTATACATAGTTTTGTATGTGTCTCCCCCATTAGACTCTGAGCTCCTTAAGAGCAGGGACTGTCTTTTGGCTTTTTTTTTTGTATCACTATTGCTCAGCTTGGTACGTAGTAGGTGTCTAATAAATTTTTACTGACTTACTGAAGCATCAGTGAAGCATTTTAGTGGATAGAAATCTGGATTTAGAATCAAGAAAACCAGCGTCCAAATCTTGCCTCAGAAAATTACTAGCTGTGTGACCCTGGGCAAGTCACTTAATCTCTCTCAGCCTCAGTCTGTAAAATGAGGTTAATGATGGCTGTGAAGATCAAATGAGATAATGTGAATAAAATGCTTTGAAAACTTTGAAGCATTCTATAAATATTATCTATTGGATATTCTAGTAGCTGCCCAAGACAAGAAAAGGAAGAACTCCCAACCCAAAGAAGCTATCATATAAAGAACAAACAAAAAGACTCGGAAGCAGGAATGGTCTGGCTAGACAAATGTTATACAGAGTGCCTGCTTGGGGACAAAAGAATTGCCAAATATGGTTGGCAATGCCAAGAAAGAAATGTGAACCCCAACGAAAAATAAATCATTTTAACTCTTCCCTTACTTTAATAATAGTGTTATCCTCACTTACAGATGGAGAAAGTGAAGCATGGATTGGTCAGGCACCTTGCTCAAGGTAAAGAAAAGAATAGTCAAGAGTAATTTGCTTATGTACAGGTGAGGGAAGTGAGGCCTAGACTGACTTAGTGAAGTGACTTCACCAGAGTAACACAGTTAGTGAAGGAACCAATACTGACTTCTGGCCCAGGATTCTTTCCATTATTCCTCATCAAGGACCTGGCAGAAGGCTTTCACTGTCACTCCAGTGTGTAAATTAAGGAGCTCAGGAAAGGGATTATGGCTCTTTAACTCCTCAATATGCAGCATACAGGGCTGAGAAGAGAGGACATTTGATGAGTGTTGACTAACTTTGGCTGACTGACAGAAAAAATGAGAGTCAAGAGCAGAAGTTCCATTGAAAAATAGACTATAAACATTTAATTTAATATGGCTTTCATAATTTCTATCCCACTTTGAAAGCCATCTCTCAAGCCTATTTGAAACAAGTGAACTACATTACCTCTCTATTACTGAGAGTCCTTAAAAGTATCAAACCATGACAGAGAGCAACTCTTTTAAACAAACTGTTTTGATAAAAAAAAAATTATCCAACCTATAATGAGAGAAACTGAGGCAGAGCTCTGAGCCAATGGCACTTTACCAAAGGGTCTATGGTCCTCTCTAATGAAGTGGACCTCAGATCTTCCTCACCATCTGAGATGACCCCCCCCCTCCTTCCAGGGCCCTATTTGTATAGGGTTAGATATCTAAACATTTAAGAACAGCTATATTAAATACAGAATAATTCCATTGATTGACATATGATGCCTAGGCTAAAATAAGCAAACAATATGTCAGCAGGGTCACAGGTTGGGCAAAGCAAGGAATATTTGCACTGACTAGGTGGTCATAAGTTGAACACCTGCTCGTTTTGGACAAGAGAGAATGGTCCAGAGGTACAGAAATAAATTTGGAGGACTTTCCATGTAATTCATTCACCTCTGTCACATTGGACTTGGTCACCATGACAAGGAAAAACAAGGATGGAGGGTCTCTGACTAACTTCCCATGATTAAATAAGTGAATTTACAATCCGTAGCTCACAATTCTGGGGCCAAATATACAGAACTTATAATCACTACTCCTATGGAATCATAATGGACTGACTAATACTGATTAGAGTTTGAATTGGGGTCCTCAAAGAATCAACTTGCTCATTTTCCACTTTGATCCACAGAAAGACCCCAGTCTTTCCTTGGATCATTACAATCTAAATGTGTGGAGGGTAGTCTTCCATGTGTGACACAAAACCAGCAGGGGGCAGTCCCCTCACTGAGGCGCAAAGGTGACATTAGTAAAGAGAGAAATGGGCACAACTTATACTGATTGTGTTCCATTTGATTAAATAATGATTCTCACTATACTAAATGTAACAATAAATACCTGAGGTGACTCTCTCACTAACCAAGAAGCAAGGGGGACCATAGGGCATTTGTTCAAGCGCAGCAATGCAAGCATTGTTTGCCCTGCATACAGGTTCTGGAAATCTTTTGAGTTTATGAAAACAATTCAAGCAATTTTGACAAATACGCACCCCATTATGGTGACGAGAGGCAAGATCCCTGCACACAACACAGATGTAGATAGCTATAGCGCAGGGAGTCGAGGAAAATAAGGAATAGGATGAGTCCCATGAACAAAGGAATTATCAGTGTTATCAGTCATTGCTGTCAGCAGTGGAGCAAAAGCCAAAATAGGAGACTGAAAAGAAGGATTTGAAGTTCCAGTCACTACAGGCTCAGGAACAGGTGGATTAGGAGTCATTGGTGGAGAAGGTGATGGTGATGATGATGATGAGGAGGAGGAGGAGGAAGAAGAAGAAGAAGAAGAAGAAGGAGAAGGAGGAGGAGGAGGAAGAAGAAGAAGAAGAAGAAGAAGGAGGAGGAGGAGGAGAAGGAAGAGGAGGAGGAAGAAGAGGAGGAGGGGGAGGAGGAGGAAGAGGAGAAGAAGAAGAAGAAGGAGGAGGAGGAGGAGGAAGAAGAAGAAGAAGGAGGAGGAGGAGGAGGAAGAAGAAGAAGAAGGAGGAGGAGGAGGAGGAGAAGAAGAAGAAGAAGAAGAAGAAGAAGAAGAAGAAGAAGAAGAAGAAGAAGAAGAAGAAGAATCCCATCTCATACAGTTGTCCAGTCTTGGAAACATCCTCTGATGCAACCCTGTAGTCCTCTGGAGATCTCTCCTCTTAGGGATACTAGAATGAGTGGGGCTTCAGAGTAGCTCCTAGTGGATTTGCTTCTCTAGTTCAGGTCACTTGCACAGATCCCCTTCTCTTTTAAACACCTCTGACAATGTACATCTTAACACAATTCTAATTTGCTATGACAATAACCAGGTCAGGTAGTGAGAGCCAGCTCAAACCTTATTAGCACTAATATGAACATCACTAGACCAGATAATTTACATTTTTAGGTTGGCAAATTCAAATAAGAATTGAAAAATTAACATTCTGAACCTAGATTTTAAAATTGGCATATATAATTAACTAGCCTTGTTACAACTATTTATTAAAACCAACTGAAAAATTATCAGTAGCTATTTTCTAGTTATTTTCTTTTAGCTGCTCATCCCTCTCTTAGAAGGATGAGATTCTGGTAGGGAATTATTAACAGAACACTTTTTTTTAATAAGATGATGACCCCTCAATACACAACTGAATTCATTTAAAATTTTCCAAATAATTGTGATCGTAAGAAAAAATTCTGGGATGGGATGTATAAATGCACTGAGTAGTCAACTGGTGTTCAAGATGTGCTCAACATGCAGGTGCTAATAAAAATCCAAATAAAACTGTTTTTTCCCATTTAGGTAACACAAGATAGTCTAACTTTCTTTTCTTCAAGCCAAAACTGAAGATGTTTCTGTCTTAGGCTTAACAATAATTTGGTCCCATAAACTATTCCATCAATACCCAATTATCCTCACGTTAATTTTAGGAAAGGATAAAAATTTAGGTTAAATAACTCAAACCTTATCTCCAATATTAATCTATGAAACCTCGGAAAATTTTAATCGTTGCATCATGAGGGCCTAAATTGGAAAATGAGTCTTTGTCTGTCTTAATATTACTAGATAGCTGTTTCAAACAATTTTTACATGTAAAATTCTTAATCCAATTTTGAAAATTGTCATATCTCCTACTAATCACATTATTATGATGAAAGAATGTTATAAGTTTGGCTCTAATTCAAAAATGATCCCTTACTAGCATATATTACTTAATTAGAAATCAGCAATAGGGTTCATCTTCTTTTACAATTGCCCTTATCAATGGAATCTGCTATGTGAGAAAAAAGGCAGAGACATAGAAACATTAGCTCTGTTTGATTTCAGATATGAGTCATAGGCAACCAATTGTACAACAGGATGTCATAGTTAACCTCAGAATTAACCAGCTGAGAAAATTTCTTATTCACCAAGATGGGGATAGGTCAAGAGAATTTACCTTCACCTTCTCAAAGTCATTCTTTTGACTTTCTCAGGGACAGACATCCACCTATGGCAGTCCTCAGGCTGCAAGGGCACATGGCATTTCCCTTGAACGATGAACCAGCAGCCTTATGCAGTATCAAGAAGACACTTCTACTTGGATTCAAGACTTAAAATAGCAGCAAATTGAAGTCCCAAGAGATTCTTCCTCAAACAGCAAAATTTCACTAAATTGCAGCTCAGGGCTAGGTAACTGTTATTTCTGTCATATATTAGCCTCAAATTTTCATCTAGATTTTTTTTTTTTTTGCTATTCACAAATTTCATCTATTTTGCCTTTATCATTCCCCCACCCCCACCCCACCAACTTGGTCTACAGATAAAGCCATCAGACCGTTTCTAGA
The DNA here is from genome assembly GCA_028646595.1 of Phalanger gymnotis. Taxonomy (NCBI): domain Eukaryota; kingdom Metazoa; phylum Chordata; class Mammalia; order Diprotodontia; family Phalangeridae; genus Phalanger; species Phalanger gymnotis. Next base: position 492,407,361 of record CM053622.1, read on the forward strand.
ATAGAATGGGGTGAGAATGAGATGAGATTCCCTTAGCAGAGTCCATATAGACAAATGGGTTGTATCTGGGCACAATTTCCTTGCTGAAAGCTAATGGTATCAGAGGGAGCTGTGGCTTTAGAACTAGGGAATAGTTCCACCTTGGTCAAAGACTGACTTTGGCACAATAATTGTCTTTTTCTTTAAGTGCTCAAAGAGGGGTGCAAGCTAGCAAATGGCCACCAGTGGATGTGACTTGAAATGCAAGCTGATTAAAAGCCATGCAGATTGGAAAAGTGGCTGTCATGCAAATTGCCACTGGGATGGAATCTGGAGTAGCCCACTCTTGCTTAGGTAAATCTGTTATCCCTTGTGTGACTTGACTAAACGCTGACTTGAACTAAAAAAATATACTTGAGGACAGAAGTTCTGGGAAGGAGTGGCTTACCTATCCCAGTCACTCAGGCCTAAAAGACTGTTTAGCCTTGTACTGCTGTTTCTACTTCACAAGTTCATACACAGTGAATAGTTGGTTCAAAATAATAGCATTAAAAGATAAAATTACATAAGTTTCCAGACGATCTCAAATGACACCTAGTTATTGTTCAAAAAGTTTCTTTTTTCTGGTTTGAATGGTAGAGACCCTAGTTCCTCAAATGGGCAGTGCTTCAGAGTTTCACAATGCTCTTATCAGGAGGGCTCATCCCAAGGAACCTCCCAGACAAAGATCTCCTAAGAGAATTTTACTATGCTTCTCTCCCAACAGTAAGTCATTTATTATTACTATTACAACTGTTATTATTTTCTCTAATATATACTCTAATAATCATATAATAGATGTATTTATAGTATAGGAGTCTTAAGACTGAAAAGAGGAAGAAACTTGCTTTAACAGCTTCTCTTAGCCTTCTTGTACTTAAAATATCATCTATCATATGATAATTTAGTTTAATACCTTTCAAACTTATCAATTCATACATAGGAAGTAATTTATCCTATTACCCTTGGCATTTTCATACTAATCATAGTAATTTATGTAGTGCTCAACACATGCCAGGTTTTTTCTGTATCTTGAAAGTTGCTTAGACCTGTCTTTAGCAATACTTTAAATGTTTAGTCTATATTTGCCAATTTTGTTAACATTCCACGCCAATTAGAAAAAGTACCTATAAATGAGATAGCCTTTTGTTCAATTGTATTCCTACAAGGTCTGAACACTACAATGTTCATCCTTTACTCAAGCCAGGCACTGTGTTAAGCACTTCACAAGTATGTGTTTCTCCCAACAACCCTGGGAGATAGATGTCTATATTTATTATTCTCTTTATATGTACAAGGACTGATTAGATTCTCTAATTTGCTAACATTACAATATTTTCAACTCAATCATTTTGATTTATTAAGACTAATGGCAATAACTAAACTTCATTTTATACAAAGCTCCATTCATGGTGACACTCCCAACTTCCCATTACCGCTTCTTTGTTTGTTTGAGTTACTCAAAGAGCTAAATCAATTCCTTTAAATTTTCCAAATTACTAATCCTTTAGCATGACTATTTAAATCAGAGCAAAGAGATAATCATTTCTCTATCAATCAATTAACATATTTTATGAAACATATTTTGTAGACTTATATTGATTGGGGAAGAAAGACATTTAGCAACTATCAAAGGGACATTGCTTTAAAAAAAAATTCCTACATCTTTTCAATTTCAGTGAGATTAAGAGCCTCTCTGAAATCTCTTTTTCAAAACTCCAAAACTCTTTACTTTCAAACCCTGAATTTATACTGTCAATACAGATACCAACCATATTTTCCCTTAGACTCATCCTTAATTTTTTTAATTTCCTTATGCAATACTACTCTTTCTTTCTTCTACTTGCTTAATTCCTTTAATAAACCTATTTTTGATTCTTCAGTGGTTATAAATGCACAGTTAATCACAATTTCTTTAACAGCTTTTGGGTAATTAGAATTAGTTACAATCACACAGTTTTTGTAAGTGAGAAGCAAATAGACTCAAAAACAACTCCCTCAATACTAGTTCCTCATTTTCAGGTGTCACAAATTTTAGCAAGCAAGATGACTTCAGAGAAGAAATCATCTATCTCCTTCTCAAAGTTAACTTTTTTATGCTGGAAAGGCATACATCTCACTCTTTTGGCAATGTCCAAGGGGATTGGCCAAAGCCCAACTATGGCACACAAATGTAACAGGAATTGCACTACTGGATAACTATCTGATGGAGATTGCACTTTTCTGAAGGGTTCAGGGTATATTTTTTTTTCTATTTCTTCTCAAATCATTCAAAATTAAGTCCATTTAAGATATACAGATAAAAAAATTAAAAAATTAAAAAAAAAGATATACAGGCAATGGGGTACAGAAATCTATCTTGCCCTATAAGAAAGTAAGGGTGAAGCGGATGGGGGTGGTGATAGAAGGGAGGGAAGACTTGGGGAAGGGGTAATCAGAATGTATGTTATCTTGGGGTGCGGGAGGAGGGAGATGGGGAAAAAATTTGGAACTCAAAATCTTGTGGAAATGAATGTTGAAAACTAAAAGTTAATTCATTCATTCATCAAAATTAAGTCCATTAATTTTTTTAAATAATTCTCAAGTTCTACTTTTCCCTCTCAAAACTTAAATATTGTATACTTTTATTAACCATATGCTCATTTTAATTTGATCTTATCTAATCTGAGCATCCTTGATCATTTATGACTACAATCATTTATGGCTTTTCATGACTTTCAGACTGGCCACCTTTACTTGCAAAGCAAAGATCACTGAGAGCTACTCAAAATGGCCTTGGTGTGGCTATAATTAGCCCTAATACCATGAAAGCTACTAAGGACCCTCTCTCCTATTAAAGGATTACTGGGCTTGGCCACCTTCTCTCTCTGCAAGTGGAATTACAGTGCCCTGCTCCTCCAGTCACAGGCACTGCTTCCAGCAGCATTGCCTTTTCCCTTTTTCCCTTTTCATGCACACTAAACTATTTCTTAAATTTTTAGGATTTGGGAAATAGGGGTTCCCTGTCCTGAAGAGTCATGTGGTTCAATCCCCTTCAGCTTTTTTATGAGAGAATTCTGGAGTTCTAGTCACAGACTCAGCACCCAGGCTCATAAAAAATAAGAGATCCCCAAGGAGGCCCTAGTTGGTGGCACCCTCTGTTAGGCATGCATGCAGTTAACTTATTCCTGTATCTCTTTTCAATACATATTCTTGTTTAATTCTATCTTCAATGATTCTTTCTCTAACTTATTATAGCCTTAATTATACAATTTGAACGTTTTTTTATTAACTAATTGATTTCAATACAAGTTTTACTGTTCTTCTGATTTATCTAAACAATTGACTTAAACTGCAGTAGTATCATTAAAACTCACCTATCTTCAGTTGCTTTCTGATATAGCAAATTTTCTTTTTCTGGGAGTACTTAGAGAATCACTTTCAATCTGGGGTTCCTAATCAGGACTTGCTCGTATCCTCAGGTTGGTTGCTTAAAAGCAGTAAACAACAGAAAGGTAAATGAACTCCAATTCTACCCAATTTTACTCTTTTCTGAAGATGGTCTAAAATTTCCTTATTCTTGTCTTCTAATAATAAAAATTCCTTCCTGTAATAAACTTATCCCAACTATAAGTACAATTTTAAAGTACGCCTTTATTCTACATTAAAATTAAAACCAGTTTCATACATTGATACTCCATAATCTCATACTTAGAGATTGGCCAGCCACTAACTGAAACTTCTTCAAGCATAGCAAATGTGTTTCCTTTTTAAATTCTGAGTTGTGAAATTATTTAAGCTCACAAGATTTTAAATCTAATTTTTACTTTACTATTCTCTGTTTTTCTTAGTTTAGCACTTACCCAAATTCCTATTTCACTGAATTTTCCTGAACATATTTCATGACTATTAAGACAGTTGTTAAAATGCAAACTTCAGCTTTAAATCAATACCCCATCATTTTAAAGGTCCCTTTTATGAAATAATTTATCAGTGAGTTGTTCTTGCTGTTGCTGTTTTTCATTAAACTCTACAGAGTTTGCTAGTACCCCATAAGCTCATCAAAATACTTTATAAAGACATCCAAATTATAACTTAGAAGTGGACGAAATTTATTTATTAATTCCTTTTTTTACAAATTTGGTTTCCAAGCATTTTTTGTACCTTAGGTTTCAATTAATTTCCATATCTGTCTTTCATTTCATCAGCCTCCAACATAGCCAGTGTTGGAAACATAGAAAAAAATGAGATTTGTCCTCTTTTAATCCTTTTTTGAAAGTTTATTTATTTTTAATAGCCTATTTCTTTTGGTTGCTTACACCAAAGGAAAAGGCTGAGGTAAAACACCTGTTATCTATGGGTTAGCACAAAGCACTAATAGCACAGACAAAACAGATACGTATTTCCCATTCTCTTAAAGATTTTCCTAATTGGGGGCAGCTAGGTGGGGCAGTGAGTAGAGCACCAGCCCTGGAGTCAGGAGCACCTGAGTTCAAATCCAGCTTCAGACATTTGACACACGTACTAGCTGTGTGACCTTGGGCAAGTTACTTAACCCCATTTGCCCTGCCCAAAACAAACAAAAAAAAGATTTTCCTAATTGTATAAGGTCCCTTTCTATCTGAAATAGAGAACCCACTATTCCTAAACTTAGTTTCAAACAGACACACACAGAACATCTAACAAGACACAGCATTAAATCAGATCTGAACTTCTAAGTTTTTCTACAGATATTGTGAAGTCAAGATCTTACCTGTCTCTTCTATTAAGAATAGAAGTTATGACTATCTGACCACTGATTTACAAGCTTTTCAGAGGAAGGTTCCATTAAGTTTATTTACAAAAGGGTCATATAGACCTTTATTATTTGCTTTCAGGTGATGGATGACACCCAGCTGATGTGGCATCTTGCAATATCAAATATACCATAAGAGAAAATATTTTCAGATGATCAGAATGTTACTTGGTCTGCTGCACTTATATGAAGATTTGCATACAAAATTTGGTACAGGAGTCAGAATGGCTAGGTTGTCCTGAATACTGAATCCACACTGCTAAATTTTAGATAAAGTTTTGTTTTTGGTTATTCTTCCCCCTGGAAGCACACCTCTGATGCTCTGGGAGTGACTCCAGTATTGAAATGGCAACTATTTTGTTTGGATAAAGACTGAATAATGGCTAAAGGTGTGGAGCTAGCCAAAAAGGGATCTGCCTTTAAGAGACAGCTGCCTGCTTTTTAAGAAGAGGATTCAGATGGAATAAAAAACAGGAAATTCTTGAAGGCTTCAAAGCAGCCATTTTGAAACCATAAGTTTGGTACTAAGCACACAAATTAAGATGATTCCTTGTTTCCTCTAAATCTTGTCAAATTAGCTATGAAGGTACTAAAATATGCAGATATCTGATTTTCCTGATTCTCAGACTGTTTCATGAATGGTAATAGTGACTAGTAGAAAAAAAATGCTCTGTTTTTGGTTTTGCTTCTTCTTTCTCATGATTCATTTCATTCGTCATAATTCTTCTTTATAACTTGACTATTGTGTAATAAGTTCGATATGAAGGTATATATAGAAAATATATCGGATTCCATGCTGTCTTGGGGGGAGGAGGAGGGAGGAGAAGAAAATTTGGAACTCAAAAACTGGTGGAACTGAGTGTTGTAAACTAAAAATAAAAAATTAAAACAAACAAAAAAATGCTGTGCTGGAAAAGGCACCTCTCACAGCTCAGCTATAGACTATCCAGGCTGGGTTGAAGGAAGAGTGTAGTTTGCAGGGCCTCTTGAATACCATGACGCTTGCACATGGTTAATTGGGATGAAGGGAATATTTTGCCTTATTTGCCTTAATTGTCCATCATGTTCTGTAACATTTGAAATTAGAGAGATGGAATAAATAACTGCTTTTTTGGTTTACAGTTAAAAAAAAAAAAGAACTTGTAGCTGGAGTCCTGCTGTCAGCTTAAGATAAATCTTCTGTAGGCAATACCATACATACTCAATTGGGTATCTTACCCCACAGGAAAGAAGGAGGAAGAAGATTAAAAAGTGGGGACGATAGAAGGGAAGGCAGGTTGGGATGGAGGTAATCAAAAACAAACACTTTCAAAAAGGGACAGGGTCAAGGGAGAAAATTCAGTAAAAGGAGATAGCTTAGGAAGAAGCAAAATATAGTTAGTCTTTCACAACATGAGTATTGTGCAAGGGTTATACATAATGATACGCATGTGTCCCGTGTTGAATTGCTTGA
>CM053622.1:492413705-492469620 GCA_028646595.1 Phalanger gymnotis
GGGAGAGAATTTGGAACTCAAAGTTTTAAAAAATAGATGTTCAAAAACAAAAACCAAAAAGTTTTTGCATGCAACTAGAAAATAAGATACACAGGCAATGGGGCATAGAAATTTATCTTGCCCTACAAGAAAGGAAGGGAAAAGGGGATGGAAGGGGAGCGGGGTGACAGAAGGGAGGGCTGACTGGGGAACAGGGCAACCAGAATATACGCCACCTTGGAGTGGGGGAGAGGGTAGAAATGCGGAGAAAATTTGTAATTTAAACTCCTGTGAAAATCAGTGCTGAAAACTAAATATGGTAAATTAAAAAAAATTTAAAAATAAAAATAAAAAAGATAAATCTGCTTCCTAATTATGTTAATGCCTTTAGAATCGTCATCAATAAAACATGTAACTTAGTAAAAATATAAATTGCTTTAGTCTAATTTTCCAACTGTGTTCACCCATTTAAAATGCACTTCATATTTAGAACAGATCTCTAAACATATAGAAGAGCTGGTTAGAATTTAATTTCTTTAGACTTTTTGCCAAAATATAATCACAGAAAAAAAAACTGAGACTGATGAAGGATTTAGCAATATCAATAGGTCATTTATTGTAAGCTAATTTGGAAGATTATTCAATAAAATTCCATAACTTTCTAAGTAATCAAAAGTTCCGTGCTTTGGCCATAACAATTCCCCAAACTTTGTGTATTTTCAAACCAAACTTTACACAGCTTAATAGCTCTTTCTTTAGTCATAACCCCCCAAACACATACAGGGAGGGCACCCTTTTCCCAGGCTGACAAAATCCTACCCAATGGGGATCCTATAGGAATGCATTTCTCCTCTTATGCCTGACCCCATCTCTCTTTCGGACATCCCCAGCCAGGAGTGGCACTTTCTCGGAGAAACTTCCCTTGAGAGAATAGGACTACATTCCAGAAGACCCCCTTATTAGCTATTCCTTCTTGAGAAGCTCCTCGACTAAAGGCACTGGAGATTACCTCCCCGGATTATCACTTCCTGAACAAAGAGTCCATCCTTTTCCCACCCTGTCAAAAGAAAGTGAGGGAGATAATTTCCAACCTGCCTGAGACTCACCTATATGGGTGTCTTTCCTACAGCAAACGTTTAAGGATTTGTTTTGGCAAATTCTCCAATACTTCCAATTCTTAATTTCTGGGCTTAAGGTTTAGGATCCTAAGACCAGTCAACTAGGGTCTAAGGGTCCTTTATAAGGGAACATTCAGCAAAATTTATACCTACTTTCCTTTAAAACTTCTTGGAAATTTAGCTCTGATTGTCAATAACTTCGTCCTAAGCAAATATAAGCAAAAACAACCTTTTCCTTTCCTCATATCTATAAAACTAAAACAAGATCTTCTCAGGTCAAAAGAGGGGGAGATTGCTCCCTGGAAAGTCACAGCCTTAATGGCTTACTGGTGAGGTCAGGGATCTCTCCCCTAAGGCCCTAAAAGTTCCCCCTCAACCAATTTAAGAGATTTCTCAACTAATGACAAGAATGATTTAATTACACCTTGTTAAAAGAATTTAAGGCAAGAAATATATATTTTAAACCTGCCGACAAGAAGTTTTTAAATTAGCTAGGTGGCTACCAGGCTGAAAACGAGGAACTAGTGATTCCACTGTTGAATCTCCCTATTTTAACAAAATGAAAGTAAGAAAAATGGAGGAAAAACAAACAAACCACAACGAAAATAAAAAAATTTAAATTATGGCCATATACCTTTTTATAAAAAAATAGAATTTGAGTGCACCTGGAGCTTATAAATTTAGACAGATTAGTCTCGAATTCAAACAGTCCCTCTTAGCCCAACAGGGTACCCTTCTTAAAGAAAATAAATTTAGGCTAAATCAAGGCAGACTCACCAATGTTGAAGAGATTTACCTCAGGCTCAGAGAATTTTGAGTGCAGACAGTGAGGGGAGTCTAACCTCCCAGCGCCAGCGTCTTCCAGCCACCATCAAAAATTTGACCTGGTGTGCACTTCCCTTTTTTTTGAGTCCCTTGAAGGGGCTGGCCAAAAGAAGTTGAGGTGCATAGTTACCCCATCTCAGGGTGACAATAATGTGGTAATAAAAAATTATGTAACCTACAATAAAAGAAATGAAAAAGAGCTCTGAGCCAACGGCACTTTATTAAAGGGTCCCTGGTCCTCTCTAGTGAGGTGGACCTCAGATCTTCCTCACCATCTGAGATGACCCCCCCTCCTTCCAGGGCCCTATTTTTATAGAGTTAGATATCTAAACATTCAAGAACAGCTATACTAAATACAGAATAATCCCATTGGTTGACATATGATGCATAGGCTAAAATAAGCAAACAATATATCAGCAGGGTCACAGGTTGGGCAAAGCAAGGAATATCAGCACTGACTAACTAGGTGGTTATAAGATGGACAGCTGCTCATGTTGGATAAGAGATAATGGTCTGGAGGTACAGAAATAAATTTGGGCAACTTTCTGTATAGCTGAGTCACCTCCACCACACTGGGCTTGATCACCACAACAAGGGAAAACAAGGGTTGGAGAGCCTTTGGTTAACTTCTTAGGATTAAGCAAGTGAATTTATAATCTGCAGCTCATAGCTCTAGGGCCAAATATACAGAATTTATAATCACTACTCCTATGGAATCATAATGAACTGACTAATACTGATTAGAGCTTGAACTGGGGTCCTCAAGGAATCAACTTTCTCAAAATGGCCGCTATTCCAGCTGGATATTGAAGTCATCTAAGTGGCATAGCAGATAGAACACTGGAGCTGAGTTTTTTAGTCTTGCCTCAAATACTTACAAACTGTGTGATTTTGGACAAGTCACTTAACCTCTCAGCCTCAGTTTCTTTATCTGTAAAGGAAAATTACAGCATCTATTATGCAAGGTCTTTTTGAGCATCAAATAAGATTTTGTGTGTGTCTCTATGTGTGCATGCGTGCCTGTGTATATGCATCTCAAAGAAAACATTAAAGAGCTGTGTGTTGTTGTTCAATTACTTAAAAAAAAAAAGTTAATATGGCTTTCATCATGTCACTCAGTTCAAGAGCCCAGAAGAGTCTTGTCATCTACTATATGAAATCCAAACCTAGCTCTACTCTGACACTACATGTCTCCCCAACCCTATTTCCCGTGACTCCATAACACCTACTCAACCCAGCCAGGCTACCGTCCTCATAGTTATCCTAGTCTTTCCCATCTCATTACTTTTGCTAAGGCTATATTTCTTTTTCTGAAATACCTCACTCTTCTCCTCTTCCTATCCAAGTCCTTGTATATTGTGATGTATAAAAAGTTTGAGAGACATAATTTCTGGCTGATTAATCATTTTATTAATTATTGCTAGTAAGTAATAAATAAAAAATGGTCATTTGGCCATCTCTCATAAACCAAAGACCCCTCATAGAACCCACTCAACACTTATATGCCCTTGGAAGAGTGAGCGTGCCTGAGGGTGGAAATAAACTCTGATTGGTTAACAAGTAATGAGAGAATAAATATTGTAATGAGAGGTGGGTTTATTCTAATAAGGGTGTGGGAGAATGTGACTGATCACTCAGTCTTAGAGCAAGAGATTTATCTATATCAGACTACCACCATTTAGCACAATCTAGACAAAAAGGGAAATCTATTTCTCCTAGGCTAGAATTTCTTTACATTTTAATCAAATCTAAGTTTTTTAGTTGGGTAAGTTTTGCCCAATGGGGATCCTATAGGGGATCCTCCTTTTCAGCTCTGTACTTCAAAAACTCCTGAATAACCTACAGGGGCTGATTTCTGAATGAGGAAATAGAAAAGGGGTAAAAGCTTAATCCTAATTCAAAAAATGGTTATTAAGATAAGAGAGAAATAATCATTTCTCTCAACATATACTTGAAATAAATTCAGTTCAAGAAACAATACAATACTTAGGAACTGTCCTAGATTTTATGGAAACAAAGATGAAAACAACATCATAATATTTTACCCTCAAGTTTCTTATAATCAAATGAGATGCAAGATATACATCACCAGTAAGTATGATATCCCAAAAAATGTGATAGGGACAAAGGAGAGATCCAAAGTGCTGTAAAAAATTTTAGGAAGGAAAGTTCTTCCATTGGGTAGGATGAGGGAAAGCTTCAGGGAGGAGGTGCCTATAATGACCTGGATCTTGAAAAAAAAAAAGTGGAATTGAGAAAGGAATTTGTTCCTAGCATAGGAGAATGACTTATGCAAATGCACAGAGATGGGAGAGAAAAAGAAAAGATTAGGGGACAGCTAATAAGTAGCCCAGGGCAGTTAGGTGGTGCAGTGAATAAGGCACTCAGCTTAGAGTTAGGAATATCTGAGTTCAAATCCAACCTCAGTCATTTACTAGTTGTATGAGCCCTGGGCAAGTCACTTAACCCCTATTTGCCTCAGGTCCCCATCTGTAAAATGGGGACACACTGGAGAAATAAATGGCAAACCACTCCAGTATCTTTGCCAAGAAAAGTCCATGGGTTCATGTAAAGTCTGACAGAACTGAACAACAACCACAATAAGTAGCCCAGTATGACTAGAATATATTGGAGAGCACATGAAAGCAGGTAGAATAAAAGATAGAAAAGGTAGGTTGTAAGTAGAATGTCCAGTTCAATGCTTCCTCCTCCACGAAGCCTTCTCCCACTGTACCAGCACATGAGGAATATTTAACAAAATAATTAGAAATGCAATAGAACATAATAGAACACAATGATTTTAATATGTGGCTTACTAAGTCAATATGTGGCCTGCAGGAGTCCTCATGTACAGTTTAGTGGTCCCCATTTCTATATATATTTCTCTCTCCATATGTATATCATATATATATACATATATATGACATACATGTGTGTATGTATACACATATACATATATATATATATATATATAGTATAGTATAGTATAGTATAGTATTGTGCTGAAAAAGAGCAAGCGAGACCCGGATATAAATTTAGATGTGGACGACTGTTCAGAGTAATTACTCAAATTGAAACAGCCATGAGTAAAGGAAGAGAAAGAGTATTTAAAGGGAAAGAACACAATTAGATTTCCATGGAGATGGGGACATAAACAGTGGGACAAGCTGATGCAGGATTATTTCCATGGAGAAGGGAACACAAACAGTGGGGTTTGTGGAGATGGGAGTAAAAACAGTTGGGTGAGCTAGGGCAAGATGGAGAAACTGGAGGGGGGGGCAGGGCATAACAATAGTATAGTGCGGTATAGTATATTAATGTATAGAGTATTTAATACAGTGTAGTGTAGTTGGTTGGTCATTGTCCTTTGTTCTCAAAGAGGACCAAAATGACATCAGTATGTTAGAGACAAGTTACAATGTGTCTAACTGTGGCTGACCAGACCAATATGAGTTCAGAAGGCTCTACCACTGGTCTGACAGAAATAGTCCATGTGAACATTTGGGGTAGATTCTATAAATCTGTGCATCTCGGGTTTCTTTTTGAGCTACTGCAATTACGCTTTGCTCACAGAGAACAGCACCTTTTCTTGCTGCAAGCACTCCATACAGGGCAGTCCTGCATCGGTGTCTCTCATGTAATGCAATCAATTCCAAAATTCTTCAGAGAGACCTTGAAAGTGTCCTTGTATGGCTTCTTCTGACCACTGTGTGAGCACTTTCCTTGTGTAAGTTCTCCATAAAATAGTCTTTTAGGCAAGCATACATTTGACATCCGAACAATGTGGCCAGACCATCAGAGCTGCGTTCTTTGCAGTAGTTGAATGCTTGGCAGTTTATTTCAAGAAAGGACCTCAGTGTTTGATACCTGCCAAGTTATCTTCAGAATCTTCGTAGGACAATTCAAATGGAAGTGATTCAGTTTCCAGACATGGTACTGGCATACTGTCCAGGATTCACAGGCATATAACAAAGAGGTGAGCACAACAGCTCTGTAGACCTTCAGTTTGGTAGTCAGCCTAGTACCTCTGCTCTCCCACTCTTTCTTTCAGAGCCTTTCAAGTACTGAGCTAACTCTGTCAATGCATGTGTCAATCTCATTATCGGTGTGTACATCCCTGTAAAGTATACTACCAAAGTAAGTGAACTTAACCATAGCACTCAAAACTCCTCCATTTGCTGTAACCAATGATTCTACATATGGATGGTGTGGCGTTGGCTGGTAGAGCACCTGTGTTTTCTTGGTGTTAATTGTTAGGCCAAAATTAGTACAAGCAGCAGAGAATCAATCTGTTGCATCTCAGCTTCAGAGGCTGCGCTGAGTGCACAATCATCTACAAACAAAAAATTATGCACCAACACTCCCTCCACTTTTGTCTTGGTGTAGCCTTTTCAAGTTGAATACATGCAGTAGACAACTTTGACACTGTGTTCATCCTCTTTGAAGGTGCTTGACAACATAACTGAAAACATAATGCTGAAAAGCATGGGAGCGAGCACACAGCTTTGTTTCATTCCACTGGAGACTAGGAAAGCGCAAGAGCATTGTCCATTATCCAGAGCCCAAGCAAGCATGCTGATGAACTTCGTCAGGAAATCAAATTTTGATGTAATTTTCCATAAGCCTTCATGACTGACTACATTGTGTACTGACCTCTGTTCTACTCCTGGCATTTCTCCTGGAGTTGTCAGGCAGAAAAAATCATTGACCATTCCTTGGCCTTCTCTGAAGCTACATCAGGCCTCAGGTAGATGACTGTCTTCCAGGTGAAGGATCAGCCTAGTAAGGAGGGTTCTGGTAAGAATATTGCCAGGATTGACTAAGAGAGACCCCTGTGATTGTTATAGGACAACCTATTTTCTTTACCTTTATACAGATGGACAACGGAGACATCCTTGAACTCTTGGGGATAGATAACCTCCTCTTGTCATATGATCCAGAAAATTTCAGTCAGCTTTTGTAGGAGAAACGGACTCCCCCACCTTGTCAATCTCAGCTGGAATAGAATCGGAAACAGATACTTTGTCAGAAGAGGAGCCTAATGGCATTCAAAACCTCTTCTTTGGTGGAAATTTGTCTAGAGAGGGATTGACTTCAACCTGAAGTAAACAGTCAATGGCTTCAGCATTGATCGATGATGGTCTGTTGAGAACCCCTCTGATTCCATCTTGTGACTCAATTCTGGAGCTAGCTCCGTTCTCTTTCTATTCAGTTATGGATCTAGTCCAATTTCTATCTTGTGAAAAAACTTTATTCGGTAATGAGAATGGGGAGAAAACTTTATTGCATTGTTTGAACCTAGGTCTGAGTGGCTGGAAAGCTGGACTGCCTCTACTTATTGCTTAGAGACCCTTAAGTGAGGACCTTGGTTATGCAGGCCAGACACCTGATCAGATCTGAAGACTGATGCAAGGAGTTTTCTCACAATTACACATCTCAAGCAACCCATATGTCTTATCTGAAAACTGGCCCTGCACTGGCTAATGAATTATTGTTTCCATGTTCCTTTAATAGAATACAGACACTTGGTGGGGAGTAGGACACCTCTTTTTCTGATTTCAGAGAATTGCACCTGTTCACTCTCCCCTTCCCAACTTAGAAAGTCCTTACTCTTTCCTCCGATTAGAAGTCAGATTACCTAATCTTGCTTTTTTTTTTTTGTTTTGTTTTTTGGCAGGGCAATTGGGGTTAAATGACTTGCCCAAGGTCACGCAGCTAGTACACGTGTCAAGTGTCTGAGGTCAGATTTGAACTCAGGTCCTCCTGACTCCAGGGCTGGTGCTCTACTCACCCTAATCTTGTATCCTGGTATATATATCCTATCACTTTTCTTTTAATGTGTAAAAATGTGTCTCCCCGTGTATTTGAGGTCCAGTGCTAAGGAGGCCTAATCCTGATTTGTTATGCAATTGGTGTGCTTTGCTTAATAAAACAATATCGTCAATTATTTCAGATTTCACCTGTCACAGTACGACATAATATACTTCTGTTTCTTCTACAATGCCTACTACAGTGCTGGGTACATTCTACTTATTAAAAAAATGTTGCTGGGCATGGTAGAACATACTTGTAATATATGCTATGGGACAAGCTTGAGACTGGCAAATCTCTTGAGTTGGGTAATTCTGGGCTACAGCAAGCTAAATCAATAAGGGGTCCACACTAAGTTTGGCATTAATAATATAAGCCATGAGAATGGAGTGCCATCAGGCTACCCAATGACAGAAGAATTCGCCCCAGGCGAAAACAGAGCAGATCAAATTTATTTACTGATCAGTAGCAGGATTGGGCTGATGAGTAGCCACTGCATTTCCAGTCAAGGCAAAATAGGAAGACCCAATCACGTATAAAAAGAGAAAAACATTATTATCTTTCATTTTACAGCACAGTCATTTTCAAATATGCCAACTGCCTTGTCCCCATTAAACTCCTTCTTGTAACGAAGAAAAACAAGCAAGTAGAACCAATTGACAAAACAACCATGTATAACATTGACATTCCACTTCCATAATTCCACCCATACTTCTCTCCCAAATCATAAGAAAGATGTTTTATCATCTGTTCTCTAAAACCAAGTTCAGTCATAGAAATTAATCAAAGTCGAACTGTCCTTTACTGCTACTTGTGCTTTGACATTATTGTAGTTATAATATATGTTATTCTGGTTCTGCTTTCATCACCCTGCATCAGTCCATATAAGTCTTCCTACATTTCTTTGAATTCCCTGTATTAATTCGTTCTTATGATGCAATAATATTCCATTTAATTTGTAGACCGCAATTTGTTCAATCACTTTCCCAATCAACAGTCTACCATTTTGTTTCCAGTTTTTGTTTGTTTTATTTTACAATCATAGGAATGCTGCTATTAATATTTCAGTATATACCTTTCTTTCTCTCTTTGGCCTTCTTGGGGTATGTGCTTAGCAGTGGGATCACTGGTCAAATAATATGACAAGTTTAGTAACTTTTCTTGCATGATATCAAATTGTTTTCCAGAATAGAAAGAGCAGCTCAAAGCTCCACCAATAGTATATTAATCTATCAGTTCCTCTAACACTTATTTCCATCTTTTATCATCTTTACCAATTTCACGGACATGAGATGAAAACTCAACATTTTTAAAATTTGTATTTTTCTTATTGGTAATTATAGCAACAATCTGGCTAGCAGCTACTGCAGCTGTGTAAAACCAACAACAACCAGCACGCAGAAGGCCACCAACACAGGTTCTTGATCTGCTTTACTAAGGAAAGTAAACTTAAAGGGTTAGCAATCCTACTTTAATCAAACATACATATACAAACTCACTTAGTTCAGGAGGAAAAGCCAGCAACCTGAACTTCAGAGCAAATACAAACAAATTATAAATATACACAATATAAACAGACCAAATCACAATTCATAGTTACCAGGAAAGCATCAACATCTGAGTTTACAAGCCAGGAGGCTCTTTAACTACAGCTGCCCAGAGTTTCCACATCAATACTCCTCCATGAGTGAGAGCCCCAAAAGTCAAAGGCCAACCTTGAATATTATATACCCATGTCAGGGCCCAAAAGATTCACACCTAATCAGCAAAAGGGTGTGGGCCTGGGGTTTAGCACCTAGTTAGCAAAAGGGTGTGGGCTTGAGGCTTTGCACCTAGTAAGACTTAATCAAAGGCATTTGATTTGATTTCTTTAGCATTTCTAAAAGGAGAACAGTAAAAAAAAAAAAAAAAAGTCCCACCTTAATTACCAATACAGTAATTTGGAGCATTTTTTCATTGTCAAAGTTTGGAGCTCTTCAGAAAAGTATTTGATCATATGCTTTGACTACTCACCTACTGGAAAGATTTATGAATTAGTTCCTTCTATGTGGCTGAATAAGACTGTTCTTTTTTCTCCTCTTGATAGAGAATTCTTAGATATCAAACTTTTATCAGAATTTTTGGTGAAACTTTTTTCTCCCTTTTAATAGTTTTTCTTATTCATTGATTTTGTTCACATCACATAAAACTTGATTGAAAATAGGTCTCGAACCATGCTTGGAGAAGTGCAATCTCCTTTTTCTCTTACACTGCTTTGGCATTTGCATTTGTTCCCTTGGCTTCAGACATGTAGAACAACACCAGTGAGTTGGTTGATCTGTAGGTGCTGTGGATATGCTCTGTGAGCAACAGGATCATCAGGGCCAAGGACAACACGTGCAACCAATGAATGTGGCTGAGGGTGACAAGGTCACAGGCAGATTCAATGGCCACTTTAAAACTTATGCAATTTGTGGAACAATTTGTAGAATGGGAGAATCTCTGGCTGGAAAAAAAAATGGTGGTATTGTTTCAAACAACTTACAATTGAAGAAATCTTGTGGACAATGACTTAATTGTTCAGAAAGGAAGGAAGGAAGGAAGGAAGGAAAAAAAGAAAGAAAAAAGAAAGAGAAAATAGACCTCTAAGTCTCAGCTCAAAAATTATGTGATTCTACAAAGGTTTTTCATGTCATCATCTTGCTCAGGGATTCTTAACCTCTTCTGTGTCATGGACACCTTTGGTAGTCTGCTGAAGCCTATGGCCCCCTTGTCAGAGTAATTGGTTATCTATCAGCGGTATCAAACTCAAATATAAACAGGGCCCCCTAACTATGCCTAAGGATCTCTGTGGACCACATATTTAACTAGAAAGTCATACATTGGCATTATCTATGTTCTGTTGCATTTCTATTTATTTTATTAAATATTTCCCAATTACATTTTAACCTGGTTCAGCCACACTCAAGAGTGGTGACAGCTGGTGATGTGTTTGACACTTCCAGTCCACATTCATAACTGAGGTAAATGCTAAATTTCAATTAGAGGGTAGAGAAAAATAAAGGCATAAATGTTTTCCCATCCATGTTCATAGACTCTCCAAAATCTATCCACGGAGAATTACGAATCCTCTATATAGCTGGTTTTTGGGGGGAGTTTTTGGCAAGGTAATCCTAGTTAAGTGACTTGCTCAGGATCACACAGCTAGTGTCAAGTGTCTGGGGCCACATTTGAACTCTGGTCCTCCTGATTCCAGGGGCAGCATTCTATCTACTGAGCCACCTAGCTATTCCCCCACATAGCTCTTGAACTACTGAGGAATTTCTTTCATTGCTCATTCTTGTGGATAGAACCATAATGTGTGTGTGTGTGTGTGTGTGTGTATGTATATGTGTGTGTGTATAAATATATTTATATCATAAGAAAGAAGTTTCTTCATTTCAATTCTTATTTATTTTGGTCATCCTTTATTTTCCAAATGAAAGGAGCATTGGGAGAAAAATCAATGGTTTCACAACTGATTTTGTATAACCTGATCTTTGGTCAGTATATTCAACCAAGGAAAGTATTTTATCATGAGCAAAGTGCTTTGAACTTTATTATAATCAATATATGTGATGACTCAACTACCTTCTAAAAATATATTGAGTAATTTTAAGTAGTCCTCAAATGTAGCTCCTGATATTCCTAAAGATATTTTTCCTTTTTTTTCTTTTGGACAAAGAAAGTAATTCCACATCTTTTTTAATTTCAGATCTGTTTTCTTATTTTAATCACTTGTATTACATCCAAACCTTATAATGAACTGATATAAATTTATCAGAATAAGAATTGATAGATGATCAAAACATATCATTAAGCAATTCTTGATATGAGGATAAAAGGATATGAACAATCATATGAAAAAAATGTTCAAAATCTGTAGTAATCGATGAAATGCCAACCACAACAACTTTAAGATCCCACCTGCCCCCCCCCCATCAAATTAACAAAAGAGGATGAATTTTTTCTTTGGGGAAGAGGCAGAGCCAAGATGGTAGAGTAAAGGCAAGGACTCACTCAAGATTTTTCCCAAACCTCTCTGAATACCTTTTGAAAAATGTCTCGAAACAAATTCTAGATCAGTAGAACCCACAAAAAGACAGAGTGAAACAAATTTCCAGGCCAAGACAACTTGGAAGGTCTGCAGAAAAGGTCTGTGAGGGTGAGAGAGGAGCACAGTCCGGCATAGGCTGCACCAGTATAGAACGGACCCCAGAAAATCCAGAATAGGCCTCGGGCTACTGAATAAGTGGCAGCAGTGGCAGTTTCCAAACCTTTTAGCCTGAGATGCCAAAGACAACTTAGAAAGACAGCAGGAAAGGTCTGGTGTACCTGGATAAGAGTGGAGCACAGCCCAGGTCCCAGCAAACTAGGAGCCAACCTTGGGAGCCATTGAAACAGCAGTGGCAGAGGCAGCAGCATCAGCAGCAGCAGCAATAGCAGCTGCTTCCGAAGCTCTCAGTCCATAGATGATAAGGGAGTCAAAAAACTGGTCAGAAAGAGATTACAAGGGTCTTTTTGCTAGCACTGAGGGAGGATGCTGTGGCTTTGCCCATACTTAGATCCAGGTGGCAGTCTAGGGTGGCAGTGCCAGGGCAAGGAGGAGCACTAGCATAGCAGAGCTTGCAGCAGCAGTAGAGGGGTAACCCACCTCATAGTTCCAGGGCAGAAAAGAGTGCTTGAGGCCACTCACGGACCTAAACACAGGCCAGGAGAAGAGTAAACATCTTTCCTTAGGTCATACTACCTTGGAAAAGCTGAAAACTTGCAGTTCCCTAAAAGTATCTCTGAAAACAGTTACACAAAACCCCTGAAGCTTGGGGCAGTGTGCGCTCCACCCTAGAAGCAGAGCCCTACTTTAACAAAGAGTTAAAGGTCGACTAACAGGCTAGGGAAATTAACAAACAATAGGAAAAAAAACTGACAACAGAAAGTTACTGTGGTGACAAGGAAGATCAAAACACACACTCAGAAGAAGACAACAAAGTCAAAGTTTCTACATCCAAAGCCTCTAAGAAAAGCATGAATTGGTCTCAAGCCATGGAAGAACTCAAAAAAGATTTTGAAAAATGAGTAAGAGAGGTAAAGAAAAAATTGGGAGAAGAAATGAAAGTAAGAGCTTAATAAAGAGAGAGAGCTTAGTAAAGGAGACACAAAAGTATACTGAAGAAAATAACATCTTAAAAAACAAACTGGGCCAAATGGTAAAAGAGGTTCAAAAAGCCAATGAGGAGAAGAATGATTTAAAAAGCAGAACTGGCCAAATGGACAAAAAGAGGTACAAAAGCTCACTGAAGAAAATAATTCCTTAAAAATTAGAATGGAGTAAATGGAAGCTGATGACTTTAGAAGAAATCAAGAAATAATAAAACAAAAACAAAAGAATGAAAAAAATGGAAGAGAATGTGAAATATCTCATTGGAAAAACAACTGACTTGGAAAATAGATCCAGGAAAGATACTTTAAAACTTATTGGACTATCTGAAAGCCATGAAAAAAAGAGCCTAGACATCATCTTTCAAGAAATTATCAAGGAAATCTGCCCTTATATTCTAGAACTGGAGGGTAAAATAGAAATGAAAAAATCCACCAATTACCTCCTGAAAAAGATCCCAAAATGAAAATTCCCAGGAATATTATAGCCAAATTTCAGAGTTCCCAAGTCAAAAAGGAAATATTGCAAGCAGCCAAAAAGAAATAATTCAAGTATGATGGAACCACACTCAGTATAACACAAGATTTAGCAGCTTCTACATTAAAGGATCATAGGGCTTGGAATACAACATTCTGGAGGGCAAAGGAGCTAGGATTACAACCAAAAATCACCTACCCAGCAAAACTGAGTATGATCCTTCAGGGGGAAAAAATGGAAACTCAATGAGATAGAGGACTTTCAAGCATTCTTGATGAAAAGACCAGCGCTGAATAGAAAATTTAACTTTCAAATACAAGACTCAAGAAAAGCATAAAAAGGTCAACAGGAAAGGGAAACCATAAGGGACTTAATAAGGTTAAACTGTTTACGTTCCTGCTGGGAGTCTCAATTGACCTTGCCATGCAAAGATCTAAGAGACTGCTTCTCAGAGGTCTAATGAGGCCTAAACAGGACATAGCTGGCTCCCCACGTCTCCTCCCTATTTATTCTGTAATTTTAAGTGGCTTAAACATAGCATTCATTATCCTAAGGACACAAAGTAGACAAAAAATTACCATGACCAAACATAGAATATAAGGTAGTATATGGAAAATAGTCAAAAATACATTATTAAATGGGTTAAATTTTTTGAAAATATCAATAATTGTTTTTGCTACCCCCTCTGAATCAGTACCAGGAAGAGGGACATTTCACTATTTCAACATCCCAATCACATTCCTACATGGGAAGATGATATTTGTAACTCATAAGACCTTGCTCTTTATTCGGGTAATTAGAAAGAATATATACAGACAGAGGGCACAGGTGTGAGTTGAACATGAAGGGATGATATCTAAAAAATAAAATTAAGGGATGAGAGAGGAATGTACTGGGAGAAAGAGAAAGAGAGAGGTAGAATGACGTAAATTATTTCACATAAATGAGGAAAGAAAAAATTTTACAATAGATTGGAAGAGGGAAAAGCTGACTGAAGGGGAGTGAATGAACTTTACTCTCACCAGAATTGGCTCAAAAAGAGAATAATATATACACTCAATTGAGTATAGAAATCTATCTTACCCTACAGGAAAGTGGGAGGGGAAGGGAATAAGAGAAGGGAGGGCAGATTGGAAGAGGGGGTAATCAGACTAAAAACATTTTTGAGGAAAGCCAGAGTAAAAGGAAAGAGAGAATAGAATAAATGGGGGAATGGAATGGAGGGAAATACAACTTTCAATAGTAACTGTGAAAAAAAAAATTGAAGCAAGTTTCTTTGATAAAGGCCCCATTTCTCAAAGATATAGAGAAGTGAATGAAATTTATAAAAATAAGAGTCATTCCCCAATTGATAAGTGATCAAAAGATGATCAGTTTTCAGATGAAGTAATCAAAGCTATTTATAGCCATATAACTCACTATTGATTGGAGAAGTGCAAATTAAAACAATTCTAAGATACTACCATATACCTATTAGATTCGCTAATAGGACAGAAAAGGTAAATAACAAATGTTGGAGGGGATGTGGGGAAAATGAGATTTTAATGCATTGTTGGTGGAGTTGTGAACTGATTCAACTCTTCTGTAGGGCAATTTGGAACTATGTCCAAAGGGCTATAAAACCATGGATATCCTTTAGAGATAACAAATAAAAAGGAAATGTACAAAAATACTTGTAGCAGCTCTTTTCTGGGGGTAAAGAATTAGAAGTTGAGAAGATGCCCATCAATTGGAGAATGACTGAACAAGTTGTGGTATGTGATTATGATGGAATACTATTGTACTATAAGAAATGATGAGCAGGATGCCCTCAGAAAGACCTGAAAAGATTTGCATGGGCTGACGCAACATGAAATGTACTATGTACAAAGTAATAGCAATATTATAAGATGATCAAGTTGTGAATCATTTAGCTATTCTCAGCAATACAATGATCCCACACAAATATGAAGGACTTATGATGAAAAATGCTATCCATCCCCGGAGAAAGAACTGATGGTGTCTGAATACAGATTGAACATATTTTTTTTACTTTATCTTTCTTGAGGTTTTTTTTTTCCTTGTCTACGTTTTCTATCGACTATTACAGATACGTTTTGCATGACTACACATGTATAACCTATACCAAATTGCTTGCCTTCTCAAGATGGGGGGTGGGGGTGGGGAGGAAGGGAGAGAATTTGGAATTCAAAGTTTTAAAACTTGTTTTTAGATGTAGCTGGGGAAAAATATTCTAAATAATTTAAAAGAAAAAAGAGGATGAAATTCAATGTTGACATAGCAAAACAAATATACTCTAACATTGTTGGTGGTGTTGTCAATTAGTCTAGCTTTTTTGAAAAGCAGTATAGAACTAAACAATAAAAGTTTGACAAAGGTGTTCTTACTGGACTAAAGCCCATGGAGCTTATTCACGGAAAAAAAATATTCCAGTTTCAAATAAATAGCCAAAACTTGGGACCTAACAAATTAGGTGTTCATCCTTTAGGGAGAAGCAAAGCAGATTGTGGTATATGAATGTAATGAAATGTTACTGTAGCATTAGAAACAATGAAGATGAAGATCTCAGACATGGAAACACTTAACTGAAGAGATTAAAGATAGCTAATTCAAGGACAACAATTTAAAAACAGCAAGAATAACAGTGGCGTTAAAAACAACAATTATAGAAAATAAATTTATGTTGTACAGAGTATGTAACAATTAAAAAAGGTCATCAAAACAAGGACAACATGGGTACTATTACTTTTTTTAATCAATACACTCAGCTTTTGAGTTACTGTTAATCATTGGAAAAAAAATAAAAGTTAAAGACATATGCATACAATAAATATGAGAGGAAAGCAAGGATGCCCATCTTCCCCACTATTGTTTGATATAGTTCTAGTAAAGCTAGCAAAAGCAATAGCTATAGCATAGGTAAAGAGAAGATAAAACTAGCCCTACTTGCTGACGATACGATAGTATATCTGAAACATCTTAGGGAATAAACAAAGATAATAATCAAGGCAATAGCTTCAGCAAAGTTACAGGGCTCGAAATAAACCCTAAAAAATCAACTGTATTTCTATATAATAATAACAAAATCCAAGTGGCAACAGTAGAATGGGAAATCCTATTCCAAATAATTACAAAATTCATAAAGTATCTGGGAATCAATCAACCAAGACACACAAAAGACTTGTATAGATATAATTCCAAAGTTTTCCTTAAAGAAATGAAAACAACTTAAATAGTTGGAAGAATATTCATAGCTTATGACTAGGCATGCCTATATAATAAAAATGAAAATGCTAACAAAGTTTTAATACTCTTTCAATCAAATTATCAAGAGATACTTTTAAAACCTTAATAAAATAACAAAATTCTTTTGGAAAAATAAAAGATCTAGAATATGAAGGGAAATGATGGAAAGAGGTGGGGACAAAGAAGAACAGCTCTTTTAGACCTCGAGCTATATTATAAAGTAGCAATCATCAAAACCATCTGGTAACTTGGAAAGATTTATATGACCTGATGGTGAGTGAGGGAAGCAGAACCAGGAGATCATTACACATGATTCCAGACACACCGTATCTGTAAGGACTAACTTTGATAGACTTGACTCCTCTCATCAATACAAGGTTCAAAGACAGCTCCAAAAGACTCATCTTGGAAAAAGCTATGCACATCCAGAGAAACAATTATGGAATCTGAATGCAGATTGAGGCAAACTTTTTGCTCTCTTCTTTTTTTCTTCTTTTTTGATTTTGTTTCTCCTTTCTCATGATTCATTCCATGGGTTATAATCCTTCTTTACAACTGGACTATTATGTAAATAAGTTCAATGTGAAGGTAAATGTAAAACCTACATTGCATTTGAAGGGGTAAGATTTAACCCCTCTTAGGTACATAAGATTATACAAACCGAGGCCTTGATTCAGTTGCAAAGTTAGCCCCTCTTAATTTGACTCAATTGCAAATCTGGCACAAGTCTTGTCTCCTAAAGTAGAAAGCCTTGGGAAGACAAGAAAGAGGTTCCTCCCTGGGTCCTGGCCAAGACCCTGAGAGGGACCAGCGTCCTGCGAACTAGCCACTCCAAGGACGCGCTGCGCTTGGAGACCTTGAAGAGATTGGCCCCCTTTCAGGGCCTTGCGTAAGATGCAGCATTTGCCAAAAACACCTGGCCTGATGCCTTCTTTGTTCCCAGCACTATTTATGCCACAAGATTCGAACCCCAAATTGGAATCTCACCCATGGCAGAGACGTCTGGCCTGGGACTTCCGTGTGCGGGACCCCGCTGGCTGTACGCCGGGATTCCCCAGCTTGTGTGATCGATCTGGTGTTGGTGCTTCCCCGCATTGCTGATGACTGTAAATATGCTGATTTTAGTACTTACCTGTGGGATGGTGAGGAGGCAGTTGGAGCCCTGTCTCTTGAGCCCTTCATTCTTCTAGTCTAGTAATTGCCTTGCTATCATTATTCTTAAGCCTCCCTCTCTGCTACTTTCAATTTCCGTCTTTCTTGCCTGTATTTTAATAATAAAAGAAAAAAAAACCCTTTCGGGCTTCTTGGAGTGCGGAGTGTTTTGTCCGTGCGAACCCGAACCTTAACTGTACATTTTGGCATCACAAACAGGATTCGAGGGATAGAATGCTGTTCTTTAAGAAAGCCACCATAGAAAGTCAGAATTCTTATATTCCAGGGTGGGAGGAGTTGCCTTGCTGCTCTGTGGCCAGGGAGTACGGGGACCTGACCGGTCCGTGGGAACACTGGGGTGGCCGGCTTGAAGCAGGGGAACCCTTACATGTGCAGAGTAAGGGCTGGGTGTTGCTATGCACGGCCTATGGCAGGATGCATAGCCAGAGAGAAGGAACAGTAGGAGAAAATTTTATGTATTTTACCTTATTGTTGAGTAAGGGGATGTTGGTGAAATTCATTCTCAGGGTTATTATGGGAGTCACATGATTGAGAAAATACTTGGTACAATGCTTGGCATAAAATAAATGCTATTTGAATGTTTTAAGTTAAATTTTTAAGTTTTTAAGTTTTAAAGTTTTAAGTTAAAACTGTTTTAAGTTAAATATAATTTCTTCATACTTATTAACTTTATGTGAATTTTCTTCAATATAAGATTTATGTCAATGGGGATGAGCAATCTGGGAACACATCTGACTGAGGTAAAGTCAGCGGAATGATAGTTTATTTTGATTCTGAAGCTTAAATAGATCATAATTGTTTATGGTTTTGCTGTATTTTTAAAACTCAACTATGTGGAAGAGGTTTTGTGATCAAATTTAAGAATTGCTTAGCACTTAGGAATTAATAATAATATCAGGATAAATTATAAGCTGTTTCTGAGAAAAGATTTTTTTTTATGAAGAAAAGTTTTGTAAAATCCTTTGCATGATTTTTAGAAAGCCTCGACCTTGAATAAGTGTGCTCGGAGAAACAGCAAAAGATAGCAAACAGACCCAAGGTTTTTCTATTTAACTGCTTCCTGGGGACCATGTTATTTCTCCTAATTTTGTAAAATTGCCAAGGCCCCTAGAAACTATCTGCATGGGCAAGGTCATCAGCCCCAGAAAAAGAACTTGTTTGAGTTATGTAGGTCCTAAACAATGAATTTAGCTTGCTGAGAAATTGAAAGTTTACGTACAATAGATAGAAAGGATTCTAATATTTGGCTTTTACACTAGGACAAGTTTAAAGTGGAGAATGAAAGATGTGTAATTAAATCCCTTATGTATTCGAGTCCTGGTAAATCTTTATTGCTTTTTGCAGCTCTGTATCTGACTCTAAGCTGTGATTGGTGGGACTTGCTGTTTAAGGTTAAAAGGCACTAGGGACCATAACTAATTTTGTTTTGAGTATGAATTTGAGCATAGCTATCTACATTAAATCAGTATCTGAGAGAAATGCCACAAGCTACTCAGAGGGTATGTGATCCATACTGTTAAAGGTGGAGATCTGCATTAGGGAAAAAGCTGAGGGGACAATCTTAGTCTCAGTCTAGGATGGAATCCTCCTGGCCTCAGTTTCCCCCTGTGTTCTGTTGGAAAGGAATGTTCCCACTCGACTATTCCTGAGTTTAGCAATGAGGTGGAACAGATATTGAAGAACTGTAACTATAACTGAATTTATACAAAGCCAAGAATGTTTTATCCTGTCATATTTGGTATGTCACCTGTCCCTGCTTTTTTCCTTCTATTGCAAGTTTCTGTGATCAGAGCAAGCAGTCAGTAAAAGATATGAACTCTTTTGTTTTATCTTACTGGGCAATCTGGTATTATTTTATCTATAACTAGAGCATGTGCAGAAATTTATACAAATTGATTAAAACTGACCTTAAGATCTTCCCTTTGTTTAAACAAATTCTAAAAGCAGCAGTATTTTTCCTATGACAAGTCTCCCACTGTTACCAATGTGAGATGTCACTGCAAGACCTTTTGACTAAGAAACTTAGTGATATCTAGGAATTCTGTAATAACTAGGAATTTTGTTTGTTATAGTACTTTGGGAATTTATGTTACTTAAGGATATTTTATAATGAATCTCAGAAAAGTTTAATGATTATTTCTTAACATCAGGAGAAACTTTAAAATTGTTTTAAAAGGGGAAACACTTTTAGAAGATATGTTTAAAAAGGTCTTTTTGTGATTTTTAAAAGGCCTATTCTAAATTGTTGTAATGTGTTTATATATCTTGCTGTTTTGATCTGGAATTATAGTCATTTTGTGGCCTAAGCAGGAGTTGAAATTGGTGTTTGAGCTTATAAGGTTTAATTCTTGAAGTATCCCTTTCCTCCAGAATGAGCATAATTGGGTAAAAAGTAAGCCTGCAGGTAGACCAAGGGCCGCCAAAATTATTGCTGAAAGGGAAAATAATACTGTACTAGTTTGCTATCCTGGTGCATTATTGTGTTTTAGCACCACTGACATTATTAATCATGTCTGGAGGGCAGATTATCTCTGTTCTGTAACACCTGCCCAACCACTAAGATACCCCTCTTCAGTAGTCAGAGTCCCTAATAGCTGTGTTAATGTAACCTAGAATTACCATAAATATGTTTTGCATTATAATATAACTTTCCCTCCAATGAAGCAATGCCAAAGACAGAGGCGAGCCTGGTATGATACTTTGCTTGGTGGAGCAGAAACTGGTTTGGGTATAGTAACTTCAGTAGATCTTGAGACCCTTTCCAGCAGACTGCGCAGTGCTGGGAAGGATATATCTCAAGCTTTAACTATAAATGCACAATGGTTGCCCACAACGATTCTGCTTCACCAACTTAGTCTAGACTATTCAGAACAATTTTTAAATGTGTTTAAGGCTTCCACTCTCACTGCTCTGCATCATCTGTTAATATTTCACTGTTGTTTAACCGGACCCGATGTTCGTTAGAGAATGTGTATATGATAATACAAAAAGAAAATGCCCAAAGGTTGTTACAAGAAGGAGATTCCCAATTATGGGCACATGTTTTCCAAAACCATATCCCAGAAAATCATTGGGTCTCAAAGGCCGTGCTAAATTCTCACTGTTCAGGCACTTCATGTACTGGGACTATAATTCATTTTAGGGTATCTTCTGCTATTGTCATGTGTAGCTTTCATGTCATTCCCTTTGTATTGTATAACTATTTTGCTTTGCCCCACATTAATGGTCAATATATATCTCAAGTACGAAGAACACATCGCTCTATGACCCCTATGGCACCAGCGGTCTACGCTTTGTCTAATCTTAAGGCCGAATGAAGGGGTAAGATTTAACCCCTCTTAGGTACATAAGATTATACAGACCAAGGCCTTGATTCAGTTGCAAAGTTAGCCCCTCTTAATTTGACTCAGTTGCAAATCTGGCACAAGTCTTATCTCCTAAAGTAGAAAGCCCTGGGAACACAAGAAGGAGGTTCCTCCCTGGGTCCTGGCCAAGACCTTGAGACGACCAGCGTCCTGCGAACTAGCCACTCCAAGGACGCGCTGCGCTTGGAGACCTTGAAGGGATTGGCCTCCCTTCACGGCCTTGCGTAAGATGCAGCATTTGCCAAAAACACCTGGCCTGATGCCTTCTTTGTTCCCAGCACTATTTATGCCATAAGATTCGAACCCCAAATTGGAATCTCACCCATGGCAGAGACGTCTGGCCTGGGACTTCCGTGAGCGGGACCCCGACGGCTGTATGCCGGGATTCCCCAGCTTGTGTGATCTGGTGTTGGTGCTTCCCCACATCGGTGATGACTGTAAATATGTTGATTTTGGTACTTGCCTGTGGGATGGTGACAAGGCGGTTGGAGCTCTGTCTCTTGAGCCCTTCATTCTTCTAGTCTAGTAATTGCTTTGCTATCATTATTCTTAAGCCTCCCTCTCTGCTACTTTCAATTTCCATCTTTCTTGCCTGTATTTTAATATTTTAATAATAAAAGAAATAAAAGAAAAAAAAACCTTTCGGACTTCTTGGAGCGTGGAGTGTTTTGTCCGTGCGAATCCGAACCTTAACTGTACAGGATTACATACTGTCTTGGGGGGAGGGAGGAGGAGAGGAAGGGAGAGAAAATTTAGAACCCAAAAACCTGTGGAACTGAATGTTGTAAACTAAAAATAAAGTAAATAAATTTATAAAGTAAATAAATTTATAAAAACAAAAACAAAAAAAAAGCCATCTGGTACTGGTTAAAAAAAAGAGGGAGAGGTAGATGGAGGAACAGATTAGACAAAGGAAAATCGCAAACAATGGAATCCAATAATCCAGTGTTCAATAAAAATATAAATTACCTAGGAAAAAACTCCCTATTTGATAAAAACTGCTGGGAAACCGGAAAGAAGTCTGGCAGAAATTAGGCTTAGACCAATACCTTACACCATGCTTTATAATACATTCAAAATGGATTTGTGACCTTACTATTAAAGATCATCCTACTTAAAAAGTTAGAAGAGAAACAGATCATACCTCTCATAGCTAAGGGTAGGAGATGCACTCTTAACCAAGTGAGAGATAAAGGCAATTACAAAAAGATAAAATAAGTAACTTTGATTACAGCAACTGAAAAGTTTCTTCACAGGCAAATTAATGCACCTATAACAAGAAAAGCAGTGGTTAAATGAGGAAAAGTCTTTTTTACCAAATTTCTCTGAAAAGGGTTTGGTATCCAAGATATATAAACAACTAATAACATACATCCAATAACCATGCCCCAATAGACAAGTAGTCAAAAGATACGAACAAGCGGTTCTCAAAAAAAGAATTGCAAATCAAAACAATCCTGAGATGTCACTTCACACCCTGCAAATTGGCAAAGATGACCCAAAAATGGCAATAGTCAATGTTGGAGGGATTGTGGGAAGATAAGCACATTAATGCTTTGTGGTGGAGTTGTGAATCTCTTCAACCATTTTGGAAAACAAGTTGGAATTATTCAAATTCAAATTATGTGTGGGATAACTAGGTGGCATAGTGGATAGAGTACTAGCCCTCGAATCTAGAGGACCTGAGTTCAAATCCAGTCTCAGATATCTGATACGTACTGGCTATGTGACTCAAGTCACTTAACTCCAATCACCGCACACACACAGACAAAATTCAAATTATGTGACAAAATTGTTCATATCCTTTGAACCAGAGACTCCATTACTGGACTTATACCACAAGTAAGGTATCAATAAGAAGAAAGTCCCCATATACACCAAAACATTTATAGCGACACTTTTTCTGATAACAAAGAATAGAAACAAAGTAGATGCCCGTCAATTGGGGAATGACTAAACAAATTGTAGAGAATGAATGGAATGGAATATTACTGTGCTATAAGATATAATGAATGTGAGCAATACAGAGAAGCATAGACAAATGTACGTGAACCAACGCAGAGCCAAGAAAACAACACACACAATGACTTCTATAATGTAAATGGAAAGAACAACCATACACAAAAATATCAAAAGTCAATATTGCAAAATTGTAAAGAACAATCATGCTTCAAAAGATCTATGAGAGAACACCCCCAACCTACGTCTTCATAAAGGTAGAAGGTCCAAAGCTGTTGCACATAGCACATATGTTTGGACTCTGTCAATGTATTAATCACTGATTTTTTTCCTCTTTTTTTTGTCATCTTAAAAAGTTCTATTTGTTATGTGGGATAGCTCTCTGGGAAAGAGAGGAAGAAAGATACTGGGTAAAACTATGATGATATAAAAAATATAAGACATAAATAAAGACTTTAAAAAAGATATGTGTACAATCATTTATAAAGCCATAGGAAGTCTTAGTGAGTTAGTTTCCACTTACACGCTTATTTTTTCCTGTTTTTTCCCTTATATTTGAATCAATATATTTGAATATATTGATATATGTTTGAATCAATATATTTGAATACTTATACTTGTCAATGGACAGCAAAATAAAATTTCTATTACACACCCTCAAATGAATTTGTGGTTTCATTAATTTGGGAGTTCTGAACAATGATGCAGAGCATAGCTCATCTGGATATCTTAGGTGACTCTTTTCCATGTTTCCCCCAATGAGGGAATTAGAGCAGCAAATGGTAGTGGCAATTGAGTGAACCACACTGACTCTATCTTGTGACTTAATTCTGGAGCTACCTCAGTTCCCTTACTGCTCAATTATGGGTCTAGTCCAATTTCTGTCTTGTGAGAAAACTTTATTTGTGGGGATTGTGAGAGGATTTTATTTACATTGTTCGAACCCAGACCTGCATGGCTGGGAAGTTGGACCACTTCTGCCTGTTGCTTAGAGACCCTTAGCTAAGGACCTAGGTTATGCTGACCAGAAATCTGGCTATATCCTTATACTTATGCAAGGAGTTTTCTCACAATTATTCATCTCAAGCAATCCATATGGCTTATCTGAAAACTGTCCCCTTTCTGATCGGTCAGTTATTGTTTCCATTTTCTTTTGAGTACAGTTATTTTGAGGGAGGAACACCTCTTTTTCTGATTTCAGAGAATTGCCCCATTCATTCTCTCCCTAACAACTTGTAAAGTCCCTAATCTTTCCTCTAATTAGAAATCGGATTGTTTAATTTCGTTTCCTCATTAATTGTTTTCTTTTAATTAATTGGTCTTATTTGATTTCTTGTTTTTAATTCATAAAAACCTATCTCCCCCTATATTCAGAGTCCAGTGCCAAAGCTGAGGAGGTCTGATTCTGATTTGGTTATGCAATTGGCATATATTGCTTAATAAATTAATATGCTCAGAAGCTCAGACCTTTGTTTTCTCACTCACAACACCAATGTTTTCTACTGAAATGTTACTTAATATCCTGGATGTCTTCTGTGCTTTCTCCCACATTGTAGTGACCAGCCAGGATTCTAAAAGATGCCTGATAAAGCATACTACCCACTTCCTGACAGAGAAGTGATAGACTCAGGGTGAAGACCGAGACATATATTTTTTGGACATGGGCGATACAGAAATTACATTTTTCTCTCCTATGAGTATTTGTTAAAATAATTTTAGGTTTTTTTTCTTTTGTTTTGTTTTCTAACACAGGAGGTACATGGAAGGGAGAGAAAATAGATTTTGTCAATTTAAAAATTAATTAAATTAAAAATTAGTAATAGAAGGTTCAAAAGAAGATAGGGTTTGGAGAGAAAGATAATGACTTCTGTTGGACATTGTTGTGCAGAAAATAACAGCGAGACGAGGCCTGGGTTCAAAGTAAATTTAAGTGTGGATTTATTGATCCAGTGCGCAACTACCTAGAGTATACACTCAAATCAGGCAGTCCCAAGCCGGGGGACTTACAAGCTTATAAAGGCAAAAACTACAATTTCACAATTAGGGAGGGTCACTAGCAGAACCAATGACATGCAGAAGCAAAGATCAGCCATTGGTTGGATCCATAGCTCAGGGCTAATTTGGGAATGTGGCACGAGGGCGCAGGGGTGCAACCTTCTTGTGACAATGGGGTCCCTCCTAGGTCGTGATCAGCTTCCTAAAACAGGGTGGAGAGCACAGGGTGGAGGGACATGAGGCAAAGGGCAGTGGAATTCCCCGGAACAGACTGGGGTCACGTTCTGGGTGAAGGGTGGGGGACCTCTATAACACCCCTGCTCGGTCAGCTATGTTCTGGGTGGAGGGACCTAGCTTGGTCAGCAGAACAGTTGCACCATAACCCAGGGTGTGGGGACCCTATTTGGTAACAGGGTGGTCTTTCCTTAAGATGAACTTGTACCTTGATCCTGGCACTGATCCTTGTACATAATGCTGATGTAAAGAAGAATATACAGAATGCTGATAAGGAGAAAACAGGGGTCAGGGGACGAGCATTGGGCAATCTACCCAGAGCTGTGCATTAAGCTGTTGCAAGCCATTACAGAATATAGGACAAAGACAAGGACAAAATATAAAGGGGAATAATGGTGGGCTTCAAATTTGGATGTAACAACAAGTTGCCTATGGGACATTCAGATGTACAAAAGAAAATTGGTGATGGGAAACTGGAACTCAGGTGAGAAGATAGCACTTGATATATACATATATACATATACATATGCATAGTATAATAGAAGTGATAATACTATTAAATTAATTTACAAATTCACGGACATATTAATCATACTTCCTAATAGTTATAGAACTGGAAAAAATAAGAAACAAAAGGTTAAGAATTTCAAGGGAAATTTTTTTTTAAAGCAGAACAAGAGATACAGCAAAAAAGAGGTTCATAGAACCAGATTTCAAATTATATTGCAAAGCAATAATCATACAAACTAATTGGTACTGTTTTAAAATTTTTTTAAAGAAGCCACAAAAAAATATATCTTGTATATATTAAACACACAAGATACAGGAAGCACAGAACAACATTTTTTTTGAGGCTTTACCTCAGGATTGCTTCTTACAAAGAGAAGAAGAAAGCCAGGCACAATCTGACTTGCACTCTAGATTTGATTCCAAATGGTTTAGAGGAAATGTTGGTAGAGTATTACAGCCTAAAATCCTTTAAGAAAAGTCAGCTCTTGAGGACTGGGAAACTATTAAATTTGAAATTCTAGAGACATATACAAACATTATTCCTACTAAGAAGAAAATAGGAAACTATCACCAATGTGAATACACAGGGAACTCATCGACCAACACGTCTTTTTAAAAAAAAATCCAAAAGATGGAATCAAAGAAAGAGAAGAGAAAAAAAAAACCAGCATGATAAAAAGCTAAGCCTGGGAAAAAAAGGCTAAGAAAAACAAATGAAAAGAAAATCAAAGAATTTATAGAACTGTTATTCAGGGTAGATGAGACTGTGATAGCAAATGACAAAAAGAGAATTCTTCAATCTAATTTTGCTCTTCTGGCAAGAAAAATGATCTTTGGACTGGAAAGAAGAGAACAAAAATAGCTAATAGTTGAACTCAAGAGAGATAAGAAGAGACCAGCTCATTGTCCTTGAAGAGGTCATGAATTGCATTTCAGGTTACTAAAAAAAAACCTATTAGACATGATTACTAAGCCATTGTCAAAGATCTCTAAGAAATTTAGCAGAAGGAACAGAGCTACAAGAGTAGAAAATAAAAAATATCACAATTTATATACACAAAAAAAAGAAGAAAGTAGAGTGGTGCTATTGGCCTTGACGTTGATTCCCAGAAGAGCAGAGATGTTAGTGAAACTCTAGAAAAGAAAGACTACAAAGAACCAACATGATTTCATCAAAAACAGACCACAACCACCTAATATAATTAATTTCCTTTTTTTACAGGGTTACTAAATTGGGGTCAAGATGTAGTTAACCCACAACCAGTGTCTCTGATCAAGTTGCCTCATTTCTAAAACATATAGAGAACTGAGTCAAATTTATAAGAATACAAGTTATTCCACAATTGATAAATGGTCAAAGGATATGAACAGCCAGTTTTCAGAGGGAGAAATTAAAGATATCTATAGTCATATGAAAAAATGCTCTAAATCACTACTAATTAGAGAGATGCAAATCAGAACAACTCTGAGGTACTACATCACACCTGTCAGATTGGCTAACATGACAAAACAGGAAAATTATAAATGCTGGAGAAGATGTGGGAAAATTGGAACACTAATGCATTGTTGGTAGAGTTGTGAACTGATCTAACCATTCTGGAGAGTAATTTGGAACTATGCCCAAAGGGCTATAAAAATGTGCATACTCTTTGACCCAACAATACCACTTCTAGGGCTGTATCCCAAAGAGATCATACAAATAGGAAAAGAACCCACATTTACAAAAATATTTATAGTCTCTCTTTTTTGGTGGCAAAGAACTGGAAATTAAGGGGATGCCCATCAATTGGGGAATGGCTGAACAAGTTGTGGTATGTGAATGTAATGAAATACTAATGTGCTGTAAGAAATGATAAATATTGGGCAAGTCACTTAACCCCAATTGCCTTACCTTCTCACCTTCAAAAAAAAAAAAAAAGAAATGATGACTAGGCAGACTTCAGAAAAATCTGGAAAGACTTATATGAAGTGATGCTGAATGAGGGGAGCAGAACCAGGAGAACATTGTACACAATTAAAGCCACATTGTGTGATGACTAACTTTGATAGACTTGGCTCTTCTCAGCAATGCAAGGTTCTAAGATAAGTCCAAAAGGCTCATAATGGAAAATGCTGTCTACATCCAGAGAAATAATTATGGAGTCTGAAAGCAGATTGAAGCACACTGTGTGCTCTCTTTTTTGTTTTGTTTTGTTTTGTTTCTTCTTTCTCATGGTTCATTCCATTGGTTATAATTCTTCTTTGCAACATGACTAACATTGCAAATGTGAATGTATATGTAGAGCCTAAATTAGATTGCATGCCATCTTGGGGAGGGGGGAGGAGAGGGAAGGGGAGAAAATTAGGAACTCAAAAGCTTGTAGAACTGAATGTTACAAACTAAAAGTAAATAAATAATGTGGTTTACCCAGATATCAGCAAAGTACTAAAAAAAAAAACTTCTTTCATGTTATATTTGTGAACAAGATTGAAAGTGATGGCACACTTAGGTAGATTCAGAATTGGTATTCAGAAATGGTTGAATAAATCAATCAATAGAAGCATTTATTAAGTACCTGCTATGTGCTACTCACTGTGCCCAGTGCTAGTGAGACAAAGCCAAAAACAAAATTGTTCCTGTTCTCAAGGAGTTAATATTCTAATGAAGGAATGACAGCAAACCCGTGTATAGATATTTGCAAAATACATACAATGTTGGGGAATATCAAGGGGAGAACAGGGATGGCTTACTGTAGAAGGTGGTACTTAAGTTGGGTCTTGAAGGAAGCCAGGCATTTCAAGAGGCAGGGAGGGAGTACATTCCAGGTATTTAGGAAAGTTGATGCAAAGGTATAATGAGAGGAGATAGAGTATTGTTTTTGAGCAACAGTAAGAAAGCCAGTTTGGTTGAACTGTAGGGTATCTAAAAGAGAGCAATAAGCAGTAGTAAGTCTTTTTTTTTCTCAAGTATTTTATTTTTTCCATTTACATGTAGAAAAGTTTTTATGAAGGGATGATATCTAAAAAAAAAAATAAAATTAAGATATGAGAGAGGAATATATTGAGAGAGGGAGAAAGGGAAAGATAGAATGGGATAAATTATTTCACATAAAAGTGGCAAGAAAAAGCAGTTCTGTTGGAAGGGAAGAGGGGGCAGATGAGGGGGAATGAGTGAATCTTGCTCTCATTGGATTTGACTTGAGGAGGGAATAACATACACACTCAATTGGGTATCTTACCACACAGAAAAGTAGGGGGAAGGGGATAAAAAAGGAGGAATGATAGAAGGGAGGGCAGATAGGGGGAGGAGGTAATCAAAAGCAAACACTTTTGAAAAGGGACAGGGTCAAGGGAAAAAATTGGATAAAGGGGGACAGGATAGAAAGGAGCAAAATATAGTGAGTCTTTTACAACATGAGTATTGTGGAAGTGTTTTACACAATGATACGTGTGTGGTCTATGTTGAATTGTTTGCCTTCTTAGGAAAGGTAAGAGGGGAGAGAATTTGGAACTCAGAGCTTTAAAATCAGATGCTCAAAAGAAAAAGTTGTTTTTGCATGCAACTGAGAAATAAGATATACAGCGAATGGGGCATCAAAATCTATCCTGTCCTACAAAAAACTAAGGGGAAAGGAGATGGGGCGTGGAAGTACGATGAGAGAAGGGAGAACTGACTGGGGAATGGGGCAATCAGAATACATGCTATCTTGGAATGAGGGGGAGGGTAGAAATGGGGACAAAATTTGTAACTCAAAATCTTGTGGAAATCAATGTTGAAAACTAAAATATTAAATAAATAATACAATTAAAAATTTAAAAAAGAAAAGTTTTTAACATTCATTTTTTAAAAATTTTGAGTTCAAAATTCTCTCCCCCTTTTCTTCCTCCCTCATTGAGAAGGCAAGCAATTTTATATTGGTTATGCATGTGCAGTAATGAAAAACATATTTTCATATTAGTCATTCTGTCAGTTATGCATGGACCTGGTCATGTCCCCCCTCTTATCAAAGAACATCACACCTTCTCCCGGATAGGCAGATCACTTGAAATCTTATCACTAGGAAGACTGATACTCAATACCTTCTCAAGTCTTTCAGTTACCTCTCCCCCAGGAATGGAGGGCTGGGGCATAGAGCAGTAAACTTCTCCCAAAGCTTTCCTTTATAGAGGCCTCCAAACTTGCAAAACTTTTCAGGTACTCTCCATTTTCTATCATTAGCTCTACTTGGTTTCAACTCCATGGAGCATCATGCCCTCTGATAACCCCTTTTCAGTTTCCATCAGACTGTAATCTTCTTCAGGGCAAAGGCTGTCTTTTTCATATTTGTATTGGAGGGCTTAGTAGAGTGCCTGGCACCTAATAAGCACGTAATAAATGTTTATTGAATGGAAAGACCTTCCGTGTCTCCCTCCACATGACTAAGTTCAAATTCCTTTATTGGACACCTAAGGTCCTCCAAATTCTGATGCCAACTTACCTCTTCAGCCTTAGCCTATCTGATTTCCTTCCACGGCATCTAAATTGGGTTCCCCAACCCATCCCCCATTCTGTACATCTGCTCATAATACTTCCACATCACTAGAACTTCTTCCTTCTCGCTCTCTACTTGCTAAATTTCTACCTATCTGTTAAAGTACTGCTCACATGCGACCGAGTCTCCAAAGTCTTTGATAACCCTAGTCAGTGAGAGCATTTCACTCACCTTACTGACATTGCTTTGCTTTCCATGTGGTCTTGAACAAAATCACCTTACCTTCAGGGCCTCAGTTTCCTCAACTGCAAAATAAAGCTTTTAACAGGATTATCTCCCTAGGTTCCTTCAAGTTAGAAAAGGCAGCACAGTCTCTACAGAATTTTATGATTTATGATAACATCTTATTTTAAAGGGGAGAGGATGTCCGCAAAATGGAAAAGGAAGGACTGAACAAATTAAGGCATATGAACGTAATGGACTAGTAGAGCATAGGGACTGGCCCTGTGATTTGTCACAGGAAGTTCCTAGATGAGGAAACTCCCTTAATAATAGCTAACATATATGTTTATTTATATATATATATGTACACATATATATGTATACATACATATATGTATGTATGTACATATGTATATATGTGTGTATGTGTGTGTATGTATACATATACACATATCTTGCTTACTGTGTGCTAAGCATTATGCTAAGCATTTTATAATGAATATTTAATTTGATCCTCACAACAATCATGATATGTTTATACCACTATTCCCATTTTGTAGATGAGGACAATGAGACAAACAGAGGCTAAATGACTTGACCAGGGTCACAAAGCTATGAAGCGTCTGAGTCTGCATTTGAACTCAAGTCTTCCAGACTCTAGGCCTAGCCCTTAACCCCACTGTAGCACCTATTGTTAAAATGATATGGCCTCAAATTCAGAAAGACCTAGGTTCAAGTCCTATCTCTGACACACACCGGCTGTATGACCTTGGGATGAGTCATTTAATTTCTCAGTTCTCTAAGCCGGTGGTGTCTGAGTCAAATAGAAACGGGGCCACTAATCCATACATAAGGATCTCTGTGGTTCAAATATTGTCTTAGTTTTTAAAAGATAATATTATATGTTTTATTTATTATTTATTTTGTCCCCCCCAAAAATATATTTATTTATTTTGTTAAATATTTCCCACTTACATTTGAATCTGGTTAGGCATTTGCAGGTCAGTGTATTTGACACCTCTACTTTAGGCAACTCTCTAAGATTGTAAAGGTATGGGAAAGGTCAGCCTGCATTTGCAGTGGACAGAGTGCTGGACCTGGAGTCAGGAAGGCCTGATTTCAGATTTGGCCTCAGACACGTATTACTCCTGTGACCTTGTGCTATATAAATGTTAACTATCATTGGCAGTAATGTTATACAGTAGAAAAATAAATGGCTTTGGAGTTGGAGGATCAGGCTCAAATTCCACATCTGCTGTGTGACTTTGGACAAGTCACTTAGCCCCTCTGGGCCTCAGTTACCTGATCTCTGAAATGGGGGCAGGGAGTTGGATTAGATGACCTTTTGAGTCCTTTCCAACTCTAAACCTATTATTCTAAGAACCTACAGTGTTTCAGCTAACCTTTCTATCTCTAGCTAGTGCTCTATAAACTTTTTGTTGACAGAGGAAAGGCCCAACTAAAGCCCAACAGCTTTCCAATAATAAGAATTCAAATTTATATAGCATTTTAAAATTTACAAATAAATATACTTCCAACCACACGGGAAGGTATATAATTCCCATTTTAGAGATGAAACGTTTCCCTTACTATTCCCATTTTAGAGATGAGGTGGAAAAACCATGTAGCTTGCCGAGTCCAGAGTCAGTTCCGTAGCTATAATAAAAAAAAAAAAAATCTGGGAGCAGTTAGGTGGGGCAGTGAGTAAAGCAACTGCCCTGGAGTCAGGAGGACCCAAGTTCAAATCTGTCCTCAGACACTTGACACACTAGCTGTGTGACCTTGGGCAAGTCACTTAACCCCAATTGCCCTGCCTTCCCCCTTCAAAAAAAAAGTATGATGTAGAATGTAGAATTTTAACTCAGATCTTGCACACTGAGTCCTGGACTTGGCTTAAGGTTCAGTTGTTTCAGCCACATCCCACTCTTTCTGGCAAAGATACAGGAGTGGTTTGCCATTTCCTTCCAAGATCATTTTACAGATAGAGGAACTGTGGCAAACTGGGTTAAGTGACTTGTCCAAAGTCACTCAGCTAGGCCATATCCGAGGTCACATTTGCACTCAGGAAGGTGCGTCTTCTGACTCCA
This sequence comes from Phalanger gymnotis, assembly GCA_028646595.1. Classification (NCBI taxonomy): domain Eukaryota; kingdom Metazoa; phylum Chordata; class Mammalia; order Diprotodontia; family Phalangeridae; genus Phalanger; species Phalanger gymnotis. The sequence goes on from CM053622.1 coordinate 492,446,334, forward strand.
GGTCCGGCACTCTATGCACTATGGCGCCACCTAGCTGCCGCTCTCACCCGCTATGCGGGGGGAAAAGCCCCTGGCGTGAGCAGCCGGACCTCTGCACTCGGACAAATTGGAAGCTGCAGCCTCAGGATCAGCGCGGGGGAGGAGCCTGTTCCAGGACGCTTTAATCGGCGCTTTCTGCCGCGCGCTCCCGCTCCTACTCCTCGCGGGCAGGGAGGGTAGAGCTTGACGGTTTCTGACCGCCGCAATCGCCCCGGCCCCGCCAGAACTCAGCAGCAGCAGCCCAGGCCGCGTCAGTGGCAGTGTCAATATCAGTGTCAGTATCAGCGTCAGTGTCAGTGTCAGCGATGGTGCTGTGCCCGGTGATCAAGAAGCTCGTCAGCAAGCGCGTGGTGCTGGCCAGTGCCTCCCCCCGGAGACAGGAGATCCTGAACTGCGCCGTGAGTCCGCGCGCGCCCCTCGGGGCCTGGGGACCTCGCTCCCAGCGGGGGAAGGGAGCGGGGGAGGGGCAGCTAATGGAGAGCTTGGACTGGAGGTCGTCTGCGGGGAGTCCTAGGCAATGGCCGTCCCTGCACCCCAGGCCTTCCCCTTCGGAAGCTGCTACCTTCTGGGCCTGCTTCCCGGGCTCAGGGGGAGGGACCTTCACACTGTACGGTGGGTGAGCTGGATAGAGCAGCAGTGGTATCTGTATCTATGCCCACGCCTTCTGCCCCGTTTCGAGCCCTATTACCAGTCCTCTCCTGCTTGGCATGGGAGATCACCCTTTTTTGTGGTTGGATGTATAAGAAGAATGTGCTTTACTTCCATATTCCCTATTTCCTAATAGCACAGGGTTCAGCACACAGTAGATGTCTTATACGTTTTAATTGAGCTGTGTTAAATTTTAAGTCAGTTTTTAGGCCCAGAATGGGGTGAAGGAATTCCAATAATAAATAACAAGCATTTATATAGTGCTTTGAGTTTTACAAAAAATATTTTACAAACATCTCATTAATATAATGCTTTGAGTTTTGCAAAAATATTTTACAAACATCTCATTTTACTCTGCAGAATTGACAAAAATAATAACTAACATGCATGGGAAGTAGGTGCTCTTATTCCCCATTTTACAGGTGAGGAAACTGAGGCAGGCAATGATTTAGTGACTTGCCTAGAGTCACATAGCTAATAACTTCTCCTCAAATCTTCCTAACTCTAGCTCCTCCCATATTCTATCAGCTTCACGATTTGGCTGCTTGAGGATTGAGGGAAGAAGCTGTTGTGTTTTGAGGACTGAGGCAAAGAGCCATCGGATTTTTCTCCTAATTTTTTTTTCTAACCCATCTTTCCTCCTCCAGGCTCCCAGACCCAGGGAAGCGCCTTCAGACTGTTAGCTAAAAACTTGTCTCTTCTCTTGACAATTGACATATCTCTTCTCCCAGGCCTTCTCCAGCAATGATGGCCAGTTATAAATGTGGTCGTGTCACTCCTCTGCTCAAAAACCTTCCATAGCTCTCTGAGTAAAGTTCAGAGGCCTTTGCCTGGGTTTCAAGGCCCTCAGCTATGTGATGCCAATTTATCTTTCTATTCTTATCTCATAGTATTCCCCTTCAAACACAGCAGCAGCCAAACTAGAGTATTGCTTTGTCCTCCCCTCACCCCACCCCCCACCCCCGCCGCCAACATTTCACTTTGGCTGTGTGTGAATGGCTAGAATGACCTCCTTTCCCCATTACCTGTTTGATTCCAGTTATCCTTCTGTCAGTAATAACCCTTAGTACTCAAGCAGTGCTTTGTTTTGCCTTTCTCTAATGCACACTGAAATAATAGTGTATATTATAGCTATGTTTGTGCTTTACTTCTATATCCCCCGTTGCCCAGTAGCACAGGGTTCAGCACACAGTAGGTGTTTTATACATTTTAATTGAGTTGTGTTGAATTTTAAGTTAGTTTTTAGGCCCAGAATGGGGTGAGAGAATTCCGAGTGTTTAATTTTAAAAGTCAGGGGTGGGAGAGAAATTACAGGAAAATATGAGAAATAACTTCAGTGGAAAAATAGGGCCTTTATAACATAGATGGGATGGGGTGCTCGGGCCCCAGCCCTGAGATCATTTCTCTGAAAGCCTCCCAATTTCTCAGTAGGCCTTTGCCCTGTGAGAAAAGTTTCTTTTGTTGCAGAATACATTCTCATATCAGAACAGATACAAGGATGCCTGGCCCAAGGACTCTCTCTTGAGCCAGAACCCCAAGGTCCATGCCTCTGACAACTCTCTTCATATCTGTGTTTTCCCATCCATAGATCATAGGCACCTGCTCTCAAAAGACACCTGGACCCCTAGATTACCTCATTAGAATCCTTGGCATTCCTTTCCATCGTCCCTTTTCCATATAAACTCATAACCATCCTCAATATCTCTTGGGTTCCCTAAGAACGCTTGCCTGCTTCTATAGGGCGTCATAATAAACTTTTTGCCACTTGACTAAGAAAAGGCTCGAATGTTATGAATTTGTTCCAGGTGACACCACATTGGTATTTTCGGGGTCTCAACACCTCCAAATCTCTTCAGATGGATCACACATCCCTTATCTATCACAGTTCACAAACATTTATTGAGCCACTGTTGTGTGGAAGGTTTTGTATCATGTATAAAAAAGTAGAAGACAGTCCCTGTCATAAAGGACCTTCTGAATCAGAGAGTCTTAACTTTTTATGTCTGTTATAGACATCTTTGGCAGATTGGTGAAACCTATAGACTTTATCTGAGACTGTTTTTAAATGAATAAGATACTTAAGATTATAAAGAAAACTATATTGAAGTACAAATATAAAAAAAAATTTAAGTTCAAGAACCTCCAATTAAGATCTCCTGTTCTAAACCAATTAGTGGGACTTTAGATAACCTTTAAGTGTCAAGTGAGTTTAACGAGGTGAATATGTGTGTAGTATATATTCAGTGCGGGCAGCTGAGTGGTACAGTGAATAGAGCGCTGGGCCTGGGGTCAAGAAGACTCTTCTTCCTGAGTTCAAATCTGGCCTCACACTTAGTAGAGGTGTGACCCTGGGCAAATCACTTAAGCCTGTTTGCTGCAGTTCCTCACCTGTAAAATGATCCAGAGAAGGAAATAGCAAACCACTCCTGGATCTTTGCCAAGAAAACCCCAGTTGGGGTCACAAAGAGTCAAACACGACTGAACAACTAGGACAAAAATATGTTTAGCGTATTACCAGATTTATCATAGGCTAAGTGCATCCTGTGGCCTGCTGAACAATGGCATTTCTAACTTGTAAAGCCTGGAAATTCTGTATTCCCAATCTGTACTCCTCTTTTATTATTCATCGAGGGCTCAAGAAAGAGTTTCTAGTGAGTATGCATAGATGTTAGGACAAGATTCCTGTGCGAAGGGGGGCTAAGTGGTGCAGTGAGTAGAGCACCGCCCTGGAGTAAGGAGGACCTGAGTCCTCCTTGCCACATTTACTAGCTGTGTGACCTTGGGCAAGTCACTTAACCCCATTGCCTTGCCTTCTCCGCCCTCCAAAAAAAAAGAAAAAAGATTCCTGTATGACCAAATGTGTTTGGTGTTTTTGGCAGGGAGGGGGCATTTTGTTTTTTTGTGAAGAATTTTTCAATCTGGGCCCCTTGGGAAAAAAAAAATCAAGATGTATCAGTGGAAAGTAGAGAATGGAAATTACCCATTGATGGGGATGATAACTTTAAGATCTTCAAAAGGAAAAGCCTATTTAATGCCTAACTTTAAAAATGTTGCAGGAATCTGCTAAGTTGTGTTTGGTAGGCAAGCACTCTTGAAGCCTGAAGGCTATTGTTGAGTCATTTTTCAGATGTGTCTGACTCTTGGTGACCTCATTTGGGGTTTTCTTGGCAAAGATACTGAAAGGGTTCGCCATTTCCTTCTCCAGTGTGTCCCCATTTTACAGATGAGGAACTAAGGCAAACAGGGTTAAGCGACTTGCCCAGGGTCACACAGCTGGTAAGTGTCTGAGACTGGATTTGAACTCAGGTCCTCTTATCTCCAGAGCCAGCGTTCAATCCACTTCATCACCTATTTGTTCCTATGCTTTTGCTTTGGGTTTGGGTTTGGGGTATTTTTTTTTTTGGTTCCATAAAAGAGCACTTTTAAGAAGGAAATCTTCCATTTTAGCATCCTGGATTCCCTAGGCCTCTCCCCTAGTTGTTTGCATTGGATGCTAAAATAAAAAAGGTGGAACCTTTAAGAGAAAGACTGTTGAATTTAGACCTCTCTGGTATTCCCTAGCTGTGTGACCACGGGCAACTTCTCAGAGCTGGCCTACTCATCTTTAAAAAATGGATAATAATGCTTACTTACACCACCTCCCTCCCTGGATTGTGAGAAAAGTGTTTTGCCAACCATAACTTGCTGTGGGCTGCTGTGCCCCTTCTATAGGAACCGAAACATCCGTCAGTAGTCATTGGTCCAGTCTAAAGTTCAGCTGAGGTTCCTTCTGCCTCTAGAGCGGCGATGGGGAACCTGCGGCCCGAGGGCCACACATGGCCTTCTAGATCCATAAGTGCAGCCTTTTGACGGAATCCAAATTTTACAGAACAGAGTTCTGTAATGGCCGCAGAAGGCCTCACTTGACGATCTAAAATTTGGATTCAGTCAAAGGACGCCCTTAAGGATCCAGAAGGCCACGTGTGGCCTCAAAACCGCAGGTTCCCCACCCCGGCTCTAAAGGGACAATCTTATAATGATTAATAATCAGTCCCCACCAATAGCCTCTACTTATATAGCATTTGAATGTTCGCAAAGCACTTTACCAATGCTTTGTTTTATCCTCCGAGTTGGGAGCTAGGTGTTCTTATTATCCCCATTTTACAGATGAGGAAACTAAGGCAGGTGGGGGTTAATCCAACAAAGGTCTTCTAGATCCAGGCATCCATCCCCTGCTCCACCAAGCTCACTGTAAACAAGGACATTGTTGGGCACTGGACATGTTAGATATTGAATGGAACATTCCCTTCCTACAAGAATTTACATTCCCTCCGGGGAATGATAGGTGTCTGCTTCTTCTTAGTTTACTTATTTTCTTTTGGTAGGACTGTACAAGTAAGCCTTGCTGTCTTTCTATCCTAGGGCCTGAGATTCGAGGTAGTGCCATCCAGATTTAAAGAGACCCTAGACAAGACTTCATTTGCAATGCCTTATGAGTATGCCGTGGAAACAGCAAAACAAAAGGCCCTTGAAGTGGCTAACAGGATGAATGTGGTAAGTTTTCTGGGGTGAGGGTTGTTTTGCATTATTTTTTCATTATTTCAGTCATTTTCAGTCACGTCCGACCCTTTGTGACCCCATTTGGGGTTTTCTTGGCAAAGATGCTGGAGTGATTCGCCATTTCCTTCTCTAGCTCGTTTTACAGATGAGGAAACTGAGCCAAACCAGGGTTAAGTGACTTGCCCAGGGTCACACAGCTAGGAAATATCTGAGGCTGTATGTGAACTCAGGTCTTCCTGATTCCAAGTCTGGTCCTGTATCTGCTGCACCACTTGGCTGCAGGGTTCAGTCACAGGATTTTGCTGCTGAATTATTATTTGACCTTTCATTGGATTGCAAGATATTATGTCAGTTGAGGAAAGATTGCCCTTTTTTGGAAATTTTTCAGTTAGGTCACTTTTCGTGGATATAGAGTGATATTCAGAATGAGTGTGATAAAAGAATTAAATTAAATTAAAAATGTGAAAGACCTCATCAGCTCTGCTGGCTGATCCTTTATGCTGAAGCAGGCATGTTTCTTAGTGTCCTACTCCTCTTGGTTTTGATTGCCATCATTGATAAAATCATCCTCCTTAAGGGCCAGGGTCTCCCAATGCCTCCTGGGCCATCTCCAGTCATCCTGATGAATATCTGGTCGCTGGACCCAGATGACTCTGGAGGAGAAAGTGAGGCTGGTGACCTTGCACGGCCCTGCCTCACTTAAATCAAAGTCAACTGCAAGTCACGTCATCATTTCCTGACATGGACCTCTTCGAAAAGGAAGGACAAACACAACCACAACAGTATGACAGCACCTATGTCACAGAATCGTTGTGGGGATAAAGTGAGGTGTTTGGAAAATACTTTGTAACTGTTAAAGCATTAAGTAAATATTAGCTAGAAAAGCACATGTGTTATCTTTTCCTTCAAGACCTCAGGGCTTTTTCTTTCAGGTTACCTATTGAATAACATTTATTCAATTGTTTTGAGTCCTTTCTTTTCCCCGCCCCCCAAAAGTCACGTTCTCATCTTTTTCCTTTTCCAGCTTGTTCATTAGGTGTGTCACAAGATGTGTGGGATAAAGTAATGGGAGCCACAAAATTTTAATAATAAAGAGCAGTTGTTCTTCTGATATCATCACACCTTCAGAGGCTAGGGCTCGATCAATATCGCTTCCTAGGATCCTGGGGGGGGAGGGCAGGTGCTTCAGTCTGATTGACTCTAGCCAAAGGTTCACCATCCCTGCTGGAAGAGCGTTGGAGAGAAGGGGAGACTTTAAAAGAATGAGGCCCAGCAGAAAGGGTCTTAATTTTCCTGTGGTGCTGAAAATTTCTAGCTTTGCAACTCTCTTCCTTTGTATCTACTTTTCATCTGGTGGAAATCATGTGTCCCCTTTTAAGGTTTACAAAGTATTTTATAAACATCTCATTTTATCCCCACAGCAACTCTGTGAGGTAGGTACTATTATTATCCTTATTTTACAAATGAAGAAACTGAGGCAGAAAGAGGTTAAATATTGGCAGGTAGGTGGTACAGTGGTTAGAGCAATAGACCTGGAGTCAGGAAGCCCTGAATTTAAATCTGGCCTCACACAGAGCCCTGTGACCCTGGGCAGGCTACTTAGCCCTTATTTACTTACCCCAAATGAGATAATAATTGTAAAGTACTTAGTACCCGGCACATAGTACATGCTGTATAAATGTTAGCTATTACTATTATAAGTTCATATTCAGTCTCAGACACATACTCACACTGTAACCTGGGGCAAGTCACTTAACCCCTGTCTGTCTCAGTTTCCTTATCTCTAAAATGATAAAAATAACAGCATGCGATCCTGGCACACAGTAAGTTCTACAGAAATATTAGATATTATTATTAAGGGACTCATCCGGGGTCACACAGCTGGTAAATGTTTGAGACAGCATTTGAATTCAGGGCTTCTTGATTACAGACCCCATGCTCTACTCATTAGACTACCTAACTGCCTTTTTAATGTAGACTATATTGCTATGTTTGTTCTCATTAAAAGGCTATGGTATATGTTTGAGCCTATTCTTATTAATATGATTAATTAGTTCTTATTACATTATTATTAATTCTTAATAATATTATCTTGTTTTATTATTTTTTTAGCTAACCATTTTTTTCCAACTGATTTCCAAATTGCAACATTAACTTTGTAATGGTGATGACTTTGTGCTTTCTAAATTTATTGACATAGTCTTTTTTGAGGGGGTAGGGTGATAGAAACTTTTTAAAAACATTTATTTCAAAAAGCATTCTAATTTTTACAGAAAGACTTTAGACCTCCAGACGTTGTCATAGGAGCAGACACTATCGTGGTAAGTTTTCCACACTCCGTCTTTGGATGGTTTCTTTTCCTTACCTTTCACCTTTCTTCCTTACATTAATTCTTTGCAATTATTTCTCATTAACCTAGTGTTAGCATTCTGCATGTGTCTTACTAAATGCTTCCTCCTTCCGTTTGGAATGTAATTAGTCTTTTCATTTAGGAAATTGCTTCCCAACTATGGACAGTGGGAGAAAGAGGCTTATTTAAAATAAGAACTTGAAAGGAGTTCAGACACTAAAAAAGAAAAATACAAAAGTATAGGTTTATAACACCAAGGCAGTCCCTCCAGTGCTGTTGGGGAAAGGCATCCTAGGTATTTGACAGAGTCATTCTGTGATCCTTAGACTAGATCATAAAATTACAGAGCTAGAAAGGACCTCAGAGTTCAGAAAAATTGTCTTCTTCTGTTATGTAATGTATATAGAAATGCTCATTTTATTTGGTTTATTAAGTTCAGAATATATAAGGCAGCTAGGTGGCACAATGCATAGAGTGTAGGGCCTGGAGTCAGGAAAATTCATCTTAGTAAGTTTAAATCTGGCCTCAGATATTTACTGACTGTTGTGACCCTGGGCAAGTCACTTAAACCTGTTTGCCTCAATTCCTCATTTGTAAAATGAGCTGGAGAAAGAAATGGTGAACCACTCTAGTATCTGCCAAGAAAACCCCAAATGGAGTCACAGAGAATCAGACAGGACTGAAATGATTCAACAACAACAAAATATCGTATATGTGTATATATACATGTATTTGCATATATATATACATATATATACACACACATAGAATAGAATGTATTACGTATAATGTGTATGTATATAATGGAAGCAATTCAGTTCAGTTGTTTGCCTGTGAAGCCTGGACAGTATATTAGCACTATGCCAGGAAACTGAATCCTTTCCATTTGAACTGTCTTAGGAAGATTCTGAAGATCACCTGGCAGGATAAGCTAGCAGCACTGAGGTCTTTACTCAGACTAACCTTACACCAAGCATTCAAACTCTACCACAGGGAGCACAACTCCAATGGGCTGGCCACATTGTTCAAATGCCAAATATACATTTACCAAAAAGACTATTTTATGGAGAACTCAAACAGGGCAAGCGCTCACATGGTGGTCAGAAGCAATACAAGGACATTCTCGAGGTCTCTCTCAAGAACTTAGGAATTGATTGTGTGACATGGGAGACCCTGGCACAGGACCACTCAGGATGGTGTTCCCACATCAGAGGAGGCGCTGTGCTCTATGAGCAAAGCAGAATTGAAGTAGTTCAAAAGAAACATGAGATGCACAGATTTAGAGAATCCACCCCAAGTGTTCACATGGATTATTTGTGCCCAACATGTGGTTGAGCCTTCTGAGATCGTGTTGGTCTAATCAGCCACAATCGGACATGTCGTAATCCGACTCTAACACAGTGATGCCAATTTGATCATCTTTCAGGGCAAAGGACAACAACCAACTAATAATATAGTACATATAATAAATATGTATGTAATAGAATATATAATATGTACATATAATAGAAGGACCTTAGGATTCCATCCAGTCTAGTCTTCTCATTTTACAGATGAGGAAACAGTCCCAATAAGTTACTCAAGTTGGCCAAGGTCACACAAATATAAGCATCACAGGCTGGATTTGAACCCAGTTTCTCTGACTCTGGAACCAGGACTCTTCCCACGTACCACACAGGGAGATCATTTTCTAAGGTGTTAATTATAAGATTCAGAATACATCATCCTCTGTATAGAGGAGTGTGGCATGTGGCATAGTATCTAGAGGGATGCCTTGAGAGTTAGGAAGACCAGCTCTAAGCCCTGCCACTGGCATTCTGGCCATCTGACTCTGAATACTTACCTAACTATACTATGGTAACTATAAGTTACCAAGGAAGATGTCAGTCAGCATTGGTAGGGGAAATTTCTTCATCAGTGAAATCACAAGTCTAGGACTATCCCAAAGAAAGGTCCAACACACCAAAAAATTCTCCAAGAGTTGTTTTGTTCCATGGACGCCTGTGGCAGTCTGAGGAAGCCTGTTGACCCTTTCTTACAATATTTTTAAATGCATGAAGTAAACTACATAGTATTACAAATATATTGAAATAATCCAAGTTCATAGACTCCCCACCCCACCGAAATTTCTCTCTGGACCACTTAGTGGGAAAAGAACCAGTGGACCCCAGGTTAAGTATCCCTGTTCACTTTAGTACTTTGAGGGCTCTTTCCCAACCTAGACTTTGAGAGCACTTTAAATTAAATCAATGTTGGTATAATGTGTCTGGTTTGTGGATAAGGAAATTGAGGTGCTCACTGGGAACAGTGTTGTTTGTAGTGTGAAGATGGTAGCCCCTCAGTTTGCTAGCTAGCAATCTGATGTCTGCAGATCAGATAACGTCGATTTGGTTTGTTTTTATTTTGTTGACTATATATGCATGAAACATCTTTTACATTCAGGGATACTATGTGAGTAAAATTTGTAGAATCGTTCAGTTGTTTTTCAGTTGTGTCTGACTCTTGTAACTCCATTTGAAGTTTTCTTGACAGAGATACTGGAGTGATTTGTCATTTCCTTCTCCAGCCCTTTACAGATGAGGAACTGAGGCAAACAGGGTTAAGTGACTTGCCCAGGGTCACCCAGGTAGTAAAAGTCTGAGGTCAGATTTGAACTCAGGAAGATGAATCTGCCTGACTCCAGGCCTGGCACTCTATTCACTGCACTATGTAGCTACTCAAAAGATCCTTAGAGCACCAGAGCAGAAACCTGCTTCTCGCTCCCAGGTGAATACTTTATCTATCCATCACATCACACTACCTCTGAGTAGCACGTGGCTCCCCTGTGTAGCACATCTCCCCTATGAAGTAAATGATGCAATTGTGTTTATTTATTTGTCTTTGTGTATCTGTACTTTTACTTGTGATATCATTGGCATTGTGGGCTAAGTCTAAATATGGCTAGCAGGTACAAGAGATTTTTTTTCCCTTTTTAAAAAAATTCAGTAGGCACTTGGGAGCTAGAAAGTCTAGTTACAGCAACTTGGCTAATTGAATTTTTAAACCTATAATACAGGAATAAAAGGAATATAAAATACAGCTCCCAGTCTGCAGTCACTGAATCAGGACCTGAAGGAAAACAGACAGTTGGAGCTCCGAAAGGGATTTCTCTTCTCTGAATACAGGCTCAGAATTCAAACCAAAGGACCACTAGGTGGCGCCATAGGGCATAGAGTGCCAGGCCTGAAGTCAGGAAGACTCATCTTCCTGAGTTCAAATGTGGCCTCAGACACTTCCTAGCCGTGTGACCCAGAACAAGTCACTTAACCATATTTGCCTCAGTTTCCTCATCTGTAAAATGAACTGGAAAAAGGAAATGGCAAACCACTCCAGCATCTTTGCTAAGAAAACCCCAAATGGGGTCACAGAGAGCTGGACATGACTGAATAGCAACAATAATTCAAAACACCATGTGTGTCAAGCTCCATGTGGATAGAGCCTACGTAGCGAAGGCTGCCCATGCTCCCACTATATCTGGCACAGGGACTCTCCTTGGAGGAAGCTCTTACAGCCAAAGATCAGCACCTTCCCTGCAATTTATAATAAAGAACGTTACCTGTGGCACTGAGGTTAAGCCCAGACCTTTCTGATTCTGAGACCAATTTCTTATTTACTACTCCATGCTGCCTCTCCAAAACCCAGGAGATCATCGGTGTAATATTATTAATCTTATTTTATGGTTCAGGAAACAAGGCTGAAGATATAGTTAATTAGTCATGGTCACACGACTAAGCATAGATGCTGGAATTTGAATTCTGGACTCCTGTTTTCTAAGTCCATTACTCTTTCCGATGGCTTTTCAGCTTTGGTTCTGTGATTCTAGAGAAAAGTGAAGTAGTTTAGTTGCCTTTGGGTTATTTGCAGAAGATTATGCCTGTAAACTGCCCCTGAAACAAACCAATTACCTGGTTTCTGTTACAGCCGTGTGTCTGGCTGTACAGCAGCCAGGAATTTTACTCTGGCTGGGCTCCATTCCAGCTGACCCTTGCCTTGCGCTAAATCCCCAAACTAGCTTGTATGCCAGGCAGGCGCGATGCCTACATGCACCAGCACTAGCCATAGGACTGTAATAAGCACAGATAGCTTTCCACCCCTTACCTCGAATTGGTTGGATGAATTGCACATCAAAGCCTCTGTGGAATTAGGGAGTTTCCTCACTTGAAAAAATGAGGCAAGTACCAATCGTTTAGTAATTGGTATCTTTCATTGACTTTGAGAAAAGGTTCTCTTGATCCGTGACACAGTGGATAGAGCTCCTTGCTTAGAGTCAGGAAGATTTGAGTTCAAATCCACAAGAGAAAGTGGAGGCCACTATTGTGGATAACCTTTTCAAAGAGTTTAGCTACAAAGGGCAGAAGAGAAATAAGATAATAGTTAGCAGGGATGGAAGGATTAAGCGAAGGTTTTTCCAGGATAGGGAAGACATGGCATGTTTGTAGTCAATAGGAAATGAGCCAGTAAACAGAGAGAGTGAAAATAAGTGAGAAAGAGTAGGAGATAGTCTGTTAGAGGAGACGGGATAGAATGGGATCGCTTGAATGACTAGAGGAGTCAGCCTTGGTAAGGAGTAGGGCCACTTCATTATGTGAGACAGGGCTGAAGGAGGAGAGAGTGGCAGAAGGCACTTAAGTGATGGGAGATGAGAAAGGGGAGAAGAGGGAGTTCATGTTGAATGGCCTCATTTTTTTTTGTAAACTATGAGACAAGGGTCTCAGCTGAGAGCGAGGGAAGGGGAAAACCATAGGAGGCTCGAGGAGGGATGAAAAGGTTTAGGAGAACCCCTGTGGAGAGTGGGATAGTGAGGTGATAAGGGAGGTATAGTAGGATTGCCTAGCAGCAGTGAAGACCCAGTTGAGGTTCTGTAACACAGATTTGTAGCGGACCTAGTCAGAACACTTGTCACTTTCTCCACCTTCTCTGGAGTATAAGCACTTAGCACAGGGCCTCACACATAGTAAGCTCTAGATGAATTAGCATCATCATCACTGTTGTTGTTATGCTATTAGTGGTGTAAAAAGTACTCCCTCTGCCAATGGAGATCTCAACCCAAATATCAGCGAATAAGCATTTATTAAGTGCCTTCTTTGTGCTAAGCACTATGCTTGGTGCTTGGGATGCAAAGATAAAATGTAGTTCTAATAAATATTATCTCATTTGATCTTCATAACGAGCCCGGGAGGTAGGTGCCATTATGATCCCCATTGTACAGATGGGGAAACTAAGGCAGCCATTGGTTAAGTGACTTGCCCAGGGTCACACAGCTAGTAAGTAGCCAAGGCCAAATTTGAACTCAGGTGTATCCGACTTCTAGTTTTCAGCCCTTTTATCTACTGTACCACCTAGAATATTACATCCATGGCCTGCTAGATAGTTTTTGAGAGCTGCTGTGGCTGAAAAATGTACCACACTGAAGCTTACTAGTTGTTGTGCCTATCCAAAGTTTCCCCTGGGGCATCAGGCCTGTAACCTGCCCGTGGTCCTTTCCTCCAAGCTTTTCAAAGATCTGTAGGTTACAGACTGGCAGGGCTTGCATTGCACTGGTACTGCCTTGGAGAACCTTGGGTCCCCCCAAACCACAGGGAGGCATCAGAGGAGGAAGGAGGACTTCAGTGGAAGAGTCACATCTGTTAGATACAAATTGAATAGCATGACAGTCTTCAGATTTCATTTGCCAAGTGTGAAAATGACGTGCTTTTCTTCTCCCATCCCTGCCTCCTCATCTTGTTTTTTGTTTCAGACGGTGGACGGACTGATCCTGGAGAAGCCAGCTGATAAGCAAGATGCCTATAACATGCTTTCAAGGTCAGTGGAGGGCAACGTTAAAGTAGCTTCTTGCTACATACGAGATTTATCTATGTTGCCTCTTAATTTTAAGACATTATGCTTTGTAGTAATTTTAATAAAACCTCACAAATACTCAGCTTTCAAAAGTTTTAGTCACTGTGAAAACTTGAACTTTAGGTTTTTAATACTCAATTATATTTTTGTTGTTTTCATTGGTTTGTAACTTAATCTGTAGATAGACAACCTCAGGTTTCAAAATAGGCTGTGCCCCCTAGTCTGGAGTGAAGGGCAGAAAACAAGAGACAACCTGTTATTAATGGTAGTAACCCAGGAAGCAGCCATCAGAAAATGTAAGTGACCGAAAATAAACTGAAAACAGAAAGAGGGACATAAATGAAGCAAATGAAAGAAGACTTTTGTCAGTAATAGATAAAATTGAAAAGGGAGACTTGGGCTTGTCATTGCCTTTCTAATGTTATTTAAGAAAGAGGATGCTCAGATTCTAGGCAATTGCTGCTGGTTCTGAATTCAGAGATTGCCCTGGAATGTACCAGGACAGTTAATCAGGCTGTCAGGTTAATTAATTACCTGATTAATTGATTATTAATTAAAATATCCCCTAATTTATAGTGGTGAGAACTGGCATCCAAATCACTATCTCAATTTTGCAAGGTGCTTTATAAGCATTATCTGAGGTGGGCCTCCGGTAGGTACTACAGTGGTTATCTTTACTTAAATAAAACATGGTGAAGTGGGTAGAAGTAGCCTTGAAGACATCAAAGCAGATGACCATGGTCAATTCACTTAAACCTTTCAGTTCCCAAGGCAACTCTTTAAGATTAAATTATAGATGAGTATCAGTCTGTGTGGACAAATTGGGGAGCTTCCACATTGGTGTTACTCTAAGCTGATGAAATTAAAAATTTGGAATCTCCTTTCCTCCAAAAAAAAATGGGATGAGGATACTGAGGCTCATAGAGGTTTATAATAATAATGATGATAGTATTTATATAGTGCTTTAAATATATTATCTCCTTTGATTCTCAGAAGAAGCCTGTGAGGGAGGTGCTATTATTATCCCTATTTTAAAGCTGGGAAAATAGAGGTTACATGAATTGCCTAGGGTTATATAACTAAAGTGTCTGAAACAGGATTTGAACTCAGGTCTTCTGCCTCTCTACGTACCACTCTGCCTATCTGTGTTTTGTCCATGGTCCCAAAGCTGGTAAGAAAGAGAATATTCAGATTCTAGGTAATCGATATGGATTCTTAGACAGAAATATCCCTGGAATAAATAGTAATACCAATAGCTTATATATATCTAGCAATTTAAGGTTTGTAAAGCATTTTACATATATTATCTAATCTACAACAAACTGTGATGTACGTGCTGTTTTTATTCCCATTTTAGAGATGATGAAACTAAGGCTCAGAAAATTTAAGTTAGAGAAGGGAAAGAAAAAGCACTTATGTAGTACTTACTGTATGCTAGGTACTGTGCTAAGTGATTTAAGGTTAGGTTTTGGGGGTTTTTTTTAAGCAAACATCTGTTTCTCTTAACAACACTGTAAAATGGGTGCTATTATCATCCCCATTTTATTGACCGGGAAACTGAGGTGAACAGACTTGTTCAGAACCACATCGCCAATAAGTGTCTGAGGCCAGAGTGGAACTCAGTCTTCTTTTTTTTTTCTAATTAATTAATTATTTTTTATTTTACAATATTCAATTCCACAAGCTTTTGAGTTTTGAATTTTCTCCCCCTTCTTCCCCTCCCTCCTCCTCAAGACGGCACGCAACCTGACATAGGCTCTACATATACACTCATATTAAACATTTTCACATTAGTCATGTTGTAAAGAAGAATTATAACCAATGGGACTCAGTCTTGACTCCAGGCTTGGTGCTCAATCTACTGTACCCCCACCTGCTTCTATAACTTGCTGAGGGTCTGAGAGTTCAGTAGGACAGTTCGCAGGTTACAACACGTTCCTAAACTAAAATTTCCTTTGCTCTAATTCTTTGCACATCAAGCAGCCTTCAGTTTGGGAGAGCAATTAAGTCAACCCACTAGAGAAGCCTACCCTGTTCAGATGAGCAGTCTAGTTTTCAGGCACCTTGTGTCCCTAATGCAATAAATTTGGTATCGGAATTTATGTCATTTTGTGTGTGTGTTTGGCCGATTTGTGTCCCCCTCCTCCCCACCCTTGCCCCCCCAGTTACAGTGGCCCCAGCTAAATGGATAAAATTTAAAAAAAAAAAACAGGTACTTTGATGGGATCACTACATTCCAAAGTCAGGTGTTGACTTTGGAACATAGTGATCCCATCAAAGTACCTGTTGAGTAAGGGAAGCTTAGAGACCTAAGCAATCATCTTATCCAATTCAGACCCAGAAGGAATCTCTTCTACATCATACCTGACCAGTAGTCATCTAGTTTTGTTAAGGATGTTCAATGGAGGGGAATCCATGATTTCAGGAAGCAGCTCATTCCACTTTTGTATAGCTCTAATGAGGAGTTTTTCTTTACATAAAACTTAAATTTGCCTCTTAGTACCTTCCATACTTTGCTCCTAGCTTTGCCCTCTGGGGCCAAGCAGAACACAGCAAATCATCTTTCTTTTCTTTCTTTCTTTTTTATACTATTTTCCCCCAATTACATGTCAAAAGCAATTTTCATCATTTACTTTTTTTAATTTTGACTTCCAAATTCTCTCCCTCCCCACCCCTCTCCCTGATATGGAATTGTCTTGGATCATTGTATTGCTGAGAATAGCTAGGTTATTCACAGTTGATCCTCCTATGATATTGCTATTACTGTGTACAGTGTTCTTCTGGTTCCGCTCACTTCACTTTGCATCAGTTCATGTAAGTCCAGGTTTTTCTGAAATCATCCTGCTCGTTGAGTCCCTCTTTCAAATGATGACTCTTCAAATACTTGAAGCTGTCATGTTCTTCCCTAGGCTTCCATTCTCCAGGTTAAATTGCCCCATTTGCTTCAGCTAGACTTCATATAGCAGTAACTGGATTGAGATCCTTCACCATTCTGGTTGTCCTTCTCTGGTACTTGCTGGTAGTCTTCAGCCTATCAATGTCCTTCCAAAAAATGAGTCACCCAGAATTGAATAGAGTACTATCAGTGTAACGGGACTAACAAGGTCAGTATGCAGAAGGACTATCCCCTCCCTAATCCAGAGGCCCTCCCCAGAACAATGAGGTGTTTTACATTACAGTATGTGCTGGGTATTAATGCTTTCTTAAAAAGAGTCAAGCACTAATATTTTGAGAAATTTTGAGAAAATGTTGAGAAAAGTACTAGATTGTTGGAGATTGCCAAACTTTTCTATTCATATGCTACAACTTGTCCTCAAATATCACTTAGGGTGGGAGACTCCTTAATAGTCACCTGTAGCATGGCTTAGCCACACCTCTGCTGCCCTTTGTGAAGGTTTTCTTTCTCTCGTGGGTGCATCCACCTTCTGTAAGGAGGCTTTCACCAATAGATGTTATGAATTTTAGAAATGAAGGGCTAAGAAGCAAAATATAGCTAGTCTTTCACAACATGAGTATTGTAGAAGGGTTATACATAATGATACGCATGTGGCCCATGTTGAATTGCTTGACTTCTTAGGGAGAGAGGGTGGGTGGGGAGGGAAGAGGGGAGAGAATTTGGAACTCAAAGTTTTAAAAGCGTATGTTAAAAAAAAGTTTTTGCATACAACTAGGAAACAAGATACACAGGCAATGGGAAGTAGAAATTTATCTTGCCCTACAAGAAAGGAAGGGAAAAGGGGATGAGAGGGGAGTGGCAGAAGGGAGGGCAGACTGGAGAACAGGGCAACCAGAATATAGACCACCTTGGAGTGGGGGGGGGAGGGTAGAAATGGGGAGAAAATTTGTAATTCAAACTCTTGTGAAAATCAATGCTGAAAACTAAATATATTTTAAAAAAAATAGGACAAGACACAGAGGGGAGATTTGGGCAAGGAGAAGTGTTTGGGACAGTGAAGTCTGAGGAATAGTGATTAGTCATCAGGAAATTGTGTGACACGTCCTTTCTAGAGATGGATGTGATGTGATTACTGTACTCAGAATAGAATTGGAAGGCAAGGGAGACAAGGAGACAGGGAAGGAATGGTACATGCATGGTGCCACAGCATGGAGATACGTGTGAAGATTGTGATGGGTCAGGGTCTGGGCTAGAAATGATAAGTGCTCCCCAGGCACCAGTCAGAAGCTCAGGATCCCAATGAGGGGGCTTGAATTCCAGACCAGAGGTAGAGCTGAAGCTCAGGAACATGGCAGTTTGAAAATGGCCAGCAATTGGGGCAGTTAGGTGGCCCAGTAAATAGAGCACCGGCCCTGGAGTCAGGAGGACCTAAGTCTAGATGTGGCCTCAGACACTTGATATACTTACTAGCTGTGTGACCTTGGGCAAGTCACTTAACCCCAATTGCCCTGCCTTCTCTGCTCCAAAAAAAAAAGAAAGAAAATGACCAGCAAGTGGTTTCCCATTGAGCTGTTGTTAAACCAGGTCTATCCCATCTAGTACTTTTGTGACTGATTTTCTTTGAAACTGTATTTATTGTTGTGAAGTTTCATCTTGTCAGTTTTAGCCAGCTTATCTCAAGGTCTTTCTGAATCCTGATTCCATCATTCCAATCACAAGCTTCCTTTCCAACTTTGTATCAACTGTAAACTTCATAAGCATGTTATCTCTGTGTCTGTCCAAGTTGTTAATAAAAAATGTTAAGCAAAAAAAGAAAAAAAAAAGAAATGAAGGGCTCAAATTGCATAGTTGATTAACATTTACTAGTTGCTTTACAAATTGATTTATGTCTTAGGAAAACTGACTAGAAGGATGGAGGAGAAAAAAATTCCAGATACTTTGGGAGGAAATTAAAATACAATTTATGAAATGTAGAAGTAGATGTATTTAGTAAATGTGATTTTTCTTGGCTATTCTTCAGCTAGAGAAGAAAATGCTCTTTTTTCAGGACTTTGGTGTGAAAAATAAGAAATGTGTGACACCATATTTATCTTGTAGGTTAAATGGAAAAGTACACAGTGTGTTTACTGGAGTAACAATCGTTCTTTGCAGCAGTAAAGGTAATATTTCACTTTTATTTCATAGGACTGTAGATCATAAGATAATGGATTTAGAAAAAGCAGGGACCTTAGGGGCCATCAGATCCAACCCTTCATTGTAGCTGAGGAAACTGAGTTAAGTGACTTGTACAGGGTCACATAGCTAGTATTTGAGGCAGGATTTGAACTCTTCCTAACTCCAGTTTCGGCCCACTGAACCACACTGCCTCTTTGCCAGTTAACAGTTGTTTTATTTAATAGCCCAGTGAAGGAGGCTGTGCTTGTATCATTGTCCCTGGTTTACTGATGCTGTCTCTCCAAAGTTACCATTAATCTCTTTCCTGACAAATCCAGTGACTTTTTCTCAGTCTTTGATCACCCTCTTCTCCTGGATACTCTCCCTCTCTCTAGTTGTTTATGACACTGTTCTCTCCTGGTTCTCCAAATTATAATCACTAGCATTTAGCTGGTACTTTACAAATGTCTCATCATCCTCACCACAGCCCGGGGAGGTAGATGTTACTATTATCCCCATTTTACAGATGAGGAGACTGAGGCAAACAGAAGTTAAGTGACTCACTCAGAGTTGCACAGCTAGTAAGTGTCTGAAGTCACATTTGAACTCGGGTCTTCCTGACTCCGGGGCTTATTCTCTATCCGTTGCGCCACCTAGCTGCCATGTGTGTCTGTCTGCTCCTCTGTCTCCTTTACTGGGCTTTCCTCTAGGTCATGCCTACTAATTGTGAGCGTATACAAGACTCTGTCCTGGGCCATTTTCTCTTGTCCTTTCTATACTGTCTCACGTAGTGATCTCATCAGCTCCAGTGGGTTCAGTTATCATTTTAAAATAGAGTTCCAAGAGACCTCAGCAACCATCTTGTCCAATTCAGACCCAAAAGGAACCCCTTCTGTGTCATACCTGACACGTAGTCCTCTAGTTTTGTTTTCCATTTCTGTCTGTTGATCCCTACTTCCGTGCAGACCTCCAGCCTCACATCACCATCTGCTTCTTGGACGTCTCAGACTGGATCTCTCATAGAATCTCAAACTTACCTGTGTCCAGAACAGATTTATTATCATCCTTTCCTCCTTCTCAACCCCTGTGCTCTAATCTGTTTCCCTGTTACTGTTAAGGGAGCAGCTGGGTGCACAGTGGTTAGTGTGCTGGGCCTGAAGTCAGGAAGACTCATCTTCTTGAGTTCAAATCTGGCCTCAGATACTTCCCTAGCTGTGTGACCCTGGCCAAGTCACTTAACCCTGTTTTGCCTCAGTTTCCTCATCTGTAAAACAAGCTGGAGAAGGAAATGGCAAACCATTCCAGTATCTTGGGCAAGAAAAACCCCATTGGGGTCATGAAGAATCAGACATGACTGCATGGCATAATTACTATTAAGAGCACCACCATCTTTCTGGTCAGTCGCGCTTGAGACCTTGGTGTCACCGTCTCTTGTACTTAATCCACGCATACCCAGTTCATTGCCAACTCTTGTCACTTCTGTCTTCACAACATCTCTCCTAGGCCTCCTCTCTTCGGCTATCTCAAGAGCCTTCTGATTGGTCTCCCCACCACATTCTGTCCACTTTGTCACCAAAGTAATTTTCCCAAAGTATAGATCTGTGTCAGACCCAATTCAGGAAACTCCCTTAGCCCCCGTTTTCCTTCACAATCAAATACTGATAAAATCTTCTGTTTGACTTTTAAGACCTGGCCCTTCCTAGCTTTTTCTTCTTCTTATACTTTTCTCCCTCCATAGATCTGAGATCCACACTGCTTGCTATTCCTCACACATGACAGTCCATCTGCTCCTCCAAGCCTTTTCCTGGTCGTCCCCCATTCCTGGAAAGTTCTACCTTCTCATCTGTGCTTTCTGGCTTCCCTGATTCTTCACCTGCCTTCTGCAGGGGTCCATCCCAACAGTGCCTTCCCTCTGAGATTCCCTCCCATTTACATTGTCTCCCTCCATTAGAGTGTGAGCTTCTTGAAGGCAGGGACTACGTTTTGGCCTTTTTTTATTCTCCGCCCTCAGTAGAGTGCCTAGCATGTAATAAGTACTTGATAAATGATTGCTGATTGACTTACTAAGGTTAATGAGTTTGCGACTTGCCTAAACTTACAACACAACTAGAGCCTGAATTTGGATATGGGTCATCCGACTCTTCCTTCAAACACCAAAAGTTACCTAGAGGTCATTTAAAAATATTTGCTCTGTGAATGATTTTTTAAAAAATATTTTTATTGTTCTGTAATTAACAAACATCAAATATGAGTGTTTCTATATACACAGAGGGCAGGTAGCTGGTGAAATGGGTGGAGTACTGGGCCTGGAGTCAGGAAGACTATCTTCCCGGGTTCGAATCTGGCCTCAGACACTTCCTAGCTACATAACCCTGGTCACATCACTTAACCCTGCTTACTTCAGTTTTGTAATCTGTAAAATGAGGTGGAGAAGGAAATGCCGAACCACTCCAGTATCTCTGCCAAGAAAACCCCACATGGGGTCACGAGGGAAATGACAAAACAACAAAATGCACACAGAAGAAGAGAAAAAGAGGATTCTGCGTGTAATCACAAATCTGTTATGCACAGTTTCCATTTTTTAAAGGATACAATAAATTCAACATTAGTTTTATACCTCTCCTTCTATTCTGTGTCTTCTGTGCACATTTCAAATGATTTCTCTCCTTTCCCCCCCCCCCCTCATTTCTGTTGGTAATTCCCCTATCTCACCCATTTTCTTTAAAAAGAAGTCAGGTGTTGTATGAAGAATTGTGAGTGACTTAGCTATTCTCAGCAATATAATGATCCAAAATAAATGCAGAATAATGCAGAAGACTAATGATGAAGCATGCTGTCTGCCTCCAGAGAGAGAACTGATACGGACTGAATACACCCTAAAGCATTCTATTTTTTCTACTTTATTTTTTTTCTTTTATTCAAGTCATCTTGTACAAAACGACTAATATAGAAATATTTTGCATAATTGCACATGTAGAACCTGTATCTGATTGCTTTCCATCTCAAGGAGGGGAGGGAGGGAGGGAGGAAGGAATAGAATTTAGAATTCAAAACTTTGAATAATAATGTTAAAATTTATTTAAAAGTTGAGGATGAAGTAGCTGATATTTATAAGCCAATTATTATTTTCATTATTAGCAGAAATGAGTCAGGATTACAGCAAGGATTTCCTTGGCATGTGTATCCCCTGTGGTTAAATGACTTGATCGTATCTCTGAGGTCTCAAATAATAAGTGAATCTAAATTCATACCTTCACCAACCAAACCATTTTCATACTATTATATGTCTAGGGAATAGGGTTTTTTTACCCTTTTATACAATGACAAAATATGAAACAGATAAAGCATTTGATACTAAGTAATGTTCCAAGTACTGTGAAAGGCAGCTTAGGATACTCAGCAGAGAACTGGCCTCAGAACCAGGAGGATGTGGGTTCGAGTCTCCTCTTACATATACTGGCTATGACCCTGGGAAAGTCAGTTCACCTGTCATTGTCCCAGGCAACTCTCCAAGCTCAGTCAACATTAGCAGAAAGAGTTTACGTAGTGGGGAGTTCCTTATACAAATAATATCATGGTTCAGGCTTTCACCACTATCACTACCACCATAAAATGCAACCGTACTGCTCTGAGACACCACTAGGCAGTTCTTGATAGGCTGCCTCCAAAATCCACTAAATGCCTAAAGGCCTTGGGGGTATGTGCACATGTAGATATGCATATATACATGTGGAGGTATAGATAGATAGCTAGATAGATAGATAGACACTACCTCCGTACACATATATTACACTGTGTACTTGCATGTGCATAAACTTACACGGTACTTCTGTTTGATACGTACTGTGTGATTTGTATGTGCATGTGTGCATATATGCAGGCATACAGACACATATGTGTATATACATGTGGAGTCTGAAAGTTTTACTATAGAAAATGTACCCAAGGGCTGGAAAGCAGGGACTAGCATGAGCTCCCCACCAAGTCCCTCCAAAAACCTATAAAAAATGGCTCTGAACCAATTCTAGAACTGCAGAAACCACAAAATAGCAGAAGGAAGCAGAGCTCCAGCCCAGAACAGCCTGGATGGTCTCCGGGTAAGGTCTATCCCTCACGGAGCTGGGAGCGGAGCAGAGCCCAGCGTGGGCAGCGCGGACCAATGAGACCGGGAGCGGGTGGAGCATGCCCTAGCGCCCTGAATCAGTGAGCTGCAGCAGTTACCAGACTTCTCAACCCACAAACACCAAAGACAACAGAGAAGGTTAGTGGGAGAAGCTGCTGGGGACTGGGAGTTTGCGGTTTGGCAACTGCCTTGGGGGCAGCAGAGGTGGGGCAGCTTCAGAACTACAGCTGCAGCTGCTTTGGGCCCCAGGCCCACCTGGTGGGAGGAATTAAGTGGCAGATCAGAGCAGGAGGGAAGAGCCTGCTGAAGATCTAAGTCCAGTCCAGGTTGGGGGTTCTTGGGGAAGGAGGAATGCTGGTGTGGCAGAGCTGGCGCATCCCCCTAAGCATGGAACATAGAACTCTTTCGTCTACAAGCAATCATACTCCACTGAAAAACTCAAGGGTCAAGTAAGTTGGCTGGGAACATGGCCAGGCAGCAAAAACGCACCCAGGTTCAGTCTCAGACTCTGGAATCTTTCTTTGGTGACAAAGAAGACCAAAACATACAGCCAGAAGAAATCAACAAAGTCAAAGAGCCTACAACAAAAGCCTTCAAGAAAAACATGAACTTGTCTCAGGCCATGGAAGAGCTCAAAAAGGATTTGGAAAAGCAAGTTAGA
>CM053622.1:492470120-492514584 GCA_028646595.1 Phalanger gymnotis
AAGGGAGGGCTGACTGGGGAACAGGACAACGAGAATATACGCCATCTTGGAGTGGGGGGGAGGGTAGAAATGGGGAGAAAATTTGTAATTCAAACTTCTGTGAAAATCAACGCTGAAAACTAAATATATTAAATAATTTTTAAAAAAAGAAGAAAAAGACATTAAGGTAACAGTTATAAAGACAGAAAAAAAAATGTATTTGTTGCTTCACAATTTGTCTGCATTGAATTCAAGGTGCATGACTAGATATCACCATTGGCAGTAATCCGTGTTAATAATCTATGTTATGTCTTAATGTTTCAAGTAGTGCTAAATAGAGATCTCTTCTTATTGAAGATCAGCTGTTAAGTTCAGGAATGACAAAATCAGTTACGTTATTTTTCAGGTTACAGTAATACAGAATTGGCTGATAAGTACTTGGTGTCTGATAGTGAATATTCTCTGCATGGCTATATCATGCATGCTAATGATCATGTTTGGCCGCTGTTCACACACCTGGAATCTGCTGTCAAAGAGGGAACAAATCAGAACCATCGAGCTTTTGGGAAGAAAGCTCAGGACTTATTTCAGGTAATGTATGTTAGAGTGGCCAATCTCAAGTTTTATATACTTTTTACTAAGAGACTTTGGTGATTGAAAAAGACCCAAGGACATGGAATTATAACCAGTCACCTATTCCTTAAGATTGCTATGGAGTCTCTAGTAGGACTGAAAAAAGTATTAGTTTAATTAAGCACATTTATTAAGTACCTAATAAGTATAAGGCATCATGCCAAATGCTAAGGATATAAAGACCCAGAAATAGTCTGTGCCCTCAAGGAACTCACATCCTCCTGGTGGGGATAAAACATGAATCAGCAGTTCACACATTGTAATATCCATAATCTTGAGGGGAAAATACTGAGATTAAAAATGATGAGCCCTGTCTACATGCAATAGAACCTAACATTCTAAATTTTTCATTGTATACTTAAGTCAGCCGTCATTTCTTAAGAAGTTACTTTGTGCCAGGCACTGTACTAAGCTCTGGGAATATAGAAGAAGGAAAAAAGAAGTCCCTGCCCTAATGGGGGAGTCAACATGCAAACAACTATGTGCCTCTTGACTGTCACCTCTATCAAGTCCAAGCATGGCATTGATCACCAAAATTAATCAGTAACTAAAAACCTTCATTTGGATGAATAATTTTGAAGCTATCACCCTCAAAAAACCATTTTTCCTCTCTGAAAACAAGTAACAGAATAGTTGCTATGAATTTTAACCAGCTTTTTCTTTTCATTCTTGCATTGTAAGTAAGGTGCTAATAATAAGCAAGATGAATAATAGAAAGGAGGGGAAAAGACTGGAAACAGGTGATCCATGGAACATCGTTGGTTATAAAAAATGAGTCATAGTGGGGCAGGTAAGCAGCACAATGGATAGAGCAACTGCCCTGGAGACAGGAGGATCCGAGTTTAAATTTGGCCTCAGATATATTTACTAACTGTGTGACCCTGGGCAAGTCACGTAACCCCAGTTGCCTCCAAAAAAATAAAGAGACTCCTAGGACTGAGTTCTCTTTCTAGTAGGGTTATTCCTAATCTCCTGTATATCTAGAGGAAAAGCTTCTTTGATAAAATAAAATGCCTCTGTTTGACATTCACAGTCTAGCTCCAGCCTATCTTTATAGACTGATTCCAGCCAAATTGCCCTGCGTAACATAATGTTCTCTACGAACAACACCCCGTTTCCCACTTCTTAGACTTTGCACGGGCTGTCCCATATGTCTGGAATGCCCTTCTTTTTTCATATCTGCTTATCAGAATCCCTAGCTCTCTTTCAGACTCAACTCAAATGCCACTTCCTAAAAGAAGCTTTTC
This sequence comes from Phalanger gymnotis, assembly GCA_028646595.1. Classification (NCBI taxonomy): domain Eukaryota; kingdom Metazoa; phylum Chordata; class Mammalia; order Diprotodontia; family Phalangeridae; genus Phalanger; species Phalanger gymnotis. The sequence continues at coordinate 492,471,980 of CM053622.1, forward strand.
CTGGTTACCCCATTAATTGGTACTGCACCCTCCCACCCCAAGATTATTTTGTATTTATTTTCTATTTGCTTACATGTACTTGTTGCAAACTCGTCCCTTTGAGGGCAGAGATTATTTGGATTTCATCTTTATATCCCCTGTGTGTAGCCCAGTTACTGACACATTGCTGGTAGTGGTCATTGAAGCCTTCCTCTTGCTTAATAAATTCTGATCAATTGATTTCCAGTCCCCATATACTGAGGGGACCAAACATCTGATTTGGCCAGAAGATTGCCACTTTTTCATGAATGTTGTGACAGCCTGGGAATTGTTAAGACTTTGTACTTTGCCCCTGGAACCTGGAAGTAGTTGTCACTAAATCAGTAATTGAGTAATAGCTGAGTTAAACTGTAGTGCTTTACCTTGAGTCTACAGCTTAACCTGTGAATTTTGGAATACAGAAATAATTTCATTTCTAAAGCTCAGCGTCCCATAGGCTTAGCTTGTAAACTGGACAGGGGAAGAACCAACCCCTTACTTTGGCCGTACCTTAGTCCTCCTACAAAAGGCCAGTGCCTTCTTGTATCCCGTTTGAAAAGCAGAGTCCCATTGTTGAACCTTATACATGTGGGATGTATATACGCCCTTCTGGTTGGTTCTTTCCCCTAGGCTTTAACAGCATATGGATAGAGCTAAGACGGGGGAGTTAGGCAAGTGGTTTGAGAAATTACTAATGTGCAAAAGTGAATCATTAACATGTAGGCAGCTGAGGGAAGGGGGAAGGGAGGAAGATGCTGACAGCGATTGCCTTCTTGTTTCTCTAGAATAACAGGATCGTAGAATGAGAGTCTTAGGGGCTTCAGAGCTCAAATAGTGGTGACTCCATCATTTTCTCAGTGAAGAAACTGAAAGTCAGTCATGGTGGCTACACCTGAGACTGAGTCAGCTATCTTCCAATTAATGGCGCCGGTCATAAAGGGAACCACTTGGGAGTGAATGAATGAGTATAAATCTGGTAATCCCAGCCACTGTGGAGGCTTAGGCTGGTGGATCATTTGAGCTTAAGAGCTCTAAATTGCAGTAGCACCAAAGCCAATCAGATAACCGCACTAGTCAGGCTACAGGATGGTGAATTCTCAGGAGTGGAAGAGGTTGAAGCACCAATTTGCCTAAAGAGGGGTGGACTGGCTCAGTTTGGAAAAACAGCAATTTAAAACTTCCACGCTGAACAGCATTGGAATCAGACCCCTGCACTTCCAACCTGGATGAGATACAGAGGCCCAATAGAGAAGAGAAAAGAAAAGAGAAATCCACAAAAGTTAAGTGATTTGCCAAAAGTCTCGCATGTAGTAAGCGATGGAGCTAGAACCTGAATCCAGGTACTTTGAGCACAAATTAAGAATTCTTTCCATTTTACCAAGTACTGAAATTAGCAGTGCTACTGCATCATGCCAGCCTCCCAATACCTTATGGGTGGTATAAAACGTAAATGGCATATCTTGTTTTTCTATTTTGAAGATAAATATAAAATATCTTTGATAGGTGGTGCAGTAGATAGAGTGCCAGGGCTGGGAGTCAGGAAGACTCACTTTCCTGAGTTCAAATGTGGCCTCAGACACTTACCAACTGTGTGACCCTGGGCAAGTAACTTAACCCAGTTTACCTCAGTTTCCTCATCTGGAGAAAGCAATGGAAACCACTCCAGTGTCTTCTGCCAAGAAAACCCCAAATGGGGTCATGAAGAGTCACACATGACTGAACAACAGGGAAATAGCCTCTGACTTCTTTTCCTGATTATAGGGCTGGTTTTACCCTCATTCATTCCCTCTCACATGATTCCCTTTTTGACCAATGGCACAATTTGGTAGATAGCTGGCTCAGTTGCAGGATAGTGTGTACCTGTGGAACTGATAAGGAGAAGATACCTGGTTCATGCAGGATTTAAATCTGGACCTCGACCTTCTTTTGTGAGATGCAAATGTGTCTGTCATCCATCTGAATATTATCTTTTCTCTGGACGTGGTGTTATTTTCAGGACTCCTATTATCACAGCATGGAGACAAAACTGCGTTTTATGAATGCCATGCATAGCATAATCAAGCTGACTGCAAGGGAAGTGGCCACAGCTTTTGACTTGTCAAGATTTCACTCTGCCTGTGATTTGGGAGGTAGGATAATGTTTTACTATGGCTTATGTAGGGAAGCCTATGAGTTTATCTCACTTATCCACTGGATCCTCTGGTTTAGATAAAGAATTTGCCTTAGGAAAGTAGCTTATCTTGTTTTGATTATTGCATGTGGTTATAGTCTGGCCAGTTCAGTCATTGAGACTGCCAGGAATCTGGTGAGCAGTTGGAAGGGGCTCTGAGTAATAAGTCTGATAGCATATACAACATTCTTTACCCATAGGCTCCCAGCTCTACTAGGAGGAAGAAATGTGTTCCATTGGCTGTTCTGCTAAACCAGAATTGCCCATTACAGTTAACCGGTTTTGTATCCAAAGGCAGCATAGTAGAGCAGAGAATATTGTATTTGGAGTTAAAGAACATGCATTTTAGTTGAGATTCTATCAATCTGTGTGACCTTGAGAAAATCATTTAATCTCCTTGCCCCCAGTATCCTCAGCTGTAAAATGAGGGAGCAGAATTAGATGATTTCTGAGGTCCCTTGTGGCTCCAGATCTCTGATCCTATGTTGCCCTTTAGATCTGTTTTGATTTTTATTATTGGGGGGAAGCTAGGTAGTACAGTAGGTTGAGTGCCTGCCAAGGAGTCAGGAGGATCTAACTTCAAATTGGGCCTCAGACACTTAATAGCTATGTGACCCTGGGCAAGTCATTTGACTCCAATTACCTCTAAAACAAACCCAAAGGATTTTTATTATTGTCGTTAGCATATACATTGTGGTTTTACCTTTACCCTGCATCATTTTTCACAGGTTATTCTCAAGCTTCTCTGAGTTTTTCATATCCTTGTTTTTTATGGTCCAATATTCCATTACATACATAGGCCCCTTTATTTTCGGCCCTTTCCTAGTTGATGAGCACCCTCTTTCCGTTTTAATGCCATAAAGAGTGCTACTATGAATATTTGAACATACATGACATTTTACTTTCTGTTTTTAACATCTCTGGGGTTCATGTCCAATAGGTATCACTAGGGGAACGGGTATATATAGTTTATATGTTTATTTTATATGTTTTTATTTATGTGTATATGTTTGTTTATATGTATTTATATTTATTTGTGTATTTACATAGTTTGTTTATGTGCTTGCAAAATTCCAAGTTATTTTCCAAAATAGTTGGATTTACAGTTCTGTTTGTACATGAGTGTGCCTGTCTTTCCATAGCCCTCCCAATATGCATTTCTCTCTTTTATCATTTTGACTATAAGGTAAAACCTCAGAATTGTTTTAATTTGCATTTTTCGATAGTAATTTGGAACAAATGGCTGGGATTTGCAGTTCTTCATTTGATCACTTATCTCTTGGGGAACTGTTGAGGTTAGGGAACCATATGTTTTTAGGGGTGCTCGCTGGGTCCTGCTCGAATGAATTCAACTCAAATCTTCTCTCAGCCAAAGAGAAACAAAGTTTATTACAGATTGGCCATATTGGGCTGTCTTAAGAAATCTCACAAGTGAGCCAGATGATGGAATCTGAGCACCTTCTTGGAGGCAAGATGAAACTTATGTACACAAAGATGGTGGGCCGATCTAGGGTGGTCCTGGGGTTTTGGGAGGAGGTGTTTAGGGAGGGTCTTAAGGAATCTAAGGAGGAGCTTGATGGAACCAAGAGAATGGGATTAAGGGTGGAAGTAAGGCTACCTGGAGATAACAGACAGTGTAGGGCTAAGCTAGTTTAAGGGTAACAGATTTGGGCATAGACACTTTGATAGGACCAAAGGTGGAAACTAGCCAGAGGATGGAGGGCTAGGCTAAATTAAGATTAACCTAGAGATTTGAGACTAGCCATAATGAAAGGCTTATGGCCTCAGGCAAGAGCCTCATCTAGTAGGAAGATTCAAGGGGCATTCAAGGGGGCTCCCACAGCCTAAACCCCATCAGAATGACAGTCATTTATAATTGTGTATATGTGATACATAATAACATTTTTTGCTTCACTATTCAGTAGTGATACTGTTCTCTTTTGGGACTCTTGTATTTATATCAGGGTCAAGTTTTTTCTTGTAGAAAGTTTAATATAGTTTTTGTTTGTTTTTTTCCTGTGTGCTTTACCCATTCTTCATTTGGGTAGCAGTTTTCAGTGGAAGACATTGGAAGACATCCAAGCTCTCAACAACCATATGAAACAATGCTCTAAAACACTAGTAATTAGAGAAATGCAAATTAAAGCAACTCTGAGTTTCTAGCTTATACTCATTAGATTGACAAAGATGACAGAAAAGAAAATGAAATAACAGTTGTGGGAGGAGCTGAGGGAAAATACCCATGCTAATGTACTCTCAGGGGAGCTGTGAATTGATATGTTCATTCTGGAAAATATCTTGGAACTTTGCCTAATGTGTGCATGCCCTTTGATCCAGAGATAACATTACTAATTCTATACCCCCAGAGAGCCAAGAAAGAGGAAAAAGATCCATATGTGTAAAAATATTTGCTTCAAAGGTAAAATCAACAAAGGTAAAAGAGATGGCAACAGATTAGATACAGAAGGTGACAGAGAGAGGAGAATGAGGATAGAGAAGTATCATGGAAACCTAGAAGAAAAAGAGTAGGAAACAAGATATATGAAGAGCTGATTAAAATCTATAAGAATAAGAGCTATTCCTCAGTATATAGTTCTAATGTATTTATTTTATACATTTTAAAAAATTTATTCTGAAGAATGGTTCATAGACCTTACTGTATTGTCCATGACTCATTGTGAATTTTACCTTATCTCTTTTCTGTTTCTCTCTCTCTCGCTCCCACCCCCCCATAAAGGTAGATAGATTTTGTTTAGTCTTTTCAAGAAAATCAGTTCCCTTTAGTTTACTGGCTCAAAATTCTTTTAATTTTAGTGTCTGAATATTTTCCCTTTGATTTTTAAACTTTCTTGGTGGTTTTGTTGGTGTTTCTAGGTTTCCATAAACGTACACTCAGTTCGTTAGTCCTTTTTTTCAAATTTATCAGTATATGTTCGTTGATGTTGTATAGTGGAAAGAACACTGGAGCCAAAGGATTTTGGTTTGAATCATGGCTCTGTTACTTCCTTCCTAAGTCATCATATGTAAATTATTTCAGTACTCTGAGCCTGTTTCCTCATCTATATAAAAAGTGGTTTGGATTAGATGACTTCCAAAGTTCCTTCCAGTTCAGAATCTATGATGTTGTATTGAATTGGGATCTGGGGACTATTTTAGCTGTGTCCTATAATTTTGCTATGTTCTTTATCTTTTTAAAATTATTTGTTGTTTCTTTGATTGGTTTATAGATTCGCCTGTTATTGAGGATGGCATTTTTCAATCTTCTTTTAGATCTGTGTTTTTTGCTTATGATTCCTTTATTAACATTTTTATCTTTTTTTCCAATACAAATAAGAGTACACAATAGAAGCTTTCCATGGGATTCTGTCTTGGACCCTCTTTTCTTCTCTATTCTAATTCACTTGGTGATCTCATCCATCTACCATGGATTTAATTACCACTTATTTGCTGATTATTCTCAAACCTATCTGATCGGTTGCTAGCCTGCCCACAAGAAGAGTAGCTATTGCCTCTTTGGGCTTGGTGGGCCCTCTTTTGGGGCAGTTGTGCTTGTATCAGGGCCAAGTTTTTCTCGTAGAAGAAATTTAATAGAGCATCTTCCATTCCTTATAAGGGAATAGCTTTTGTAACAAAGGTATTAATTTATCTTTAATTGTTTGATTTATGAGTGAATTCTGTCTGGATCGAGATTTTTCGTTTGGTAAATTATTTGAGCCTGATTTGATTTCTCTCTCTGAGAATAATCTGAGATATCAATTTCTTGTTTAGTTTAGTTTTTTTCCAGTGACTTGTTTCCTTTCTAAGTTTAACTGCATTAGACTTGTGCAAAACCTTTTCAATTTAATATGATCAAAATGATTCACGTTAACTTCTTGGATGCTCTCAATCCTTTGATCTCGTATGCTTCCACCATCCAGCAGTCTGACAGGTAATTGCTTCTTGTTCCTCTGATTTGCTTGTGGTTTCACCTTTTAAGTCTAAGTCAGGTATCCATTTGGACCTCATCTTGGTATACAGCGTGAAATGGTGCTCCAAACCAAATTTCTGTGTATCTTTTTCTAAGAATTTTTTTTTCTTATCTTTGCTCTTTTCCCCTTTTAGTATACTGGCTAGTCTCATCTCTTATTCGTGGGCCTTTGTGCTTGCAGTTTTCTTTTCCACCCTCATTGAGGGTGGAACTTATGGGAAACAAAAGCATTGCTCCCACCTAACACCCCACCTTTTAGTGCAATTATAGATCTCTCTCTTTTGCTTCCCAACTCCATTTTTTTAAAAGATCTTTCTCTGAGGAGCTGCATTCTAAGAAATATTAATAAGTGGGAGAAATAGCAGGGTATGGTGGAAAAAGCTCCTTCCTGTCCAGATTCAGGGATGCCTGCCAGATTTCAAGCTCTAGCTCTTTTACTCACCATCTGTTTACTCTCAGGACAATTTATCATCCCTGTGAATCAAGCCTCCACCCTCCCTCAGCACCAGGTCCTCTCAGAAATTAGGGTTACTCACGCAAATGCTGATATCCCCACTGCCCTGGAGTAGATAGAAGGCAATTTTGAGAAGCAGGGGAGAAGAATACTTAGTGAAGTGCACACCATTCCTGACGGCAACCCATTTTAGCTATGGAATCTTGGGAACGCTTCTTCTCCAGGGGTGAGAGCCCTTTGGCCATTGCCTCCCCAAATCCCTCCCTCCTCAGGTTCTTACCTTGTTCTCCCAGAGCCCCCCCAGTCAGGTTGAGAAACAAAAAAAAAAAAAATAAAGCAAACAAACAAACAAGAACACCCTCAGCCTTTTCCTTTTGACCTTAGATCTCATCTCTCCCCTTTCTTTTTGCTGGAAATCTCTTATACTATGAAGGAATCTGGATTCTGGTCTACAAAATATTAATTCAGTTCTCTCTGTAGTATTCTCTTAATTCTCTTGGAATCATACCTATAGGGGTTCTATCTCAATGGACCTCAAAAGTTGAATTTTTTTTTAAATTTTGTTACTAACCAATTACTTGTCTAGGCTTAGAAGCAGGAATTCGTGGCTTCCACTACTTAATCTTTTCCTATTAATGATATTGTATACCTTACTTATTATGTGTCTTGTTTGATGGTTTTTCCTACTATAAGTTCTGCTCACTTGTTTTCTTCTGAAGGAATGTCTTAAAAGTTTTTATCTTTTGCCGAAAGCCCTTTTTTTTTTCATTGATTAAGCTCAATTTTGCAGGATATGTTACTTTGGGGTACAAACTCCAATCTGCTTTGCTTTCAGGAATACTATGTTCCAATTCTTCCTTTAATTTCTCCTAAACAGGAAGTCTCTTTTGATCAGTCAATCAATTTTCCTTGATATTTGAATGTTTCCTTGCAGACTACCTGCAGTATTTGTTCTCACTGAATTTCTGTGGTTTGTCAGAAATTTTAGAAAATGTTTTGGAACTATACTGATAGAATCACCAAAGTGTATAAATTATTTGCCTCACAGATATCACTACTAGACATGGGGCACATATGCAAGAATATTTATTGCATCCTTTTTTACAGTAGCAAAGAATTAGAAGGAAATTTGGTCCAATCCATTGGAAAATAGCTGAACAAGTTTGTGGCATTTAAATATAATGGGATATATTGAAAATATAATGAAATATTATCATACCATTAGAGTTGCCTAGGTGCTGAGAGGTTGTTACTTCATCCCATAGTCATATAGCTAGTATGTATCCAAGCCAGCACTGGAACTTCCAAGACTCCGCCTCTGCCAAAAGACCACTCATTCACAACCAAAGAATACCAACTTGATGTCTTAATGCCTCTCAAATCCTGCTGAGTGTTGGAAAGGAGGTGGAAATTAGTAGCAAAATGAGTGAATCTTATCTGACAGAGCTTACTGCATTCAGGAAAAAGGCAAACATAAGTTCCTTTTGTTTTTGAGATTCATTCTGCCAAAATAATTTTCTTCCTAATTAAACTACAGAGAATTAAAAACATTTTTTAAGATGAGAGAGGACCAGGAGAACCATGTACAAAATGACTACAGGAACATAAATGAAAACAACACCAAAAAGCATCAAAACAAAATAAAATGCATTGCTTCCAAAAAATCAATATTCAGGCCAAAGGATTACAAACAGCTAGAGAAATTGAAGAAAAATTAGAAAAAAAAATAAAAGCAATCCAAGATTAGGAAAATTATCAAAAGAAAGTCAATAAAATGGAAAAAGAGATCCAAAAATATATGGAAGAAAATAACTCCTTGAAAACTAGAATTGAACAAGGGGGAAGCTAATGACATTATAAGAAACAAGAAATAAGCAAAATCAAAAGAATGAAAAATAGAAGACAATAACAATTTAAATACTACAATGCTACAATCAGAATTACACAAGACCTAGAACCTTCTACATTAAAAGATGATAGATCTTTAGAGCAAAGAGCTGAGATTGCAACCAAAAATAACTTACCTAGAAAAGTTGAGTGTAATACTGAATGAAAAAAAAATGGACATTTAACTAACTGAAAGGCATTTGTGACAAAAAGACCAGAACATAGTGGAAAATTTAATCCAGGAGAAATAGATGGTAAGCATTAAAGATCAATCATAAAGTACTCAACGAGGTCAAACTATTTATTACTTACATGTAAAAATGTTATCAGTATTCTTAAGACTGTCATCAGTTACTTGGGTAGTTTGAAAGAAAGGTTTATATTTATTTATTTATTATTATTTAGTTATTATTATAACTAGTAAATATATATATATATTTATATATTTATATTATATAAAGGGTAAACAATATATATATGTATATATATATATATACACACATGTATATACACACACACACACACATCTAGAAGGGTATAAAAGTCTTCAAAAGCTAGATGACTACTTGTCAGGTGTGATGTGGAAGGGAATTCCTATTTAGGGTAGAATTGAACGAGATTATTGCTGAGGTGTCTTGCAGCTCCTGTACTCTGTACCCAAATTTCCCGTACTTGTAGGCAGTAGCACTTTGACGGGATCACTATATTCCAGAGTCAGGTGCTCCTCTCTTTAGAACATCTGTTGACAGTTTTACCCATTTAGGTAGGGCTGCTGAAGCTGATGGGGGGGGGCAAGGACAGAAAACATTAGCCAGACGCACAAAAGAATGACATAAACCCCAATACCAAATTTATTACGATAGAGGATGTAATTGGCTTGAAAACCAAACTGCTTATCTGAACAGGGCAGGCTTCTCTAGTGGCTTCATTTAATTGCTCTCCCAAGTTGAAAATTGTGTGGTGTGCAAAGAATTAGACAAAGGAAATTTTAAGTTCTTTAAGGGACATGTAGGTAGCCTGTGAACTGTCCTACTCAACTCTTAGAGAAATAATATCTGTGCGGACACTCAGCAAGTCACTTAACTTACAGAGACAGGTAGTAGATTGAGTACCAGTAGCTCAGATACTTACTATGTGGCTCTGGGCAAGTCTGTTTGCCTCAGTTTCAAATTAATAAGATGAGGATAATAATAGCACCTACTTTGTGGTGTTGTTGAGAAACAAATGAGATATTTGCTTTAAAAAAAAAAAACCCGCTTAGCACAGTGTCCAGGACATTGTAGGCACTATGTAAATGCTTAGGCTTTTCCTTCCCTTCCTCAACTTAAATTCTCTTACCTTTAATTTTCCTTATCTCTAAAATGTGGATAAAAGAAATAAGAGGGCTAGCAGACAGGATAAAGGAGGGACTTTTAGAAGGGTGAGTAGATTAAGGTGGAGGATGGGAGGAAGAGGATAAGGGAAGCACTTGGAGTTGTGGGTAGTTTAAGGTGGAGGATGGGAGGGGAGAAGAAAAGGGAAGGACTTTTGGAGGGGGTAGAATAAGGACTAAGATCAGTTCATTAGGACTAGTAATTATAACTTTGAATGTGACTGGGATAAATTTATCCATAAAACAGAAACAGACGGCAGAATGGATTAAAAATTGGCATCCAACAATATGTTGTTTATAAGAAACAAAATTGAAAATGAGGGGTACACACAGAGTTAAAATAAAGGGCTAGAATAGAATTTATTGTGCTTTAGGTGATGTGAAAAATGCAAGGGTAGGGATCATGATCTCAAAGTTATAACTAAAATAGATTTAGTTAAAAGAGATAAACAGGGAAATTATACTATGGGTCACCAATATTATTCAGTATTGTTTTAGAAATGCTAGCAATAGGGGGCAGCTAGGTGGCACAGTGAGTAGAGCACCTGCCCTGGAGTCAGGAGGACCTGAGTTCAAATCCAGCCTCAGATATTTGACACACTAGCCGTGTGACTCTGGGCAAGTCACTTAACCCCGATTGCCCTGCCTTCCCCCCTCAAAAAAATAAAAATAAAATAAAAAATGCTAGCAATAGCAACAAGGGCGGGGGGGAGGGGAAGCAAGCAGGCTTAGCAATATCAGATCTTAACTGTATTATGAGGTGGTAATTATCTAAATTATATGGTACTGGCTAAGAAATACAAAGGTAGATCCAGAGTAAGCATACAATACACAGTAGTAAAGGATTATAGTAACCTTGTATTTGACTTTTAGTCTTGTGTTTGATTTAAATCTTGGGGATAAGAATTCATTATTTGGTGAAAATTATTGGGAAAGCTGGAAAGCAGTATGTTCGGGCATAGACCAATACCTTAAACCAGGAGTGGGGAATATGCAGCCCACATGTGACCTTCTAGGTCCTTGGGTGCAGCCTTTTGACTGAGTCCAGGTTTTACAGAACAAATCCTTCAGAGGATTTGTTCTATGAAGTTCGGATTCAGTCAAAGAGCTAGATGTAAACCATGTACCAAGATAAGGCAAAAATGGATATATGACCTAGATATAAAGATACAAGAAAATTAGAACATGGAACACATTACCTATTAGACTCATGGATAAAAGAATAATTTATAAATAAAGAAGAGATAGCATTGTGAGATATAAAACGGATAATCACAATTATGTTAAATTTTTAAAATCCTATACAAATAAAACCAACATATTCAAGATTAGAAGGAAAGCAGAGGGGCAGGTAGGTAGTATAGTGAGTAGAGCATAGACCCTGGAGTCAGGAGGACCTGAGTTCAAATCCAGCCTCAGACACTTGATACATGTCCTAGCTGTGTAACCTTGGGCAAGTCACTTAACCCCAACTGCCCTGCCAAAAAACAAAACCAAAAAAAAAAAAAACAAAACAAGGAAAGCAGAAATTTGGGGAAAAAAATTTCATTGGCAGTCTTTCAGATAAAGATCTCATTTCTCAAATATAGGAAGAGCTTTTTTAAAATTTATGAGACAGTGATTCATTCCCCAATTGATAAATGGTCAGAGAATATAAACAGAGAGTTTTTCAATGAAGAAATGCTCTAAATCATTATTGATGAGAGAAATGCAAATTAAAACAATTTTGAGATCTCATCTTACACCTGTCTGATTGGTTGAAATGATAGATGCCTTTCAGTTGGGTAATGGCTAAACAAGTTGTGGTTTATGATTGTGATGGAATACTACTTCATTATAAGAAATGATGAGGTGGTTAATTTTAGAAAACATGTAAAATCGTGGACCTATAAAGGAAGATGCTAGCCACTGCCAGAGGAAGAACTCATAAATAGAAGTGTATGGTTTTACATATATGCATATGTTCACATTGTATTCTAGCCTTCTCTCCGGCAAGCAGGATGAGGAAGGAGGGAGAAGAAAATAAAAAGTACACAGCAGAGAAAAAAGAAAACTTAGAAGGAAGCACAGAAAAGCTGAGTAGCTTTGTAAACAATGTATAGTATTTATTACATAGCTTTACAGAAAAAAAAAAGGAACAGTGTGAAATGGAAATCCATGGTTTTATATTGAATCCTCATTTAATGTTCTCCTGTGTACATGGAAATGTTTTCTTTTTCTCCCTTATTTTGTATTTGAGTTTAAAACAAATATTTTTTTAAATTGAATTGCACAGGTTATAGAAATAGGAAGCAAATTCATGGGTTTTCTTGTTACCTGGCTGTATGAAGACCCTTTAAGAACAAATCAGTTTTATGTGTTAAGTACTGAAAGTGAGGCCTTATCTCCTAGAAATTAGTTTAACATCCCAATCTTATAATCTGAGCTAAAGAACATATCCTCATCATGCCCCTAGCTAACTGTGGGACATCTGACAAATCACTTTACGTATCCTATCTGAAATGAGAGTTGTACTAGATCAGGGATTCCTAACTTTGAATCTCTTAACTTTTTTTAAAAAAAAAAAATATTTTGGTAACTATTTAAATATAATTGATTTCGTTTGCAATCTTTTATAATTTGGGGAATTTGTGCAAAATAACTTTGTAATTCTTTTTGTTAAAATAAAATGTATTTTATCTTATACATTAAAAAATAAATATTCTGAGAAGGGATCCATAGGCTTCACCAGATTGTCCAAGGGTTCCATGTCACAAAAAAGATTAAGAACCCCTGGTTTAAATCATCTCCAAGGGTCCTTCCAGCTCCAATGGACTATGCTTCTATTATCGTCAAAGATATAAAATGAGCAGGAGCTAGAACTCTGAGCAGTCTTCACACCATTTCATCCATCTTATTTCCCAATTAGGACCTTCTCTTCACATATGGCATTTTGTGTCTGATCAATTGCTAACCTGCCCACGAGAAAAAATAATTACTGCCTCCTGGTGAGGGCTCTTGTGGTTATTTTAACAATGTTAGCACTTCCTGTGAACAAAGTAACGATATCAACCTTGTAATGTTTTGTGGGCATCATGTCATCATGAAAAAAGGCAGATTTAACCTATCCTAAGTCATTAAAATAAAATGGTTCCGTCATCTCGTCGGTGTTTCGAGCTAAGGATCAAATTGAGGACTGGGATAATGTAAGAGCTCTTCGTGTGTATTCTTTATGCCTGAAATTGTTCTTGTGTTAAATGCCTAGTGAATACTTTATTGATACTTATGTGTGTATACATATACCCACACGTGTGTGTGTGTGTGTGTGTGTGTGTGTGTGTGTGTATCAGTATCACTAGAACTAGTCACGAGTTATACCTTGATCTGTAGGAGTCTCTGTGGTTGGTCACCTTTTCCCTTGTGTCACTGATGTTGGGAAGAGAAAGACAACAGGGCAGAAGCATTCTCTTGCATTACATCATTCTTCAATGGTATTATTCACTTTTTTAGCATTCCACCACACTGGAAATGCTTTGAATGGTGGTATCCACTGTGTTTCTGTTTTCTGAAGACAAATGGAGGTGCTTGTCAGGCTGGTCACAGCGATGGATTTTTTTAGCCACAGACTTTTAAAGCCTATCTGCTAAGTTATAGAATGGTTGCCATCTTGAGTAGGTAGAGGGATTACCCACACTTAAAAAATAACAGGACTTTGCAGTGTTGAAGTCTGTAATTAGAATTCTTTTATGCTCATCTTCTAGCTTGTATCTTCCATGTCACCTAAAGGCAAACTTGGCTGTGCTTCAAGTTCTTTGTAATTGCCAGGAAAGTATTTTTGGTTCAGAATTCTTTTCTGTCCACAGGCTGTACGGGAGCTTTGGCCCAAGTGCTAATACAAGAATACCCAAATCTAAAAGTGACTGTATTTGACCTTCCTAATGTCATCGAAAATGTTTCTTGTTTTCAACCTACTGGACAAGACACCAGTCGAATAACTTTCACATCAGGTAATTTTAAATATAAGGAAAAAAGAAAGCTGAGAGACAGTGGGGGTACATTGAACTTTCATTCATAAGACCTGAGTTCAGATACTGGCTATGCCATTTATTAACTGTGTGACCTTGAGCAAGTTACTTAACCTCTATATGCCTCCATTTTCTTGTTTGTAAAGTGAAGGGGGGTGGACAAAATAACCTCTAAGGTCCCTTCCAACTCTAGAGCTGTAATCCTAAGACCTGTTACATTATCACCTAGGCAGAATAGTGCTTTGCATCTGTGTAGGACAGAATGAGAGGGTCAGATCTTGGTTACAACTTGAAAGCAATATTAAAAACTGGTTTGGGTCACAAGGGAAATTTGAAGATATTTTAATTTTTTAATTTAGTTTTGAATTAAATTTTTTAATTTTAATTTTTTAAAAATTTCCCACTAATTAAAAAATTTTTTTCAGTCTTAAAGCTTTTTGAGCAACATGTCATAATTAAAAAGGTTGCTTTAACATGTTTTCGGTCTTTAAAAGAAGATGGTCCCGCTATCTAATCATGCGTCAAGCTGTGGACCAAAATGAAGACTGTAATAATGTAAGACCTCTTCATGTGTATTCTTACTCCTGGGATTCACCTGTCCTCTAGATTGAATCCATAAAGCCCCAGAATTAAGATGTCCAAGATAAAGAGACTTCACCTATGAACTTTTTATCATTGTAGCCCTAGTGAGGTTCAGATAGGGATTGCAGAAAGAAATGGAAGATTTCACCTTAATATTTCTCTTAATTCAGCAGAGATGTGAGCTTAGACCTAGATTGATTTGAAATTGAAAACAAAAAATAGCCTTCCCTTCTCATTGTGTGTGCCTTTTTTCTAGTGGCCATGATTAGAACACCATGATAACCAAATTTGGGGGGAAGTTGGTTTTTTTTTTAATAAATATGACTTTTACAAACGACACAGACTCTTCTGTTTCTCTTAGGTAGAACCTGAGTCGCATTGCTAACTACCCCTACTCTGTCTCCCTGTCTTGCCCCATTTTACTTCTTTGTGAGAGGCAAGGTAGGCCAGTAGGATAAAGAATTGGCCTTGAAGGGGGCAGCTAGGTAGTGCAGTGAGTAGAGCACCAGTCATGGAGTCAGGAGGACCTGAGTTCAAATCCAGCCTCAGACACTTGACACACTTACTAGTTGTGTAACCTTGGGCAAGTCATTTAACCCCAATTGCCTTGCCTTCCCCCCTCAAAAAAAAAATTGGCCTTGAAGCCAGTGGGATCAGTCATGATTCTAGAGGATGAGTAATGAAGAATCCTACTCACTTCCTGAGTGGGGACATACATTTTTGGACATGGACAACATGGGAGTTTCTTTGCCTTGACTGTACTCATTTATTTACAAGGCCTCCATTTTTTGTTTTCTATTTTTCCCCTGTGGTTGGGGAGAGGAAGAAGGAGGGAGGAAAAAATGCTCAATAACTTAAAAAAATAACATTTAAAGTTCACGTACTTCTCTGGTGCATATTATTTTTGTGACCCTAGAGGAGTCACTCTTACTTCTCAGTGATCCAGACTAGTGACGTCAAACTCAAATAGATACAAAGGGCATTAAACCATACATAAGTATGCCTGCAGGTGCATATTGACTTAGAAAACCACATACTAACATTATCCATATTTTATTCTGTTTTTTTTTTAAATTTTGTTAAATATTTCCCAGTTAAATTTTAATCTGGTTCCAGCCACATCCTGGAGTGCTTCTGGCTGCATGTGGCCTGTGCATGTTTGACACCTCTGCTCTAGACAACTTTCTGAGACAATAAGTTACAGAGATGGTACTGACTTGCATTGGTAAAGGGAATTAAAATAGTGACAATAAAATAGTGGGCCTAGTCCCTATCCATCTCTGCATTGTGGGCAGAAGGTCTCATAAGCCCTTTCACTAAGAATGTTTGAAATGCCTTCTATTTTCCTAAATTTTTCTTCATTTTGTTGTCTGTAACTAGGGGACTTTTTCAAGGATAACATCCCTGAAGCTGATCTTTACATTCTTTCAAGAGTCCTCCATGACTGGCCAGATGACAAGATTGATGCTTTATTAAGTAAAATTTCAGATCTTTGCAAACCAGGTAAAGAATTTCAGTTTCAAAAGCTGTGAGGGGGCTGTGCTAGAGCTGTTCTTCAGATGATACCCACCTTAGGCACGTTCTCCACTCCCTCTGTCCCTCCCCACTCTCTCTGGGCCAAAGTACCTCCTCTGCCAAAGTTGACCTAGGTAATAACCATTAAGCTTTCTGTAGGTTCTGAATCCTTTGATCTCACAGCAGTGTAGAGGGCATTTATGAAATTATTTTAAATGTTTTAAAGTAAGTGTCAGATTTCTGCTTTTCGTATTCTAGTTGTTTATGACAAAGCAGAAGTGTTGGGTCTCTTTTACGCTATCAAGGGAAGTTACTTCTGTAGTCTTGTCATGTAAAATATTGCCCATTATACACTATTATTTTATCAGCATGCCATTAATTCTAAAGGTTTAAATGCACATGCAAAATACATCAAATTATATTTGCCATGAATAATGGCATGTTAATATTTTCTGATGCTAGATATGGAAGTCATATACTGGATAATGGTAATGATAATGATATCTAATATAGAGAGCTTAAGGTTTGCAAAGTGCTTTATATGTTATTTCATTTGAGCTTCCTAGTGCCTGGGAGGTAGGTGTTGATTCTATGTAAATACCCATTTTACAGTTGAGGAAACTGAGGCTGAGAGAGGTTAAGTGATTGGCCCAGGGTAAGAGGAAGGATCTAAATTCAGGTCTTCCTCACTTCTAGCCCTGCATTCTGTCCCCTGCACCACATCTAACAGCTTGCTTCAAGATACCTTGTCTTTCTAATAATCATCCATCAGCTGATTGTTCTGCTGTCCCGTGAATCTATCAGATTTGAATACAGCTAAATCTATAGATTTTCTTCCCATTTAAATAAGATGTTCATACTTTCAGAATCTGTGTAAGTAAAGAAACAGTACAGGCATGGAAAATACTTGCAAGGGGTTTCATGGTATCTTGTCTTTCTAATAATTGTTCATTTTCCTGTGAAATTTAGCCCACTCTTCAGGATTCTGAATTCTCTTCTAGCATAACCTTGGTTTCTTATTTTGTTTTCAGAAGCAATCAACTGCATATGTGTCAAGAAACCTGTCAATTTAATGAACTGTGTTTTGATTTATTTTGAAAATACAGGCTATGCCTTGCTAGTAGCTGAAATTGTACTTGGTGAAGAGAAGATAGACCCTCCAAGAGCTGTGCTGCAGTCTCTTAGTATGACGGAAGGCAAGCAGAGGAGTAGCTCAGAATACAAACAGTTGTTGGAAAAATATGGATTTACCCAAGTGCAAACCAAGATAACAGGAAACGTTTTGGATGCTATTTTGGGATTTAAAAAAACCACACATACAGTGAATTAAGCAGTTTAGGATTTTTTAGTTCAACTATTTTCATAATACTGGCACCATAAATAAAGCTTAGTCATCTAGGGAAAAGTCTTGATGCCATCACTTGGACCTTTTTATAGCCGTTTTCAACCTTTCAAATGCTGTGGTCCTACTTGTGGATGGCCATAGTAACAGATTTGTGGGTATGCAAGCAAATGTTCTCACACATACCAACTAAATCCATGGAATAGATGCAAAAGATTAGACTCCTTAACCCCAGTTGCCTTATCATCTCTTGGCATTTAAACAGGCACTGGACTCATCTCTAAGGCTGCAGGACTGTACCCCAATCAGATTATAAATAAAGAAGTGTTCTGTTCTATGGGTGTGCTTATGACAAGTTTTGTGGAAGGTCTGGATTCTTTTTCTTTTATTTCTGTATGTTCAGTGTTTTGTGTGTATTCATGAAGCTTTAGCCCAGATTTTTGGTTTTTTTTTTTCAGCTGGCCAAGTAATTCTGTTACCGCTATACAGTTTATGGGATATGAAATTATAGGCAAGTTTTGCCTGATTTTTCAGAAGTTGTCCTGAGTATCACTACAAGTTTCTGTTTTTCCATTTGACTGTGAAATGCCATTTTGGAACATTTTCATAACACTAATGCATCATAGCTCTGGCTTCATCTTACCTGCTTCTGTTCTATAAATAAAGTGAACTAAGGAGTTAGACTTTGAATGAGTGCATCAGTGACTATTAATCCTGAATTCTAGCCAAAGGCTAATAAGTAGAAGAAAGTAGAAAGAAAGTAAAATTGCCTTTGTTTCAATAAAATTTTTCATAGCCATTAATGCATGTATAATTTTGTGTCTTTTTGTGTTAATATTTGCCATCCACTGTTGAACTGCAGGATCATAGCTGATCATAGCTCTGATAAAGAGCTGATCATTGGACCATCAGGTCCTTTCCCCTCTTTTTGCAGATGAGGGAATGAAACTTCAGAGAAGTTAAGTGGCTTGCTCAGGGTTACACAGGAACTATCAGAAGTGGAAGTTGACCTTAGGTCTTGACTCTTAAGTCCACCATTCTATCTCTATTATGCCTTGGTACGTCACAGAAGGCCAGTTTCACTCTAGCGGGAATTCAGGTCTTCCTGGCTATGTCTATCTCAGTCCTCTTCCTTTGCTCATCACCTTTTTTACAACCCTATTTCTATGAACCATACTCTGACTTTACCTTTTCTATATTCTTGAGCACTTTAACATTATGCATTTGACTTATATCATTGCTATGCCAAGACCTTGCCATGGTGGACTCCTTGCAATTCTTAAAATGATTTCAGATTCTCAACATCTGTCTTGAATTTTCAACATCAGGATCTGGCCTCTTGCTGTCTGAAATGGTCTTAGATGACAAGAAGAGAAGCAGAAGCGTGTGGCTACAGTCCTTGAGCATGCTTGTGCAGACAGAGGGAAGGGAGAGGAGCAGCAACGAATACAGATGTTTACTCGAACGACATGGCTTCAGAAATGTAGAGATTGTGCAAACAGGAAATCTGTTAGATGCAATTTTATGTACCAAGTGTTAAACTACTTCTCTGGCTGTATTTAACACTTTTACTAAACCTATGTATTCAAGTAGATTTACAAATTTTGAAATTAAATCTTTTATGAAATTTTATTCAATTAATATTTCAACTTAAAGGCTTGTAAAAATAACATAGGCCCATTTGGTTATTGAAAACATCATGTCTCTATGAGCTATTATAAAACATTTCCTGTGTTCCAATAAATGCAAACTAATAATGAATCCTTCCATATCACTGATCTTAAAGTATGGTGTAACAATGATGAATTCAGTGAACATTTGAGAGTCTTTAAAATGCGCACTCACCCTCAGCATCTACACCATAGGAGATACTGTGAACTGGGAAGAGTAATGAGAAAATGGGAATCTATTGATTGTTGTAATTTCGTTACCTTCGTCTCCATAGCAGTTTTATTACTTTTTTTTATGCTCTTATGTTAGCCTGCTTTGAGAGTTCATCTTGAATACATTTTGACATCTGTATTTCTGCTCCACTTTTTCTTTTTTAAATGACTTTCAGATGTAGACCATCTACATCACACATTTTAGCCAAAGCTGTCTTATTTCTCTAAACTGCCTACTTGTTTAGCATAATATTTGTTTCTCTGAGTTCTCTTATACTTGGATAGAGTTGAGCAGTCTTTTGTGTGTTTCTTTCTTCATCCTCAACAGCTAAGCCTTTTTTTTTTGTTTGTTTTTTAAGAATATATTTCAAATTTTACATGTTCCAGCATTTCCCTGCAAGTCTATGACTATTCTGAACTTCCTTGTGCCCTCTTCAGCATTTTTTTTGGAAGGGGAGGCAATTGAGGTTAAGCGACTTGCCCAAAGTAAGTGTCTTGAGGCCAGATTTGAAATTACTCCAGTGCAGGTGCTCTAGCCAATGCACTACTGCACTGCCCCTTCTGCATATTTTTAAATGATGCTATTTTCTTTCTTCTTCTTTCTTTTTTTTAATATCACCACTACTATTCTTCCCCCATTCCCTTTCTTAAGTACTCCACTCAACTTCACCCCTAAAAGTGATCTTTTATAACAAATTTATAACAAAGCAAATCTGTACATTGATCATGTCTAAAAGTGTTTCCTTCCATACTTCTAGTCTATCAAATCTCTCCTAAGAGGTAAGCAGCATGATTTATCATCAGTCGTGTGGAGTTACAAGTGATCATTGCATTCATCATAATTCTCAGGTCTTTCACAGTTTTGCTTTACGATGTTCTAGTCATTGTATGAATTGTTCCACTGGTTCCGCTCACTTAATTCTAGCTAATGAATGCAAGTAACAATTATACAGTGCACTAAAGGCTTTTATAGCTTAAAATTGCACTAAGATTTCTGGAACATTCTGTGTTTTCCTGAAAATCACCAATGATCTATTTATTGCTAAATCCAGTAGCCTCTTCTTAACGCTAATCTTAACCTATCTGCAGCATTTGACACTACTGATCATCCCCTTTGAAATACTCTCTTTCCAGAGTTTTTGTGACATTGTTCTGTTGTGATTTTATTCCTACCTGTCAGGACAACAGTATCTGTCTTATTTGCAAGACTGTCATTCATGTACTGCCTCCTGTGTATAAGCATACCTCAGGACCGAGACCCCTCCTCTTCTCTTTCTGGGTGATCTCATCAGTTCCCTATGTTGAGTATCTAATCTACATATGCGATCCTCCTTGCCATCCTGAGCCTCAGTCCGAGACCTGTGATTTCACTGGTATAGAACAGGGGTGGGGAACCTGTGGTCTTGAGGCCACATGTGGCCAACTTGGGTGAGGCCTTTTGACTGAGTCCAAGTTTTACAGAACAAATCCTTTCGTTAAGGGGATTTGTTCTGTGAAGTTTGGATTCAATCAAAGGGCTGCACTTGTGGACCTAGAGGGCCACGTGAGGCCTTGAGGCTGCAGGTTCCCCATCCCTGGTGTAGAGGATTTCCTGTCGTAGATATTTCCAATATTCAGGTTAACAACCAATTGGTAACTTACAGTCTTAGAGATCCCTGGGCAACCGAGAGGTTGTGACTTACTCAATATCACAGTATGTGTCACAGACAAGACTTGAACCTAGGTCTTATCTAAATCTGGTTCTTTTTCCACTATCCATGTTGTCTTTTATAAGCCACCCTAAATAACAGCCATGCATTATAATAGGAAAAGCACAAAATGTTTATGACAGTCAAAGAGGGATCCTTTTACAATAAGGCATCATCTCAGCCATTGTAACCTGGTGCTGTGCATTTTAAACAGCTCTAAAACTTCTTTGAGCAAGAGTCTAGTATTGACATATAGGTCTGTTGTCAAAGGATCATTCTAGCCAAGTTCAGAGAGGTATATCACTAGCTTGACTTCAGAGTAATGAAGTTTTTGGCCATAGAAATTTTCAAAGTTCCCACTGCTGAAGTTACAGAACTTTAAAATATCAGCAACTACTATAAAATAATGCTCCATAATTTTCTTCTGTTGCTATAAATCTAGACAGATGGACAATATTTTAGAGTTAATATGAGTTTTGCCCCTGCCAATAAAGATTAGAATCCCAATCAGAAAGCAAACATTTAAGTAGTAATGGTTTTGAAGGGCGAGGATGTGGTAAGGAGAAGTAAGTATCTGATCTTGAAAGAAAAGCACAGTGCCAGTATGAAAAATAAAATTCTTATCCTTTCATTTATATTAATAAAATAAAGAAATTCAGAGATCTTAACTAACAGTTCTTGTGACAAAGCTATGGCTTAGAGACCTGCATAGAGCTGAGCATTAAGTAACAGGCAGGTACTGTTTCCTTATCAGTTAAATATTCAGTGAAGCTGAAAACAGTTAACAATAAGCCCCACCCTCAGATCTGCTTTTCCTTGCTTGCCTTAGGACTTTAGAACAAGTCATGTGTGAGTGATGGCTAAGAGTTTATTGGTTACATTGTTTGCTAGAACTTCTCACACAGTGTCTTGTCTCTGTCAGTTGTTAATGCCACTGTCATCTTAAACTGGTCACTTCATGTATCACTCAACAAATACAGAAGGCTTGCTATATTCCATAGACACTAGTACTGTCCCTGGCACTAGGCACTGGTAATACAAAGATGAAACAAGACAGTACACTATCTGCCCTTGAGGAGCTTATAATCTGGTACAGAGGGTAAGACAGATCCACAATTAACTAGGACAAGCTGTAATATAAGTGCACAGGGAAGGTACAAACAATGGCATGAAAGAAGGAAGCGATCCTTTATAGCTGAAGACGTCAGAGAAGTCTTCCTGGCAGAGGGGGTTTCTAAGAAAAGAGAAGATCTCACTGGGTGAGAACCCATCTGTGTAAGGGGGACCATGTAATACATGAAGGCATGGAGGCAGGAAAGGGTAAAAGATAGGGAAATGGAGAGTATTGCAGATTGGCTGAAAGGTACAATCGCACAGAGAAATAGAAGGTAGGAAAGCTGGACAGGAAAGTTGGAACCAGAATGTGGATGTCAGGTATAGGAACTTCTCTTTTACTTAGTAATTAATAGGAAGTGAGTGAAGGGTTTGGAGCAGAGAAGTGACTGGTCAGCCCTGGGCGTGAAAGTTTCTGTGGCGTGAGTCTGAAGGGGTGATTTGGGGATGGGAGAGGTGGGACACAAACTATTATGTTAGCACAGGTAAGGGGTAGCAAGGACATGCACCATGATGTTAGCCATGGAAATGGAAGGTAGATGTATGAGAAATTTCAGGGACAAAATTAACAGAGCATAGGGAATAATGAACAAAGATAACTGCGAGGTTTTGTGTCTGGTCAGTAGGGCAAGTATTTCCATTTTTTAGATTGGTAAAGTGAAACTCAGACTAAATGATTTGCCCAAAGTCAGAAGGGTAGTATATTATTAGTAACTGAACTTGAGGGGGCAGCTAGGTGGCACGAGTAGAGCACCGGCCGGGGAGTCAGGAGGACCTGAGTTCAAATTCAGCCTCAAACACTTGACACAGTTACTAGCTGTGTGGCCTTGGGCCACTTAACCCCAATTGCCCTGCCTTCCCCCTCCCCCCCCAAAAAAAACCAAAAGGAACCGAACTTGAACCTGTGTCTTCTGACTCAAAGATAAGTGTTCTTTCTACTATATGACACTATTCAGCTGTCCTTAAGGTACCCTTGTGTAATTATTATTATTTTACTGCTGGGAGAGCAAAGGTGCCATTCACACAAATAGGGAAGTGAGGAAAGGACATCCTGCAGGGAATTGGAAATGTTGAAGTGGCCTTCAAGGGAAAGAAGTACTAGAAAGATTTCATTTTTAATTACGTAGAGGTAATAACTGAGCCATAAGGTCACTAAGGGAAAGAATATAGAGAAAATAGCAAGGACAGAGCTGGGCAATACCCACATGTAGGCAGTGGGATAAAGAAGCTTTAGCAAAGGAGCATGCAGAGAAAGGTAGGTAAAGAACCACAAAAGTGCAAGGTCATGGATTCCAAGGACAGGGAGAGTGTTTAGGAGGAGCCATTGGTCAACAATTTTATATGCTGCTGAGAGTTCAAAGAGAACTGGAAAAGGGTCATTGGATCTGACAGTGAAGTCGTTAGTGACTTTAGGGAGCAGGTTCAGTAGAGTGGTGAAGATGGAAGCCAAATTCTAAACCTTTATCTGTGTTTTTGGCCTTTTTCCCAAGTATCTAATGGAGACAAGATTTCCCACTGGGCATCGTTAATGCATGGAGGTCTTTGGATTAAAGCTTATGTAGAAACAGATCCAAGTCTACCTTGAGTAATAAAAAAAAGATAATTGAGACATTATATATTTCACACATTCCGTCTTCCTTCTACCCCCAAAGGAGAGTTATGTCTAGAGAAAACCAGGAATTTCTTCTATTTTGTTAGCTCTATTCAACAGAGAGGGATTCAGATGACTAAATTTTAATGTTCCAGAGGTGTCAAATACCACAGGAAGGCAGCAAGGGGCAGGCAAAACTCCCAAATGCAGTCTGAACTGGATTAAAATGTGATTGGGCGATGTTTAACAAAATAAATAAGAATATAATACAACATAGATAGTGTTCATTTGTGGTTTTCTAAGGCAATATTTGGCCTGCAGGAATCCCTTTCTATTTGAGTTTGATATTATTGTCACTAGGCCCTCATTTTAAAGCCAAATAACTCCATGCTCAATGCATTTCAGTGGTTCCCTATAGCCTCTAGGGTCAAATTTAGCTTTGAAAGCCTTTCATGACCTGGCCCCAACTTACCTTTCCTGTTTCATTCTATATTACTCACATCCAACACTTTCCATTCTGGCAAATTGGCATTCTCTTTGCTCCTCACAAAAGATGTTCTTGTCTCCCACTTGTGTATCTTTATACTTACTGGCTGTTGCTCAAGCTTGGAATGTATTTTCTCCTCAGCCTTACAGAATCCCTCCCTTCCTCCAAGCTTCAGTAAGCATCACCTCCTACATGATGTGTTTTCTGGTCTCCTTATTTAATAGTGCTCACCTTCTCAAACAACCTTGTTTTCAACTACTCTGAATTTATTTGTATTCATTCTCCTTATATTTATTTTGTATGTACTTATACATGTCCTTAGGTTCCCCATTAAAATGTAAGCTACTTTCTAGTAGAGATTGTTTCATTTATTGCAATTTGAACCCACAACCACCTAGTGCCCAGCACAGTGTCCCACATATGGGAGCTGCTTAATAATTACTTGTTGATTCATGTAGGAATTGCCTCATCATTGAGAGTTCCTTGTAACAATGAAATCATATATCTGAAACTAACAAAAAAAAAAACAAGCCAACAACAACAACCCAAGAGATATTAATGTTAAATGGTATGTGAACCTGCTACCTTTTGGTGTGATGTTTTAAAGTGTATAATAGTTAATACCTTCCTTTGGAAAGGAGGAGAGAGAGAGGGAGAGGACAAGCTGAGTTCAACCAACTAGCTGGTTCCCCTTTCAGGCAGCTCGGTCTACTCACAGGTTGTGTTTGTCCCTCATTTTCAAAGAGGACCATGGCATCATGGAAATGACATGACTTTCAGCTGACTTTGATTTGAGTGAGGGAGGACTGTGCAAGGCCACCAGCCTCACTTTCTCCTCCAGAGCCATCTGAATCCAGTAACCAGACATGCATCAGGATGACTGGAGATGATCCAGGATGCAATGGGAGACTATTCAGTGTATCCTTCTTTCTTCTTTCACAAAAACTTTAAACCCATTTCACTCTGAAGCTCATAGATTGGACCACAATAGGTCCCTGCCCAAGCCCCACTTATTGGCTGTATTTTGGGCCCTCCTGCCTTAAAGTGAATGTCAGCAGTCTCTTTGGAACAGGAAACCTGAGGGTCTTTCCCTCCCAGCTTGATTTTTTTTAATCTTTTTTTTTCTAATTAAAGGGGCCATCCTTTGACTCACTTTTTTTTTCCAAGAGTAGGTATGCTTTATGGTGGTGAGAGATTGGGGAATAGGAGTCTATCCAGTTCAAGCCTTTTAAAACAGCGTATTGTGTATTGTGTCACAGAGGGCCTCCCTCTATAGGGGTGGTAACAATACCCCGGGGCCATCACAATTACCCCTCTCTGAGGAGAACCTAGCTACTCTAGCAGAGGAAAAGTACTACAGTGGTTAAGCTTGGGATGTCCACCCCGTCCCCCCAAATCAGTCAAGAGTACATGGAGATGAACAATATGTTGATAAAAGTTTTCTCTTTTCGCGCCTTCCAACAGAACCTACATTCTAGCAAAACACTGGCTTAAGGCTATCCTGCACAGTTTGTGTTTTAGGACCTTTAAAAATAGATTTTCCTGTGTTTTCTGCTTGAGAAGAGTAAAGCTGGAGCCTTTTCCTCTGAGATACAGCTGACAAAGGACTAGGGGAAAGAGTTGGAGGTTGAGGCACAAGAAACACCTATACTTCCCTCCAGGAGATTCAAGTAAGAGGAAAACCAAAAGAAATGGTCTGTTTTCCATGGCTCCATTTGGGTCTCCACAGCTCTTCAAGCACATATGGATCCAGTCAGTACAAAAAGGGGGAGACATAAATATACAGTATAAATAGAGTGGGCACAAGCCCATAAATACAGCAGCAGGCAAGTGTATATTATTTCCATTCTTTCCAAAGGCTATCAAGCCATTCATCACAACTTGAGAAGTCATTGAACCCTTATCTCTGAACAGCCAGCCATGATATTTATCGGAGAGAGGAGCTGCAGGTTGGAATGGTCTTCTGGATCCCAAAGGAGTTCAAGAATAAAAATCCTAGGGCAGAAAGCACCCTCAGTTGGCTGGTTCTACCACTGTTTCTGATCCAAGAGGGATTCAAAATCAGAGGAACACACAAGCTTGTGTTTCATGTGGCCCAGCACTGTCAGATTGCCTGTTCTGCTGTCTCCAATGCCCACAGACACCAGCTCCTGCAAAAAGGAGCAGGAAGTACCCACTGTTACATCCAGAGTCACTTTTCCCAGGGAAGCTAGGTGGCACAGTGAGTACAGCACTGGCCCTGCAGTCAGGAGGACCTGCAGTCCGGCCCCAGACACTTGACACATTTACTAGCTGTGCAACCTTGGGCAAGTCACTTAACCCCAATTTCCCTACCTTCCTCCCTCAAAGAAAAAAAAAAAAGTCACTTTTCCCAGAAGCAGTTGCACCTTTCCCAATTTTCAGATAAGCAATTTTCCCACCTGACCCTCTGTCAGGTCACTCGGTGTGCACAGGTTCTCTGCCAGTTTAGCTTCCCGGTCTTTCTCTGGCTTCACAAGTACCATCTGCCCATCTTCTCCTAGAACCTCTGTCTTGATGGGTTTAATGTCCTGGGTAGGAGGCTGACCAAGAAGCATGTCAGGCAGCTGCAGGAACAAAAGCTCTTCCTCCTTGGCAAAGCTCAGTTCCCTGAGTAAGTCTGCCACAGATACATCTATGGGAAGTCCAGGTGCTGTTTGGCCAGGCCTGGACGGGGCAGCTGCCTGGGCTTCATCCTCATCTTGTGGTTCCTCTTTTACTTTCAGCGCTGGTACATCCACCTCCATGCTCTCTTCCTTTGTTCTCCCTAGCCAGGGCTTAACATCAGGTTCTTCACTCTCTTCTTTAAAAAGCCACCCTGGGTGAGCCAGAGGAAGCTGCACAGGTTTGTTTCGTGTATCATTCTTGAGCCCTGGATCATTATGAAATCATCCTTCTGCAGCATGCATAGAATTCGTTTAGTTTCCTCATCTGTTACCCTCTTCTTTTTAATGATAATATGAGATGGGCACATCTGACACATCCACTGTCTTATCCCTGTTGCTTTCTTCATCATTTCTGCAGGACCCTGCTCAAAAATGGAGTGGGACTGGATCACTTCTGGACAACCCCTTCCTGAACCATGCCATCTCGCTGTCGATCTCAATCCCTCTCTCGTTTCTCTTTCTTGACTGATATTTCTTCCTTTGGCTATTCCTTGATCTTCCAGCTAATGATGTTAGGAGTGAAGGTTTTCTTCTTGACGCCCCCGAGAGTGAGGTCTCCGGAATGGATAGAAGGTAGGCAGCCTGGGGTTATGGGGGCCACGGGCCACCACCCGACCAGCCCCCGGGCCCCTGGCAGCGGGGGATGGGCCCCTCCAGCAGGGCCCAGTTGCCCAGTTGAGCTGCCCTCCGACATCGTGAGAGTGCCCACAACCTAGAACCATGTGGCTGAGAAAGCTCGGCCAAGAAGGCACAGTGCTCACCTCGCCCCGCTCACCCCAGCCTCTCCCCAGCTGCCATTGCTGCCCCTTGACTCACTTCTTAAAGAGGCCTATTCACTGAATGGGCTTTATTTCACTCTATGTGATTGTATGAAAAGGCCTTAGCCTAAAAGGGCCAGGGTCTGCCCGGGTCATCACCAGTCATCCTGATAAATATCATGTCACTGGATCCAGATGGCTCTGGAGGAGAAAGTGAGGCTGGTGACCTTGCACAGCCCTCCCTCACTCAAATCAAAGTCAACTGCAAGTCATGTCATCATTTCCCTGATGTCATAGCCCTCTTCAAAAACAAAGGACAAACACAACAATAGTTAAAAGCTCAATTATATAAAATAGCACTTTACATTTTACATAGGTCTCTCCTCACAGCAACCTTGTGAGATCAGTAGGGCAAGTATTACTTGCCCAAGGTCACAAGAGTCATATACTATTCATGTCAATATTTGAACCCAGGTCTTCTCATTCCAAGTCTAGTGTTCTTTCTACTACACTTCACTTGCAAAGCATTCTTTGTGTATTTTTTAAGAAGAAAAAAAAATAGGTGTGGCACAAAGAGTACTTTACTATGAGGAAGTGGTCTAGATTCTAGTCTCCTTGCCTTGTTACTAGTTTTATGACCTTGGACAAACCATTTATGAAGATTCTACAGCTAGATATAACACTCCCTCAATTAGTACGAAAGAAAGAGAACAATTTTTAAAAATCAGCATATATGGCATATGTCAGTTTTGTTTCTTCAGAGACTGTAATAGAGTTCCATAACTCAAAACCACTGGAAGAATATTGATATTAAAAACAAAAGGCAATGGAGAGATGCATGATGGAAGTCAGCAGATTGCATTGTATAACCAGTGATAACTTGGATGCAAGTAACATAAGAGCAGTAGCGTCAAACTCAAATAAAGATGGATCCCAGCAGGCCTGGCTTAGAAAATCACCAATTAACATTAGGTTGTATTACATTTTTATTTATTTTGTTAAATAAAAGTTCCCTAATTGCATTTTTTTTAGCAGGGCAGTTGGGGTTAAGTGACTTGCCCAAGGTCACACAGCTAGTACATGCATCAAGTGTCTGAGGCCAGATTTGAACTCAGGTCCTCTTGACTCCAGGGCCAGTCCTCTACTCACTGTGCCACCTAGCTGCCCCTCCCTAATTGCATTTTAATCTGGTCGAGGTCACTTAGAAGATTCGTAGTCCCATTGGGGTGAGTGGGAGGTCTCTGATGTAGAAGGTAACATTCAGGAGATGTATGCTTGGACTAGAAAATGACTGAAAAATGTAGAGTTATCTTTGTCATGTTAAAATACCTAGAGATAGTCCTTCCCCCAGGGGGTAGTTCTTCCCTGAAGAATCTGGGTAGGAAGGGACAAGAATTGTCTAAGAAAAGGAAGGATAAAAGGGTTGTATTCTTCACTATCTGTGGGAGAACCCACACCAGTAGATCACAGATCTCTTGACATTAGCATTAACTCAAGCTGTGTTTGTGACTCTTAATTGGCTGTTTTATGATGTTTTTACTTTGGTGCTTTTATCAGTAAAATTAAGCTAGAAGAAGAGAGCTCTCAGTCATAATGAGGTAGCAGTTTTTAAGAGGATACAAAGTTTGAAATTTTATTTTGGGTCACATGTATGTAATCATTAGTAATAACAACTCACATTTATACATAGTGCTTAGAGGTTACAAAGTCCTTTCTGAACAGCAGCCCAGTAGTGTCGTGAATACAGGTAGGATCCCCATTTTATAGATTAGGAAACTGGCACAAAGAGGCCAAGACATCAGATAACTCTTGGAAAATGTAAAAAAAAAAAACGTGTCTGATAAAATGGATAACCGAGATTAGTCCTCACTCTAAATTTTTTTTTTTTACAATCCAAAAGTTTCACTTCACACCCAGAAATTTTTAAAGATAACAAAAGATGAGAATGGTCAAGTGTTGGAAGGGCTATGGGAAAATAGTGCAGTGTTGGTAGAGCTATGAATACCATTTTGGAAAGCAATTGGGAATAAAATGATGAAAATGTCCATATCCTTTGACCCAGAAATTCCATTACCAGGCCCCAAGGAGGTCATTGAAAAGAAAAAGAAAAAGTTACCATACACACCAAAATAATTATAGCCGCACTTTTAGTGGGAGCAAAGAACTGGAAACAAAGCAGATGCCCATTGAGATATGGTTAAGTTGTAGTATGTGAATGTAGTGGAATATTACTGTGCTGTAACAAATGATGAATATGATGAATAAGAGAAGCATAGAATGACTTACATAATCTGATACAGAGTAAAAATGAGCAAAAAAAAAAGCTAAGAAAGCAATATACACAATGACAACCAACAATGTATATGGGAAGGAAAACCACAAAAAAAATCAAAGAGAATCTTGCAAAATTACAAAGAACAAGCATGGCCACCAAAGAAGAAAAATAAGATGCTTCCCCACCTCCACTGCAAAGGTGGGAGAACTACACATGTGGAACATTACATATATTTTCATATTTTGGATATGTATTTATTGATTTTGCTGATTTTCTTTTTTTTCTCTTATTTCTTTTAAAAATTGTTGTATGGGATAGCTCTCAGAGAGGAGAGGAGAAATTTTGATGATGTAGAAAAAAGAAAAAAATTAAATTTATTTTTTAAAAATAAGCTTTATCAATGCCTTGTATTTTTATATTATAGACATATGTGTATATGAACCCCCTTTTACCCTCATTTCCCTAGTAACAAAAACAAGCAACAAACAAATCCTCCCCCTACAAAAAAAAAAAAAAAACCAAACCAGTAAGCTGAGTGTGACATTGCATTTAACATCCAGTCTCTAATAGTCCCACCCTATCATCCCTCTCCACTCCCAGTAAGGAGGTATGTTTCTTTATCTCTTCCCTAGAATCAAGATTAGTTATTTCAATTACTCCTTTTAGTACTTTCATCTGCTAGTGAGTCACATTGGCCACCACCCCAGAGAAGTAAATGAGTTAAATAATTTTGTTTGGAAATGTGGCAAACTCATTGGAGCTAGATTTTTTTTTCTAGAGAGTGAATGAAGTTTCTTAGCATAAAATCAAGTCTCTATGACTATTTTCTCTGTTCCTCTCCTATTGCCCCTTCCACCTCCCGTGAACAAAAACCAAAGTACTGTATTTTTCAAATTAGGATGCTTAAGCCAAGAAATAAATGGATGAAATTGCTGACCCACTTTTCTGTCTCCTGTGTACAATGATAACTTCTGTCTAGTATATGCCAAATGTCATGAGGTTTCTTCCAGTGCTGAGTGATGTGAAAGCTAGATACCACCTTTCCAAAAGTGGCATGGGCTGCCTTGGGAAGTAATATCATTGGGGGGAGGGGAGTTCCTCCAAATAACAGCTAGATGGCCACTTTTCAGGGCTGTAAGACAAGAATCCTATTTGGATGTAGGTTAGGTTTGATGACCTCTGAAGTCCCTTCCAGTTCTGAGAGGATGTAATTCTGTAACTCCCAGTGCAGGGTTTTTGTTTTGTTTTGGCTTTGGAATTTTGATTAATTCATGATCTTACTGGTTGTGACCACAATATCCACTGACTCAACTTACAATTCCTGCATGCTTTTTTATTCTCTGGATTCTTTTCCCTGTATTTCCACAGGTTCTCCACAGAGGTCTGCCCAATAATCTGGAAGTCATCTTGTTCTTTTAATAACTCAGGAGTACTAATGGCCCACTTCATCTCTTGATACTTGCTCTCACTCCATGTTGTCCTTTTACTCCTGTCCTCAACATGTCATAGTTGGTAACATGCTAATATAGGATGCTTCCAACTACCATGCATCTTTCCACTGCCCTTTGATTATGTATAATTTCATTTTTTTTCCTCGAATCAGGATGGTCCATGATTCATATCAATATGACATCATTAGTTGAATAAATGGATTTCTGCAGCGATGGGAACTTTGGGAACATTGAGAGTACGATTTCTGAAATGCAATCCAATCTTCCTCCTCAATTCTGAGCCCATCTCCTTATTCACCTGTGCCATTGTCTGATTAGCTGTTTTGGCAGCACATAACAACAGTGCTATGTTGGGGCACAGTAATAGCAGTGAAGGACTCCTACAGCAGAGGGAATCAGTGAGTTGAGAGGTAATGGTTCTAGAAGAACTAGGTTAATTATACCTTCGTACCTTTCATTTAAAAAAAAAAAAGATTGCCAGCAGATCCCTCCCAATCAATTTTAGTTTTGAAAGATGAAGAATACCTTCTATATAAAGGAGCCTTATGAACATGTGTACAAGCTTATCTTCATTTGTTAGTAGCCTGTCCTACCCCATAAAAGGTTCACTGTTGAAGTGAATGAAATGGAGATTCTTTTCTATTCATCTAGTGTACCAAGTAGGTAAAATAGCTCTATACAAGATTCTTCTTCTCTTCCTCCTCCTCCTCCTCCTCCTCCTCCTCCTCCTCCTCCTTTTTTTAAGGAACAGTCTGTGGGATGTTTGTGGACTATAGTCCCCTGCCTAGATTTGATCCTTATTTAGCTAGCCTTAATTGGAAAATTTCTTTGAACACTCATAGGTGAATTTTCACAGTTAAAATAAAGTGAAAATGGTATCTGGCAAAGAGGTCAAGACAAAAAGATGAAATGCCTAACAAACAACATTAGGCCACATTATAGTAAACTGGGAAAAAAGCTGGCACTGGAGTCAGAGAACCTGGGATAGAATCCTATCTAGTTTTATCTGTGTGACCTAGGGCATGTCACGTGACCTCTTTGGGACTCAGTTTCTTCATCAATAAATTGAGAGGCTCAAAATAGTAGTTCTTTTCCACAATCCTATGACTTACTCATGGACATGGACTTACCAGACTGAACCTGGGAGACAAAAGAAAACAAACTTACTCTTGGTTCAAATCTCTTTAACTAGCTTCCTGACCAGAGACAAGTGACTCATACCACCTGATTCCCAACAAAAACTGATAAAAATGCCTCAGGTATTTTGGGGGCTGGGTGGATGGGAGGGAAGCTGTTGTGAGACTCAAATGAGATAATATAAGCAAAATGTTTCAAAAACTTTAAAGTGAAATAAAGATTTCATTGAAAGACCTGAATTCCTGGAATTCCTGGTCTCAAACAACACAAATCAAGAACTAGGTTTGTACAGTGTGGTTTTAAGGGAGTTGCCCGAAGCACTGAAAAATCAAGTGAACCCTCCAAGGTCAAATGACCATTTTGCCTGAAGCAGGACTTGAAGGGGGGGGGGGGGTCTTTCTGACTCCAGTCCAGACTTCTATCCATTATATCATATTATCAATTAATCTTATCTCATTATTCATCGTTTACTAGATTCAATGCATTTCCTATGGTCAGACAGGTTAGTAAGTAGCAGAGCAAGGAAGCCCACATCAAATATTATTTCTATTTCACCATACTGTATCTAAAGGAATTATTCCAATGAATCAATCAATAAACATTTAAAAATACCTACTGTGTGCCAGGCATTGTGCTAAGATCTAGGGATTTTTTTTTAAAGAAAAGGCAAAAGCCAACTGCCCTCAAGGATTTTGCAATCTAATGGGGGAGACCACAAGCAAACAAATATGTATATGTATATGTATATGTATATGTATATGTATATGTATATGTATATGTATATGTATATGTATATGTATATGTATATGTATATGTATATGTATATGTATATGTATATGTATATGTATATGTATATGTATACACACACACACATACATGCAAAGTAAGCTATGTACAGGACAAGTACGAAATAGTTAACAGGAAAAGGCACTGGAATTAAGAGGGATTAAGGAAGGGACATTTGGGACTAAAAGGAAACCAAAGGGTTTGTAGTCTGAAGAGTGGAGGGGGAAGAGTTCCAGGCATTATAGACAGCAGGAGAGGTTGCCTGGAGCCAAGAGATGGAGTGTTTTGTTGGGGAACAGCCAGAAGTCTCAAATCACTGGATCACAGTGTATATTAGGGATTACTAGGGTGTGAGAAAACTGGAAAGGCTGAGAGGAGCTAGGTTATGAAGGGCTTTGAATGACAAACAATATTTCTATTTGTTCTTTGAAGCAATAGGACACCATTGAAGTTTATTGAATGGATCTGGGTTGGGGTGGGGGTCTGCGTATGTGTGACAATATCTGACTTGTGTTTTTAGGAAAATCACTTTAGTGGCTGAATAAAGAATAGATTGGAGTGGGGAGAAACTTGAGACAGGCAAACATACAGTCAGGCTATTGCAGTAATCAAGGCGTGAGGTGATGAGGCCTTGCACTTAGAGTAGTGGCTGTGTCAGAAGAGGGAAAAGAGCATATTTGGCTGATGTTGCAAAGACATGAACAGGCCTTGGTAACACATTGTATATGGAGGGTGATTGGGGGGAATTGAGGATGAATCCTAGGTTGGGAGCCTGAGGGACTGGAAGGATGGTGTTGCCTTCCACTATAACAGAGAAGGTAGAAGGTGGGGAGGATTTAGGGTAAAGGATAATGAATTTGGGAAATAATTGAGTTTAAGATGTGTACTGGACATCCAGTTAATAATATCTGAAGTATAGTGGAGATGGAAGATTGGACATCAGCAGAAAGATTAGGGCAGGATAGACAGATTTGAAAATCATTTGCATAGAAATAGTTATTAAATTCATGGGAATCGATGAGATCACCAAGTGGAGAAAAGGGCTGGGACAGAGCCCTAAAGGACAAGTAACAGAGGGTGTGATCTGGAGGAAGATCCAGCAAAGCATACCGAGAAGGAATGGTTAGCTATGTAGCTGGAGAAGAGTGGTGCCTGGAAAACCTAGAAAGAAGACAGTGTCAGGGAAGAGAAAGTGATTAGCCGTGTCAAAGGCCAAAGAGAGGTCAAGGATCATGATGAGTGAGGAAAGGCTATTGATTTGGCAATTAAGAGATCATTAGTAACTTTTGAAAGAGTAGTTTCGCTGAAATGATACTTAAGAAGTGAGAAAATGGAGGTACCTGTTATAGTAGGATTGCTTGGCATGGTATGGTATAGTTGGTGGCTGTCCTTCATTCTCAAAGAGGACCAAAATGACATCACTATACTTGAGTCAAGATTCAGCGTGTCTGACTGTGGCTGATCAGGCCAATAGGAGCTCGAAATGCTCTACCACAAGTCGGGCACAAATAATCTGTATGAACATTTAGGGTGGATACTCCAAAATTATACATCCTGGGTTTCCTTTGAGTTGTTTCAATTCTGCTTTGCTCATAGAACACAGCACCTTCTCTGACGTGGGCACGCCATGCTGAGGGCCCAGTAACACAATATATATTTTGTACAGTATATATTATATACGGTATATATATTATACACTATATATTACGTATAGTATCTCTGACATATATACCCTTCTGGCTTAGAGAGAATGTCAATGGCAACTGTTTCTCTTTGGAACAGCAACCCTGAGGGTCTTCCCCTCCCAGCTTCATTCTTTTTTCTTTTTTTCTAATTTAAGGGTCCATCCCTTTACTCACTTCTTTTTTTTTTTATTTTTTAGTTTTAGTTTACAATAGTCAGTTCCACAAGTTTTCAGGTTCCAAATTTCCTTGACTCACTTCTTAAAGAGGCCCATTCACTGAATGGATGTTACCTCACTCTATGAGTACATGAAAGTACATAAAAGGGCCAGGGTCTCTCATTGCATCCCTGGGTCATCTCCAGGCACCTTGATGACTACCTGGCCACTGGACTCAGATGGCTCTGGAGGAGAAAGTGAGGCTGGTGACCTTGCACAGCTCTCCCTCATTCAAGTCAAAATCAACTGCAAGTCATGTCATCATTTCCCTGATGTCATGGTCCTCTTTGAAAATGAGGGACAAACACACAACAACAATGTTGTATAAATATTTTGCTTCTTCCTATCATTATAATAATACATCATAATAATGTATATAATATTATGATAATGTAAATATATAATTGTATTATTTCTTTAGTAAAAATGCTAGAATATATTTTAGTAAGGCGTGTCAGAAAGAATCCTGGATCTTGGAGTCAGAAGACCTAAGATTTCAGTCTTGGTGCTGCTGCTTACTAGCCAGCTGTGTGACTTTTTGTGAGTTACTTTCTGAGTCTGTTTCCTCATATGCAAAATGGTAGTAAAATTCTAGGTACTGCCTTTCTCACAGGGTTGCTTGGGTGAGGGGAGGGAAAAAACAGGGTATTTCAAGGTATAAATGTGAATAAACATTCATATGGTGCTTTAATGCCTATAAAATGCTTTCCTAGCAATAACCTGGGAGAGAGGTAGATACTCTTGGGCACTAGTAACTTGTTCCCTCTACAGACTTCCACATAAGACTAGGAAATAAAGGGCACATTTTTCAGCGCCTTATTTTCAAATGACCCCACTCTATTACTAGAAGTCACTCAGGGATTCAACACGGAGAGTGCTTCTCTTTTCCAGGAAAAGCTGATGGGAGGGGGAAGAGGACTGAGGGTGGGGATGGACTTTGGTACACTGCAACTGTGGAAACAAAATGTAAGACAAATGACCTCTGAGCTACAGATAAATTCACAACTTTTGAACAATCTATATTTAGAAATAGCCATTGTCATCATACCTCCATTCTTATCCCCTTCCCCCCCCCCCCGGAACCCCCACCAATGAACTTGAGACTTGACAGAAATGTGGATGTGACCTCAGTGTTTCTCAAGTGTGCTAGTAACTTGGAAGAGGTAGGGAAGGGGGATTGGGTGTTGTTAAACTTGCAAAGTATAGACCAGGCAGATCATAATGAGGTGTCCACAGACCCCTGTGGATAGATTTGTCTGTGAACTTTCCTAGGTGAGAAAATGACATCTTTAGTTTCATTAACTTCTAATGGAAATTTAGCATTTCCTTTGATTAATTTACACAGGCCTATAATGTCACAACTCCCTGTGTGACAATTAACCACTATTACTGAGTTTAGCTTCAAGTCTTCTCTGGATCTATCCAAATCATGCCTTTCTAGGCAATTCAAATTGACTCCTATAATTTAGTCTAAACCTTTTCAGGTTACTCACGTATCTTTTTCTTCCCTCCATCAGAACTACTTATTTTGACACTGAGCCACATGATGATTCATGGCCACATACCACTTTCCAGTTATAAAAAGTCATTTCAAAAGCCACATCACATCTCCAGGCCTGTTTCCTCACCTATAAAAGGGGGCCGGGCAGACTACATGATTTCTAAATGTTCCTTTTAGCTCTAATATTTGATTTTGTGACCTTGATCCACACAGCAATCCTATGGTGATAAATAATACAACTATAATTATGCTTATTATATGGACAAGGAAATTGAAGCCCAGGGTCACTGGAAATCCTAAGGTAACTGTTACAAAGGGCTGCCACTCATTAGTATCTAACTTTCGTGTGAAATGTGAGCAGCAACATGGTGTAGTGGGGAAGAGCACTGGACTATGCAGGACTCAGGAAAAACTGGCTCTGCCACTAATTGGCTATATGACCTTGGTCAGCAACTTTACGTTGTAGGTCATAAGATCAGAGATTTAGACGTAAAAGAGATCTTGGAGGCTCCTTAACTCCCTTATTTTATAAATGGAGTTACTGAATTGCAAAGAGCTTGTGACTTGCTCAAGGTCTTGAGGGTATTGTAATGAAAGGCAGGATTTGAATCCAGGGCCTCTCTCTCCAAGTTTAGGGTTCTTTCCACACTATTAGCATTGTCATTTTACAAAATAAGGAAATTGAAACTCAGAGAGATTAAATGCCCTGCTCCAGGTCACAGTTAGTACAAATTAGAATTTGAATCTAGGTTCTAAACTCGGGGGAAATTCCACACATAAGTACTGTGATTTTCATCTTACATGAAGAAATTGAAACTCAGAAAGCTTAATAACTTGACAACTATTAAAATATTGGAGGGAG
The DNA here is from genome assembly GCA_028646595.1 of Phalanger gymnotis. Lineage (NCBI taxonomy): Eukaryota > Metazoa > Chordata > Mammalia > Diprotodontia > Phalangeridae > Phalanger > Phalanger gymnotis. Next base: position 492,509,407 of record CM053622.1, read on the forward strand.
CCACTTAAAAAAAAATAGGCCTTTTTTACTTCAAATTCAGTTTTCTTTGCAGTGTAAGGAGGAATATGCATGAATTGGAGCTGGGGTGGGGCTGGGGAAGTGGCCTGAAAGGCCTTTCAATCAAACCCCTTCTTTAGAGGTCCAAGAAATCTGAGACCTAGTCTGACTAAATGCTTTGCCCAAGGTCACACAAGTTCAATTTCCAAATCCAAGGTTTTTTATACCACTTCCACCTCTGAAATTCCAAGTCACCTACACCTCTCCATTCCTTTGCAGTGGTGCAGAACATTACATATATTTAGTTATTTGCAATGTATCGATTGGTTTTACTGTTTTATTTTTAACCTTAAAAATTTATATTATGTGGGGAAAAAAGGGATGCTGGAAGTTTTTGCTTTGTAAGAAAGCGGTAGCAATGAAGATTTGTTAAAGTAAACTCCAAGTCCCTGTGGCTGTTCTGCACCGGGAATCCTGCCGGGGTGGGATGGATCAGCTGGCCGGGCGTAGGGGCACGTGTCAGTCATCCCAACAGCTGTGCAGACACAAGTGCTGCGGGGCCTCCTCTCCGCGTGGAGTGGAGTGATGGGTCAGAACCGTTGGGGTGGAAGGTGCCCCATGAGCTGGTCGAGAGCCTCAGAAACCACATCTCCGTGGGTGACAAGAGTCCTTCAGGGTGCCGGTCAAGCCGATTACCACGTGGGGATAAGCCGCCGGCCCGTCTCCGGCCCCAGGCCCGGCTCATCCACCATTCATCGCCTGGCTGCCGTCCGCAAACCTGGCCGGTCCCCTCTCGGTCACCGCCCCGACTCTGCACCAGAGCATGACCCCCAACCCCGGCGGGTCAAAGACACCCATTCTTGTCCGCTAGGCCAAAGCCCAGACGCCGGGACGTGGGCTTTTGTTCTCCCAGAGACACACGCGAGGCGCAGGGCGCGAGTCTGGAGGGGAGGCCCCAGCCCGGTCACAGCCTCCCATAGACCCCGCCCAGCTCCACGCCAGCCAATGGGACCGTCCGGTGGAGGCCGCAGGGGGCGGAGCGCCGAGGCTTTAGCGCCTGCGCGGGGAGCGCTGTGTCCTTTCGGTCCGAGCTGTAGCAAGCGTCTGTGCAAGCAGCGACGAGTTCCCCAGCTTTCGGTTCTCTCTCACCGGCTTTCTTTCTCCTGCTCCAAACACCTTCCTCTTCTGTAACCATGACAGAACAGGCCATCTCCTTCGCCAAGGACTTCCTGGCTGGTGGCATCGCCGCTGCCATCTCCAAGACTGCGGTGGCCCCCATCGAGAGAGTTAAGCTACTATTGCAGGTGCGTGCTTGGGGACATGAAATGTCAAGCGGCCGGAGCCTAGCTCCGGACCGGGGTAGTAGTGCATATGGGGGAAAGAAGGGGATCTGGGATGGGAGAAGTAGGCCCGAGAATCCGGGGACTTGGCGCGCGGGGGCGCGCGCCCACCCTCGCGCTGCTATCCCGGTCTTCCCCTTTCACTTCCATGGTGGGGCGGGGGAAGGGGAAGACAACGCCCTGAGAGTGGTCGTGGAGTCGATTCTGGCCAGTCTCGTTACCGGGAGAACGCGCGCGCGCGCTCGCGTCCTCCCTCCCGTCCTTGACCGGGGAGGTCGCGTAGGAGGGACGGGAAGGTGACGGGGAGGAAGTAGCCCCCGGTTGGGTGTCGGGAAGGGGGGGGCCGTTAGTCTTCAGTGACACGTGGGTCTTCTGCCCTCCCTCCGGCCCCTCGGGCCCTTGGGGATTGGCGCGAATCTCCCGGAAGTGTGCGTGAGCTCGCGGGTAGGGGAGGTCTTTGTCCCTTAGCGCCCCGCCCCGGCATCTTCACCCCCTGCTGCCCTTTTAAGGGAGAGGAAGAATGAGGAAGGGCGGGAGGGGCTGACGTCAGAGGGTCACGTGGTGCCGGCTGTGCTGCCGCAGTATCGGAGCTGTCGCGAGGAGCCTGAATGCGGCAGGAGATGGGAGCGGAGTGGGGAAAACGTTTCCAGTTGTCATGGCGACCCCCCCCCCCCATCCGCCAAGCGTTCGGGCCTCCTGCCCACATCTTCTGCCTCCTGGCGCCCGCTGCTTGGGCTTCCCTTCCCTTTGGGCCGCAGGCATGGGCGTTGGGGGTGCCTTGGCCATTGCATTTTCTTTTTGAATAGATTTTAGAGAAGCTCCCCCCTTTGCTTTTAAACATGTATAGAGCACAGACAGCCTGTTTTGATAACAGGATTTGGAAATGGGAAGGAAAAAAATCCCGGAGGTCCCTAGATTAGTTCCTAATGCCGTATATTTAAAAATTAGGAAATTGAGGCCAAGCGAGTCCTCTCTGTCTGAATTCACACTCAGCATTAAGTGACAAGATCTGGAATCGGAACCCCCAGCCTGTGACCACAAATGGGTCTTTTTTATCTTTGTAAACTACAGAAAAGGAAACTGAGGCCTAGAGGAGTGAAATGACATGTTTGTCCCAAGGTCACAGCTCAAATTCAGATCCATTACTCTTCCCTTCCATAGATAACCTTGTAAGGTAGGCAGGGCTGGAACATAGCAATTAAAGGTCGTGTTTATTAAGCACATGTGTTGTATGTACAGCGTTGTGCTAGGCTTTGACCTGGGGAGTCTTCAGGCCCTGCCTGCTCAAGGTCATACAGGTGGCTAATGTTAGAATGGGAAGTAGAACCCAGGCCTGGCGAGCTTTGTCCTCAGTCAAGACATTCCTAAGCTTCACTTCCTTGAGCTGTAAAAATATAGGCCCTGACCTAGATGACCTCTAAGGCTCCTTTCTGCCACCTAAAATTAACATCTTAGGTGGATGGTGCAGTAGAGGTCTTCTGACATTACCTATTTTTCAGGGCCTATAAAGATTATAAATTGGCTGCCAGTTGAAGCTCTTAACCAGAAATCCTATACATTTTCATTCATCAGATTGGCATTTTAAAAGAGTGCTAGGTTTAGTCTCCAGAAGCATATTTTAATAGTTATTTTTGTATAAAGATTATTGCCTATTTGGGGAGGGGGGCTTTCATCCTAACAATTTGTTTTATGCTTTTTGGTTTTAGGTGCAGCACGCAAGTAAACAAATTGCTGCAGATAAGCAGTACAAAGGCATAGTGGATTGTATAGTCCGAATTCCAAAGGAACAAGGAGTGCTTTCCTTCTGGCGGGGTAACTTAGCAAATGTCATCAGATATTTCCCCACCCAGGCCCTTAACTTTGCCTTTAAGGATAAGTATAAGCAGGTGTTTTTGGGAGGAGTGGACAAGCACACACAGTTTTGGAGGTATTTTGCTGGCAATCTTGCCTCTGGTGGTGCAGCTGGAGCCACTTCTCTCTGCTTTGTCTACCCCTTGGATTTTGCGAGAACCCGCTTGGCAGCTGATGTTGGGAAATCTGGCACTGAAAGAGAATTCAAAGGCCTGGGAGACTGCCTTGTGAAAATCACCAAGTCTGATGGAATTCGTGGCTTGTATCAAGGTTTCAATGTCTCAGTGCAGGGTATCATTATCTATAGAGCAGCTTACTTTGGAATCTATGATACAGCAAAAGGTAAGAGTCCTTTCTAAAATGTTGCTATTACCTTACTTTTCAATTATAAATAGATCAAGTAAATATTGATTATAACTACTTTGTGGGGTTTTTTTTTTGCATTATCTGTTTCTCCTATTTCTAGGGTAGGTTACTTGAACCTTTCTGCAGTCTGATTTGATAGACAAATTGGCTTCTAGTAAACATAACAGGATTGCAATCAGTGCTTTCTTGCCATTGATGACCATTGCTGAGATAATTATATGGCTTCCAGAAAAGTTCTAATTCCTTAGTTCCAGCCTAAAAGGCACAGAAAAAAATTTGTCTTGTCTGTAAGGGGTCTGACATGGTATACTTTTCTACAGGTGAAAAATTTTCTTTAAGGTTTTAAGGCTTTGACTGAGAGTAAAAAAAACTAACGTCAGAGGTTTGAATTTAACAAATGTGATTCTTTCCCAGGCATGCTCCCAGATCCCAAGAACACTCACATTGTGATCAGCTGGATGATTGCCCAGACAGTGACTGCTGTAGCTGGGGTGGTCTCCTATCCTTTTGATACAGTAAGGCGGCGAATGATGATGCAGTCTGGGCGCAAAGGAGGTAAGATTTTTTTTCCTCTTAATAGTCACTATCTTAAAAATATTTTTAGTATGAATGAGGGACAAATGTAGTATTTTTGCATTTGACTACATTTGCCATCTGTCAATGCTGTTTTGGCTAAGCCGAAAATGGTGAAGAAAATCTTAGGCAACAAAGTGATGCTTTAAGTACATTTTCCAGTTGTGGAAATGTTGCTTTTCTTCACCTAAATGCATGCTTTGATTTGTTGGTGATGCTTTTATGTTTTAATCTCTGTAGCACATGCTCTTACCACTTCTAAGTCTCAGACCCTCACCCCTAATTTCAGCTGCCTTGTGTTCCTTCTACTCTCATTCTTCAGTGTTTCCTGAGTTTTCTAGCAGAGGTGGGTGGGGGGTGTGGTGGCAGCCATCTACTTACTGCTTGAATCTTTTTTTTTTCATCTCCCTTTGTAATATTGATTTTACTCTTATTTATAAAGACCTATTTATTTCCCTTTGCTAGTCTAGGTAAAATACTGGTGTGTATATGGTATGTTGGCAATTTGTAAGTCTTGAATTCTGACTGGAATTTTTTTTCCTTTCCTCTTGACAGCCGATATCATGTACACTGGGACGATTGACTGCTGGAAGAAGATTGCTAAAGATGAGGGTGGCAAAGCTTTCTTCAAGGGTGCCTGGTCCAATGTTCTTAGAGGCATGGGTGGAGCTTTCGTGCTTGTCCTGTATGATGAATTGAAGAAAGTCATCTAAGTACATCCTAACTGAAAAAGGAACCAGTGAATATAGATCATGTAGAATACTTAACCATACTTAGCATTTTGGACCATTGACCTTCAAGAAATTCCTGTTGTCTTTTTATTCAGGCCAGATCATGTTTGTAGGGGAACCAGGAAAAGCTCTTAGAAAAAGGGACTCATTTATTGTGATCCATTATTCACACAGTGGAACTGATGATAATTCCATATACTGATTCTATTGGTTTTTGGGAAAATAACAGTTACCGTGGGTCCAAGGAGGCAGATCAACTTAGACTATCTAGTTTAAATGCTCTTTTGTAGGACCATAAATTTGTGTTTAAGTATTTATTT
>CM053622.1:492515084-492552453 GCA_028646595.1 Phalanger gymnotis
CTCTTAGAAAAAGGGACTCATTTATTGTGATCCATTATTCACACAGTGGAACTGATGATAATTCCATATACTGATTCTATTGGTTTTTGGGAAAATAACAGTTACCGTGGGTCCAAGGAGGCAGATCAACTTAGACTATCTAGTTTAAATGCTCTTTTGTAGGACCATAAATTTGTGTTTAAGTATTTATTTAAAAAAAATCATGTCTCCCATTTGTACTTAAGCACTATATATACTATTTTGCACAGCTGACTTATTTGGCAGTTACGATGATCTGTGTTGGGCATTCTGCTGTAAAACAATAAATACACAGAAGACTCTAAGACTCGTGATGTAATAACTGGGTTATCCAACTTGGTTTGGTTGTAGTGAGTTTTTGGGGTTGTGAGCACAGTAAAGGTACTGTATTTGTATTAATCATGGTAATGCAAAACAGGTACTGAATTGAGTAGTTTCATGGAAGAAGTTTTAGCTTTCTACCTATCCTACACTTGAGTTTACAGGTGCTTTCATGTTACAATTCAAGCAGCATCTTTTATGGATGAGGCAGTTCCAAAGTCCAGAAAGGTTACAAGTCTCATCTGGTTACTCAGGAAATAAATGGCACAATCACAACATGAGCTTAAATCCGGTGCATTTCACCATATTATACAAGGTCTAAATATTATGAATATAAATATAACCTTCGTTAAGCATTGAGCATTATATAACAGTTATATTTCTGCAATGGACCTATATACAAAATAATTTAGCAGCTAATAGTGTCAAACTGGCATGGAAATGAATGGCTGTGATCATTAGGAAGTAAACAAATTTGTTGACAAGTTATCAAACATTTAATAGTAATCTCACCGAATACCAGATTTAATTTTGACTATTAAAATACTGAATATCTATTAGGTACCTGTGTTGCACAGTGGTGAGGATATAAAGATGACTCTGGGGAAACTGTCAGTCTTAAAGGTGGGGGAGAGGAGAGAATCTAGGTGAATGAGATTGGAGACCTAGACTTGAGTGTAAAGATGGGAAATTGATACCTATATTTTACAAGACTGCAATTACGTGTGCGGAAACATTCTAAATAGTGATAGAGCCTTACTGGTGTGGAGATGGTACATTTAGGTATTGGGGAGGAAGGGGAATAGTCCGCTATATCACGCTGCTGACAAAGTAGAAAGGACAATTAAGAACCTTGTAATATGCAAGCACAGAAAAAGTTCATTTTCATTACAAAATCCCTTATATAAAAACGAAATTGAAAGGTGTCTGGTGTCTACCTCTTAAGGTGATGGAGAAGGTTTGGGCAGGGTACTTTTCTAAACTTTGGAGGGTGTGGTAGTGGTGAGGACAGAAACCATTAATTATCTTATGGAAGCAGAATCAGAGGGGACAAGACAGCACCATAGATTTGAAGGGCAAGAGAGTTAAGAAAGTTTAGAGAAACTTGACCAATACCCTTAATTTTGTAGAATTATATTTTAAGATGAGGCGGGTGGGTGGATTTTTAATGATTAATTTGGAACTGCCAATAGTAAAAAAATTTAAAAAAAATTGCTATCAGTAAACATTAAAACACCTGTCAGGTACAAAGGGTCTCCTAAACAGACAGCACTAATGTTATACTAAGATGAGATGGACACAGACTTAATCGGAGAGGTGGCACAACTTGAAAGGGCTAGGGATCCCTAGTGACAAAAGTTAAAGGAGGAGATAGGATTCCATGTGGAGGCACATGATAAATTGGGGTACTACAGGCTGGAGTTAAAGACCAGGTAATTGGATTTGGGAGATGGCAGATAGGGATGAGTCAAAGGTAACTGGAACATGCTGTGTGCTTTGCCAATAATAGGTGGAGATGTGGGAGTAAAGCTGAGAAGACTAGATATGTAGATTTGGCAGTCATCTGCAATGATGGTAGAGGCATAGAGAAGCTTGGGCAGAGCCTTGACCTATACCCGTACATTGGGGATGAAACATCCTGCAAAGAAGACAAATTTTGTCAGACATAGTAGAGTTGAGAGTAGTATTCCAAAAACCCAGAGTATCCTGAGGGGGGTCAAGATTGTAAAGGCCATTAAACTTTTCATCTGATGTAAGCTACGTTGAGTGGCAAGAATCTAAGGGTGGGGGCAAGAAAATGGACCGGGTAAAGACATTTTTCTAGGGTTTTCCCTTAGGGAAGGGAAGAGAGAGAATGATAGTTTGAAAGAGTGGGTGGATTAAGTGATTTTTAAAGGATAAGAGATATGGGCATACTTGTAGGCATAAAGGAAGAGCCATTGGACAAAAGATTTAAAGTGAAAGAAAAAGGATAGTAAAGGAATGTCCAAGGAGATGGAAAAGGATAAGATCGAGACATAATTGGAGGGATTATTAGCAAGAAGTATCTTAAACTTGTATCTGGGAGAAAGGTGGGTAATGTTGAAGTGATAGAAAAATGTGGGACAAGGGTGTATGACAGAACAACTTTAGTTGAGGAGTGTTAAGGCAAGAAAAAGATTTAAGGGTAAAGGGAAGGGAGAGAGGGCATTATTGAAGTGCTTAGTGGTAGATGGGGCCAGGATTGAGAGGAGAGGAAGGAAAATAAGGTTGCTAGAATAGGAAAATGGGAAGGTTGGGTCCAAAGGTCATGGTGAGAGCGATGAACAGGTAGAGGAAAAGGGAGTGAGGGAAGGACAAGAGATTGTAATCAGAGGGAATTTTAGAGTTAAGAGTTTTTGCAGGTAGACCTGTTTTCAGTAATGGTATAATGCAGTTGGTGGCTGAAGTATGGGTGGAACTGAGTGATTCTAGAAACAAGATCCTGAAAACGTTTATTGAATTCTTTAAGGATGACATCTGGTGAAGAGGAAGATTTAGCCAGGTGCCACAGTCATAGACAAAAAGTTAAAGTGTGACAGAGACAAAGATAAGGGTTGAAAGAGGATAATATAATTTTTATTGCATGACCTTCATTAAAAGGACAGGTTAAGTGAGGTGGAGGTGAGGGATGGAGAGTTTAGGGAGGTGTAGAAAAATAGTGGCCAGCATTGAAAAGGAAAGGCAGATAGCAAACTAGAGTCTTCATAGAATGGCCAAGATTAATGTAATTCGAGGTCAGTTAAATTATTATAAATAAAATTTTATAATTATCTAATTTGAATTTCACAAATGGGCCAGAAGTATTATAGGTATCTTCATTTTACAGATGTGGGTGGAAATGGAAAGTTAGAGGTTAAGTGATTTGCCTGTAGTCACATAACTGGTAAGGTGTAAGAGTCTATAGTTAGTCAACAAGCATTTATTAAGTGCTTACTGTGTGCTAAGCTCTGGGCTAAGATTTCAGTTGTTAGAGGTAAGATTTGGAACACCATTCTACCTACTGTGCCAACTTAGATTGGATTGCTTTCAGGAAGTTGCAAAACCTCTAGACTCCCAAGCATTTCATGAAAGCAAAGGCCTAGTGTTGTTTTTGTTCAGTCATAATATTGTACTGCTACTGCCCCTGAAGAATTAAAAATGAGTATCACACAGGAAAATGGAAGGGCACCTAAGCATAAAGTGGCTGCAACAGTAATCAGTGAGCTTCAAAGAATAACGAGTAAAGGATGTCATAAAAGAATTGTATCCTAGAGAAGGTAGGTTAGTATGTGGTAAGAAGAAGGGCTGACAGGTGGAAAACAACAAAGGCTTTTAACACCTTGGCAAGAGTTGTACAAGGGACAGCAAGGCCAATGTCACTGGTCACAGGTATGTATGGGTTGCAGTCTACACCGTTGTAAGGAATTCTGGAATTGGTGAGGCCACAGATCTCTTTCTGTCTGACTTCTTTGGGGATATACATCAAGTAATGAGATTGTTGGGTCAAAAATATGCAGTCATTTTTCTTAAATGATTTCATATGACATCCAGGACACTTGGACCAATTCGTAGTTCCACCAACAGTGATGTGAATTTGTCTTCTTGATGCCAGGGTCACTACTCCATATTATTATTAGATTACTAATATAAAAAAGATGAGGATTTTGTTTCAGGAAGAAGCTTAAGGTTATTTAAAAAGACTAGGTGTCTCCTAAAGGCAATGCAGCCTATTCTTCTCTTCAGTTCTGAGCATTGTACACTGGCCATCTGCAGTGCCTTTCCAAAGCTCTATGAGTAACTCCTGCAGCTGCTTATCATAGTTAAAATTAACATCTCATAAGAGAATAAGTGAGGCAATATGTGATGCATTTTGTGAACATTTCAGTGCTGCATTAGTTATTAGTGCTGTTAACTATTATCTGAAAACGCATCACATGTATACAGAAATCCCTCTTTGCTTTGGACATCCTTGTGATGGACATCCTTCAGGACAGTGGCTGTCATCTTTAACTAGTGTACATCTTGCTCAATGTTTTTCTCGATGTTAATAACAGGGAGGTCATGACCTCAGGAGGAATAAACGTAAAACCCTGCAATTAAGTTTTAAAAAGAGAAAAAAAAACCGAGGAAGTTGTGGTTTAGTAATTAATGTAAAAGAAAAAAAGACTTTAGGGAAGTAAAAGGAAGTTCCTAGAAACACCAAAATATTAATAGCACTTTTTCTGATATAGCTGTCAATAAACACTAAGCACCCATCATGTGCTAGGCATTACATTAAGCAAAAGAATTCTTACTCTCAAGGAGCTCACAGTCTAACAGTGGAAAAAACAGGCAAGAATAATTAGAAATAAACTAAAATCAGGATAAACTGGAAATAACAAACAGGGAAAACACTAGACTAGAATTAAGGGGGTTTAGGAAAGGTTTCCTATGGGATTTTAGCTGGTACTTTAAGGAAGGCAGGGAAATAGGCAGAGATGAGGAGGGGGAGCATTCTAAGTATGAGGGACAGCCAGTGAAAATGCCCAGGATCAATCAAAGGGACAGCAAGGTCAACGTCACTGGTTTGCTGAGTATATGGATGGGGGAGTAAGATGTAAGAAAACTGAAAAGGTGAGGATTGGAGTGAGAATAGGAGAGACAGGTTATGAAGGATTGTGAATATGAAACAGTAGTTTTTATTTGATCCTGGAGATGTTAGGGATCCACTGGAATTAAACTGAGTTGGGAGACATGTTCAGATCAGCTCTTCAGGAAAATCAAGTAGACAATGGAATGGAGTAGGCAGAGCCTTGTGGCAGGCATCCTAACCAGCTGGCCTTGACCACAGATTAGATGTTGGTGGGGAGGACTGGGTACAGGAAAGTGAGGAATTGAGGATAGCATCTAGGTTGTAAGCTTTGGTGACTGGGAAGATCATAATACCCTTGATGGACAGCCAGGAAGTATCTGAGGCAAAGGTTCAGATTTAGATCTGACCTCAAATTCAGCACTCATTTCAATATAGCAGACCACCTAGCTCCCATATACCTATTCCAAGAAAATGTACACTAGTTCAAATGATTGAGAAATCCAATGAGAAGCCACAATAAATGACTTCTTCCACCCTAGAACTATACAAAAAGTCAGAAGCCCTGAGGCAATTAGAAAAGGGACTGCCAGCTAAACCAGCATTAGCAAGTCCAGCCTTTCAGCACTGCCAATGGAGTGCCAGAGACATGTAGCTACAATGCTTTGAAAAAAAAAATAAGCAGCAAGGGCAGAAAGCCCCAAGGTGGGAACCTTGAAAGACCTGAAGAGCAGCAGCAACTGGTGACATGACAGTGCTCACACCAGGATGGCCTAGTTATCTGGGGGTTTGGAGGCCTCCAGCACTGTCCTGAGAGGTCATAGAGGACTTTGAAGATTTAGTGCTCAGAAACTCAAAGATCCAGTGGATACTAACCCTGGGAGATAAAGGTGAATATGGAAACCCAGAGGGCCCAGAGTAAGATAACCACCCCACCCAAAAGCCCAGGAGGACATGGATCCTAGCCCTGGCACAAAACCCTGGTTCAAGAACCAAAGTTGGAGAAACGAATAAACGAAAAAACTGACCAGTATCAAAAATTATTGTAGATCTGGAGATGCCCCAAAAGAGGGAGTAATTCTGTTACAACTGGGGTGGCGGGGGGAGGAAGGGGGAGAGAATTTTCTATGAAGTGTACATGAATACTTAACAGAAATAAAATAAGAGATTAAAAATAAAAAGAAAGAAAGAAAAGCTTAGGAGAAAAGACGTGAAAGAATCAATATCTTAGAAGAGAAAATGGTAAACCTTAGAAATAAACTTCCCGAAAACTAAGTCAGGCCAAATAGAAATCAATGACTCCACAAGATAGGATAAAATGTTAGAGCAAAATCTAGAGCTTGAAAAAAAAATGTAAGGTATTTGATAGTAAGAAAAGAAATATCATTGAAAATTGCTCAAGGAGAGAAGATTAGACAATTATATGTTCCATATAGTCAAAACAAAACGAAACAAAATAACAAAATAAAACTTGAATTCTGTTTTAAACCGTCCTTATCCTTGCTTGCCCTTAAGAACCTGCTCCCTTCTTGTGACGTAGCTTCTCTGGACATGCTTCCCAGCACTGGTTTCCATTTTCGTTCCTACTACTTTCCAAGAGCAGTGGTGGTGAGGGGAGTTGGAATACTTCATGCTCTTCATTCCCACTTCTAGGCTCTCACCCTACCACCCTCTCCTTTGAGGTTCTAAACCATATGTTCTACCCAATCAAAGTACTGGTAGCTGTTGTCTATTAACTTCCAGAATACTTCCTTCCTTTTCTTTCAGTGCCTGGATCACAGTCTCTCCTATAAAATCCCTGCCCTCACACTAGGAGATTTCAACATACATATTGACACTCACTCAAACAGTTCCTCAACTTACTCATTTCCCATTACATACTTCCCCCATCCCCCAACCTCAACTGCATAGAGATAATTGTCTTACTCTATCTTGTTATTACTCACAAATGTTCCTCTTTGTTAATGAGCTCTGAAGTTAATTTGGCTCTTCATAATGTCATAGCATCTCACTCTCTGCCTTGCAATACCAAACACCATTCTTTATTGTCATTTTTGTTTTATTTATTTTATTATTTTTAATTCTCTGACCCAATCAGTTCTTTCCCAGGCCACCTTCTCTGCCCAAGCTACCCTCTCCTTCCTTCCCCATCTTGATCCCTTAGAGAACCAGTTCAACTGCACACTGTTGCTTGTTCCCTTATCATATCATGGATCTTGTTCTGTCAAGGCTCAGCCTTGGATTACTTTCACCATCCACTGTCTTCTCTCTTTCATGCTGCTGAATGAAGCTGGAAAAAATCATGAAACCAGGGTGACTGAGTCCACTATAAATTTATATTTAGGTAACCTCAACAGGACCCTCATTGTGGCGAGATACTTTATAACTCTCTAATCAATTTTCTATTAAACTCACCACAGCACCTTTTTCAGATTTTTTTTCATCCTACCTCAAGCCTCCCATGGCTCCCCATCCCTCCACCCTCCCAACTGAGAACCTTGCCTCATATTTCACTGAAAAAGATTGAGACCATTCACAAAAAGTTTCCTCTTCTCATCTGACATCACTCAGATATCTTCAGCCACTCTTTCTTCGTTTACCCTTGTCTCACATGAAGAGGTGGCCCTTCTTGCTTTGGCAAACCCTTCTTCATGTACAAATGGCCTCATTCCATCCTGACTTCTCAGGCAGATTGCCTCCTCTGTCACCCCTCCCCCCCCCCACTCTCTCTCTTATCTTCAATCTCTCCCTGTCTACTGTCTTCTTCCTGTCTGCCTGCAAACACACCCATGTCTCCCCAATCCTCAATAAATAAATTCTCACTTTTTGAGAGTTTGAAAAAGGTTTTGTGAAATTTAACAGTAAATTGATTAGAGAATTATAAATAGTGCTTTGCCACAGTGAGGATCCTGCTGAGACCCTCCCAGCCTATAGATCTATCTATCTATCTATCTATCTATCTATCTATCTATCTATCTATCTATCTATCTATCTATCTGTCTGTCTGTCTATCTATCCACCCATCTTTCTATCTAGCTATCTAATATATATTATACACACACACGATAGATAGATAGATAGATAGATAGATAGATAGATAGATAGATAGATAGATGAATCAATACCCTTCCTTTTTGTGGCTAAACTCTTTGAAAAAGCCTTTTAAAATTGTGTCTCCACTTCATTTCCTTTCACTTTGTTTTAAACTAGTCTGTCTAGCCCCTCCTCATTCAACAGAAACTGTTCTCTTGAAAGTTACTAACGATCTCTTAATTGCCGGATCTAATGGCCTTTTCTCACTCCTCATTCATCTTAATCTCTGTAACCTTTGACACTGTGAATTACCCTCTTCTCGTAGAAACACTCTTTTTTCTTCTCCTTGTCTGAATGCTCCTCAGTCTCCTTTGCTGAGGTGTGTGAAAAGGCTATATAAACATGGAGTAAGAGAGGGGGCATCAGATGAGCTGCTCTCTTATCTTAAAGAAAGAGAAGTTACACACACCTACACATGCAGATTGGTGTGAAAATAAATCACACTGGTGGGGGTGGGGGTAAAAAGAGAGCATTTTACTGGGTGGGGAAGAGACATAAATGCCCTTGATCCTGCAGGAGAAATTAAAAGGTGGAGGGGGAAAAAAGACCTAGAATTTAAGGGGAAGGCAATAATCAGTTGTAGAATGGCTGAACAAATTATGTTATATGAATATAATGGAATATTATTCTACTATAAAAATGATAAAAGGTGCAATTATAGACAATCTTGGATGATATGAATTGATAAGTGAGGAGAGCAAAAACCAGGAGAACAATTTATACAAGGACAATGTTGTAAAGAAAAACAACTTTGAAAGGCTTAAGAACTCTGATCAACGCAACTCCTAACCACGTGTCCAGAAGACCTATGACGAAGTATGTTACCAATCTTCTGACAAAAGATTGCGACGGCCTTAAGATACAGAAAGACATACATTTTTTGGAAATGGCCACTGTGTAGATTCATTTTGTTTGACTATGCTTATTTATTACAAGGATTTTTGTTTTCCTTTCAGTTTTTAATGGAGGAGGGGGAGGGTGGAGAGGAAAGGGAGAGTTGGCAATAACAATGAAAAAAAGAGGGCCATTGAAGCATTTTTTAAATGCATAGAAGCTCAAAAAAAAAAATGCACACGAGAATATAGAAGGAATCACAGACCAGCGGGGCAATTTTAAAAGTAACGTATACTTTTTTTTAAGCAAGCAATATGAAATTAAGATTCACAGTTTTTATATAATCCTCTTTTTGTGTTCTGTCTACATGGAAATAGTTTCTTCTTTTTGGAATTTAAGTTCAGAAAAAAAAAGAAAAAGAATTAATTTAACTAATAAGGAGATTTGCCACCAGATTCTCTTACTGAAGTTTCCAAAAATCTAACCCTAGGTAAGTGGACATGTCCAAAGGTATGCTGCAGTCAAAGAAGCTCATGAGCATTGATTGTTAAAATTTCTGTTTAAACATTTAAAACTTAGAAATGAACAAGGGCTTGATTTATTATTTTATTGGTTGTCTAGAATTAATAAAGTGATGAAGAAAATGTTAATAATGTGGATTTAACTTAAAAGTATGTTTCGATTACATTATCACCCCCCACCGCACCCTACCCCCAAAGAGCATTTTTAAACATTTGCCAGCTATAACATTGTTTGGAAGAAAAGAAAAAAAAAATAGTAGTAAGAAAAAGATCAGAAAAAAAATTTCTAGGAACACTATCCAGTGAAATATCTTGTTTAGTTTTATGGACAGTTTGATTTTTTTCCTGTGAGCTGTATCGCTTCTATTTTACATTGTTCCGGAGGTATTTTATTTTCTTCCCAGACCACCTAAAGAAAGGAAAAGACAAATAGGTTATTTGATTAGATTCTTCTGTATATCAATCAATTTCATAAATTTACTTGTTTATTAAATTCATATTATTTTATTTTTCTATAAAAGCATAAGACAGACATGGAAAAATATATGTAAAATCAGGAGATAGGAAGATAGAAGCAGCTAGCTCACTAGAAAAAGTTAACAGTTTAGTTAAAAGTTCATAAGTTACTTAAGATATCTAAAGTTATCTTAATTTGTAGCTGAAGAAACTGAAGCCCAATGAAGTTTAATGATTTGCCCAAGAAGATCACGTGCCTAGTACACTAATTTTTGTTTAGGAAAACACAAGCTAATTAGGGATGGGAGGTAAGCAAAGATGAGATGAGATAATTTAAAAGAAAAAAAAAACAATTATGTTAAGAACAGTGGTGAAGTCCTTGGAAGGAGAATAAGAGATTTCTTCAAAGTCAAACTATCACCAAACAACTTTCAGAATTTCTACCTTCTATTCTCCATTACCTCCTGGAGCCTGCATTCTCTAATCTGTGAAATATGGAGAACTTAGACAGACAGACAGACTGACTGATTAACTCTCCTCTCTCTATCTCTGCCTCTCTCTGTCTCTCTCTCTGTCTTTCTCTCATTTACTTGTCTCACAGCCTCTAAAACTAATACTGTAAGATTTTAGTAATACAACTTACCTGGGTGTATTTGTGAAAATTGTCACTAACTTGGTCTTTAATATGGGGAACAGGAGGCAATATTTTTTGAATCACATAATACCTAGGAAAATAAAAGTAAATGTAAAACTGTGGATAATAATCACATGAAATGGGCACAAAATAATATGCATTAAAAGTAGGAACAGGCCCTTGGAGAAAGCATAGCATTGAACTTGGACCAATATCTGATTAAAAACCTGAGCCTTCTTTAAGTGTACCTATTTTCCCAACTCAGTATCCTCAGGCCACAGCTATTTTTACCCCTTGTAGCAAAGCCGAGTTCTGTCCATCCTCCCAATAATTAATATGCTCATTTTAAACCCTATTATGCATCAATCGACAAGTATTTGTTAATTGCCTACTATGTGCGAGACACTGTTTTAGGCTCTGGAGACACAAAGACAAAAAATGAAACAATCCTTCTTGCAATGGGCTTATACTCTAATGAGAAGAGAGACAAAGAGAGATGCACTATGTATCCTCAAAGATTAAACCTTCAAGACTTTTGGGACACATTGTTTAAGTATATAGAAACTAAATAGAAATAAATACAGAATGGTTAAATATAATAAATATATGGTTAAAAATAATAAATAAAACAGCAGCATAGGAGATCAAGATAGGTTTGATTTTCCTCTGGAAGGAAGAGAGGAATTCTATAAGTGGAGATTAGATGAGTGTAAATTTTAGGCATGGAGGAATAACCAGTGCACAGAGAGAAGATGACGTATGGCGTGAGGGGCTAGTTTTACTCCTTAGAGCACCAGCTCCCTAGGGATACCTTACAGACTTCTGAGTTTGAGCTCTAAATACATCTTCCCTCTCTTAGAGAATTGTTCACTTATTTTCCTAATGGAAAGGTTTCTTTCAGTCTGTCTTGACCAGGTATCTTTTCAAATATGGCAGGGATCCCCGTTACATAAAGACATTAGCCTGAATTATTCTATTTCTTACAGTGCAAGTTTGGATTCTTATCACATCACTTTTTGATTATTGATTAGAATTTTCTTGCCGATTTCTCCTGATGTAAGTCACTTAATTGGATTCATTGAGGGCCTTCTATTTTTCCAAGTTGATAGCTATCCATGTGAGGTACAGTACCAGATAACTGTTTTCATGAGTGCATCTAAAAGTAATTAAAAGAAACTATTAACAACCCCCTTTTCTTATTTGGATGAAAAAATGGGTAGAATAAGTTGAACTGCATGTGTGTGTGTGTGTGTGTGTGTGTGTGTGTGTGTGTGAAAACCTTTGATCTGTTTCCATTTCCCTCTTTTAATTTGATTCAATTCAACACTCATTAAGGACCTACTGTGTGCAAAGTCTTAGGCTAGTTCCTAGAATTTAAAAGACAAAAAAAAAAAATTTAATTCCATGGAGTTGTGGAAACACTTTACATGCATAATAAATACAAGATCATTTTGGCGGAAGAGAATAAAGCATGTTGTGGAGAGCGACCTGGTATCTGTAAAAGCTTTGCATGTAGGAAGTAATGCCTGAGCTAAGCCTTGAAAGAAAATAAGAATTCTAAAAGGAGGAGATGAGGAGAGAGGTCATTGCAGGCGTGGAGGACAGCCTATGCCAAGGTGTAGTGATAGCATATTGATTTCAGAGAATCTATGGGTGCCATTAGTGCTGATGAGTATGTATTTCTCAGCTATTTTTAAAAAATTAGGCTTGGATGACTAGGGACTGAGCTCCACAATTCAAACATTAATTTAGTAAATATTATAATAAATCAGACAAAAGGATTTAATTAAATTATCATATAGCTTGTTTTTTTAGGAGTCAGCAAACTAGCATCCTCAAAATTGGCACTTATTCACTATGGTTCCACAGTAACCTGGGGAGAAAGGGTGGAATCAAGGTCACCTCTGATGAGGAGGTCAATGCAAATGTCATTGTCTACTCTGGACTAGTAGAGGGAACTTACAAGGCTCAGAGCAGCTAGGTGGTACAGTGGCTCGAAGGCCAGGCCTGGTGTTAGGAAGACTTATCTTCCTGAGATTATATTTGGCTTCAGACACTTACCAGCTGTGTGACTCTAGCCAAGTGGTTTAATCCTGTTTGTCTTAGTTCCCTCATCTGTAAAACGAACTGGAGAAGGAAATGACAAAACATTCCAGTATCTTTGTCAAGAAAACCCCAAATGGGGATCATAAAGAGTTGGACACAACTGAAAAATAACTGGACAGTAACTCTGGACTTATTAGAGAGAACTCTCAAGGCTCAGAGCAGAGTTATGAATCCTTGGGCATTTGAATGGCTGAGAATTTGAACTACAGCTTCTGCAGGTGTGTAAGTCATTCACTTTAATTCATTCTTTCATTCAACATGAATTTATTAAATGCCCATTCTATTCCAGACACTTCGCTAGGCACCGGATACAATGAAACAAGAAAAGAAACAATCCTTTCTCTCAAGGAACTTACATTCTATTGGAGGAACAATATGAATACAGAGACATGAATGAAAAAAATACACAAAATAAACAGAAAGCAATTGTGGGGTGGGTGAGAAGGAAATGTACTAGCAAGATAGGGGGATAGGATAGGCTTCATGTAAGAATACACAGTCAAGGAAAGCCTGAAGGAAACTAGGGATTCTATGAGGTGGCAGCAAGGAAGAAATACATTCTAGGTAAGGGAGAACATACATTCTAGGTAAGGGAGAACATTCTGTTTAGAGTTGTGGTAACAGCACACGTACTATTGTGTTGGCGAATCACAAGTAGTCCAGTTTGGTTGGAATATAGAGCGCCATTGAGTTCCTGAAGAATAGCAATGTGCAATGAGCCTGGACACTTGGAGCTAGTTTGTGAAGGCCTTTAAATACCAAAGGGAGACACAAAGGGAGTTTGTGTCTGATCTTTTTTTTTTTTAACATTTTTTTTTTGCAGGGAGTTAATTAGGGTTAAGTGACTTGCCCAAGGTCACACAGCTAATAAGTGTGTCAAGTGTCTGAGGTCCGATTTGAACTCTGGTCCTTCTGACTCCAGGGCCATTGCCGCCTAGCTGCCACTGTATCTGATCTTAAAGGCAAAAGGCAGTCACTGGAGCTTCTCAGCAGGGGATTAACATAGTTAGACTTATATTTCAGTAATAACATTTTGGCAGCTAGAGAAGCTAAGATAATGAGCTACAGAAAGTGGGTTTGAGCTCAATGAAAAAAAAATAAACCTTTAAGCCACCACTCCCTTCCCCAGCAAGAGCAGAAAACAGGGAAGAGGAAGAGAAATGAAGGAAGCAGAGGAGATGAGAGAAAGGGAAGGGAGAAGAGGGGGAAAGGAAGGGTAAAAAGCTCAACATAAACTGAATAAAAATCTTAATATAGATGTGCAAAAAAAAAATACAACGCAGCTCTTCTCTGTCTTACAGAAAAGAAGAAAGCAAAACATAGTTTAAGAACATACAAAAATAACAATAAAAACACATAAAAACCAAAATCACAAGTCATAGAGTTCTAGTTCACATTGCAGTAAATGCTTGCAAAAATGCACCTTTGCAAACTGCAGCTCTTCTCAAGTTACAACCCTGATATAATGCAACATTTAAAATTAAATATTCCCAAAACGCAACTGTTTTTTTTCATATCGCTAGAATATTAAATTTTTATAATTTTGATATTTCTTATTTATTTGAAGACTAAGAGAAAAATGTTTTTGAAGAAATTATATTTTCACAAAATGTGCATATCATCCATTTAACTTATTATGATCATAAATAGCTAAAAAATTAAAATGCATGCTTTTTAATAATAAAATAAACTCGAACCCCAAATTATAATTTTATTCATAAAAGCTACATTTGGAAAACAATTGATTTCTGAAAAGTTGCACCTGAGCATAATAAAATGAGATTGAATCATCATGCTGTCAAAGGGCAGAAGTCAAAGTTCGCAGAGTTAAAAAATGCTGGGAAATCTGTGGTACATGACAAAAGTTTGCAGGTTACTATTTAGAAATGTGTGTGTATTGAACATGAGTATAGATATCCAAGAATAACATTAAAATAAAATCATATTCTGTTTTTCAGAATTAGCTAATTCTGAATTTATATTCAGAATTAATATTCTGAAATGCGTAGTTCTTTGGTTTCATTAGGGTCTATATTGGCTGATAATTGAGAGAATTTTGCATATTATTATCATTTTCTTTGAAATTTGCTGTTTCCACAATGGAAAGCCATAGGCAATGTATTTGGGTTCTGGTTCCCCTCCTGGACTACTCATAAGCTAGTAATTTATAGTGGATTCTTCTCTCTCCCTCTGTGCCCCTTTCTCCTCTGCCCTAGGCTTCAGGATCTTAGCATGTACACCAGGTGCTCTAATCTATGCAAGGAATATCTGGAGATGTCCCAGTTCTTTATCTTTGTGAAGCAAATTAAGTGAATAAAAAATGCTGATATGCTCCTAGCCAAGCTGCCCACAGAGCTGGTCCACCCATATATTTGTCTTGAATAGGCATTGTTGATGGATAAACAAGAGGACGAAAATGGACTGGAATGCCTCTAATAGCACGATGCTTTTAATCACCCACAAGTGCTTTTATGAAATGAAGGTCCAGTGATACTATATTGCTATCCATCATGGATTACCACAGTCTGTGGAGAATTAAAATTGTGGGTCACCCAAAAGACAATGGAGGGTATGAGAAATGGTGGGAGGAGCTTTGTTTCCACAGGATAGTGATAGCAGATTGTAAGCTGGAGGTTACTGGTTCTAATCAGAGCTGTGATCTAACAGAACCAGGCTTCTGATGGGTGAGAGGTTAGAAGCTTGTATGAGCTGTTAGAGGGGGACCTGATGTGGGCAGTTCAGGGAGTTGCATCTGGCCAATAGAGAGCCAGGCAGGAGATTTGAATTGGGAGCCAATAAAAGGGCTGGCATTTGTCTGAGTCCTGTACTCTCCTGTACTCTGTTCTGGGCACGTACCCAGTTATTCAGAATGAATAAATGTAAAATATAATGAAAACTAGGGGGCAGCTAGGTGGCACAGTGAGTAGAGCACCAGCCCTGGAATCAGGAGGACCTGAGTTCAAATCCAGCCTCAGACACTTGACACACACTTACTAGCTGTGTGACCTTGGGCAAGTCATTTAACCCAATATAATGAAAATCTTCCTGGCTTTCCAATGAGTATTGTTTATTCCTAGACTAAATATGTTTCTAACAGAGGGGTCTAGGTGAGTTCTTTGAGGGCAGGAATTTTTTTTTGTCTTTCTTTGTATCAGTACTTAGTGCAATGACTGGCACACAGTAGGTGTTCAATAAATACTAACTGACTGACTGCTGGGGATGAGTAGGTTCCAGTGAAGAATTGCACAGAAGAAGTGATATCAAGGATATGATTAGGGAAATACAGGACTGTTTAAGGAGGTGGCCCATCACATAGCAGGAACCAATGTGTCCAATGAATATCCAAGTAATGTTAGATTTAGAGGAAGCCCCTCAGAATGTTGAGTGGACCTCTTGTGAAAGATTTTCAGGAGGACATAGATGAGTGTTAGGCAAGATGAGAAGGCATGGAGAGGTTGTGATCTGTAGAGACTTAGACAGTAGCCATCTTAATAATATCGTGCATTCATAGGATAAGTATGTGGGCTGTCCCAAACATCTTAGTTCAATTTTAGTAGCTTAAAATTTAGTAGACTGAAATTTTTACTATAATCTTTGCTTGGATATTAAGGTTTAATAACTTAAAACTGAATTAAGATATTTAGGACAGCCTATATGTAAGACTTATGTGAGCTCTAGGAGAAGGGGCCAGGAACTGACTAATAATTGGGGAGTATATCCTAGTTACCATGTGAAGCTACTCCAATCTATCTGGAAAGCAGAGGGTTCATTGCTAACCTATTCTACCAGTTTTCTGCTTCAGAAATTTGTTTCTTCAGTATTAAGAAATATATAATCCCATCAGCACAGTAGGAGTATACATAGTTAGTAGGAATCACAGGTACCATGCGGTTCAACCCTTTTAGTCAGTCAACAGGCATTTATTAAGTACTTACTATGTGCCAGGCACTTTGTTAAATCTGGGTGTATAAAGAAAGGCAAAAACAGTCTCTCTCTCCAACAGCTCACATTCTAATGGGGGAGACAACAAATAAATGACTAGTGACTTAATTTATAGATGAGGAAATTGAACCTCAGGTCAGTTACAGGACTTGACTAAGCTCACAGGGCTAGTAAGCAACTGAGGCAGGACAACACCATCCAACAACACCAGAACTAATGCTCTTTTCACTACACCAAGCTGTGGTACCATGGCTCCCTTCTCCCATTGGTGAGTTGCTTTTAAGGGTCTTCATTTTGGGGAGGGAACCAGGCCATCCTTGTTTCATTCCCCTGCAAGCTATGCTTCTGACTTTCCAGACTTTGCCCCAATTACTCCCTTCTTCTTGAAGATAGGGATTGTATTTGTCTTTCTATTTGATTATATTTGTATCCTCCGTACTTAGGACACTGCCTGTGATTTAATAAGTAAAGATTTAATAAATGCTTGTTGCCTTACTCCCTGTGACAGTAAGAACTGAAAGGAAATATTTAAAACTTCGGTGAAAAAAAAATAACATGTTTTAGTTGTGTTTTTTTGTTGTTTTTTTTTTTTTTTTAAGGCAGGCAGGCTAACAAAAAGTCGAGACTTACAAATATTTACATGCTAATTTTGTAACAAACAATGGTTAGTTCTGCTGAGCCTCTCCAGGCTTGCTAACTAAAGTTCCTAAGGTGGTAATTTGTGTGGACTATGGGGATGAAAAGTATAGAAAGAATCGCTCTCTCTCAAATAAGGGACAAACTCATAGAATGACAGTTCAGATAGAATCAAAGCAGTTCAAAAGATAGGTTTAACTGAAGTCTATGGGCTTCTGCTGGTGCGCTGGCTGTGGGTTTGGGGTTTAAGTCACAAAAGAGTGATAGCCGGGAGGTGATGTGTTAAAACCAAAGCTCTCATCTCAGGACCACAAAAAGCTACAGCAATTCAGCAGAAGTCCAGCAGGTGGCAGCCAAAAGCACCCTGGACCATGGAGGACCAGCAGATGGCTGGGCACTGAAGACAGAAGCCCAGCATGACTACAGGAAATTTGAAGTTACCGGATCAGTCTCTTTGAAGGAAACTGCTGCAGTAACATGGGAAGAAGCCATAGGTAACAGCAAGGATGCAGACCTAGTACCTTTTTCTGCTTTGGTGGGGCAATCTATGGGAGAATGTACCCCTATTTGTAAGTGTAGGGGTGGGGGTGGGGGGAAGGATTTCCTTGTTATTTATTCTGATATAATGTTTAAATGTATTTTACATTGAAATAATGAGTCCTCTGGCAAAATAAGAATAGTTTTAGGTAGATACTGGCCAAAACGTGCCTTGAACCTAGCTTAGCTTTCAGGGGGTCCACACTGAGGGGACCCTGGGTTACACCTATAAAACAATTTGTTAAAAAAAAATTATTCGTTACATGGCTGCTATTTTTCAATCACTTAATCAGCAAGCACTATTAATTGCCTACTATGTGCTAGGCACTGTGCTAGGTATTAGGGATTCGATGATGAAAATGATTGTATTCTTTCAGGGGAGAAAACATGTACATAATTAAATATATACAAAATAAGTACCATTGCTAATGATAACATTAAATCTATAAAAGCAATGTAACAGTGACTTTACCTTTTACAAAGATATCCTATAATGATCAGGATAATGAAGGCTATTCCAAAAAGTGACCACATTAATACTGACAGAGGAATATCTTTGGGGGCTTCATGACCTGATAGAAGAAGAGTATTAGATTATCACAGATGCCAATCTCAAACTTCTCTTGTTCCCTGTGAAGTAACTTGCAGTTTGTTCAGTTTTCTTGCTTGGGCCAGGAGCACCAATAGCCCATGACTCCTGGAACACGTCTGGTGGTTTGGTGTCATGGAAATTGCCTGTCTGGAGGCACAGATGTCATCTTACCCTGCTAGTAATAAATCCTCTGTTAATTTTCATGGGATGGGGAAGCTTACAGTCATTAACTATTGGGACTTTGGAAATCTAATCCAATCCCTTATTTTTTATATGAAGAAATTAACAATCAGACACTTAGTCAAAGTCAGCTAGCAAGTGACAGAGCTAAGATTTGAACCCAGGTCTCTTAGGTCCCAATGCACCTCTCTTTCTACTATACCAAGTTTTACACAATCTCAGAGTTAGGAGGTCCATCTGGTCTAACCCATACTCATTCCTCAATCATTAACAAACTCCCAGCAGATCATATTCTCCTCATTCCAGTGATTCAGGATCCCTTGGCTATCATCCACTCTCCATTTGCTGCCACTCAATCCTTTATTTCTCTTCTCATCCCACCGAACCGCTTCCTCTGCTCTAAGGCTACTCATCCTTTCTACTATTTTTTCTGGAATACTTGCTCCATAGGCAACCAATTTGCTTTCATCTTAAAACTTTTTTTCCTCTTTTTTTGGCTCTCAGAGTCCCAACTGCTCCCAATGACACAATCTCTGTGGCCACCCTTTCCAAAGGACATTCAACAAAGCTAATCAGCATCTCAAATTACAGTTAAACCTTTCATATCTTGACTTTTCCCATCCTAGTTTCAATATATCTTGGGTCAGCATAAGAAATTAAATGGGAGTTTTTTGGGAGTTTTGCAGAAGCTGCATATGACACGTGAAGGCCAGCAGCCGACACAGCAAAAGTTTAGAAACTCAGAAATGTGTAAAATATTTGTATAGTATTGTCTAACATCAACATCCCCTAAAGGAAAAAGAAAAAAATTCAAACTTCTTCTTTGGTACAAAGGGAGGACCAAAAAAATTTTACTCTGATTTTCCAGACCACAGGGTGCTGCACCACTAACCTCCATGGAAGGGATAATTGTATTTCCCTATTAATTATTTTTTAAACACATATCTGCTAAGTAAATATTTTTTAAAATAAAAAAGTAAAACAAAAGAAACCAGAAAAAGTTAATTATTCTTTTGTTATTGTTTTACTGTTGTGTTTGATATATAGTGACCCTATAGTAGTAGCCTAAATTATTTAAATACAAGTAAAATGAGTATAGCAAAAATAATGTAAGTGAATAGAAGATAACTTTACAAGTAATGGGATGCAAAATACTTATTCCTTTCTCTCACATAAAAGGACTGGGTTAAAACTTTGTTTTAAGGAATACTTTTGCCACTAACAATCATAAAGGGGCACATGTTCAGGCTATGTTTTACACAGATACACATGCTTGACTATGGCACATCTGTTTCTACTACATGAATGCTTGAGGACTGCAACCTACCCACATTAATAACCCCAGTGGCTAGAACCAATTATTCCCTCTCCTTCTCCAGTTCCGTACCACAAAGGGCCAATAGGTAGACTGTTCTCTTTGCTTGAACCTGAAAGCTGAACTTGGCTTTTTGAAATCACATTACATCCAAAGTAGTAGGCCAAACATATAAAATATTCATGAAAATTCCATAGTCCCATGTTGGTCATTTCAAATGAAACAGCTTACCCTCTCCAACAAATATTATCAACATGTTAACTGGCTCACTTCCCTAATATTAAACATTAAAAAAGCATACAGGAAATATATAAATCTAAAAAGAAGTCAAATAAACCTATCAAGTTATAAACAAAAACAATTTATAGTATATTTTAGAATGAGGCAGACCCAAGTTAGAAGGCTGGTTAATTTTCTTTTTCTGTTCCAGCCTTACCTGCTATTTAAAGGCCTTCACTTACAGGGAATACATTACCTCCTAAAGCAGCTGAATTAATTTTTGGGTGGTTTTAATTGCTAGCAACATTTTCTTTATATTGAGTCAAAATCTTCAGCTCTACCTCTATTCGCTTCTCCAATTTGTCCTTCAAACTGCTGCTAGAATAATTTTTCTAAGGCATAGATTTTCCCCCCAACTTTTTGTTTTGTTTTAAAAATTTAGTCAGCCTTCCAACTGCCGTGTCAACTAATTTCAGATATGGGGAAGCAAGTTCATAGATATTTTTCATCTTAAACAAATAAAAATACTCTTTAGCTTTTGCATTTAATCAAAACAATTCAGATATACAAAGTATAGATCTTTTCGTGTTACTCATATGCTTAAAATCTTCACAGGCTCTGTGGTATTCCCTAGGTAAAGTTCCAACTACTTTGCGTGACATTCAAGGCCCTCTACAAACTGGTACCACACTAGTTCATATTACTACTTCTGTGCCCCAGTAAAACCAGATTACTTTGGGGAAGCCATAGAGGTACAGTGGAAAGTGTGCTGTGTTTGGAATCAGAAGACCTGGATTCACATCCTGCCCTTCACAGTACAGGTCTGTGAATTAGAGAACCATTTAACTACTTTGAACCTAGAGAACTAACCTGCAAAGAGTGAGTAGGGAATAGACCAGGAGAGGTTTGTCTGAGATATATTTTGGTCTCTTACACATTTTCAGGCATATATTGGAGAAATTTTCCACCTGGGACTCTGCTTCTTGGGGGGAAAAAACGATTAGCACTTTCCCCCATGTGTTAGACTGTGATTAGAAAGTCAGTTTCTGAGTGTGTTTATTTTATAAATCAGACTATTCCCTTTGAGAGAACTTTTGCGTGGTTGAATGCTTAAATATTAATAGCAATTGTATCTCTGTACCAATCACAAATGTGGAAGCTGACATGCTAAGTATGAATGTCTCACCTTCAGAACACAATATTGCCTAGAATTCTCCTAAAGTACGCTAATAGTCACTATGCACTCCTAGCTTGAGGTCTTTGTTTATGCAGTTCCCTGTGTTTGGAATGTCTTTCTTCTGTCCTTTCAAATGTTGCATTTCCCAACTCAAATCCCATCTTATCCATTAAACGTTCACTGATCCTCTGTCAATAAAACCTTTCTCCTTAAAGTATCATGCAGCACTTTATTTTTCTACCTCTCTAATGCACTTTTCCCCCCTCATGCATTTTTAACATTCTATTGTACGTTGTAGTTATTATTTGTGTCCTTTTCTAAGCTACGTGACAGCAAGGATCACATCTTACCTAAATTTTAGATTTCTCCCATAACTTAGCCTAGTGTTCTGTAAATAGTAAGCCCTCAACAAATGTTTGCTGAAGGAATTAGTGGATGAAAGAATCACATATTGTATGATTATCAATTTTCTTTATCTTCTCCCAGCACTTCTGAGTTTTATCTGCGCTCCATTTATTTGCTTTTTGGACCCTGCCTTTGTAAATATTCTTATCCATTTTCTCTTTTTTGCCTTTACGGGTTTTGTGAGCCAATGTAGAGAGAATTCAGTTCAATTCAACAAGCATTTATTAAGCATTTACTGTATGAAATGCCCTGGTTTAGGTGTTGGAAACAGAAAGACAAGAACAAGCCCTGACCTCAAAGAGCATGAGAGTTTACCAAAATAGCTTACATCTATTTCTAATTCTGCTTAGTGGTCCATTTTTATCAAATGCATGCCCATCTTTATATAGTAGGGTTTCTATAAATGTGAAACCTGTGAAATTGATGGGATACACTGAGGAAAGCAGGGAAAGAAATTGTCTTCGTCTCCATAGCCAGATCTATCTAAAAACCTACACATAAATTTAAAATCTTTGCCACAATCACGTTTTTGTTAATAAATGCCTGTGTATACGCCCTTGCTTTGCCACGCCAATTGAGTTTGTCAGGCTCTCCATGCCAATACCACCCCTCTCTTTTTAATCTTTTTTTTTTTTTTGCTATTAGGAGATGCCCTGTTTTCCAGAGCTAAGGTCCAGCAAGCAAGTTGTGCCCTGATCTTGCCATAAAAACAGTCCTTTACACTCACTCTCTGGAAGGGCTCAGCCACAACAAAATTCCTACTGGAGGGGGCCTTGGTACATGTCTCTAATTTCCCTCCTTCAACGGAATAAAGCAAGCATTTTAATTATAACTACTGTTAACTCTTTGGTTTTATCTTGTTTTATTTTACTTTATTTTTTTAGAGTTACCTGTAGTTTTAATAATCTATGTGACTTCTCTGTTTTTTTTTTTTTAGAGTTAATAGCAATTGCAGAGTTGCTGTGGCTCTTTGGTCATTTATTATTGGGATTGATAAGTTCAATTCAATAGACATTCATTAAATGCCTAATATGTGCCAGGCACTATACTAGGCAATGGGGATAGGGTTTTATCCTGGACCTATGATTTCATTGGCCTAGGAAATTCTCTAGATGAGGAAATTCCTACCAACACAGATCAGCACCTTCTCTACAACTCAGAGCCTTAGAGAGTTGTCTAGAGCAGGACTGTCCAAAGTAGGCATGCAGCAGGACGAAGTGTGACTTTATGCGGCCCACCTCCAAGCATAGGAATTGACATAAATGCTTTAGTAAATGAAGCCCAGCTACCGCAGAGCTCTCACTAAAATGGCAAATCAAAATATATTGCCTATTGTTTCAATAAAAACTTTTAAAAGTACCATGAGTTTTCATAGCACTTGCTAAACCTAATTAAGGTAAGACTACAAATTAACTATTATATTAGTATGCTGTATTTTTTTATTTTGGGTGCAGCCCTCAAATCATTATTTTATTTTAATGCAGCCCTAAGATAGCCTAAGGTTGGACAGCCCTGGTCTAGAGCACTAAACAGTTAATATTTGCCTATACACAACCAGTATGTGTTAAGGGTGGGACTTGAATCCACTGTCTTCATGGTTCATTCTGTCCACTAATCCCCTCTATCCGACATGTACAAAGGACTACGAAGGAAATGAAAACAATTTCTTCCCTCAATGAACTTATACTTTGCTAGGGAAATGCAACACACATACACACAAATCAATACAAAGTAATTCAGGTTAGAGGTGGCCAGAGAATCCAACAAATGGGAGGATAAGGAAAGGTCTTGATTAGGAGGTAGGAATTGAGCTGAGGTCCAAGCATATCCAAGCATGCTAAGAATAAGAAGGAAAATCATTCCAGGCAAGGAGGGGGACATCCTATGCAAAAACCTGCTGCACAGTAAGCCGAGGAGTTGGCCTGGGCCATGGAGTAGGTGAGGGTGAGCAATGTGAAATAACCGGAAAGGCAAGATGGAACTAGATTATGAAGGATTTTAAGTGCCAGAGGGGCATTTTGTGTCCCTGGCAAGGTACAGTCAGCAAAGGTTGGCCTAGTCAGATCTGAGCCTTAGGAAATTTGACTGATAGCTATACAGAAGATGAACTGGAGAGAGGAGAAATTAGTGGCAACGACACCAATTTGGAGGCTACTGTCACACTCCAGGTGAGATTTGTGATGGGGTTTAGACTGTCGTGGAGGCCTGAACTAAACTAGTTGTGCTGTGAGTGAGTAGAGAGCAGAGGATAGAGGCAAGAGGCATTGGAGCATGATTTGACAACTGATTGAATGTAAGGACGGGGAGATGGCTCTGAGATTGTGAACCTAGCTGGATGGAAGGATGGTGTTGCCCTAGACAGAGACAGGGAAGGTAGGAAGAAGGTTGGGATTTGAGGAGGAAATAATGAGTCCTCTTTTAAATATACTGATTTCGAGATTTCTGTCACATATCAGGAAGAGATATCCAGCAGGCAGTTAGAGATGTGGAGATGTAGGTCAGGAGAGACAGGAGATCTATCTATCTATCTATCTATATAATTAGGAGTCATTTTTATAGGTATGATACTTGAACCCATCAGGAGGTGATGAAGTCATGGAGAGTGAGAGTTGCAGTTCTTCATCATTTGTTTTTGGTTTTTTTTTTGAGGGGGCAAGGCAGGGCAGTTGGGGTCGAGTGACTTGCCCGAGGTCACACAGCTTGTGTGTCCACCTAGCTGCCCCTTCATCATTTATTCTTGAAGAGGACCAATGATCATGAAGGCGATGTCTTGACTTGTTCATAAATCAGATTTAAATGAGACAGAGCAGCACACAGTCATCAGCCTCACTCTTTCATCCAAAGTCACTGAAGTTCAGTGGCAAGACAAAAGTCAAGATGACTGGAGATGGCCCTGAATACAGTGAATGATCTTGGCCTTTCTAAATTAACATCTTTCCCAAGTGTCCTTGGTCTGAGGTAACTCCCGTTCAATGCATTGAGACCAAAGATGTCTTAATTTGCCATCACAAAAATATCCACCTGGGAGGGTAAGACCCTCAAACTTTCTAGAACAGAAAACTATTGCTATTTACACTCATCCTAAATCACCAAAACCAATGAATTGCAGAGTCTATTATTACCCTTTCAGTGAAAGCCAGAGTGATTCGGATTTAAAGGCTTAGTCCAGTGACTGGATTTGTAAGACAACGGGATTTATTTATTGGCATTCAGGGTTAAGTGACTTGCCCAGGATCACACAGCTAGCAAGTATCTGAGGCTGGATTTGAACTCAGCTACCCCTACAATAGGCTTTTTTTTAAAAAGCCTGTTTGTTTCTTTCAGAGATATACTTCAAGAAATCATAGATGAAAACTACACCAGACAAAAAGTAAATTGCCCCGGTTTTTTGAAAAACAAAAATAATAATACTGTATAAGGATGTCTTTGAATTTCTTGAGATTTTTAGCTCTTCTCATTTTACAGATAAAGAGACATAAAGATACATATTAAAATGGTGAAATGCCTTGCCATAGAGTCTCCTAGGAAAACTCCTATTGAAATGGTAAGAACATCCTATAGGAAGCTGGGACTCTTCATCATTATGTGGCTGAGGATGAAAGATTACACACACACACACACACACACACAGAGTATGTCGGTACATAAGCTGCAATGTTTTTAATGATAGTCTTTTGGCAAATACTCATCCTGAGCACTTGATTAGTGAAGAATCAGGTCAGAAGCAAATTGAATTACATATGGGAAACTATAAAACTCATTTAATGACTCCAAACTTTCCCTAGAAATGAAGCCCATCTTTTCTATACCAATATCCTACTGGCGTGGTTTGGCTGACTGCGTGCTATGGAACGCTAGTCACTAAAAAATTAAAACTGAGTAATGCTCAGAAGGCAGTGAAGAGGTGGACAATGGAGGTGAGCAGGATGCAATTCATAATGCATAGGGACTATAACAGAAAACCAGAGTAAAGCACATTATTAAAAAATGTATAATCAAAAAAGAAGATGGGCTGGTCAATGTGGGAAGAGCAAGAATTAGCTGTTGAATAAACCACTAGGCTCTACCAGATGTCAAGAGAAAGCAAAGAAGGCCCCACACACATTGGGTAGAGCCTATCACATTAGCTCTTGGGAAGATATGGATAAGCGCTGAATAGGGTGGATAAGATGGGTAGATGAGTAATGATCTCTGTCTTTGGAGAGAACATCCATATCATGGAATAATAGATTCATTAACATTTGAGATAACAACATGATATGGTAGCAAAAAAAAAAAAAAAGCTAAAAGATCTTAGACTGCCTTAAGAGACTCATTGTGTCTAGGACTTGGCCGTAGTTGAAGCTGATGGGTCTTTTTGAATGCCACTGCAGCCAATCAGTAGCTCTTCTTCAACACGTGGTTAGCTGACCTGAATCCATTATAGAATGTCTATCCAAGCTCTACAGCCTGTCTGTCAAAGGCACTTCTATTGCCCATCGTCACCATTCTCCTGGAAGTAGCTCTCTAATGTCCTTTGGGCAGAGAAACACTGTCTCCTCCCCAGTTTCCTCCATGAAGAGAAATGCCAATTCTTCCCTAGCATCTTCCGCAAATAGATGCTATCTGAGGCAATGTGTGCATGCACTGGGCCCCATTACAAAGGAACAGAAGCAGTCAGAGGTAGAGTTCCCAGTTCTTTGAGGATGGGAGAAATAAGAACAAAATAAAGAAGGAAAAACAGTAAAACAATCAGGGACTTAATCCAAAGATTATATCAAAGTGGAGGTATATTTACAAGAAAAAAATCCTGTAGCATAAGAAGAATGTGGTTAAGTTGACAGAGTTACATTCCAGAAGTTAGTGCTTAGAAGAACAGTAGGCAATTTTGAAACATGGTGCAACAGAAACTCATTGTATTTGGAGTCAAAAGTCCTGAGTTCAAATTCTCATCCTACTTACTACCTATGTTTGACCTTAGGCAAACTTTACTTGTAGTCCTTAGTTTTGTCAACTATAAAAATGAGATGCTTGTACTAGAGGGAGCTTCCCCTCTGGGTCATCTCTCTTTTAAAACTTGGGAGATATATTATCATTTCTTAAAAAAATCTATTTGGCCCTCTCAGAACTCTTTCCTTAGATCTGGGGTCTTCATCTTGGTATTTTTTTTGTTTTATTTTATTTTTCAGTATAGAACATTAGGAATTACATTTGTGTTTGCAACATGCAAGGCCTAATTAGTAGTTTCTTTGCTTACCCTACAGGTAGAGTCCTTTCTAAAGTTCCTTTCAGCTCTAAATCTTTGAAGAAGATCTTTCTGTAATTGATTGTCTTAGAGACTTGTCTGAGGCTCAGAGAGACTGACTTGCCTGTGATCACACAGCCAATAAGTGTAGAAAGAGGGATTTGAACTCAGGCATTCCCAACTCCATGGCCAGCACTTTATCCACAAGCCCTGATGCTTCTCCAACACTGTATGAGAGTGTAGATTAGAACACTTTCCATGGAGCTGGGCTTGAGAACTTTGGCTGCATAGTGAAGTGATACGTGCTTCATATGCCCCTCCCCATGGAGCCAAAGTGGCCACAGACAGCTCTCTGGGAGATATTTCAATCTAATTTCCCTTTCCCAACGTGTATTAAGATTAAAGAGTAGCACACTTACCAAATTCTTGGGGCTTACTCCATTCACTCCAATTTCCATGATATGGTCTTTTTGTTCTTATTTTCACAGTAAATTTTCCTTCAGTAATTCTGTGGTTGAAATTTGTATCTGTTATATTAACAAGGACCTTGAAAACAGAATAATTTTAGAAATATTTGTTCACATACTCATTGACAACAATACATGCATGTTCTAGATGCTAGAAGTAGACAGATAAAGAACCCTGTGATTCTAGAAGGAGGAGCATACAGTTCAGGGGTGTGTTGGAGCCAGCTCTAATTTGTTTGCTGAGAACCAATTGTTAAATTTTCAGTGTGAGCATTTACATTTCAGAAATCAGAAAATTATAAAAGGCAAGACCTGATTCTTTCCTTTATTGCTTGCATAGGCTTAAAAAGATGATGGATAAAATGTTGAAAATGCAGATTAAATTTATTTTTATTTTCTTCCTTTCTCCAGTCCCTCTCCCATCCATTGAGAAGGTAAGAAATAAGATACCCACGATACATATGAAGTCATGCCCATGTTGCAAAAAACAAATAAACAAATAAAAGGCAAGGAAAATAAAATGAAAAAATATACTTTAACCTGCACTCAGAATCAGCTCTCTCTCTGGAGGCAGATAGCATTTTCCATCAGGAGTCTTTTGGAATTGTCATGGATCATTATATTGATCAGAGTAGCCAAGTTTTTCACAGTTGATTATCTTTGCAATATTGATTTAGATTTGTATCAGCTCATGTAAGTCTTCCCAGTTTATTTGAAACCATCTCCTTCATAATTTCTTATAGCACAATAGTATTCCATCACAATCATATATAACAATTTGTTTAGCCATTCCTCAATTAATAGATATCTCAATTTTGCATAGTTTTATCACCCTTTGGGCATAGTTCCAAATTGTTCTCCAGAATGGTTGGACTAGTCTAAAGCTCCACCAACAGAGCATCAGTGTACCTATTTTTCCACATCCCCGCCCAGCCTTTGTCATTTTACTTTTCTTTCATGTTAGCTAGTCTGATGGGTATGAGATGGCACTTCAGAGTTGTTTTAATTTTCATTTCTCTAGTAAATAGTAATTTAGAAGATCTTAATGTGACTGTTAATAGCTTTGATTTCTTCTTCTGAAAACTGCCTCTTCAGAAGTATCTAACTAAAACCATCAGCAAGCATTCTTTGTAATGGGGATAAGCTAGAAGCCTTCTCAAAAAAGATCAGGAATAAAACAAGGATGCTCTTTATCACCAGTATTATTCAATACTGTATTAGAAATGTTAATAATAGCAAGGAGAGAATAACAAATCTCTCTCTTAGATGAACCTAACATTGACTTTGGACTTGATTTTCTTCTTGCTTGAAGAGTCCACCATTATTGTTTCAATTCTGTAAGTCATGCCCTGGAGGTTAATTTGCATTGATGTACGTGTTGTAGGTGCCTAAGTAATTTCTAGTGAACCACTTAACAGCTAGGAGAACATGAGGTATTGTTTTTTATTTACTATTACACTCTTGGATTGTATTAAAGCAGATGAAGACACTATGCTTCCATCCAAAGTTACCTTTCACTTTTCTAAGGGTAAATGGAAAGTGAAAGAATGGAATAATAGATCAGAATTGTAATCAGAAGCCCTGGGTTTAAGCCCTACCTCTGTTTGCCTACTGGCTATATGACCCTGGGCAGATTGACTAACCTTTTATGCAATTCTAAGGCTGAAACAAGTAAATTTTTTTTTTTCATTCATGAGACAATGGAGGGCTTCTCTACAGTAAAGGCAGGATTTTTAAATGATATGTCAATATCATCTTAACAGTTATGAACAACACACTCATCAGACAACATAGATATTGTACCTGAGGAGGACTTATTCACTATAGTTACCCAGTAACCATAAAAAAGGGTAGATAAGAGTTCAGTTAGTCCAAGCATAGTGATGGAGGTCTAGCCTCTCTTTAAGTCTTTGACTTACTATGTTATCCTGGGGAAAAAAAAAGTCCCTCCAGGGCAGTTTTCCATCTACCCAGCTGCAGCTATCCAGAAGAGCCTGATTTTATTTTGACCCAACTTTTTAACTAATAATACTAAATAAATTCAACTAATTTGGTTGTATCAATAGAAATGAAACAGCCATGAAAGATTTGTTGTTATCCAGCATAATATTTACTTTTGGAGTAAAAAAATTAGTGATGTTTAGAGAAAGTAATACTCACTTCTTGCTCTACGATATTTTTGTCAGCAATCTGTAAAAACAACAAAAAACAAAAACAAATAAGTGTCTTGAATTTTAATCTCCTTGGGAAATGGCCTTTCTGATTTCTTCCCTTATTTTCAAGAAAGGAATTACAATCTCTAATACAAATGAAAAAATGTGGTAGGCTGTTTGGGAAAAAATTCTGAAGCTATGACTTCCTGTGGATGCTTGTAGCCAGTCCCAAAATGAATTAAAATGATTTAACTATGCTATCTTTCCCCATTCTTTTCAAGATCACTTCTACAGAGATTTATAGAATAGTATAGGGAGCAGTGAACTTGGAGTCAAGAAGCCATACACAAGTTTTGACGGGGTCATGCCAATATAATAAACACAACAATACTTTAATTTATAGAAGCAGTGCTATACCAATTGAATCGATAGAAGGAATACTTTATAGCACTAGACAAACTAATAAAAATTAATTTGGAGGAGCAAAGATTCAAAAAAAAGATAAAACAAAGGAAAATATTTTCAGATCTAAACTTACTTATGTATTTTTACTTTTTGTGGAATTTGAGGAATTTCTTCATCCTTTCTTTCAAGAGTAACATAAAATGTGAGTTGGAAATTGCCTGGAAGGATGGATTTTTCCGACTGATTAGCGGGAAGAACTCTATCAATTTTCTGACATCTATTTCTCTTTCTAAGTAGAATTGTTGTTGATTAGTTGTCTCCTACTCTTTGTGACTCCATTTAGGGTTTTCTTGGCAAAGATATTGAAGTAGTTTACCATTTCCTTCTCCAGCTCATTTTATGGATAAGGAAACTAAGCCAAACAGGGTTAAGTGACTTACCCAAGGTCACACACACAGCTAATGTCTAAGACAAGATTTGAACTGACTCCAGGGCCAGTGTTCTATCTACTCTGCCATCTAGCTTCCTTCCCAGCAGTATGTTGGTACATCAATTAAAAAAAAAAAATGACAGATTTGGCTAAAATGCAAGAGTCAGTTGTTTTCTTCAGCAGGGATTTCTACTTGTTTTATCTTTGTACTTGGGGCCTCTTGGATCAAACGGAACAAGTCAAAACTTTCTTCCTCTTGACAATATTCTTCTAGCTCTAAATATTATCATCAATCTAGGAAATCCAAGAAGGCAGCTCACACATTGCCCTTGAATTTTCTTTGTGTTTTGTGTGTCCAATTTCTTCAGCCAATCTTTCTGCATCATGTTCTGCTAGCATCTTGTTCTCTATCCTAGTCAATATCCTCTGGATAATTCAGTTTATCAGATTCCTTCATAAAAAAGGCTTCCAATTTTGAACACAATACTCTAAATGTGATTTGATAGTGAATTATTCTGGAAACTATGCCTCTATTAATGTACCCTAAGATTGAATCTGTTGGCATTTTTTGTTTTGTTTTTCATTCATGTTGCCTTTTCATTGAGCTTGCTGTCTACTAAGCCCTCAGTTTTTTTCCTTCTCACATGAACTATTATTAAATATATTTCCCATATCCTATATAATTCTGCAGTTGAGAATCTGAACCCAAAAACAGAATGTTACACTGATCATTATTAAATTGCATCTTATTAG
Organism: Phalanger gymnotis; assembly: GCA_028646595.1. Taxonomy (NCBI): domain Eukaryota; kingdom Metazoa; phylum Chordata; class Mammalia; order Diprotodontia; family Phalangeridae; genus Phalanger; species Phalanger gymnotis. The sequence continues at coordinate 492,546,073 of CM053622.1, forward strand.
ATTCAGCACACAATTTTAGCCTATGAGATGTTTTTCAATTCTTCCTCTGTTATCCAACATGATCATGTCATGTCATCTAAAAATTTGATAATCATACTATTTATGTCTTTAGCCAAGAGGGGAAGAGAAAGAAGAATGGTGCTAGTATATATCCACCAAGTCAGATACCACCCAGATTTATAGTTACAGCAGAGGAAGAAGAGTATATGGAGAACACCAGTCATTCATAGAAGATAACTTGGAAGAAGAAGGGACCACAATGAAATCCATGACCTCAAGGGTTTGTATTTATAAAAGTGTGAGAAACAATGAGCTAATAGAAATAAAAAGCTCTGCAAACATTAAAGCTATTATTATTACAGAAGGGTGTATCTTATTCAAAAGGAAAAATAAATAAAAGTAGGCAATTCTCTAAAACTAAAAATTTCAGAGAAGGTGTTAATCTGTATTAGTAAATGGCCTTTCCTCATCTGGGAGTTCCTTTGACCAATGAAATCAGTTAATTAGTCAACAAGCCTTTGTTAAACATCTTCTCTTCGCCAGGTCCTATGCTAATGGCTGGGTAGATCAAGAAAAGTAAAAGACAGTCTCTGCTCTGGAGGAACTCACATTCTAATGAGAGAGACTACGTGAAAACAACTATGTACAAAAAAAGATATATTCAGGATAAGCTGGAGAAAATCAACAGATGGAAGGCACTAGCATTAAGGGGAATTGAGAAAATTTTCATGTAGAAGGTGAGATTTTTTTTTTTCTTGGACTTGAAGGAACCAAAGGAAGTCAAGGTCATAGGTACAATTCCTATCCCCATAGACATACAAGGAAATCCCCAAACCAAAAAGGGGAATCAAGGCAGAAAGACCATTTAGGTCAAGATAAACAGAACAACTAGAATTATTGTGGTCAGATTGTGCTACAGACCATCTGGACCAAAGGAATGAATGACAAGTTCAGGAAACATTACGAACCCACAATTAAGATGTGGCATAAGTAGCAAGACCATCTGGACCAAAGGAATGAATGACAAGTTCAGGAAACATTACGAACCCACAATTAAGATGTGGCATAAGTAGCAAAAGGAGTCTTCAACAATCAAGGTGTCTTCAAGCACACATTCTCTCTGCTAAAATAAAGCATTTGACAAATTCCCAACTTGCCTTAATGACACCTTCTTTCTTTAAAAGGCAAGACGAACGACTCTAGATCTAATTCTGATCAATAAGGAAAAATTGATTATGAAAGTAACAACGAAAAATTTCACTAAGAAGTGGGCTAGCTAGTCAAGATAATGGTGTACTTGGAAAATTCTAAACCACTACTTTTTTGCTACTTCTTTCTCTGAGTACTAGATGATTTCTCTCATGGTGGCATCTATGAATCATTCTTTGAAGTAATAAAACTTCATTTTCTTTAGTGCATCTCATAGAGAGAGAAGTTGGCCATTTGGAGCTCCAAAGCTATGTGGGTCTTTCTTCTGCCATATTTTGACACCTTCCAACTTCCTGACCTTGAATTAGGATTTCTCACTTTGACTTTTCAAAATCTTTTTCTTCAATGTATCCCCTTTGGAGCACTTCTGTTCTTTCCAGAAATCTTTCCTTATTTCTGTTAATCTGGAGAATAGAGAGGCATTCCTTCAGGTCCCTCTACTAGGGTCTCTAACCTATGTTTTATACACAAGGAGCTGTTACTATACAGACTCTCTCTGCAGGTCCCTCTAAGTCTCTGAAGAAGACTTATCAATTCCTGTGATCTGGAAGGGCTGGACCCAGGTTTCCATTCTCTCATTTTGTGCATGGCATTAAGAAACTTCCTTGGTTAATGAGTCCCCTGGTTATTCACATCACCTTGAGATGATAACCCTCTGCTTTTAAGCTACTTTTGTCTCTGAATGGATGATTGAGTTTCTGAGCGGAGATTCAGATCGTGTGACTATAGACAAGACACTTACACTCTCAGTGCCCCTAAGGTAAATCTCTCATACTTTATTAAAGGGGAGTTGCCTATCTGTATCTATGGCAGGAGTTTCCATGTGCTAATATTGTTTACATTGATGAAATTGCAGTTTCAGAGTAATAATAATAGCCTGGGAGCCCTAGTGCTAATGCAGTAGACTGCTGTGGCTTAGGTTAGGTCAATGAGTTAAACCACAGTGCCAGTGAGGCTAGGGTTGCAGATCTAATTCCTAGAAAGCCTGAATGGTTAGTTTCGGTCTATGGCATGACTTCATATCCTAGTTGGCCACCTTCCAAATATTTGTCGTTGGTCCTGAGTAGTCAGGGCATAAATATATTTGTAGCAGTCCCTCTGGGCTCACTTCCCCAACTCTCACTCATACTGGTGATTTGGTGTCTATAATGCATGGTGCACATGCCAAACCAATTTACTATTACATATACTGACTAAGGCAAATGAAAGACTAAAATAGATTTACATTCACCAGTGCATTTCACCACTACTTATTAATCAAGTGAATGCAATTATCTACTCAACCATATAAACATTAACCCCTCTAGGGACAAATCATCAACCTGATTACTAAAGATCCTATTAAGAACTTTCACCAGTACTCAGGCCAAGGTTTCCCTCTGCCCAGCTCTGTGTCTCCTTTCAAGGTAGTGTTCTTAGTGAACATAGGATGCTTGAGTCTCTGGGGAATTTAGGAATCAGTTCTGTTGGCCATCCAGAAGCAGATTGATGGCTATTGTCTCCAGTGGGTTTTTCTAGTTCTGTCTAGAGGCAGTTAACATTTAATTTCTGATTGGTGATCAATTTATTAATCTTACGAGGAATAGAAACTACCAACCAAAGATTTAGTTTCTTAATGTCATTAGCATGTGTTTATCAGTTGTTTACTAGACTTGAGGGATACACATATAAACATATCATTGAAACATGAAAGAATTTATGTACAAGTGCTTATCTTATTACAGAAAAACAACTTACATAGCAACTGTTTAATCACAAAATGGAGGCCTAAAATGAAATGGAGCTGCTCATGCTAAGTAAATATATTATTCCCTCTATGAGGTCCCAAGAAGTTCAGTTTATTCTGGTTCTTGAGGTTCAGGGATAATCTTGAGAAATTGGGTTTCTAATATTATTATTTGTGAACCTTCACCTATATATTCCCTTTTGACTTTAATGAACTTTTTAAAATATATATTTACTGAGAAGGTTAAGAATGGTTAGTACAAAACATTTAGTACCCTCCTCCCCCCAAAAAAATCTGGGGCACATTCTCCCTTGAAAAGAATGGGCTTAAATGTAAAGTATAATGGTAGTAAAGAATATTTGTGGAGAACATGGTGAGAAAAGGGGTCACCCCCAACTCCTGATTATTGGAAAAATTTTTCCCCTTGTCATAAAGTCATCATGAAGTTCCCCTCTACTAGCCTCTAAGGATCCCTGCCTTTGAAGAGCTCCCAGTCAGCACTTTTCTCTGTCACCAAGTGTCTCACTCCTTGAAAATCACTATCTTTGGGTGACTTTACATATCTGTCTTCAGGCCTTTCCTCTCTCTTTGGCTACTACAGTTCTGGTGGTCACTGCTACCACTTCTGGTAGCTAAGATGACCTCTGGATCTCCCAAAGTCAAATGGCTGCCTCAGGGGAATAGGGAGAGGAAAATGAGAGATAAATGAGAGAGAAAGAAACTTCCCTCCCAGGAATTTGGCTTGAATTCTTCTACCACTAAATTGGGCTGCCATAAGGCTTTGTGATTTTGAACAAAGAATATATACAAAGGAATACAAGGCAACTTGAAAAAGGAAAGAGTGCCAACAAATAGGGGGATTAGGAAAGGCTTCAGATGGGACTGGTGGCACAGATTTTACTAGGCAGAGTGGAGGGAACACATTCTAGACATGGGGAAACATCCTTAGCAAACACCCAGAAGAAGGAGGTAGAATGTTGTTTGTATCTGGACCAGCAAGTAGGTCAGTTGGATTGAAAGGGAGAACACACAAAGGAAGTAATGTGAAAACTAATGTGAAGTAAGGAGAGGTAAGTGAGTGTCTTATTAGGCTCACAGATTTAGAGCTGGAGGGGATTTTAGAGGTCATTCAGTTCACCCCACCCCCACTCCATTTTTCAGATGAGGAAACAGGCTATGGGCGTTGGTAAGATGATCAAGGGAGAGGGTCTAGAAAGAGAGAAAGGAAGAGGACCCACAATAGGGCCTTGCGAAAACTGTATTTGGTATTTGGGAAAAGGATGATGACTCAGCAAAGGAAACTGAGAAGAGACCAGATAGGTGGGATAAGGATCAGGAGAAAGAAACAAATGGAGGGGGGTGATGAGGATATAAATGGTGCCTGAAGGGTTAAGTGTTGCTTTTCCAGTACTTTGTGAGGCCCCTAGTTTATTCTCTAACCTGAAGGTGTCCTACAGTCTCTTCCCCTTATCTTGAAATACCATAAAACTTCCCCCTTATCTTGGATGATAAAATTCCTTGCATCCCCCCAACCTGGTTCATAAAATTTTCCTTATCTTGTATCTCCTATCTTGTCATCCATTTTCCTCATTCTGTCCCTAATTTTTTAACTCCCATAAAACCTCTAAAACTACATCACCATTCTGAAACCTCTATATAAGCATAACTCCCTCAAATATTGGGATCTCACTTAGTTTTTTAGCTAAGGAGGCCCAGGATGCGTTTTCACATAAACTAAAAGGCTCCCATTGGCTAAAAGAGAACGTCTAAGCGAATTCTTTCATACCTGAATCAGCTCTCCCAAATTTAAACCTCAACAAGGACCATCCTGGAGGAAAGGATAATCTATAAGTCAAAAGCTACACGAAGGTCAACTAGAATAACAGGACACAGAAAAAGCCATTGGATTTGCCTGCTAAGAGATCACTGGAAACTTTGGAAAGAAAAATTTCAGTGCAGTGATGGAGTTGGAAGCCAGACAATAAAGGGATGACAAGTGAATAAAAGGTGAGGAAATGAGCCCATCTTTTTTAGGAGTTTGGTTGTGAAAGGAATAAAAGGTGTAGGAAGATAGTCTAGCAGGTTCAAGTGATGGACTTTTTTCTTTTTTAAGGCCTGGAGAGACCTACGCATTTTTGTAGGTGGCAGGGGAGGAGCCAGTGGATAGTGAGAGATCTGTGATGACAAAAAAATGATTGAAGTGGCAAAATCCTGTAGGATGTGGGAGAGGAGAGAAAACAAGGGCATGAGCAGAAAAAGTGGCCTTGGCAAGAAGGAAAACCACTTCTTCAGAAGGATTGGAGTAAATGAAGTGAAAATGGGTTAAAGTGGTGGTGAAGAGGGATTATGCCTTGTTATTTGTTTGACAATAAATATTCTTGCACTATTTTTTTTTCTGCTGGGATATTCTTTTATATTGCCCAAGGATTAATTTCTCATTGCTGATGGCTGGTTTCCATTTTGAAAAGAGACAGAGAGGAGGAAGTAACAAGGAAAAGAAGGGAAAGTCGTTCAGATTGGAGGAAGTTTTGGTACAACAGAATTACTCTGATAAAGAAAGTTGTATTGAGGGGGCAGAGCTAAGACGGCAGCTGGAAAGCAGGGACTAGCGTGAGCTCCCCGCCAAGTCCCTCCAAAAACCTATAAAAAATGGCTCCAAACCAATTCTAGAACTGCAGAACCCACAAAATAGCAGAAGGAAGCAGAACTCCAGCCCAGGACAGCCTGGATGGTCTCAGGGTAAGGTCTATCCCGCACGGAGCTGAAAGCAGAGCAGAGCGGAGCAGGGCAGAGCCCAGTGTGGGCGGCGCGGACCAACCAGACCAGGAGCCGGGCGGAGCATGCACTTACAGTAATTCCATTACCTTCATATACCACAACTTGTTCAGCCATTCCCCAACTGATGGGCATCCCCTTGACTTCCAAGTCTTTGCCACTACAAAAAGAGCTGCTATAAATATTTTTGTACATACTGGTCCATTTCCAACTTTTGTGATCTCTTTGGGATACAGCCCTAAAAGTGGTATTGCTGGGTCAAAGGGCATGCACATTTTTATAGCCCTTTGGGCATAGTTCCATATTGCTCTCCAGAATGGCTGGATCAGTTCACAACTCCTCCAACAATGTAACAATATACCATTTTCCCCATATCCTCTACAGCATTTATTATTTTCCTGTTTTGTCATGTTAGCCAGTCTGACAACAGAGATGTAGTACCTAAGAGTTGTTTTGATTTGCATTTCTTTAATCAACAGTGATTTAGAGCATTTTTTCATGTGACTATGGATATTTTAATTTCTTCTTTCGAGAACTGCCTATTTATATCCTTTGACCATTTCTCAATTGGGGAATGACTTGTATTCCTATAAATTTGACTCAGTTCCCTGTATATTTTACATATGAGGCCTTTATCAGAGAACTGGTTGTAAAGATTCCTTCCCGGGGGC